>CM065053.1:51819694-52456046 GCA_032883995.1 Coronaproctus castanopsis | reverse complement strand
CATAGGTGACGTGCAGTTTTCATAATTCAAATTAGGCTGTAAAAGGAATTTAACAAAATTAAAAGACGATCTGTGTGTGTTGGTATTTATTGTACAATATCTTTTCTTATTAATTTTCTTTGATCGTCATTGCCCGCACCCTGGTGGATATATCGTAGTAAGGACAGTGGTTTCGTAATTGCCTCCATCCCTGGCGATAATCTTCGATGTCGTGAACCCATCTTGAAAATAGCATCTGCACTGTGACAAAAAAATAACGGTCAAATCTGACGAGCGCGGCGGTCGACCGAAATCCGTGCGACGCGACAATATTCGACTACTAAACGCTTCTTTCAGTATACTGCGAGCGTTTCTGCCGAACAGTGACACGTCGCACCATCTTGTTGAAACCATGTACGGCCCAGACGACGATGACGAAGTGAGGGAAGCGAAAACAAATTTATCATATCGATATAGGACGTTCCGTTGACAGCACCAGTGAAAAAACTATTTCCCACTTCGTCAATCCAGCCCAGATGGTTACTCGTTCGCTGTGTGACTGCTTCTGTTCGATCAAATTCAGATTAGATTCGACCGGTAGTGGCAGTTCTGTTTGTTTACGAATTCAGATAGCTGAAAAATCAAAAGATTGTTTAAATCGATCTGTTCATCTTCGATTTTTTTCAGCTTCGTTTCAGCGAAAAGTTTTCGTTGTGCATGGTCGGTATTTTTTAATTCTGGAGTTATTACCAGTTTATAAGGATGAAATTTCATGTCTTCCAGAAATATGCGGCGAACAGATTCTCTCGACAGCTGCGTGACGACGAGTAGAACGTTCGGGATTCCGAATGATCGCTGCCCGAACTCGATCGATGTTTGTGCGGGTACAGCCCCCTTTTTTTTGCCCAGGACGTTTTTTTCTCCGTTGCAGAAGCTATAATCATTTGTGGAACGCAATATCGTTTAGATGACCGCCATTTGCAACAACACATTTATTCAGTCTTTAGAAAATTTTCGAACACATTTCGAGCATAAATTTTTGAAACTTTTTCAGAAATCCGAGTTTTCAATTCTAACAGATCTCGTGAATGTGTTTGGTAAACGCGGTTCCAAAGGTATCCCCATAAAAAAAAAATTGATAACTTTGAATTCTCTTCGAAACTCTCTTTACACTGTCGTGATTGATTCACGCCGAAAATAACGTTCCACGCAAAACGCGCACTCCCTCGTTATATGAAACTGGACAAAAACGAATCTGCCGTGTGTGCACTAGACGCGGAGCATTTAGCAGTGTTACAAGTGCGCTATTAAAAAAATAATCCTATATATCGGCCGTTCGTATGTGGAAATGGAGCTTTTATCGACTTTGATTAATTTAGACAAAGTGTGTCGTGTATCAAAAAAAAAAAATGTAGACGCTTATTCTGAGAAAATTATTTTATTTGTAAAAAAAAATTAATTATAGTCGATTCAGGCAGCATTTATAATGAATAGTTTTATCAATGCTACTCGAATGATTTTGTTCTTTTTCTAATACCATTCGATTTTATTATTACCTGATTAAGTCCGATAGTATAATTGGAATTCGGTAATGTTATCGTATTTTGAGTTTTATTCAGCCATTCGATTTCGTAAACAGTAAACTTATTATTATCTGTGGAAAATAAAAGAAAAAAAAATATTAATAGCGTTAAAAGATGGACACTACTAATTAAAATATAATATAATGATTTTTTCTCTTTCGTTCATTGTTTTGCTGTCTCGTTTTCGATACAGTGTACCACGAAGATGCTTCGACACAAACATGTACGATTACTAGGATGGGATTATGGAAGGAAGGCTGAAAGAGAATCGATAACAACTATAGGAACAGATAAATAAACACCTCAATTGCCGTGACCAATATGGAAAATCCTGAGTAGAATAAGAACTACGACCGACTAGAACGGCAAAGCGCATGAAAATATGAAAAATTACAACTAATGCGAATGCGGCACGGTACAAAATTCGGAATGTCTACTAGCCTGTTCATTGTTACCTTTGCGATGCAGGCTGGAAAATACGACCAGTATAAATGCAATCCCGGAGCACGCAATTCAGATTGTTAAAAAAAAAAAAAGGAATATAGGTTTACCGATACGATAAGATGAAGAAGACGACGTAATTAATTAAGCGTCTATCTATTTTATTAACGTTTTCCGTTTGTAGCGCATTCACAAACATACACGCATCGAATTTCACAACTCCGCAGATACATCGATCGAACAGTCATTCCAGTTTGGACGGCCGACATTGGACTGTTGTTTTTTTTCGATCGAACTGGGAGAGACCTTTGAGATTGTATAATTATTTTTTATCTTCTCACGATTTTAATAAAAGTCATACAGGGTAGAATAAATCGGTGATGATGATATTGAAGAGCGCTAATTCGGTTTTAGACAGAGAAAAGGCACAAGAGAGGCACTCACAGCGATTAATGTGTTACTTCAGAAGTGTTATGGTCAAAGAAAAAATGTATTCATCTGTTTTCTCAGTCATACATAATGAACTTGTTGATATACTAAAAAGAAGGGGATCGATTTAACTTTTTTTTTTTTTTTTTTTTTGGCCCAGTTTCCACCATTTAGCCAGTTTAAGTGGGCTGTTCATACTATAAACTTATATTATTAGTCTTAATAAACTAAATAATCTACGCGCATCCAAGGAGATAGGATCCACAATAAGTTCTTCAAGTTGTACTGGAAGTGTATTCATTGTCGATAAAAGTAAAGCTGTCTGTATTTTTTTGTATTTTTACAACAAAATCAGTACTGGAAACAAATTCCGATATTTAGTATAGACAATGAACAGTGAAATAAAATCTCAATTTAAAAAGGTGTAACAATGCATTTTGTCGCCCATGTTATTTAATTGATATTCGGATTATATCTTCACTGAAGAGCTGGAAAATAATACAAGTGGAATTAAAGTTAATGGAAAATGAATCAGTAATATCCGCTATGCGGATGACGCTGTTATAATATTAGCATAGTCATGTGCAGACCTTCAATCACTAATAGGAAAAACTAATGCGACTGTAAAAAAAAATATAACCTTAACATAAATGTTCAAAAAAAATGAAGTATATGATTGTCTGTAGGAAAGATCATAAGAACACGCCCTAATTTGAGTGGATAAGGAGGAAATAAAAAAAGTAAGGGAATTGCAATATATCGGGAGCCATTTAACAGGAAAATTTAATTCAGAAATTGAAGTCAAAAGAAGATGTGCTTGCACAAAGACAGCTTTCCAGAAAATGAAGAATCTATTAACAGATAACGCACTAGCAACTACATACGTAGCAAAATCAATAAAATAGAAACGTGGCTGATTCGTAGAATGCTGAAAATATCGTGGACCTAAAAAAAAAAATGAAAAATGAAGTATTCAAAAAATCTCAAGTGGAAAGAATAATCTTAAAGACAATTAGGCAGCAAAAAATAACCTATTTTGGTCGCCTAAATGCGCGGAGAAAATTATAAATTTCTGCAGCTTATATTATTAGGAAAGTTTGGAGGAAAACGAGAACGAGGCGGAAGAAAAACTTCATGGATGAAAAATATATGGCAGCGTACAGATTTGGAAAGAATCGCAGAAATAGAAAATATTCAATTTTTTTTTTTGGGCCAGGCTTTCACCATTTGGCCATTTCGAACTATAAACTTATATTATTAGCCTTAAAATAATTTACGCACATCCAAGGAGGTAGGATCCACAATAAGCTCTTCTTGTATTGGTAGCGTATACATTATTTTTAGCAATTCAGACTGAAAGCTATTTCTATTTTTGTATTTGGGGCAGGCAGGATCAAATCTGATGTTCTATGTTATCTTCAATGTTGCATACCTGACAAACTCCGCTTCTGTTGATCCCCAACTTGGCAAGGTTACTAGATGTATAATGATGATCACTTTTTAATTTAACAAAAACACAGGGACGAAATATTTATGGAGGAAATCCCCATGTTTAAACCAAGGCTCTTTTGGAATTGTCTTTTGAATAGTGACATATTTTTTTTTACCTTTTAATAAACTTCGGAATTCGAAATATGAAAAGAATGGTAAAGCATTTCCTTAAGCTTTGGTATAAACTGTCCCCCATTGTAGATTATCAATGGTCGGAGTTAGATCCGATCGAGCTATTTTCACGAACGCCACAGTTGGACAGGAACCCACTTAAATTTCACCTTAGTTCCACGCTTAATTGCCAAAACCCGTTGTATTCTAAATTCTAAGAATCTAAACAATTGTAAAAGAAAGCTCGTGGAGTCAGTGAGTAATAGGATATTCCCCCCCATATAATCTAATGAAAGAAACAGTCTCGTATATGGCATATATTTCTATCAGAATGATGAGCTTGCACGCGATACAACTTAGAGATGTTTCTACTGTGGTAAAAAAAGGCTGCTGTATACCAATTTTTGGAATGTTCAATAGAGCCATTCGTGTAAATAATTTCCCAGTCGTTGTATTCCTTTCCTAACACTTGATTCCACGACGGAATTGTTAACTCTATATCGAATGAACTAGTATCTACAATCTAAGCTGTAGTATTTGAAAGGATTTATTAAGTCATTTGGACTAAACTTATTTCAGTTTGATACGACTATGAATGGGGGTAAATTTGACCAATCTAGTATTTATTATTGCGAGCTTTGTACATACGTGTAAGTTGTTTGTCGATTATACGAGGTTAACGCTGTCTGACTTTACCGTAAAATTTATTGTATATAAATTTCTGTCTTATCGAAAGTGAGGCTCCGCAGCTTCTGCCTCTAAGACATGAACGGGAGTGGCGCGTATGGCGCCTAAACATATGCAGATGGCTTATGAAATGTAATTTTTTTGCTGTGTTTTATTAAAAGTAATGAACGATGCGATATAATCTATATGGAATCTCATGGGTACTATATAGATCTGAAGACTTACTGCCGATTAAGCACTCCACTTTATTCGTGTAACGGCTCGTATTGAATCCTTCGTTGCTCTTTTGTAACAAAAATATATTCAAAATGATTATAACCGGTTTCAGTTAATGTAACATTTAAGAGCTGTGCCTGTATGGCGATTGATTTATATAAGATTTAATCGAAGCGTAACACATACCCGAATATACGACGGTAGTTGTCTCCTCATAGAATCCTCGCGCCGAAAGACGGCTAGATTTTCTGTTGAAACCATCCGATGATGTCCGTTTAGAAGTTTTCCCGCTTACTTTAGCTGAAAATAGAAAAAAAAAAAAAAGATTTCGACGATCATGTTTTTTCGTATTATCGAATAATCGTCGACACGTATCTAGAGATTCAATACTCGGTTATTATATTTTTTCGAAGAAAATTAGTTGGAAAGAAAAATTGACAAACGAAATAAACGAATCGAGGAGCTTAATTCAGAAGCTAAAAAAAAACCCTAAAATTAAATTGATAGGCCACACTTATGTCTCGATATACAAGTTTCGTACAACTAATTGAAGAGAAAATGGAAGGAAAACGATACAGAGGAAGACCAAGGAGTAAATATATAGATAAAATAGTAGAAGACACGGGAGCGCAACAAGTTTAAGGACAGAAGAAAATCTTAGTTGAACTCACTAGGATCGTGAGGGTCATAAAGGTTATCCGTCAATCTACGAATTGAGGATAAAAAAGAGGAGGAGTCTTTGAAAATAACGGTTAAGAATTTCTTCGTTTATTTATTACTAATTATAATGATTTTGTTAGATACATACAGCGAAAAAATAAAATAATATCATCCGGTACTTAGCGATTGCTGATAAAAGTTGCTAATCTTGGCTAGATTATAACAGAAGACTTTTCCTTTTATTCGTCTATTTAGATTAGGAAAATTTGCTACTTAAAAAATTTATATTTAGATACTAATACAAACTTGAACGGTTATGTAGCGATATAAAAATAAACAAAAAAAAAAAAGTAGTTCAAATCGCTAAATTTTTCTATAAAACTATTATCAAGTGGACAGAAAAAAATCATATAATATGAAAATATAAGAATTATAAAGACTATATAATTATAATTTTAATCGATGGAAGTTTTAAATTTCCCGCTATAAGTATGTATGTATACATTTTATGTACATTACCGATTTATCGATATTCATTATCAAATGTAATATTGTAAATTCTAAGATTTTATTTTTTGCGTTTTTTCCTTTTACATTATTTATAATAAGTAATTTTTATATTTTGTATTATACAAGTTGGTTATTTTTATATTATATTTTTTATGTTCGCTCAATAATGGCTTCGTAGCCGAAAAACGAACAAAGTTGTTGTCTTTTTATATACAAATTTAGCGATTTTAACGACAATTTTCGTATAAACTTACCAGCTTTCGGAATTGCACGATGTTCTCCTAGAAACAAATCAAATTTAACTTTTCGTTAACAATCGTCGTTTAAAATATTTTACGAATTACGACAAAGTATTCGAAGAGTCCGAACTTTAAAAGAAAAATAAATTACCATCATTATCATTATTATTATTATTATTATTATTATTATATTATTACGTTTGAAAATTGACTTCTAGAACGATTTTAGAAATAAAATTATAGTTAACAATAATAATACGCTGCAATATTATTTATTAAACAGCCTAAAAACTGTGAAATATATTAAGTGGATAACGATCTTGTAGTCAGGCTAAAGCGAATAAAGTTACGAATGCTTTATAAATATTTTTTAAGTTTATATTAGTCATTTTAAAATTTTGTTTTTTTTCCCCTTTTTTTTTTTAGCGTTCCTCCGATTTTATTGTCGCCGTATAATAAGATTTTTTTCACTCTTCGTGCCATTATCAGTTTTTCGTACAAAATTATAAATTTTCGTACGACCCCCGAAGAGGTGAAAAAATCTGATATATAAATATTTGGATATAATATTGTTTTTAAGATCTAGGATGATTTTTTAAGGCGTTGTATAAATATTTTTTTAACTATATATAATGAAAATAGTCGATTTTGTTGAGTTAACATCTCTATATTTTCGTATTCGTATCAGTTTTGGGATATATGGATTTCATAGATATTTATATATTACACATGTACACTGCTTTTCTACATAAAACAAGGTCTAAACATGGAAAATTATTAATCAGACTTTCGCAGTTTTCGAACGATATGAATTTTTCTTTAATACGCGCGAAATTCGCGGAGTTTGATTCTTTTCTTCAGAATTCAACCGACGAAAAACGGTTTGACGAGGTCAGGTTAGGTTAGGTTAGGTTAAAGGAATAATTCGAATAATTTACTGTCGTTTAGTAGAATGAAACGATGGACACATTACGTCATATTCGAGTGTATTCAAAAATTAACCTCTCTTCACATATATAGCGATTTGAATATTTGAAAACATAAAATTAGGGAGATATCAGTTTTTATTAATCCTCCGTGCGATTCAGATGGATGTTGCACGTAGACATTTTTGATTTACATTTTGAAAACTTCCAACTATTTCATTGCGTTTATTTTCCTCGACGACATTTCGTTATTAAATCAACTTAATGTTGAACTAATCGCTAAATTATTTATTGTTCAGATGAATTCTGAACAATAAAAAATTCCTACTCCGGAAATTTTGCAAATATTGAGAAATTAAGTCGTTATATAGTTCATCGTGTAATCTCAAACCCAATAATACGCGAATCTTGTTCTTCTTACCGTGTCGGTCACCGGATTATATTCTTTTTTCATCAATATTTAACAGTCCCCGTCCAGAATTCCATTTATAATGATGATATCTTTCACATCATGCATCGCAAAAGGTGTCGCAGACTAGTAGGTGTTCCGAATTTTTCACTATGCCGCATTCACATTTGCCGTAATTGGTAATGTTCCGTACTTTCATGTTTGCTTTATCGTAGTTCTTATTTTATTCAGGATTTCTCGTACTGGGCGCAGCGGCAATTTATTATATTATTGGGTGGTATTCGTTTCCGTAGTTATAATCGATTTAATTTCAGCCGCTCTAAAATTCCATACTATTAATTTCAGGCGTTTGTTTGTCGAAGCACTTACTGCCTCCTTATGGACCACCTGCTATGCTGCATAATATTTCTATTTTATCGATCGGCGTCGACTTCAGGTATCTTGTTGTAGGGCTTACATATATCTTTTTTATATGTACTGAATTTCGCCACACTACGCTGGTGAATACATGTAGAGTAGCGTAGAAATATAATACGTTTTCGATCTGCACTCCAATTGGAACCAATCAGTTTTCTCAGTCGGAAGAAATTTTCAGAGACGAAACCACGCTTAACAACACGACAATATAGACAATCGCCGGAAAATTGGGTTACGTCTTAAAATTTTCCATTTTTTTTCCTTATCCAAAACATTTTATTTTGGAAAAAACTCGGATAAAACGGCAAATTTCGTTTTATTGTAGATATTATATGTATATATACATAAAAAATTAGTAATATAAAGAAGATACTAACTTTCTGCATCAGCCGATCTAATCTTCGAATATTTCGTTTCGTTCGGTTTTACAACTATTAACGATGTTAGCGGAGTTACGAACGAGTACTACAAAAAAATAAATATTCATTAAATAAAGGTAATGGCTGGTCGTTGCAACTACCCTGTCTTTTTTTTTTTTTTTTAACGTAGAATCAAAAAACAAAAATAAGAAGTTGAAATCACAAAAAGTTTTTTTTTTTATCAAGAATCACAAAGCTTTTCGGCTGTTAGACACCTTTATCAAGTGAAATTTAAAAATATAAAAAAGATAAAATGAAAAAATATTAATTTAAGATTACAATTAACAAAAAATCAGCAAATTGAAGAACAGTATTATATTCACTGTCACACTGCTTTATAATACTGTTCTTTACTGATTTTTCGTAAAATGTAATTTAAAACTAATATTTTTAATTTTTTTAATTTAATTTTTTTTTTCTTTTTAAGTTTCACTTGATAATGGCCTAACAGACGAAAAGTTTGTGATTATTCATAGAGAAACAACTTTTTCTGTTGTTGTTTATTTTAATAAAAATCACTACATTCCACATTCTACAAATTATGAAACTTTTTTTTAACATTTCGAACAATATTTTCCAGACAATTTCACTAGATCTATAAATATTACACGTGTATCGTTATTTACATTCGGCCGTCATGACCTAATAATTCGTTAGTGAATACTTTGATTAATATATATATATATATATATATATATATATATATATATATATATATATAATTTTATTTAATATATAGTATTTAAAAAAAAACGAAACAAGAATGTAGTAGCCTGCAAATTTTAGCACATGTCAGCAGTAGCGATTATTTACATATATATTTACTAAATTATAAATAATTCCGATATAGAAATCGGGAATAATTGGTTTGATAATAAGACGAGTTACCTTCAGAGCCAATTGTAACGCTTCTTCTTTGAACGGCGACGATTTGTTCGTTTTGTATGTAACATGTTTATCCAATAGTTCTTTGACTTTCGTATAAGCCCATAATCGCTCTAACGAACCTGTTCGATTTGAAATTAAAAGCTCGATCGGTTCGTATCTTAATTTCATCATTATTATTGATGCTCTTTAACCATAAGTAGTTTAGAAATTGTAAACGAAGATTCCCTTTTCTCCGTATTTATATTATGACGAATTTTTGTCATTACAGAGGATAAAAGATTTCGAAACGTACGTATAAAAATAATATACAGTAGATGATTAAATTTCGTCGATATAAGTTTACAAAATGTTCAGTTTTATCATCATCATCATTAAGTGCCGTCTCCGTATCGGAGGTTGGCGACTACTTACCTATACATATTTTGTTGTACGGTGTAATTAGCGTACAAGGCAATCATTGGCGTTAGAGGTACACACATCCGGGAGAACTGTTTGTAATCGCTTTTGTTGTCGAGACACGATGCAGCCCTGCGTGTTTTTGTAGTGTACTACATTGGTACTAGCGCGCATATGGTGTTGTGCGTGGCGGTGTGCACTGTTTTCCACGCGATAATAATAATATTCGGATTATTTATATTTTTACTTTCTGATGATAATTTTTGCCTCGTTGATCGTATTCGAATTCGGTACCGTTCGTATAGAAAAGTCTGTGCCACATATGGCTTCGAATTTTTACTTCGGTGCGGATAAAATAATAAGGTTTACATCTTAATTTTGCAAGTGTATACGAATTTAAAATGCGTTCGCAAAAAAAAATTCAAAAGCTAAATTACAGAGTTTTCCCTTTTTCAGTTCAATCGGCCCTTGTTAAACATTTTTGAACGGGTGAAACTATTAACGAGAAATTAAGTAAAGATAGAAGGAAACTTGTGAGATTTCCACACGTTGTGTATATACATACATACATACATATATATATATATATATATATATATATATATATATATATATATTGTATTAGTAAAAAATCACTAATTATCGAAAACAATTATAACAATTGTGACAATTATGCCACTTTCAAGTTATAAATAATTTAACTAATCGGTAATAAATAATAATAACAGAGTTTATTAGTTAAATATAAAAGTATATTTAACTAATAACTATCGATTTATAATATATCTACTCAAAAACTAAAAAGCTTGTCGACAGATACTATTACAATAATCTACAATCTTGCATTTCAATACTAAAGACTAAGCATATTCATGATATAGTCGTTAAAAGTAATATTAAACGTTAATTTCAGTCATTCTGTTCACCATATGATAGGTGAAATTTTAATGCTAGCTGAATATTTTCTAGTAGACACGAAATGCCTCAATTCCCAAAATAATTTACATAAACACATTAGAAATTATCTAGAGTCATCTAAAAAGTGGTATTGTATAATAAATACCCCGTATAAAATGTATAATTTTGTGTCAAAATTTGTTAGTGCGAGCGAGATTCATTTTATATATTTTTAAATTTTATTATTTCTAAATTTTTTCATATTTTTTTAAAATTTCCCTTTCTATATCAGTATCGGTATATTTCAAGAAAATAAAATTACAAAAGTAAATGTTCAATTGATTCGGTTAATTGTAAGAACTCGCACAAATACACACACTCATACATACATACATACATACATACATACATACATACATACAACAATTTTTCGTGTACCACAATGAGAACAACGTGACTGAAAAAGGGTTAAGAAAGTGTAATTATTTTCCCATTTGCATAATTTCTTACGTTATTCACCCCCTTCATTGATAACATTTATTGTGTTACTCGTTTGCGTTTAATATTCGTTAATAATTATTTAATTAAATTAAAACAAAATTTTTCAGTTCGTATTCAGGTTATTAAAATTAAATTTATCTAAAAACCTACATATAACGTATATAATTATCTTTCATTAACAAGTGTTGTAAGATCAAATTATCGTATAAATGACGGCTTTAATTAAATAACTCTATTAGTGATTTGTACGTTCGAAAGAAATCACTAATTATACACGTGCTTCTTATTATGATCTATATCGTTATTTATCGTTAGATTCCTTTTGTGCTCAGTTCTTGTTTTTCTTCATTTGTTTCGAATAATTATTCGGACGTGATGTTTTCTATAATACGTAATGACCGGATATTTTCAGTTCGTTTATTTTAGGGGGGGTGGGGGAAAAAGCGTTATCTACGAATATGCCGACGTTGTTTCATTTATACAGGCGATGCGTTTATTTTTTCTTACTCGAATTAGACGCGGATTGGTTTCCACCTATGTCTACTTTATCGAGTCGCGGCAAATCCGCGCATTCGACTTCGCACGTTTGATAATTCGCTTCGAATTCTAAATCGAAAATTCTCTCTTGATTACCGTCTGCTAATTTGCCGGCTACTACCAGTTCCGAACCTTTGAAATAATTGGCGAAATGCGACTTTGTAACCGTCGTTTCGTTCACCTTGAAATTTTAAACGAATTTAATTATACACTCGAGTGTTATAAATATAATCGGTACCAATGTTTATATAATCGTTATAATACTCTAGACAGCGTGTCAGAAAGCCGTTTAATCATTTGAAAAAAAAAAAAAATGAAGAAATTTTAGTTAATAAATGACAATTGGAAGTAGCTCGAGAAATAAGAATAAAAAAAAATCGAGATAAAGAAATTACTTATTAATTATTTAAATCGTTGCGAAAGAACACGTGCTAAGTATTTTCAGTACTTTTATAGGTATCGGAAACGCAAGCTGGATGTTTTCGAGATGTATCGTCGAATGTAATTCACCGGACAGACGGGCGTACTAACAAGAAAATGTTTCTACCGAGAATAGTGAACTCGCCAGACGAAAAATATTATAGATAGATTCTCTTAAAAAATTCGTCATTTTAATTTTATTAAGATTAGCGGAATTTGAAATGTCAGAATTCTCCGGATAGCGCCATTTTTTCATATTACTATATTCTGTTCGGTTGTACATTGTACTTGCTTGATATATTTGGACTTGCTTTTGATCGTTTCCCTTCTTCAATTATTTGCGTTAAATATACGTATGTGAAAATACGGCTTATTATCTCCTTTTGAATTTTCCTAACAAGGTTCTATTTTCGTCGGTTAATCTAAACACTTGTTTGTTACTTACTAATTTTTATTCTTTACATTCTCTTCCGTGTCACCAATTGGTTTTGCATCTTTTGATCCAGCGTCTAAGCATCCGCGAATCATAAAGTAAAACGCTCTGTAGTTTTGATCAATTACTTCTTGTCTATGTTCATCTGTCGTATATTATTCTTTTTCATAAATGCTACTTTCGCCAACACTATTCTCTTTCTTTTATTCCCCGTATATGCCCCCCAACATTTGCTACGATGCTTCCTAAATATATCTTTGTCTATTTGTTTTATTAACACTCCGTATATTTTTATGTCTATTTTAATACTTATTTGAATATATTCTTTCATGTATATTCCTCCGTTCGTCAGTCTAATATTCATTTTTTGTAATCATCATCGTCTGTTGAGCCGCATGCATATACGGAACACTGCACGCAGCCAGCAGCACTTACTTATAGCTATATAAACGAAGAAAAAATCTATCATTAAATTCAAATTAAAGAACGATATATCCAACGAATTTCCCCCTAATTTTTTTATTCGTTCGTTTATCAACATCTCTATTTTAGCTGAAATATCTATACGAATGTCTTCGAAGAAAATTATTTCAATTCGAACTTAAATTTTTGAAACTCTACGCACATACATAAATTATTTGTCGTTGATCAGCTGCAGAAATTTCTCAATGTCGTAGATGGTAAAAATATTCATCTTCGATTTTCTATAGAATAAATCATCGATAATACCTTTAATTTTATCGATTTATTTATTACCCTGGCCAGCACTTGCTATAGTTTTAATATCTTCCGTAAGCCTACCAAAAGCAGACTGTATTATAGTTTTAGGTTTTCTTCATTCAATTTCACAAAAAATGGTAGTCATCCACTCCATAATTCGTCGTTTACAATCGGTATCCTCGGTCCGTTGAATTATTCTATAGAGATGAACGTAATTGCATTTCGCAAATATAATAATAAATAACCCGAATTATATTGGAAAAATAACTATTTTTTTCTATTTTTTTTCAGAAGGCCGTATTTCCTTCTCTCCAGATAAAACTTCCTACGAAATGGGTAAAATTAACCATTTTCGGTAGTCTATAAAATTAGTAGTACTCTAAAAAAAAAAAACAAAATTATAATATATAATAATAATTTATTTAACGATTTACTTAACAGAAAATTCGGTATTAAGAATATTATTAATAATAGCTAAAACTACAAACAAATTTTAATATTTACAGAAAAATCAAATGAACCTTCTGAACATCATGAACATTCCTCTAATCCTAATTTTGATTTTCAATACACGTTTCCATAAACAATCAACTCATTGGCTTCTTCAAAATTTAATTCTTTTCAAACTCTTGTCTTCACGATTAACGAATATCGAAATAAAGCGAGAACTAGGATAGGTAGTGATAAATTTTGGGATGAGATAAAGAATTTTACCACACACCTACTTCGTTATATTTTGCTAATTCGAAATTAAAAAGGGAAATTATTTGATTTTCGAATGAATTCGTCACTGAGATGACGTTTCTTAGATATTCGCAATTTCGCCATTTTCAAGCCAAACTAAACTAGCAGTATAAAACGTCACGAGTTTCTCCTGACGTGTTATCACGAGAAAAAAACTCCCCTTTTCTAATTTCTATTAGTCCGTTCGAATTAATTAATCGACCTCTAATCTCTTCTCCTCGAACCTTCGATAATTATATTTTGACATAATTTATTTAATCATTCCTCTATCTAAAAAAAAAAAATAATTATCTTTCACTATATTACATTTTACTCGGATAACCTTATTTCAATAATTAGCTTCTACATAATTTCTCTTTATTATCTTGTTGTAAAAAAAAAATTAAAATCATTAATTAATCGTCCGAGGGAATATGAACAATTTTTCTTTACTTACTAAATTCGGATCGTATTTTAGCGAAACGTTAGAGAGTAACGGGGAACTAATTTGCTTGTAGAAATCTGTTAACTGTTTAGCCGTATCGGTGGCGACGTAAATTTTTTTAGCGAATCCGCCGTTGGATTTGGAAAGAGCTTCCAAAAAATCATACTCGGCGTCATTACCCAAAGCCAAAGCGAATAAAGAGCATCTGGTAAAATATAGAATATTTTCAATTTAATTCAATTTTAATTATTTAATTTTAATTTAATTTTAATTTAATGTTAATTTAATTTTAATTGAATAATTTAATTTTAATTGAATAATTTAATTTTATTTTAACGATTTAATGTAATAATTCAATTTTTGTCATAATTAAAAATAAAATCGTATTTAAATTATATTCTCCATAAAGACGTTAAGTAATAAACTTAAAAACCCACTTGACGTTCCGATTTAAATTATTCGTCTCAGCGATTATGACGTCGTTATTGGATTCTTCGACATTCGGTTGTCCATCCGTCAGAAAGAACATGATCGGATAATTTAAGGGATACAAATCTTTTCCAAATTCGGCTAATTTCACTCCGTAACGTAATGCCCCTATTATATTCGTACCTTAAACGAGAAATATATATATATATATATATAATATATATGTCATCATCGTCGTATTGTTCGTTACGTCGTGACTAGCCATCGTACGTTTACTAAATGAGCTAGCGTCCATGGCACTATTTATATGCGACGCAGATACGCGCATATTATGTTATACGGAGTGGGGTGCCACTGTCTTCTCCGTGATAATTACGAATTAAATAATGATGAAAACTTTCTATGTCGCGTGCTGGTTTCGAACCCCCGACCGTCGAGTTAACAGTCGAGCACTCTAGCAACTACGCCACCGCGAGATCATATATATATATACATATACATATATACACTGCATTAATTAGTCAGCATATTCTAACAGGACGAAAACTATATTAAAAAAAATGAACTGAGAAATAAATATTACAAAAATTAAAATCTAATTAATTCGGAAGTTTTATTTATTTATTCGTATGTTTTCGGCTATAAGTAGAAGTTCCTATATAATTATCTTATAAATTAATATATAAAAATATTATTATAATATTTTATATAAATTTTTAATACATTCTTTTGCTGAGCGATCTCCTTCCAGCTACCGATTAATGCACGCGTTGTACAATTCTGTAAGTGTTTGTTCCTCGTCCCGTATCACGTCCTCGTCATACGCCTGGAAACGCTTTAAGCGGCTAAGAATACGGGAACCTGTTAGCGAACTTGTTATTCAACCTCTCGCTCTATGGGGTATAATGAAGATCGTTAAAATTAAAATAAAATAGCCCTAGGGGTCCCAGATGAAAAAGAAGTATTTTCGAATAATACAAGTTAACGTGGAAGGGATAACTAGTGCAAAAAGAAAGAAGTATTGGAAAAAATTTACTAAGGACTAAAAAGCAGATATACTTCTCCTACAATAAATTCGTGTAGCTGACGGCCGAAGGAATCCGAAAAATTAAATGGCTTCGATTTAGCAGCGGCAGTTTGTAACAGACTATACGGTATAGCCACATACGTTCAACATGGCTTTCAATGGAAATTTATCAGTTCGGAAGAATCGTGTAGCGAGATAGCGACATCAGAAATAAAAATTCCTAATCTATCTATAATAAATGTTTTGCAAACCTCCCAATGTAAAACGGAATAATACGGTAATTAATATTACGAATAGACCAAGTATAATAGCTGGAGACTTTAATAGCGGCCATACAATGTGGGGCTACGGATCATCGAACCAAGATGGAGAGAAATTTATAGAATGGTCGGATACAGAAAACTTATTCGGAAGCCCAGCAAGCTAACTGATATTCATTTACCGATCACCTGTACGAGCAGCTGAATTACTTCGAGATCTTTTTACCGCGTAAAGCTCTATGTTCGTATATACATTTATATACATGTATATATTTCGCATATATTTATATATTCTATATTATATAATTAAAATAAATATATGTGATTCGCCCATTATGAAAGTACAACTTGTGGAAAATCAAATGAATTACCAATAAAAAGAGGAATTACGCAAGGGGGGCCCAATATCGCCAAAGTTATTCGTAACATCCGTGGAAAGTATGTTTAAAAATTTAAACTGAGAATCACACGGTATTAATGTAGATGGAAAAAAACGGAATAATTCGCGCTTTGTCGATGATAATTGTGTTAATCGGTAATAGCGCACATGCTTTACAAGATACATAAACGATCTTCATATCTAAGGCGGTACGACTGGCGATAAATATAGATAAAACCGAGGTTGTCATAAACTCGCACTCGTAACTGGAAATAAAAATAGGTGGACAAAGACTGGAACAGGTTAATGAATACGTGGGGCAAGTAATCGCGGTAAACTAAAGAACCAGAGTGTAAAGAAATCAAAAGACGGACCCACCTTTCGTAGATATTCTTCGGAAAATTTAATGGAGGCATCCTGAACTGTTTGAAAGTACGTGAGCAGCGCATCCTCCCACAATTTACATACGGAAAAGAAACGTGGTTCCTTACAGAAAACTGGTCGTAACCTGGTTATCAAGAGGCTGGATGCGAACCAAGATAAAACGCGTTACAAAATTAAAATTAAACCGGGATCGTCATGTCCAGACGATAGTTGGACGAAAAGAATAATATAATGGAAACCGAGAGAAGGATATATAATCCGTGTTCGGCCGGCAGTGCACCCGATGGCAAAACGACGTTCAAAAGTCAGCCCGAGTGAAACGGATGAACGATGCTTGGGACCGAGTACAATGGGAAAGGAATGGGATCGCTTACATTCAGCAGTCGATAGAAATAAGCGAATCGCGATTATGGCTATACGTGCTGTAATTTTCCTCGAGTTATTTTCAATTCTTATTCTCGCTTAACTGTATGCTTTAAACGATGTGTCGAAATCTAATTTTCGGTGATACTTTCGTATATGGGAAACTTTGTATTATTTCGATTTTTCATAATTCTGAAATTTAATTATCGTTTCACTTTACATTCGTCGTCAGATAAAATAGAAAAAAGGAAGAACTAATCACGTTCGAACACTTACTAGTTTCCGGTAATAAATTAACGATAAATCGTATGGCCGCTTGTATGTTTTCCGGGCTAGCCGGTATTACGTAATCCGAATAATCCATCGTGGGAGACGAGTTGTCTTTTTTATTATTATTTAATTTCGTAAGTCCGTTTAACGACCATAACTAAAAAGATAAAACAGATATATAGGTTATACTCGTTACGGGATTTCCACAAAAGTATAATATTTCAATTATAACTATATATATATATATATATATATATATATATATATATATATATATATAATATAGCTAAATTGTAATCATGAACAAATTTTTATTCATAAAAGTCAAAGTGCATATTATCAGTAACGAGTAAGAGAAACGTATTTTTTTTTTTTATAAATCTCGTTGATCTAGTCAATAATCAATTGATGTATGCGCAGTGATGGAATAGGAGATGCCATTACACAAACTCCGAGCTGATTTAGTCTGCGTTCAGTGTTGCCAGATCTACTGTTTTTCGTAGGTTCCTACCGCAATACCGTTATTAAAAAAATCGTTAATTTACCATTTCTTCCAATATTTAAGTTAATTTATTGATTAAGTTTTTTGTTGTTCGATATTTGGAATATTTAAAATGTTCACTGATTAATTTTTTTTTTCATACACTATTTAGCATTATTAAAGGCGCGTCCGGTATCACGTCCTCGTCGTGCGCCTGGTAACGCTTTCAAGCGGCTGAGAATACGGGAACCTGTTAGCGAACTTCTTAATTAACTTCTCGCTATATTGGGTACAACGAAGAAATTTAGACGGAACACTTCTCAGGGTTTCTTGACGGGCAATAACCTCCTCCGAATAATACGAATCAATGTAAAAGGCATAACTCAGGAAAATAGGGAAATATTAGAAAAAAACACCAAAGACCAGAATGCACAAGTACTATTACTGCAAGAAAATCATGTTGCAGATGACCGATGGAACCAGAAAATAAATGGTTTCGAAGCGGGTGCAGCAGTATGTAATAAACAATATGGCATAGCCACATATGTTAAACAGGACGTCCAATGGGAATTTATAAGTGCAAGAGGCCAGGCTAATGGTATATCAACAGCAGAAATAAAAATATCGTATCTATCCATTATCTTCTTCTTCTTCAACGACAGTTTCCCGTTGGTGCGGGGTCTGCCATACAAATTGATCGTTTCCATCCAATTCGGTTGTTTGCTAGTTCTGCGGATATATCAGCATCTCTGAGATCTTTCCTTATAATATCGTGTCATCTTTGCTTTGGTCTTCCTAGTGGCCATTTACCCAGGAACTTGAAACGTATGCTCTGTCGATATCAGTGAGCCACTTCCAGCATTCTGAGCTCTTAGTATGTGGTCATACCACCTTAACCGACTTTCACGTAGTTTACTTACGATAGGCGCGTAAACGGATACCCATTGACGATCTTAACATGCGCATTTCCATAGCATGTAGCGATTTTTCTTCGCGCTTTGTTACCGGCCAGCACTCACCGCCATACAATGCAACTGGTCTAATAATTATTCTGTTTTTTTTTTATTTCAGTCGAACGGGCATGCATTTGTCGCATAATACACTGGTCAAAGATTTCCATTTCAACCATGTAGTGCTTATTTGATTGCGAACTGCTTCAGATGTGTCACCTCTCTCTGTACACAGAAACCAAGATATCTAAAGCTGTTTGTTCGATGTAGTTGTTCTCTAGATAATTATATGGACCCAATTATATTAGTATCAGTAGTCGTTATTCTGTCTTCTTCACATTTACTTTAAGGCCAAACTTTTCTAATCGATCAAGCCATATTTCAGCTCTATTTTGAAGAGTATCCTTTGAATTTTCAATTAAAACAACATCATCTGCATACACAAGAGTCCAGGGTATAGGCGTCTGTATGTCGCGCGTGATTGTATCTAAAATCGCAATAAACAGAAGTAGTGAGAGTGCCGAGCCTTGGTGCACACCTATTCGGACAGGATAGTCATCACATTCGACTACAGCACATCCGACCCTGGTTGTTACATCTTTATAGAGTAATTGTACCCATTTTAGCAGTGCTTCGGGAACTCCGTGCTCCCTCAACGAAAAATTAAGTTATGAGAGATGTGGTCAAATGCTTTTTCCATGTCTATAAAAACCAAATGCACATAACCCTTTTCTCTGTGTTTCTTCATCATCATGCGTAGTGTGAATGCATCAGTGGTACCGCGTCCCTTTACAAACCCACATTGATTGGTTGTTAAATCTATGATGTTTCGAAGGCGGTCGTTTATTATTCTTTCCAGTATTTTAAAAGAGTGTGATAGTAACCGTATTGGACGATAGTTACTACAATCAAATGTTTATAAACCCCCAAACGTAAGATGGAGTCAATCAGTGATCGAAATTACAAAAAGACCGAGCATAGTAGTTGGAAACTTTAACAGTCACCACGCGAAATGGGTATATATTAATGAAGATGGTGGCAAGGTGTTAGAATGGTGGGAGATGGAAAACTTATTTTTGGTTCACGATTCCAAACAACGTGGGTCATTTCACTCTGTACGCTGGAATCAGGACATCAATACGGATCTGTGTTTTATTACGTCCGATCAAAGCGGCAGACCTGCACTACAAATTTCGCGTAAAATCCTGACGAAGTTTCCAAGAAGAAGGGTTATCTGGCAGAGAGAAGTATTCTGCTTACATGATGATGATTCATCAGTAAGTATGAGTATAACTCTCGACGGCAGGGAAAGGATAACGATTCGAGGCTCGAGAGCATATAAAGTCAGCAGCTCGGTTTGCGCGTCTATATTAAGTAATCTTACAAAGTCTGTTATAGAAGACGCTTTTACAAAGGGCCGCAAAACAAGCACGTCCCTGCGCAATAAAGTTTATAGCGTCGTTCTTGTGAGATGGCAAGAGTCGGGTGGAATATGAAGGTGCTGTCAATACTCTACTGCCGAGTGTAATTAATCGAGAAAAATACGAATGGTTTGTGCTCTTTAGGACGTTGGCATGTTTCGGAACACGTCACGGTCCGTTTGTCTTCGGCCGGTATCACCAAATTACTGGTGTGCTGGTATAGAGCTGCACAGACTTGTTCCGTCAGAAATCTACCTGGTGCGGGATCTCCTGTGTTTCACTGTTTGCTATTTTGACGACCGGTGTCGATCTTGATGTCGGATATAGATATTGTACCCCGATACGTATGACTGTATTAAACAATTTTAATCTATAATATAACAATATCATCGGCATAAAGTATGGTGCAAACATCTTTGAATTGCGAATATCATTAATATATAAGAAAAACGAAAAAACCACTACATACGTAATTGTAACTATTTTAATTACTAAATAAGTCACCTAGGAGTCATTATGGATTCCCGTCTATCTTTTAATAGTCACATCAATCACGTCGTGGCATAATGCACACAAAACTATTCGAATAATTTCACCTTTATATTCAATCAGAAATCCCACCTCACGGTCGCAAATAAAAAATCATTATATACAACTACCATTCGTCCTAGGTTAACTTACGCATGCTCTGTCTGGAGTTCAGTTTCCGACACCACTTATAAGAAAATACAACTATTACGTTGAAGAATCTCACTAAATGCCAACAAATATACCAAAATTAGCGACACGCATTCCGTATTAAACTTACCTAACTTATTAAACCCTCAAAACAATTCTTAACTGCAAAAACAATAAATTAATTCAAGCCATAGTAGACTACGATATAACCAGCCTACAAAATAGACGTACTCGTTATTATAAGCACCGTCGTCTGAAGCATCGCTTTTAAAATTAATGTGTATATTCTAATGTTGTATACTGAGTTATTTATATTATTAAGTGTAATCTAGCACATTGTAAATAGCTATATTTCGACAATATTTTATTTATCTTTGTTTTTTTTTCTTTATTTCCAGTTTTTTGTTTTAAATGTTTCCTGTAATGTTTAAATATAAGATTTTATATATATATATATATATATATATATATATATATATATATATATATATATATATATATATCATCATATTCGTTGGCTCGGTCCGAGCATCGTGAAATTATGAGTTCCAATTCCTTTCAAACTTGTTCGCCATATGTCCCTATTTTCCGCGAGTCTTATAACTTGCTGGAGCGATGAGGCCGCAGTTAATTGTTTAATCCTATCTGTGTACCTGGTTTCTGTCCTTCCGCGTATCCTTTTGCCTGCTACCATCCCTTCAAGAATTAATTTTTCTATTCCATTCCGACGTACCACATGTCCGAAATACCTCATTATGCGCTGTATTACTATGTCTCGTAAACGTAGATCCGATCCTATATCGTTCAAAACAGAGAGGTTGGTTCGCTTTTCTGTCCACGAGATTCGCAACATTCGTCGCCAGCAGAACATCTCAAAAGCATCAATGCGCCGAATATCAGCTGCTTTATATATATATATATATATATATATATATATATAATGTAATATAATTTTTCTTATTTTATTTATTGTCGAGGTAAATTTTGTGTATTCGGGATTAATAGTTTTATAATCTAAACAATTATATAATAAAGATCTTCTTCTAGATTTAAATAAACATAACGTTTGATCATATCTGACCGAGGTGAAAAACTATGAATGTCGTCACATAATAAATTTTTCGTATTTTGTTAATATTTGACCTACTTCACCTAGATGACAGACTTCAAATGTTCATAGCGAATTTTTCGTATGTGTGTAAGTCGTTCTTGCTTAACCGTATTTTTGTGCGACTTCTAAAACAAATTTTCAAAATGCACCGTTTTTTTCTCTTATATATTTGTAAGTAGCGATAAACATATTCATTTAGTTTACACTATACACACACACACACATATATATATATATATTTGTGAGACATTTAAAGTAAAATTCGTTTAAAATTTCATGAGATACCCGTTGATTTACCTTGATTTCGCTCGAAAATAGGATGATGCTGAAATAATCGTCTTTCTTCACTTCGGATAATATTTGCTTCATGGCTTCTTGAAGTTGCTTCATTTTATCTTGCCTCAACATCGATAGGCTTACGTCTAGCACGAATATCAGGTTAGTGGATAATATTTGTAAATTATCGGGAGCGACAAAATGGACGAAATACCTTTGATCAACCTGTAATTTTTTAATAAAATTTACGAACTTCCTAAACAAATACTTTATTATTATTATTATTATTATCGGTCGTGTTAATTTATAGTAATTTTTAATACTTAATACACTCGCGTATAATATTTACATATTTATTTATATACGGTTCGAATAACAGCTAATGCCGATTAAAATGCGAACGCTGAGTAGTAAATTATTGAATAGAGGTATATACAACTGAATTAAACAGCGATCCTTTTTGAAAAAAAAAAAAGTTATTAAATTAATAAAGTGAAACAAAAGAAAACACGTATACAACTGCATATGTACGCGTACATAAACGCAATCACTGAACAGTATTTGTTTATATGAGAAGATATAAAAATAATTTCAAATTATAAAATCAATAACACAAATGTCCAAACACGGAGATACATTTTAAGTAACGTGTTATATAGACGGAAAGTAATCAACGGGTAAATTGAAACGAATAGTTGGAAGAAACAGCGACTGATTTTAGCATTCATCCTGGCTATTAAATATGCGAAATTAAATATTCGTCATTAACTATTGCACACAAGTTACATCTAAAAGTAAATCATAACGACGCGCAAGAGATCATATATCTATGCGGTTTGGATAAAAATTCGATATAGGAAAAATAAATATTTCAGAAACTTAGAATCCGTTCCACATCTGTAGTATGATTATTGTAATCTCAAATTATCGAATTCTAACCGAAAACGAACAAATGTTTTTATTTAGTATTTTTTTTTTCAGTTTCTTACGACGAACTCAACAACCGAGTAAGCGTGTCGGATAACGTGGTTTATATGTTCCGAGAAACTCAGGATCCTATCAAGGTATACATCAAGATCACCAACATGAACGGTTCTGTTTACAATATTATTATCAAGATTGCAAACGTTTATTCGTATTGTACATAATAATGTAACGCATATAATTGATGGAAAGCTCTTACGCCACATAGTATATCTAAGTCTCTTTTAAGCAATCAGAAAATGAGTATAATCACCTATAAATTTTCAAGTCGTTTGCAAATAACGGAAATTTAGAATCCGAGCTAATGTCGTTAATAAAAATAATAAATAGTACAGAGGTCCAAGACTAGACTCCGAACCGACGTTACAAACGATAACCACTGTAACGTACATTATTCTTAAACGTGAACGAAAAATTTTAATATACTCATTAAACAGACCGTATTGCTTAAGTTTATTTAATAAGATAAAGTATAATTGACCTTATCAAAGGCTTTCGAAAAATTCGAGTAAGTCTACCTAAATTTTATAATCTATCCATTCGGATTAACGTAATTAAATAATTAGTCGTTGATTAATCAGAACCCACGCTGTTGATGAGTCTGCTGTCTGGGTTATCCATTTAACCTATTATATAAAATAGTTTCAAGAAGAATTTTTGAAGGTCAAGACAGGGTTACGATAGGACGATAGTTGTTAATTGCCAGATGATTACCAGATTTGAATATAGCAGTTATTGTCGTTGTTTCAAAAACAGTGGGTCACGCGGTTGTTTTAATAATTGGATTGAATAACAAAATGAAAGAATATTTAAGCACGATTTGAAGAAAAATGGCGATAAAGGTCCTATATAAGATTTTGGGTTTTCGCAGCCTCTCGATACTTATTAACTGTGACAGAATTAAGTTTCAAATACCCGCTGTCAAATTATCAGATATCATCTTGGCAGATTTTAACACGTTACCTAGAGAAATATCATTACCGTCGGTGTGACGTTAATATGTCTTTTACGTTTTGATACCAAAATTAGTTACTACTTGTTTGTACCTTATATTCGATATATATGTAATTATAATGAGCCGTCCTAATGAAATGTTCGTAATATTTCGAAACTGACTAAATTTTAAATAATCCCTAATCGGTTCGTCTATATATCAACCTTTTTAAGTTTAAGTTTTTCTATAATTTCCCGAATAAAATAAAGATACTCGGACTAGAACAACTCTATTACGTACTGAGTAAATTTCTCGACAGAAGTAGTCAGATGCTGGAACAGAATCTATCATTACGAATAACTCTGACTAGTCAATTTTAGATAGTTCATTACTAATCTTGCATATACTTTAACGAAAGTTATACTTACTGTTGGCCGTTACGTTGTCTACCGTCAGGAGGGAACATCTACTTAAGATAATTTCTAACGCAGCATGATTAATCCTCGATCATAAGAGTGTTAATTTTAGATTTCCACACTAAGACGAGCTAAAATTAAATCCAAAGCCTTGACAATTAGCGATTGGATTGAAAAAATTAAGACCAGCCTCGTCGCTAAAGTTAAGTAGAAAATTAATACTATTATTGTAAGAAAAATCAGGAAACAGGTGGAACAGTAAACTATATATCGAAGTTACGCGTAATTATTAAATTACGTTGATTAAAATTTAATAATACATCGCATATTACTAAATAACATTTGATACTATGCGATACAACGGCATTATTTTTAAAATGACTCAATCGAAATTCCCTCCACATCTTACTAAAGTAATTTATGCTTACTTAAGTAATAGAACATTTCAGGTCGAGGCAAACGGTTATAAATTTTCCATTAAAACATTTTTGTTTGCATTCAATTTATAATTCCGAATCTACCATTCGTGGAACTTGCTTTATACGCTGATGATACTGAATCATTCTGTAGCTCATTTAGACCATTAATCACGCATAAAATCGACTAACAAAATAGGCATTCCACCTTTTTTGCGATGCTTGAAAATGACTACCAATTCGTCCAAGACCGAAGCGGTATTTAATTTTTAATAGCTTACAGTTAATACAGAACCGATGCTGTAGGATTATTCTTAACGTTTCTCCCTTACACAAATATTACAATTACGATTTCAGTTTCTCAAAAATTATATTCTTTTCCTTAAAGTTTTTTGTTAATTGTACCCTACATTCAAACGAACTTGTTCATTGGCAGATACGATTCCAGGAAATTACAGCAAATGTAAATATATAAGTATCGAAGACTGAAACATTATGTTTCGTGATTCATTCTGCATAATATTTAACCTTATTTTTATCTTACTTTAATGCATTACATCATTCTTATTTATTTACATCTCTCCATTTAATTAAAGATTTTTACCTAACTTACAATTACTTATTTTTTTTAATTCACTTATTTTTTTCGGTTTCTTTTTTGATCGTAATCCTATTAATTTGTAGTGTACTAGTCATACTATCTTGAAAGATAGCAGGAGTATATCTGTCATATATCCATTAATCAACAGAAAATCATTTCTTAATGTAAATAAAAAATTAATTCTGTATAAAACACTTATATGTCCCATAATGACGTACTGTTGTCCAGCTTGGAGTTTTATTTCAAAAACAAATTTTAATAAGTTACAAGTATTTCAAAATAGGTGTCTCAGATGTGTTGTCCCTAGATACCACAAAATCGTTGACATTAAACATGCCTTATATTAAAGACGATATCTTAAATTTAACGCGTAAGTTCTGCGATGACTGCTTAGTCCACGATAATAGTTTAATTTCTACCATTGGTAATTACGATTAACTCCAATTTATGTATAGTAAATATAAACATAGGAGGCTCAAACATAACCTGTTGTAATGTTTCTCGACTCCTATTTTAGAAATTAATATTCCTTCTTTATTTAATAACGTGTTTTTTCTTTTGTTTTATTATTACTATCTTAATTTTTTGTTTTTTGCTGTACAGTTTTTTTTTTCAATTATTTTTTGCTGTCATTATAAGTATAATTACTTCTTTTATTTATTACGGGTCTTTGTATTATTTCTTGGGCGTTACGTAATTATTATTTTAAAATTTTTGGTTTGTGTATACTCACTGTAAATTATGCTGAAATATACGTTGTTGTTGTTGTCTTGATGTAATATCGTATTATTTGTACGTTTATATTACGTATATTGTAATGATGGCGAGGCAAGTGCCGGTACTGCAATTAGTTACTTTTTAGTTTATTATGTTTTAATTTATAAATATATACACGTTGTTGACTGATTGTCTAACATGTTATCGTATAGAGTACGGGAGTGGCGAATTATAACATAGGCTTTTTCAACGTGATTTGTGAAATGACGAAGAAACCTACTACCAAACTTAAGAGCAGTGTACCACATCGTGCATATTGAGTGTTCGTCGTTTGTATTCGTGAGACAAACCAAGGTGATCTTATAGAAGCGGTAATTTACCGTCATTCTGGATGTTACATAGCACAAATTGAATTTAATGTTATGTTCAGAGAACTCGATAAGACATTCGTATGCGGTAGAGACTACAACGCTAACTCTGCCAAATGAGGATCAAAAATAACTAACGAACCGAGACGAAGACTTGTTCGCGCGCTCTTTGTAACAACTAGACGTCCTCACTCTAATATCTCCAGCATATTAGCCAAACCACTTCAACAGATTAGGTTCTTTTTGTAACGCGAGGACTGCGTCGCTGTAATGCGATACTGGTTAATTAAAACCACTCCGGGAAGTGAAGGCGTATTTATCTATATTTGTTCGAAATTCACGACTATATCGTATCGAACAAGTAAATTAAAACGTTGTGAACCATTGACCTAATACCGTTCTTAATTTTGCTGATTTTTAACGAATTGTAATCTTAAATTAATATTTCTTTAATTTATATTTCTATCTTTTTAAATATTCGCTTGATAATGGCCTAACAGCCGAAAGGTTTTGTAATTTTTCATAAAGAAAAAACTTTGAGTGACTTTAACTTTTTTTTGTTGTTGTTTATTTCAATGAAAACCCTTACATTACACATTCTTCGAAATAATTTAATCTTTCTTTTTGTAATTGGAAATTAACAAAACTACAAATAACATCACCGACGCCTGCTCCATTATATCTGCAGTTTCTATTTCTGTCATGCTAACGTTTATTTCATTATCTTCCTGTCTTTACACAGTCATTTCGAATTGCTTACTATAATAATATCATCTGCACACGGATCGACTGTTAATTACTCAATTTTTTCTATCGAGATTCGATCTTTATCGTCTATATCTACCTTGTGATAATTTCTGTCGAATTATGATGTGAATCCATGGAAATAATTATATATATATATATATATATATATATATATATATATATATATATATATCGGATACTTTTGTGTGCGTAAATGTAAACACAACAAAAAAGTAGATTTTTTGAAAACTGCACAATTTTTCGGCTATTAATTCAGCCATTATCAAGCGGATGAAAAGTAAAATATAAAAATATATACGATTTATAAAAAAATATAAAAAAAAACAAAACAAAATACGATAAAGTGTCAGAAAATATTTATGTTTAGATCTGCAATATTACAAAAAAATAGCAAAAGTGAAAATGATGTTCGCTTTACTTTATATATAACTGTTTTTTTCACTTTGCAATTTTTTGTAACATCGTACATCTAAATTAAGTATTTTCTTATATTTTATACATTTTTTTCCTTTTATATTTTTTATAAATTGTATATATTTTCGTATTTTATTTTCTGACCGCTTGATAATGGCTTATTAGCCGAAAAGCTGAAGTGATTTTTACTACTTTTCCGTTGTTTATTTTTTTAGGGTAACTACATTCCACGTTTGTTAAAAAAAATATTGCGTCAGTTTTTTTTTTAAAATAAAAAATAGTTTACTAGGATTTGATTGGATTTGGTTTTCCTGTCGACATCGTAACGAACTGCAAATGCACCGTTAATTCCGTTCGCCGACATCATTTTCTGTTCGCCCGGTGTTGGACACCATCGGATGTTCGTCTTGGTTTTCTCGGTACTATTCGACAATGATTGTTGATCGAAAGCTAAATTTACAAAAATGAAATAAACAATAATCGCGAATAACTAATTATAATCGCTCGTAATTACGTAAAATGTGACAACATCTTGTAATTCTAATCGACTTAGATGACTGACGATACAAGACTGTAACGTTAGTAGTGGCGATGTGGTAGAGTTGTAGTGACAATTTATAGAATCGGAATCTAACAGAGAAGTACACGTATAGAAATAACAGTATTCGCGCAATGATTCGATAACGCGATAAGATTTAGAAATGTAGCTGCTAAAAAAACTTTATTAATATAGACTCTGTGTATATCGTACGGCAAGAAGGCGCTTCGGTCGGTTGTAGAATACTGGAGACAGAAGTCATACATGAAATTCGGAATATTTTTATTTCGAATCATCACAATAATTGATAATGGATGATGGATTCAAGAATTTTACGAAAGCGACAGCTATACAGGATGGTAGGAGGTAGAGCCACAAATTTTGGTTGTGAGTTTTTACCAATAGGATAAACAATAAAAGTTAATTAATCATGAGTTATAGAATTTTGTTTTAGTGATAAACATTTAGTAAATAAAACTGAGGGAGCGGCTAGAGAAAGATTTCATCACTTTATGGGGTATTAAATTCAGACATAGGGGGGGGTCTCTTCGGTATAATTGAGTGTATTAATTTTGTAAAGGTGATAAGATGTGAGCAGAGCGGAGATCGATGTTCCCATATTTTCCTCATTGGTGGACATCTGTGTTTTACGATATATATATATATATATATATATATATATATAAAGCGTTATGGTGTAGTTGATGGAGAAGAAACGCATTTCATGGACAGACAGAACGAAGAACAATTCAGTTCCGAAGGAAATTGGAAAAACAAGGCAGTTACTAGCAGAAGTGTTTAATGAAACCAGAAGTTCATTTAGTCATTTAATACATAAAAATGTAAAGCGTCAGGCATGGAAGAGAAATTCAATGAAAATAGGGAAAGTAGCCCATATGCCTCCGAGATAGTCAGAGAGAGTGTCAGAATTCACCGGAAAAGTTTCGATGAATGTGTGTAAGAAGCATATCATAGCGAAGCGTTGCAAAGAATCATTATACCAGTCGAGGGTATATATATATATATATATATATATATATATATATATATATATATATATATATATATGTGGCTATTTTTTACATGTGTAAAATAAAAGACTACTTTCTATGGTCCATAGAAGAATGATAAAATTCTTAGGGCCTATAATAGAAAAGTGACACATAAGTGAAAATTTTTCATTTTTGCGATTATGACACCACATATCTTTAAAATGTGAGTTCTTTAACATAGAAAAATGTTACATCCCTAATGTGAATAGTTACCGTTTGGAGGCGTTTTGTCGCTTTTCCGAGGAATAAATAATTAGATAGAAAAATGACGCATTGAATCTAAATTGTAAATTTGTGCTTTTGTAGTTAAGTTAACGCTATTTATTGCAAACATGCGTCACGATAGAAAACAGCCACAATCAGCAGTTACGAGACATTTTTCTTCAAACCGATTAGTAAAATTACGTGCCGTATTTGTACAATATGCCGTTTTTCTACTGAAATATTATATTGTAAGAAAATTACCGTCGTTAATAAATAAATATATCGGTGGTACACGTGCCTGTAAATTTTATTTCACAATTACCTTAGAAAAATGACGTATTTGCAAAAATGTTTAAGGATGGCGTGGGGTACGATGCGATACTTGATTTTTTTAGGGGGATCGATTATAGAGCGTGTGTAGAAATCTACTAGTTGATAATTTATAATTCCGACCTATAATCTAATATTACGCTGCAATTAGCGCGAAAAAAATAATTAAACGCCCGTCTCTCCTGTAAGATTATCGTTTTTGCACTTATGCCACTTTTTCTATTATGTGTGCGATTATTATCCGGGCCTACAGCATTGCAAACATGCAGGTAAAATGTTGTAAATCGATTTATCGATCAAATAAATAATAATGAGATTAACCGGAATTTACGCAGTCGACGATCTCGCGAGTAAAATCGCGAATGGAGAAACTAGTCAGTTTTCTAAAATAGATCAGGACGCGTACGAATGTACGATGATCGACTGTAATTACATAATTACGCTATAACATGTATTGTATATGTTTTCTTCAACGATAAATTTTCATATAATCTTTTTTTTTTTTTTTAAACTGGGCTTCCACAGCGGTTTACCCATTACAAAAAATAATAAATAATAGCCTTAATATGTAACTATACAAGTATTCTACAGTCTATAATAAACTTATATAAGTAAATGTAAATGTCCAAGTTGCGGCTGGAGAGAAGGAAAGGAATATTGACTGGGAAAGGAACGTGTACTGAGATGAGTTGATTGTATAAAGTAGAACGAGAAGAGAGGTAGTGAGAACATTCTAGAAAAATGTGATTTGCATCAGCGGTGCAGTGAATGTCTGCAGGATGAGAACAGAAAGGAGATGAGATAAGGTGCATACGAAACAGTGAAGCAGGTAACCGATTTTTTCCGAATCGCAGCCTACACATGGTAATAATAAAATTGCGAAGTAGACTAACGTGTAATGGGACATTGTAAAACCAGGGAAAACAAGGGAAATCCGGTTGGAGTAGTTTGAACTGTGATGTGGTATATGGGTTATTCCAAAGAGTTTTCCAGTATTCTTTATGAGCTGTTTTAATAAGAGAGAGAAGATCGATAAGCAATAAGTAAACTAAGAGGGGAGAAGAATTTGGCGTAGTAATCAGCAAGAAGGTTCCCTGTGATACCAGCATGACCAGAAACCCATGTAAATTTAACAGTGATTCCGACGCCCTGTAACAGAGTGATATGATTAAGAATTTTGAGTATTATGGGAGAGCAATGTGGATTAAAAAGAGAAAACTGCAAGGCAGAGAGACAACTTCTAGAATCAGTAAATATTACGACTTTTTCAGATAATTGATTGAGTTGTATAAAGCGGAGAGATTGAAGAATAGCTACCGACTCAGCTGTAAAAATAGAAGAAATTTTTAAAAGTGTAAATTTTTTAACAATACCTAAAGAAGGAATGACAAAAGCAGCTCCTACGTAATTGTTAGATTTAGAACCATCCGTATAAATGGGGAAAAAATCAGAACAATTTTCAGAAATATAGGATGAGAAAAAGGCGTTGGCAACGGAGGATGGAACTGAAGCTTTGAAGGTTTTATCTAAATCTATATCAAAGACTGTATCATTATTAGCGAAAGGAAAATTAAAAAAACTTGAGGGTACAGAAGGAAGTATTAAGTCACTGTATCTTGAAAGATGATGAGCAGAGAGACATAATATTGGACGTCGATTGAGAGAAAATCTCCATTGCCGGAAAATATCGTGGAAAAGAGAAAATAATGATGATGTGTTAGCTGAAAAGCAGTTGATCATGAATTTGTCAGCTAAATATGTTCGCCGTACTGATAAAGGAGGTAACAAACTAACAATACCAGCCGCATGCAATTAAGAACATAAAGCATAAAAATCGAGATACGGAAATACACCGAACTTTATCATCGGAATTTAGAAAAATGTTATTTTAACGATGTCTGATATCGGCAATATAATACGTTACGCTAGGCTAACTTACGCCTAAAAATTGAACGGCATCGTTATTTCTGTACATCGTCTGCAATGACGTGAACGACGCTGATTCTTCGATGTTTACTTCGAGGTTCAAAATTTCGACAATCTACGTGTTAGATAGTAAACAAAAAAAAAATATGAAATTTATTAACCATTTCAGTTACATTATTTCCAGTGTAGACTTTTAATGCTAAACAAATTGATCGTTTTCGTAGAGGCATATTTAGTTTACGTAAAATGTACAAAATTCCAAACATATTTATACAACGCGTTAAACATTATCGAGAATTATTTAATTAAGCAGTTATTTCTTTCAATTATTTCAACTAACACGTGTTAAAAAGTTGAATTGATAATGTGTGACTGAAAAGGTAAATTATTGCGCGCATATATACACGCTCTATATAAACATACATATATATATATATCAGATGCGAATGCCTCAGTATAGCTAGTCATTCGGATCGGTATCGAGTAAAAATAAAAATTATAAACTAATTAGATTTATTTGATTTAATATCAATTTTAACGGATAAAAAGTAGTTAATATCATATTAAAATGATTTCGATGAGCGAGAAACTTAAGTACGATGAATTAGCGACTATTTCACGTAGGCAACTAATTTACAATTAAAGTAATCTATACTATCTATATTTATACTAATCAATAAAACTGTAGTGTCTTTCTGTGATTTGAGAATATTTTAAACACCGCATAATTTTTATCACACATAAATAGATTTTTTTTTTTTTTAATTTTTATTTGTCTGTCCGTTCTGATTTAACTCACAAATTATTAAAGCAATAATGGTGAAATTCGCATAGCTTATAGTCTATATTATCGGATACGTTCTAAGCTTCGTTTCACATGGAATAGAACAGAAATTACAATAATTTAAAGTTTTAAAAAGTCGGAGAAACAGCGATCGATATCTCTGGCAAATTGTTCAAAATTTAATACGTTTTTCGGTTCGAATGTACCTTCACTACCAACATCCGACATATAAATAAAGTTTTGTTGCGTTAGGGGCGTGGCCGAAATAACGAACGAAATATATATATATATTGTTAAAAGAAAGAGACAGCGATACTGTATTAAAAAATAATTACACAGGCGAGGCCGTGGGTAACTTCTAGTATATACATATAATTTATATTTATACATTATTTAAGTGTATTGAAATTAATTCAATTTAAAAGAGGAAAATTTTATTCGTTCAGATTTTAAATAGATTATATATATATATATATATATATATATATATATATATATATATATATATATATATATATATATACTTATTCATATTAAAAAAATAAATAAATTTCGGAGTGGTCATCAAACGCAAAGACACTTAATGGGAAATGCTTATAGTCAAGAATTATATAATTACTAACGGTAAAAGTTTTAAAAAACCTGATATATATATAACAGCATATTGCGTAACAATTTCTAAATGTAGGGATGAAATGATATTTTCAGTTTTCTAAGAATTTGAAAAGTGTGGAATGCACTGATTTGTTGTAAATAAACAACTAAGAAAAAATTAAACTCATTAAATGATCACAGACCTTTTCGGCTGTTAAGTAATTATCAAGTGAAAGTAAAAACAAAATATAAATATATATACAATTTATAAAAAAAAAAAAAAATGGAAAAATACTAATTTATGTATAAAATTTACAGAAATTGCAACGTGAAAAAATGGTACTTACTTGTAATCTATTAGATTATTTTGGTGTTTTTTCAATACGTGAATTTTTGTAAATTGTATATCTAAATTAACATTTCATATTTTTTATACATTGTATATATTTTTATATTTCATTTTTTACGTTCGCAAGGGCTTTTCGTGATTTTTCATAAAGTTTAGAGATTTCGACTTCTTTATTGTTATGTTCCCGAGGATTTATCGACGGAATTTACTGATTCGGGCAGAAGCGACAAATACGGAAATACGGGATACCCGAAATAGATTCGGTTTAAGTTCTAAGCTCTGATAATCGTGTCGACTATTATTTATAATCACGACGGTCAAGTTTAAAGTTGCGGCGTGTTTTTCTACATCCCGCTTTAAAATGGATTAAGACTTACGCACGCTCAACATAAGGACCGTGGGTATAATATTTATATTTATTAAATATATTAGTACGTATGTAAATGTAAATACTTGTCCAGGATTGACATGAATTTGACATTCATAATAACCTAACGTCCGCTGAAGAAGTTGCTCGTACGTTAAATTGAAACTGGCGCGGCTGTTGGATTCAATATTAACGGACACGCTGAAAATGTTGGAATCGCGTTCGCTAGAAATAAATTTGATGAGAACGGACAAAATTTAATATTTTAGCTAAGAACGAATATTATTAAAAATTTCTTATTCCACCTAAATACTGCCACACTATTTTATCTGGTACTTTAAAATATATCGAACAGAAAAAATATCACCATACATTTATAATACATTATTATTATGATATAGTGTTCGAAATTTTGGAAACAATTTCTTCGTCAATTTCCCGATTTAGCTTCCATTAATCGAAAGCCTATAAATAATTTCGTTCTGTAGTTCCTCAAAGTATGGTGGTGACTTATTTTTCAAAATCTCATTTTACCAAGCTGTATCTCGTTCCAACTATATGACTTGGTAATCTTCATTATGTTATGGTCCGTATGTGTGCACGTTTTGCGAGATATTCTGTCGTTTTCTTAGCAGTACGTATTTTCCACATCCGAAGAGTTTTAGTGTAGTCTTAATTTTAACGATTGGAAAGCTATAGTGAGATTCTAAACGCTCTTTGCATTCATGTATAGGACAGCGATTATCGTGTGAACGAATATTTTCCATTGTTTTTTTTGCTGTTACAACACTTTTGACATCTGCAGGTGATATATCGCTTAGTTCGTATAGACTCTCAACCTGTGTTGGTTTTTAGATAGAGTGTGATTATCCTGCACGCTTCGTCAAGTGCAGTATCTAACTTTTTTCGACTTCGGAACGGGCACGCATATTTTCTATATCAAATGATACATACGGACCTCCAGACGATGATATTCGTTCTTGGTATAATTTTCGATTTTTTTTTTTATAGATTCTCATTGACATTTGAAAGTACGATATAGCACTTAGGAGTTTTTAGTATAGTTTGACTCTACTCCATTTAAGTTGTAGTTGGCGATTTCATTACGATTTCTGTGTTGAAAGACACTTGTTTCTCTCTTAGGTGGGTTTTAAGTTCAGTTGAACAGCGAGATACTACAAGCTCACCATTGTGATTGCTCTTTTTTGATTTGTTTATAATTTTTTTAAAAGGTCCGATGGTGTGCCGTCATTGCGTGATCATCTGCATATATAACGTCTTTCCTTGCCAATTGATTGATCGTTAGATATTAAACAGGGTTGGAACGCTTCCTTGAGGTAATAAATTTTTCATGTTTTTTTCATTTAGTAATAAATAGAATCTTCTATTTGATTTTTTCCGACATCAAAATTTTTCGAACAAACACAAAATTGATTATGGTTTTACAGCTTTCTTTTCGCGAGTATTCTGCGCCGATAATGTGTCGAAGATTGTGGTTAGGCCTGCAAAAGACTACTTCTGTAATATTACTTTTCTTAAATTCATCCTTTACGTATGCGACATATCCTAAATAGAATAAGTAAAACAATTCATTTAGAAATTATAACACAATAGGCAGGATTTAAATCATCCAATCGTTTAACCCCATTTATACGTGCGTTGATTTATAATTTTGTTATAATATATACGCTTATTGAAAGATGTAAAATGAATAAAAATATATGTAAATTAAATTAAAATAACTACATGCTCCATATAGTAATCGACGAATAGAAGTGCGAATATTTTAGACTATCGCGAGTAGAAGAATTTCGCTCCCTAGGAGAAGGTTAATCACAATGAATGGAAATGGTGAAGAAAAAAATTAAAAAAAGAATAGCTCTGATGAAAAACTTATTTAATAAAATAAAGACTACCTCGTTGTACGCGAAAAAACTATTTGTTAAAACTTACATTATGTTGCATTATACGTTTTATACGTTAAATGAAGACGAGTTAAAATTGTTTTTTTTTTTAAATATGACGCTGTCGGAGAATGTTGAAAATATTCTGATTTGAAAAAAATAAAAAACGACGTATTTCATCATAACGATAAAAAAACAAAAACACGAAGGACTAACGCGATTGATTTTACGTCGTCATAAAGGGAGGTTGAAAATTAATCGAACAAAAGGGAAATCCAAAATAAAATTTGCGGATGATAAAAAATTAAGTTATACCGAAGCGAAGATATACGAAAAAGTCACTGGACAGTTATATTGTGCATCGACTGAACGGTCGAGAAGATAATTGATATCGACGATGTCGATAATACATTTATACGAAATGCAGATAATTTGCGTACGTACTTCGTTTCCACATAAGCGGCAGTCTGGCCGGTTTCTTTCGCTCGATCGTATTCTTCTTTAGCTTCTTGCTTTTCTTTAATCTGCGCTTTGTAAACTTTACCATCCACCGTCCTGAGTAATTTTGCGCATTTATTTTTAATAATTACTAATTAAATTAAATTAATTTTCCATATTAGATTTAAAGAATGCACTGTGTTTCGAAAAATGTAATTTCAACGTTTCTGTCCCAATAGATACACGACGTTGATTTTACTTTCCAAATCCTACACGTTCGATTATCTCGAAACTTCAGAAATAAATGGAAACATTTTTCCCGCATTTTCTTATCAAATACCAGGCCTCAGTTATTTTTTATATATCGGAAGACTTTACTTGTTCTTAGTGTTTCATCGTTTATCATTTAGTATTCATCGCGCTGTTATACAGCCAGATAGAAAGATCATATTCTAAAGAATAATTAAGGAACTAAGACGCTCTGAGTTCTAAGTTCGTACTTTACAACACCGTGCTCAAACCAGCATGAACTTATGGACTAATGGGGAAGAATTAAAATTATTCAGCGATTCCCCAATATAAAGTACTGAGATTACTAGTTAACGCACTCTGGTACATTCGAAATGATCATCTTCACGGAGATCTGAAGGTACCAGAAGTCACAGATGAAATACGTGGTACGTGCAAAGGCTAGATAGACATTCTAATCCGCTGGCTATTAATTTGCTGGATAATAATGACGAAGTCAGGCACACCGTATTCGTTGACTGGTAGTGACAGTACGGAATGTCGCTAGCGGGCGATCGTTCCGTACGCGTCGTATTTTTCTTCGCATCTTAATTGCTTATTAGCTGTTTCAGTGAGATTACAGCGAAGTCAAAATGACCGCTCAAATGCAGTAAATGCGTATGGTACTGCGATGAAGATGATGATGATGTCCACTTGTGGCTTAATAGCCGATAGGTATATAGAAATATTTTATAAGTTATATGTAGGATTTATTCATCTTTTCATTTTTTTTTTTTTTTTTTTTTGGTTATTGACATATGATAACTTTATTTGTACAGGTGTAATACGTGCGAGGAAATACAAAATAGATGATTTTTAATTTTATTCCTATCATTGTAATTATTTTTGTTTTATATTACTGGTACGATTATTAATATTTTTTAATTTTCTACCTATAGATGACTACATATGCAAGCGGGGTAAATTTATTAGTTAATTTTTGCTTTTACAAATGGCCCGCGTTGTTTAAGTTACATTTACAAAAGAAAAACCAGAATGGATGACGCAGAGGAAAAAAACAACAACGTGTAGGATATTTACTATATTCGAATTATAATTATAATTATCAATTATAATGATTTTTATTTTTGTTGGTGTGTTTGTTGTGTATGATTAGTTGGGCATTTCCCCCCCCCCGTTATTATTCAAACAGACAGCAGAGAGGGGAATACGGTGTATCTACACTTCTTTCCGTATAAACCTCGTTTACAAATACGGCAAAAAGAAAAAAGATGGAATCATCCAAGTCTGTCCAGTCGTTCGATGTTCTTTTATACAGGCTGCAATTAACTTTCATTCACGCGAGATATAATTGTATAGCATCCGTACACCTTAACTAATAGTTGTTGTACACGGGGCTTGAATTGAATAAATAAAATAAAATAAAATAAAATAAAATAAATATTTACTTTATATATATATATATATATATATATATATATATATATATATATATATATATATATACACCGATGCGAGACGGTGTTGTACTTACAATAAGAACTCGGAGATGAAGGCAGACTCTGGTAAGGTTACCGAGAAACTAATTTCTCGCGGTAGACTGTCAAAATTCTCGACTTTACTACAAATCGTCGTAACGGCATATGCGAATTTTATATCAGTAAATACGCTGTAATAGTAAATATCCGGTCGTGATAAAATTTCCGGCGACTGTATTATAAAAAAGACAATATTATCGAAGATTAATTACAGAATAAATGGACGAAATGAAATAAAATAATATCGAATTTTAATCGATATTTTGTATCGAAGTTTAATAATAATAATAATAATAATAATAATAATAATAATAATAATAATAATTCGATTCGATTCAATCTATTAGAAAGGCATTTCATCGGAAGGTGTACATAATAAAACTTTTTTTTTTTTTTCTTCCGCGCTATGTACAGCAGCGAGGCTAGGAGCGCGGCCAGCAAATTTAAATTTTGTTAAACAGGTTTACCGATTACCGATCTAAGCTTAACAAGAAAGGATGAAACGGATGGGGAATCTTGGGCCAGAATTGATGAAATATTTAAGGAAGAATGTTTTGGGATTTTTGGACATTCTGATAGGAGGTGGTGGATTGTAATCGGAACGTCGCATCTATCACAGGTTGGTGGGACTAATTTTTGGAATATGTGTCCATGTGTAAGTTGCGTATGACCGATCCGGAGTCGACACAGCACCACCTGATCCCTTCGGTCTTCAGGTTGAAACTTCCATTCGCGAACTGACGGTTTTATTGTGTGCAGGTGTGATGTACTTTGTTGTTCCGTCCATCTTTTTTGCCACAACCTATAAAATAGGCCCTTGGTTTCTTCCTTGATATCACTGAGTGGAATCTTAATACGCAGTGCTGGGCGCATTTTGGAAGCTTCTTTTGCTGCTAGATCGGCCATATGATTTCCTGGTATGTTTGCGTGGCCCGGAATCCATACGAAGGTTATCGCCGTTTGACAGTTCTGTACGATTGTGTTTATGGAGTTTGCGACCGGATGATTTGATTTCCGTTGAATGTGATGTAAAGCTGCCATGGAGTCCGTAGCTATCGTTATAATGTGATGGTAGGATTTTACCGCGTGTTCCAACGCTAGTAGGATTCCGTATAGTTCTGCGGACAGAGCGGAGAATAACGGTGGAAGTGAAGTTGAAAAGATCACATTTCGATTAAAGACCACTGCGCAACCAGCGGATTCTGCGGAACTTGTACCATCGGAGTAGTATATCTTTTTCCTTTGGGGAGATAATAAATTGTGGATGATGGCAAAGTGAGAGTGCTTTTTTGGGAGCAGTGTAAAATCGAATGCGGCGTCTTTCGAAGTCCATGGGGGAAGGATTTTTGTAGGGTTGCTTTCTATGTTGCATAGCTCATCAGCTTCTGATAGATCGGTATGAATTGATTTCGTAGTATCGGATATAATTCTTTTTACTCTTGAACCTAATAATCTGGTTTCAGATGTACTCTGAAGAGATCGTTTTATACAGTTAGTTGCTGGGAGCTCTGGATTTGCAATCGTGCGTAACAGAAGATTTACCGTAAGATGATCTCGTCGAAGCGATGGAGGCCATTCTGAGACTTCGCAGTAGATGCTTGATATTGGGGATGTTCTGAGCGCGCCTGTAATTAATCGAAGCGAGGAATTGTGGATAGTATCTAGTTTTGAGAAGTCTCTCTTGGATGCTATGGAAAAGAGGGGGATTCCATAGTCGCATTTTGAGCGAATTTGAGAGCGGTATATCATTAACAGTGAAGAACGGTGAGCTCCATACGATGTGTGTGCCAATTTTTTTAGTAAATTTAATTTGGTTGTGCATGACTTCACTTTGACCGACTGGTAAAGTTAAAATTTCAGCATTTTAGAAAAACAGGTTAAACGAACTTTATTATAAATAAAAAGTTCCAAAATATCTTATTCGCCATATTTTAACACTTCATCCATATCGACCCGATATCCGTATCTGATTCGCTGTCCAATAACCCTCCAACTATTCCCTCAGTTATACAATTCCTTTCCTACTCCAACCTCGTTTACCGTATCTAACTGTTAAATCATCGATGCCGTAATAGTCAGTTGTTTCCGTAGAAGATTACGAACGATTTTTATCTTCTTAAATAAATAATCTATACGCTTAAATTAAAATTTTCATCTCTATCATCGTAGCAATACATCTTCCGTACGAAGTAAATAGTCGAATTTGTCCGGAATTTGTTTTTCGGTTCAATAGATTAACTAAAGCAATTGATGTCATGTCTAAATTCTACCATAAATGGAAAATAAAAGTTAACGATGAGAAAATAATTTTTACTAGACGTAGGCCTTCGTTAAATCGTTTCGTTAAAATAAAAAACGTTGAACTTGACTGGAAGGAACATGTGAAGCATCGTCATCATGGACAGAAGACTCACATTTACAAAACATATTAATGATTGTGTAAGTAGAACAATACGGAAAATGGCTTGTCTATTTCCTATATTTAATAAAAGATGTGCGCTTTCAACGCGAAACAAATTTTTATTATACAAAAAGGTAATTTTACCAAAGCTACTCTATGCCTGCCAAATATCGTCTTATACTAGCAATTATAAACCACGTGCAAAGTGTCCAAAACCATTTCGAATAATTTTGAATAAACCTCGATTTACTTCAATCAAATCTCTCCGTGATGCGTTAAAATTCCCTTACGTACAGGAAATGATTAAGGATAAAACGAAATTTTTTTTTGCCGATTGTAGATATTCCGACATTCCAATGGTAAATTCTATAGGGGATTTATCAAGCTTTACGACACAGGTATAAAAGATATATAGGCGTATAAAACACATCCTTCTACAGTAATACAAATCCGAGTTCTAGTATTAATAAATACGCTAAGATATTTTTAAGCATATTGTTGATACGGTACATTTTAAATGAGCAGGTTTTTTTGTATTTCCTGCAATCGTATAATAAGGGGTCAATTTAAATAATATTTTATAAGATTTCGTATTAATTTTTTCCGGAAAGAATCGCTGATATATTCGGTAGAGAAAATTCTTTCGAATGGTTTACTACTTTTTCGTAAACAGAAAATATTTTGCAAATATATTATTATTGTTCTTCTTCGTCTTCTATAAAGTAATATTCGATTCGCGTATATTAAATTTGTTAATTAATTTATTTATTTATATACAGCTAACGTCAATTAAAATGCAAAACACTGAGGAGTAAATATTTTAATATAAGTATACAATTCGATTAAACCATCAAACGTTTGAAAAAAATAAATGATATATTAAATTATTAAAGCGTTATAAAATAAAAAAAAAATACTTATGTTACTGCATATATATATATCTATATTATATAATTTAATATAAGCATATTCGAATAAACCGCCGAAAATTAGAAAAAATAAATTATATTCAATTATTAAAGAGTTATAAAAAAAAATATTTATCAAAAGAAAAAAGAGCAATTTCCCACACCCGCCCACACACACACACACACACACATACATAAGTACTTATGTAATCCTACACGTAAAGAGAAATACATGTGTACATTAGTATACATTGAAGAAAATTTCGAACGTATTCCTATATACGTATGGAAAAAAATAACAATAGATTAAAATTATAAAATCGGTAGGAGCTCCCACGAACCAAAGCTGACACATCTTTCTCGCAACAATAACGGGTACATAAAGTTGAAATTTCACTAAACCAAAGAATCATGTATATACATCTATATATATATATATATATATATATATATATATATATATATATATATATATATATATATATATATCTACAGTCGTATATTGATCATAATTGACCGTCGTGACCATTATGTAGCAATCAAATTCCTCCACAGTTGTCGATCATCTGCCGAGTGTACCAAATCTGGTATTGACAGTTTAACACGTCGGCATATTTTTTTCGTCCATCGGGTCATTGGCCGACCTTTTCTTCTATGTCCGTTCATTCTTCCTAGTGTGACTGTCCTGTCTAAGTCTCGTGCACGCATTATATGACCGAAAAATTTGTGCATTTTATCGCGTATGTCTTGTGACAATCGTTTATCTATATTAAGACGCTTAATGATCGAGACGTTCGTTTGTTTATCGTGCCATTTTATACCCAGCATTATGCGACAGCATTTCATTTCAAATGCATCAATATATTGCTGATCCGTGGAGTTTATTACCCATGTTTCGGAACCATAGGTAAAGATGGAGAACACCAGGGAACGAACAAGTTGTATTTTTGTAGAATAATTGATATTTCCATCCCGCCAGATACGTTGCAACTTATTCATAGCATTTAGACTCATCGCAGATCGTATATATATATATATATATATATATATATATATATATATATATATATATATATATATATATATAAATTGACACATGTAATACTATAAACTCGAGAACGGCTCAACAGACTTTTCCCGATTTTTTTTTTAATTATGTTCATAATTGACAGGACAGTGCATATATTTAAAAAATTTATTTGAGAAAATTTTTGTGGCTTTCGGGTTAACTTTACTGAATTTCGATTTTCGTTAAATTTCGTTAAAACCGATTTAATTGATATTAAAATTACAATTTTGAAATAAACAACTAAGTACGATTGATAAGTTTCGAGCTACGAAAATTGATTCGAAATTCGGTAAACTAGTTTAAACGAAAGTTGTGCTCCATTACGCGTCTAATAATAATAATCGAAAAAATGGAAATAATAAAAGAAAGGGATAAAAATAATTTATTAAATTCAATGGTAAAGTTTGAGGAAGAATTAATTTTAAAAAGTGTATTGTAAAAATATTATTCCTAACTATTAAGTTTTTAATCACATAAATATATTTTTCATTGTTCAAACACATATTTTTATAAAATAATTATTTTCTAGCTACTGTTCTGTAAATTTTATATTACTGACAATTGATTGTGTTGTGTACCACAGTCAGGGTCAGATAGTTTAAAGTATTCATAATTGTAAAATTGTAAACTTAGTTTTAAATTAATATGTTATGATTTTATATTAATTAATTTTAACTGTATATAGCTTGACAATGGCGTAATTGCCGAAAAGCTTCGCATAATTAAAAATAAATTTAGTGATTTTAACTATTTTTAGTAATCAAGTAATAATAATATAGTCGTATTTTTACAGTAAATACACATCGAGAAAATTAATGTTAAATGGTTTAGGGGGTTTGACCCTTTTTAAGGGCTCCATGATAGATAGAGGGGTTGACGTTACACGAAAGCAGATGTGGAGATCCATCATTTATGTAATTAAAATTTACCAAAATTAACCGGTAACGAGAAATCGCGAGTATAAAATTCGGTTTTCGAGTTTTAAATATTTCTCGTGAGATTTTTGGTCGACCGATTCTACAATTCTATTAGCATGGACATATGATATATCAGGCAAAATTCGTATCGCCCCAGAATCAATAAATGCATTAACTTATTAGCTGAATTAAATATATAATTTTTTATTTTCAATAAATCTACGAAAGTAAAAAGTATGGGCTTGTCAGTTAAATTTCTTTACAAAATTTGTTTTTTAATTTTTTTTTATAATTCCTAATTATCCATCAGTATTTGTGTTTTATTTAATTCAGCTAATGAGTTTATACATTTATTGATTCTGGGGTGAAACAAAGTTCGCCGGGTTAGCTAGTATATATATATATCTTTGAAAGTGTATATTCAAACGTGGATAAGTTGTAATATCGATCGAAACGATTTATTTACAACGACTATATCATTAGAAGTACGATTAGTTAGTGTGGGTATTAGCATCCAAAGATCGAAGACGTCGATATAAACACGAACCTCTTATCGATTAAATTTAATTATTAATTAAATTTAATTATTAATTAAATTTAATTATTAATTAAATACCTGCTGTTGCTGCTTATTTGACTCCGATGCACGTCTATTACGTAATGATCGGTCGTCGTGTACGTATTCGTCTTTACCGCTTAGAAATAAAGAAGACGTTTCAAACGTTCTCGCAATTTCCGAATAAATTACGGTAACGATTACCGCGACGTAATAAAACGATCTCATTGTAACCGTTTTTTTTGTTCTTTTTTTATAAGTATTTTAGGCGAATAAATAAAATAAATAAAGATGTAGAAAAGCGAGAAAATAATACGAAGAAGTATAATTAAACGCGCGAAGTAACGTCCAACGAAGTGCATATGGCGAGTTATTACGCCGGCCGTTCGATTGATAATGGATGATAAAGAGCGTGATTACCGGGGGGAATTTGTTATTCGGAGAATTTGTTCGGTTGGGGATTCCCGTGGTTTGCGAAGAGGAAAACACTCGTTCTGAAATTAAAATTCGACCATTAAATTATATTTCCTTCCTCCAATTAGTTATTTTATTCGTTGCGTAACTTTTAATAGATAATTTTACTCGATTTAAAACAGGTAAAAAAAAATAATCTCCTCCTCATTTAAAAATACACGTATAAATATATATATATATATATATATAATATATATATATATATATATATATATATATATATATATATTATATAGGGAATGATAATAATAATAAAAATAAATTAAAAAATTAAATACTCCCATCGTAAATCTTTAACTGGATACGGAGCGATACGAATGTACTATATAATTAAACGAAACGTACGGCAGGTACATCGTGAGGTAAACCTGACAGATTGTTGTCTTTATGACGATGATTCGGTCAATCGACTTTATCGTGATTGTTATAACGTTCAAGTTATATCGTTGTTTGCCAGATTTTGCTATGAACACGTTCGTTAGTTATATACGATATTGAATTTTTTAACGAATAAACAATAGAGACGTGTTTGTTCATTTGTAGTACCCTGTCGACAGGCTGCATAGTATGAGCAACGTGCGTCTCAATCACACGAAGCACGAGCTGAACGAAAAACACAATCAGATACAAGCGCAGAGCAAATCCCCAGTTCGTAGTTAACAAGCGCAGAGGTAAATGACCGACAACGCTAATAAGTACATCGAGCATTTTCGTTGATTCTCATCTCGCATTCGAGTACGAGCCAGATATCGAATATTCCGCCATCCGAATGATCGGTGCTATGGACAAAGAATGTATGTCACGCGTTCAAAATCAAACATGAGTCGGCCGGGACGTGTTGCGCATCAGCAAAGGTACAATCACCGGAACCATTGAACGACTTTCTCATCGGCAGTTCAATTCCCTATTAAATTAGCATTCGCAGTGACAATCGATAAGTCGCAAGAACGACGTCTGTTTGCGGCTTAGATTTTTGCGCAGCATTATGTGGCATGTTTTCGCGTGTGCAAACTATCGAGCTTATTTGTGTCGTTAGAACGGACTGACAAAAAATGTCGTACAATCGATCGCTGTTCGAAATTAATATCGATTCATTTTCCTATTTTAGAATAAAAAATACATTACTTTTTTTCACTTTTCGTTTAACTTTTAAGAAATCAAAACACATATCCGTTACGTTAATGAAATACGTTCAATTCCGAGAATGAGTGGTTGATTGTTTTCACCGGCGGTCATGAAGCGTATTTCTTTTTATATATTTTGTTCGGTCAGTGTCGCGTGTTTACACCGTCCTTTTCCGATCGTAATAATCGTTATGAAATAATATCCATCTTGTTGCTATATCGGATTTTACAAGTGCCAGATTCTGTACGCTATTTTTAAGTTTTGATTGGTTAGGAAAGAATGTTGGTTCTTTGGGAGCTATTATATGGAAATTGTCCTGAAATGATAAATCACTTAAGATATTTCCAGCAGAGTTCTCACTAAAACAGTTCCTGCTTCTAGCGTTGAAATCGCCATTTAGTCAGAATTTGAATATCATTGCCAAAGTTACGCAGATGGAATATTGACTTATATATGGCAAAAAGAGCGAATCGATCATTTTTATTTCTTGCGTCGATAGTGTTGATCCTCGTATTATTAATAACTGAATTATTATTCGCAGAATTGCTGCCACTATTGGTATAGATATTTACGCCAATAGCTTCAACACAAGATAAACGGGGAGTAGGGAGAAGCTCGGTATATAAATGCTGTTTAATAAGAAGTGCAACTCCCCCTCCTCTATGACTTCTGTCAGCTCTATAAAATTTATATCCTGGAAATTTAATATTTAAATTACTATCCAGCTTGGTTTCAGACAATGCTACTACATCGATATCATAGGCGCAAATAAAATTATACAGCTCGTTACATTTACCTGCAATTGAATTACAATTCCAAGCAACTAACTGATACCTTCAGTATTAGACACGTTAAAATACGTCTACAATGGTTTCCAGTATAACTTGAATTACACCGAAAACGTTCTTATTATTTAATGATTTAGTTCTACTAATTATAATTTTAGCTACATTAAAAATAGAACTCTTCTCGGCCTGTTAAGTGTAGTATCTGTTCGTATCAGCTTAAATATAAACAAGAGAGACATATGTATAAAGTGACTGAATTAGCCCCCCTATACAAAATGACTTTCTCTCCGTATTTGAATCCAAAAGCATTCGGCTGTAATCTTCTAAGCTTATGGTATATAGAAACACACTTTTTATGTATGTATTCAATATGTGGAATGAATTTTATGGTCAAGAATCAAACCTAAATAATTAAGATTATTTGTATTAAAAAACCTTTTGGTGATTAAACTGTGTTATGCTTTTGTTTGGTTTATAATTAATAAAATCACTACTCTCCAATATATTCAACATTTAATGGAACCGGGTTCGGAGATATTTATCAATTTTGATGAAGAATTTTTCAAAATCTGTTTTATAAATAAAATTTATTGTAAATAAATCGAGAATTGAAATTATGTCTGGCTAGTGAAATATGTATATCAAATTTTAACATTTCTGGTAATTCATATTTAGAAAAAAAAAAGATGTAATATTTATTTGTGCGTGCTTGAAAATGACGTAACTGTCGAAAAGCTTCGCGATTAAAAACTTTTGGTGATTAAACTGTGTTATGCTTTTGTTTGGTTTATAATTAATAAAATCACTACTCTCCAATATGTTCAACATTTATATATATATATATGAATAACAAAAAGTCCCTACTAAAAAGGAGGTAAGGTATTTTTAACATGGCGCAAGCATATTAAAAGCAAACGTTGTATATCACGAGCGAGAGCCCGTGTGAGATCGGTGAAAATCGAAGTTTAAAAAAAACCATATCTGAAATCTGCTTCAGTTTATTAAGATAGTTACTTGTTCGCAGTACGATTGCCGTAAGAGTTAGCGATGTTTTTGTATTACAAAACCTGATCTAGAGACTGTACGTCAGCGAGTAGTTGAAATATACGCGTATAAAGTTCGTAACGATGCTACAGCGACGCTTGATACTGCTCGAACCCGTAACTATTCCTAAGGGCTCCACGTCAGTGTGATCGATCGTCCGTTCCTGGTTATACGGAGGATGGATAACTTTGCGAGCGTACGTATCCTTTTCAAAGTTTGAATGACGTTAAATCAATTGAAAGTACTTTTAAATTGATAATTCGTATATTTTAAAAATACGTACATTCGTCAGAAATTATTTAAAACGAAAGCTAAAAGACCGTACATGAACAGATAAAAGGAAATAGAGATATCCGAATAATGACGACCGTTGTAACGAAGAAAAAGATTTAACAGGGAGTATGATAAAATTACGTACGTATAAAAAGAAATAATTAAATTTTAGATAAAATTCCAGTATATATATATATATATATATATATATATATATATATATATATATATATATATATATGTATATATAAGATTTTTTTCTTTTAAAATAATATCGCAGATATGATCAAGCTATATATATATATATATATATATATATATATATATATATATATATATATATATATATATATATATATATATATATATACTTATGTACGTGTTTTGGTGCGTATAAATTGTATATGGCCTTATACGATAAATAAAATTGTAACGACGTTAAAAATTTATATATCGTTCGTAAAATAAAATAATTAATTTCGACGGCCGTAATAAGTATAAAAAGTTTTGTACCCACAGCGTTTGAAACAACTGTAACGCGAAGAATACAGATCAATAAGAAAAATTTCAATACAGATCGTTTAAAAATATTCGTAATATTCATTATCTCAAAATAGATGTCGCTCTTCGAACGGAGCTATATGCATTAAACAATAATAATAATAATAATAATAATAATAATAATAAAAATGAAAAAAATTTAGCTATAAAAATATGTCGCCCGAGTGTATTTTAATCTAGGATATACTACTTATGTCAGTGGCGTAGTCAGGGGGGTGTCCCTTGGAAACAATCTGATAATGAGAAAATATATACTCGTTCTTAAATGTCGTTTTGCGTTTGTTAAACCTTTTTTTTTTTATTTATTTTATTTAAATTCCGTTGTTTTTGAAGTAAATAAATAGTTTTGTAATATAGGAGGTACTCGAAGAATTTTGTAGGAAAACGAGAATAGATTTTAAATTTTAAAGTATATTTATTACTACGTAATATCAATTCAAAAAATATAAAATCATTATTTATCGTTTATGTCCCTCTGTCCTCGATAACATACTATTAGTGTGTTCCAGCGACGTTAAATATTTCTGCCGTCTATTGCTTCTAATAGAATTACATATTCGACGTCTAATAAGTATAAAAATAAGTCTAGCGAATTTGATTAGGGCTTAACCTACTTGAGTTTTGGTTATTTACTTAAAGTTCAATTTAACTCGGGTTTACTGTTATAATTTTGTTTTGGTTGAACCCCCCTCTTCACCCAAGTCTGGTTACGCCACTGACTTATGTTGGAATTGAGAATTACGTTATTCATTAACATCGTAGAAAAACTATTGTGCCCATTACTATATACATATATATATATGTATAGATATGTACTTATATATATATAGAAATACTGTTTACGTAAGTTGGCCTATTCGAAAAAACATGTATATTCAATTATTTTTAACAACAAAAAAAAACTTTGATGATAATTAAATAGATTTATCAAAAAAAAATAGTTAAAAAATATAGGAAAATATATTTTAGTTTTTTACGGTTAAAATTTCGTCGCGAAAAATGTCAAATATTTAGGTGACTTAATATCGCTATATGAACGCGTTAACGTGTAATAAATAATTAGGAGAAGAATTTTTTCCCGAAATATATTGCAGTTTTTTCGCGATTGAAATAAACTAAGAATGTATAAGTTGCACACTCTATATTAGGAATTTTATTTTAAAAGTATCCAGTGATTTTTTTAATAAATGTCTATAACATAATAATGTGTTTATTTCCTCGATCGGTAATTACGATTCCAAGCAACTAAAATTTATCTATACTAAAACATAGACGCACTAAGCATAATTTATTATAAGCTCGCTTAACCGGTAACTGTTATTTTGTAAATTTTAACCTTTTGTAGGCTTTTATATAATTTTTTTTCCTGCCACGTATAATGGACACTATAGGCTGCGGATAGAGACAATGTCGTTGAAGGCAATAATAATTCCCGGCTTGAGTGATTGAATAAAAAGAGTCTGAGTTGTGGCACACGGCATATTAAAAAGAAAAAGAAAAATAATCTACATAAATTGGAAGGTTTATCATTATTTCCGGCATCATTTCTATACCCGGAATCTAGTTTTACATCATTCACCAGAATTGGACTCTGTTTTCCCAGATCCCCTGTATACATATTGTATTGTGCGAGCGAGTATCGTCTGTGTGTTTGTACTTTTTATTTGTTATATACGTTTTGTATGTATTTAATTCGTGTATTTAAGTTACTATAAGAGAATTGAATTTTACCTCGTCTGTCACCATTCGATATTAAATACAACCGATTTTTGTGCAAAAATCTATATTCGCGACTATCTGTTATAATGATAAATATATTACACGTATATTAGTGACCGGCATAGCAGACTAACTTCGCATAACCGACTAATTAATAACTCCGTTTTAAAAAAATCGACTAATTATTCGGTTTTCTATTTAAAGACGGATTTACTTTAATGCCTTGTTAGTACAATGTAAAATGAAAATATCCCTAAATGATAATGAGTATATAACAAATAACAGTTACAAATAAATTTATTAGAAATAAAGTTGAAAAATATATTTCAATCGAAGATCAACTAAACGATAGTCTAGTATTGGATGAACTTTAAATCACGTACAACGCGAGTTAATCGGTGTTTTAGAAAATCAATCATTTACTCTAGTAGAAATATAATTCTAAATCCTACTAATTTCCAATCGATTCCGGTGAAACCTACTAATATCGACATACCATCCTACTACTTTTCAATCACAACCTAACCTACTAGTGTCGGTATTATCCACGTTATCCTTAAATTACTTTAACTAAATTATAATTACTTAAATAAATCCGAAGTGATGATCAACAAACTGAAAAAAACTCGAAATACAATATTTCAGTCGAAATGTGATTATCTTATTTCAATCGAACCGAAATAGCCGAATAACTGAACTACTAAATATTAGATTTACGTCATCCGTTTTCAAAGTAGTCGATTTTTTTAAACGCACATCACACACTTCTTAGCACACGGTGTACAAATTAAAACGTTAAATTTATTTATACGGGCAAAGAATAACATATTTTACAGTATTTATAAATATATGTAAACATCGTATATAAAGAAATAATCGATTGCTTAATTAATAAATAAATTTAAAAAAAAGTATTTTCAGAAAACGAATGGTTTATTCGGTTATTTTGGAAAATCCGGATTAGTCGTTAGTCGTAAGTCGGTCATGCCCATCGCTAATATGTGTATGTATATAGGCCGTATATCGTATATAATATATCGCAAATAATATATATTAATATAAATATCAATATCTATATATATATATATATATATATATATATATATATATATATATATATATATATATATATATATATATATATATAATTATACAAAAATTACGAGAGTATGTCGATTTTAGTAATTGCTGCTATACTGTTTATCTTGACAGTTGTTTGAATTATATCGTCGTTAAAAAATACGAACAGCGCTTTAAAATAATGAATAGAAAAAAAATATCGGGGAAAAAAAAAGAAAAGTGAACGGGTAGTTAATCAGGCAGTGTCGAGGAGAAGCAAAATACAGTGATACACGTCACTTTCCGAGGCCGAATTTCATAAAGATTAATTCTTTGCCCTTCGATAAAATATTATCGACCGGATTTTCAGCGCCGCTAGTCATTTCGCTGATTTTTTGCATTATGTTCGGCGATTCCGGGAATTTTAAACCGATACCGCTGCCCGTTGCCGTCGTGTTAACCGATCCGATGCCGGTTATATTAGCATTAGTCGTAGTATTAGCGATACTAGTACCGGTGACGGTTGTAGTAGAAAATGTAGCGATAGCGGTGGGATTTGGAAATGGCGACTGACCGGTTTTAGGTTTAATCGGTAGAGATCTGAAGCTGGTTCTAGCCGAATCCATACGCTGAATTGACGACGGCCTATTATAATCGGTAGACGGCGTCGGATGGTTATGATGCGATTGGAAATCTCTACCAGTTGTGATCTCTTGACGTTGCTGCCTTTCGATCTCCAATTGTTTCCTGATCCGTTGTTGAAGATCCTTCTCAGGGAAAAATAACAAGAACAACAGAAAAAACACAACAAATTTAGCGTATACGTAATTTAAAAATAAGAATTTCTCAAAATAACGTAGGTTGCAGTTTTTTGTTAATCTAGCTAGTTCATTTATCATTTGACATAACACGATTCGCATAATTAATTTTACGTTTTCTAAATACACTTAACAGTTTACAAGCGTGTCATCTTCAACCCGGCTAATCTTTAAAAGCCGTCGACAAAGAATCATTTTCGTGCGTACGTTAGGTGTAGCTAACGTATTATATCGAATTGTCGGTAAGCCCCGTAGGACGTCATGTTCGTGATAAGCCTGTTGCGAATAATTTTCCTCCGCCGACATTTGTCAACCTGCTACATGCTGCCAGTGGCGTTTTAGTTGAATTATATATCTTTCATACGATCTTCTCCTCCTCCGTCTTTTGGTCGGCCGACTGGTTTCTGATATTTTTTCCGGCAATGCGACCAAATTGGGTTAATGTTCATTATAGATATCGAACTATATTTCTTATTCTGTACGGGACGATCTTTTTACTAGTAATGATGGTGGAATTTCCTTTGAAGCAGTTATTATAACGCTGTGTCGTCCGCATATCTTAAATTGGAAAACCCTATTTCTTTCCACCGATAGGAAAACGTTTCTTACATCCAGAGAGAACTTTTCTCATAACTAATTCACCATATATATATATATATATATATATATATATATATATATATATATATATATATATATATATATATAATCATTTTTCTGATACATCTCGAACCTTGTTTATTTATCACTATTTTTTCCGACGCGTAAAATATTCTATTACGTTCCGTCTCACCAAAGTTTTTTTTTCAGAGTCGTTGCACTTGTGTGACATAAGAGTGGATTTCACGGGCGCTTTGTCATTTCTGAATGTAAATTGGGTTTTTCCCGTACGATTCTTCAGTTTTTCGTAAATTTTAAATTTTATCGTAATAATTTTTTAGCCGTATTCATCGAAACTCGTCACCATCGTTCGTTATTGAATTTTTGGGGGATACGTATTAAAGCGGAATCAATCCATTGAAAAGTTGTCTGTTTCGTGGATTGTATTAAATAATGGAAGTAAAGTATTTCTAAGGATAATACTTTAATTATCTCTGTCGGAATTTCATTCGGTAAAGGAAATTCATAACTTTTAATTTCCTCAATTCAATAACCTTCCCAGTTTTGTCAGCGTTAGCCGTTTTCATTGCGCATTTTCTAGTTTTTTAAATTTTCAACATTTACTTCTACAAAGGGACCCAGTGAAGATGGATGGTTTTATTGTTTTCCGAATAACTCGAAAACTATTCCGCCAAAAAATTTTCGAACGAAATTTTATTTAAAAATAGGAAAACGAGAGATTAGCTTACAATCATTTGTGGAACGCATTATCGTTCAGATGACCGCCATTTGCAATAAATTTATTCAGCCTTTAGAACATTTTTGAAGGCTTTTTCTCGCATCATAATATATCGCTGTGAATTTTTGAAATTTCTCCAGTAATCCAAGTTTTCAACTGTTTCAGATCTCGTGAATGCATTTGGTAAACGCAGCAATGTATCCCCCCCACAAATAACTTTGAATTCTTTTCGAAACTTTGCACTGTCCTGATTGATTGGTTCACGCCGATAATTAACTCTTCTTTATTGTGTTTTTCGTATAGTTCGTTGGTCCGATTACTTTCATATTTTCTTCTCCTAATCGTTAACTGGGATGTTTCTTCCGTTTCATCTTTTATTTTACTCGTTCGTCGAGATATTTTCCTACGGCTTTTCGAATGCTTTCCTTAATCATGTTCCGTGTACTTTTAACGTCTTCTAGATTGTTACGAGAAGGTTTAAGGTTTAGTTTCTCATAAATTGTTATCATACTGTACCCCAAGATAGCTTTCGTTGTTCATCGCTAGACCAGTTCTTCTGATTGGACGGACTCCATATCGCCGCGATCATTTATTTCATTCGTTATGCATCATCGTCATCAGCTTCACTTATTAATGTAGTTGTGGCTGATGTTGTTGGAAGTGGAATCCTGTCTTTTCATTACGTCGGAGTTAATCTTTTTTCTAACTCCTTTCATGCTCCTTCCGTCTCTATTTAAAACCTTCTAAGCATCGAAATCCGAGTACCCGGGCGACAGTTTTTGTTCTTTTTGTCCATGCGCGGTCGATTCCTGTCTCGGATCATTCATCTTGCATCGTTTAATTACAACTATAAATAGCTTATCGTTTATTCTGTTTGATTTTCCGCTATTAATGTCATATCCGCCTACCTTGTAAGGTAGGCGGATATGACATTAATAGCGGAAAATCAAACAGAATAAACGATAAGCTATTTATAGTTGTAATTAAACGATGCAAGATGAATGATCCGAGACAAGGGTTATAACTTCGTCTAATTGGCTTTTTGCTTGATCAACGTTTGATGTAACGTCATTATCGATACTAGCTGATTCTTATATAATTGCGAAAATGATAATAGAGCGAATGAAAACGATATTAATAATGTATAGATTATTATTCGGATCGATTCGAAATTAATTTTTGAGGAAATATCAAAATTTCATTACTATATTATCGACGATAAACATGACCTTAATGAAGGACGTCTCAATTGTTATAAGACGCAATTTTTCACTTTGAACCTTTTTTAAATATAATAAATATTTAAATTATATATTGTTTTTTTTTTTAAAAAAATATATATAATATATTTACGTTCAATCTATTTAAGCCAGGCGATACTAAATTCAATCAAGCGAAGCTAATTTTAGCGATTAGAGAGTAACACGGCCACGATTTAAGCATACACGTATGTCAATATGATTAAATTACACGGAAAAGCTGCTGGCTAAAGTAATAGTGAGATGTGTACGTACGTATGTGTGCATATACGTGTGTGTGTGTGTGTAAATTCAAATGAACTAAATGCGATCGAAATGAACGATTACACGTGATAGTGTAATAGTAATTTCTAATTCTATTAAAAAAAAACAAAGGCAAGCGCGTATGACGTAGAGTGTATATGTTACATAACGAATAATTGTCAGTCGCTGAAAATGGAACTTTCTAATAACTATTTTCTAATGATTAATTAATTTTCGAGGTTAGTGCCGACTAAAGAAGTAAAAAAAAAATAAAAATAAATAAAGGATTAAAAAAACAATTTAATCTAAATTATCGATTCTAATTATTAGGATATCATCGTGTCGCGTTACAATTATCTAAATCGGTGGTACTCTACAGAATGCTTTGCGTATTCATCGATATCTTCTGGATTTCTCGTAAAATTTATCTATTTTATATAATCCATGTCTAATATAAATAATTTTCTATCTCTTTTCCTTTTTTATGTAGTATATATATATATATATATATATATATATATATATATATATATATATATATATATATATATATATATATATATATATATATATATATATATATATATATATATATGTTATATATATATATATGTTTTATATATATATATATATATATATATATATATATAAAACATATATATATATATCGTGTTATGGCTATATCTACCCACTGCTGGGTGTAGGCATATCCCAGACGTTTTCAACGATTTCGGTTTTGTGCCACTCGGATCCAATTTATCCCTGCATGTTTGGCAATGTCGTCTCGCCACCGTGTTGTTGGTCTGCCACTTTTCCTTTTTGAATACAATGGCCACCATTGCAGGATACATTTTGTCCACCTGCCGTCATGTCTACGCGCCACGTGTCCAGCCCGCGTCTATTTTAATTTTGATATTCGCTCCACCTCGTCAGCCAATTTTGTGTGCTCCCTAATCCAAGTAATGGTTTTTCTGTCTTTTAACTTTTCGATATTATCCTTTCGTGAACTGTTTGCGTTTTCCTGATTTTCATAATTATTCCATTTGTGAAGCTCCAAGTTTCTGCTCCGTGTGTTAACATCAGTAAGACACATTGGGTATAAAGTTTGCCTTTCAAACTGTTCGGTATATCTTTGTTCCGAAATATGTTTGATAACTTCCCAATTGCAGCACAATTCCCAGAAATGACTGTAAGAAATATATATATATATATATATATATATATAAAATAAGAGTAGGGAAATGACTCTGTACGAATACGGACATATATTATTTGTATGTATATATGTTCTGTTAATAGAAAGAATAATCGTACAGTTTCGTGAATACTTAGAAACGACTGAACTTTTTGAGTTCGTTGCTTACAAGAATTTCGAAAATAGCTCGAATTTTAGACAGTTCGCCAGAAGAAAATAGAAAATCAATCACATATCTTGGATATTTTTGCACGGCCTATTGAAAGTCTATAGAGTTTTAGCGACTGGATCTTGATTGTCGCAACAAGAGGTTTGACGTTTGCTCAAATTAGCTGTAGTTTATTCGAGGTGGAGGAATACTCTATTTGGTATTGTCTTCAATTTTCATTTTTGGAAGAATACGGTTTATCAATATATATATCTTTCGTATTGCAGTTTTTCAAACGCCCCGGTTTTTACTTTTGTAAACTTATTTAGGTTAAAAGAAAAAAAAGCTGCATTAAACTTTCAATATTTCTTTCAGTATAATAAATTACGATCCTTCGAATTTTCTGTAAATTTTCAGTTCGACGAATAAGATTAGACTGTAAAACTGATTGCGGAAAATACATTTTGTTCATCTTTCTCATTAACTATCGGAAATGTAGCTTGAAGCGGAAAATTATTTTCAAAAAATTAATGGTTGCTCAAGTGAAATCTTAGCGATATGGAAATACAATTTAAGCATCTATGTATCTATGTATTTACGTATGTATGTTTCTACCTATCTATGTGTCCATCTATGTGTCCATCTATCTATATCTATATATATATATATATATATATTATCTTCTTAAAGCCTGTGTTACATCATTGATTTGATGTAGGCCTCCCCTAATTTTCTCCATCGATACCTATTCTGCGTTTCACGAAGCCATTGTTTCCCTGCGACTGTCATAATATCATCCGTCCACCTTCTAAATGGTCTCCCTTGTGCGCGCTTTCCAGTATACGGTCTCCATGAGTTCTATTGTCCATGTTCTTGCCTACCGACGTAACCAGCCCAAGCCCGTTTGTTCAATGCTATCCTTATCCCTACATCTTCGAATATTGTTTTATTTCGGATATATTCTGATTTAATTCTGTCTCGTAATTTTATGCGGAGCAAAGCTCGTTCCATCCGTCTTTCTGTTTTTCTTAATGTTCCTATGACTTCTTTCGTTAAGGGCCAAGTTTCTGCAGTGTACGTTAGTACTGGAATCACGCATTGGTTAAATAGTTTGACTTTATTACTTGTTTTCTGGCCGTAAAAACTTTACCCAAATATGTAAATTGGTCTGTTTCTTCTATACTTCCTACTTGAATTTTTATTTCACTGCGCGTGTGATCATTTTCCTGATTTTGGATACATTTCATATATTTGATTTTATTCGGGTTTATTTGTAAACCAATATTGTTAACTGCACTCTCCAGTTCTTTCATCATATTTTCCAAATCATCTTTATCTTGTGCTATGATCACAATCTCATCAGCGAAACATAAATGATGTAGGTATCTGCCATTTATATTTATTCCTCTTTTATTATATATATATATATATATATATATATATATATATATATATATATATGTTATATCTCATTATCTTGGTGTTTTTCGTAACGTCTTTAATGAGATTTATTTTGAAATAATTTATTAAAATGACCCAATATCCAACTTTTTTTTTTTTCTATTTAGTTTTATGTCGACTTATAAATGTTTAAAACCTAGATCAGAGATATGAACTGTGAGATGATGTTACATCACGGGTAGGAAGTGATGAAGGAAAATGATGACTTATTGATTATGTTTTTTCATGTATGAAATAAGGAAGATGGTATCTGAAGTATAGGTTAGTACACAGTGAAGGATTAAGCGGTTAAAGTAGTGTTGCATGTAATACAAGCCGGAGGGAATTCGCGGATTAGGATATGTTCGTGAGTGCGGTTGGTGATGCAACACGACATCATTCCCACGGTTCGATTTAGTCGACGTTTTCCAGTGTAATACGCGAAATTATCCGGTACAGTTACAATTTAAGCGAATTACGAGCACGGTTCGAGAAAAAAAATTAAGATTCTACGAGTATATATAAAGAAAAGGCAGAACAGGAACAGAACGGTCTCGCAGAATATCACGCGAAACTTAGAAACAAAGTACAGATAAAAAGACAGTAGAAATGATTAAGATATGAAGAAGTGAATAAAATTTAAGATGGAAACTATGAAAAAGCAACGAAATCGTGTGAACACTATGTAAGAAATACTACGAAACGAAGAGAAGGCGCAGCAAAATTTTCATAACGGTTTGAAAAAATATTAAAATAAATGCTTTAAAAAAAAAATAGAGTGAAAGGAATGAGACAGTTGTTATCACCGGGACTTTCCAATATATACACAGAAAAAATAATGCAACATTTTAAAGAGAAACGTATAGCTGGGGTATCGAAGTGGAAAGATTAAAAATATGTTAACGTTCCGTTTTGCAGATGACATAGAAATCGTGTGAAGTAATGAAAAAAAACTTCGGTAAAACAGCCAAGGATTACAGCGAAAAAGCATAATATGTCGATAAATGAAAAAAAAGATTATTACGAAATGTGCTAAAAAGCGAGATATAATATATGTTAAAATTAATATAAAAAGATTAAAACAAGTGCTATAGATTCCGGGTAGCATAATCACTAAAGATGGAAGCAGTGCTAGAATTAGTCTAGCAAAAATGGCTTTCCATAAAAAGAGATGATCTTTACTAAATGTAAAAGTAGGAAACACTTTGTTATTAAATCATACGTACGGAGCATCATATAAATTTACAACCGCCGAATGTATTAAAAGAATAGAGGCCTTCGAAAATCGGTGCTGGCGTTAGATTACAGAAAATTAGAAAAGTGACAAACGAAAAAGTTTTTAAAAGAACATAAACGAATCGAGAATCTTAATTCGGAAGCTAAAAAAAGTAGAAGAATTAAATGGATATATGCCACAGTTATATCCACTCAATATACAAGTTTCGTACAACTAATTGAAGGAAAACAATATAGAGGAAGGCCAAGGAGTAAAAATATAAAGAAGACACGGGGGGCACCCAAATTATGCAAACCTTAAAAAAAGGACGGAAAAAAGACAATTTTAGTTGAACTTACTAGGATCATGAGTCATAAAGGTTATCCACCCATTTACGGTTTTTAAGGAATAGAAGAAGAACCAGATGATAGTCCTTTAGCGGCTAATTATATGTATATAATATATATATTATATAATATATATTATATGTATATATACTATGAAAAATATCTAATTCAACATTTAACTCCTTCATGCTACTACTTCTATGTAACGTTGATTCGAGTACGGCGACGATAAATACGTAAGCATTCTGTACGTACTTTCTAACGATTATTGGTAATTAATAGCAGCGGGGGAAACAACGAATGCGTTCTATCTAAGGGGAGGAAGGAAAGATAACGAATGTAAAGCGATTATTATAGTTATCATCATCACCGCTAATTCTCGTTGTCATTGTTTTTTATTTATTATTATTTAATCTAAAAATAGAGAAAAAAAATTATATCGTTTTGTATATTAAATAACGTTATATATACATATACATATATATATATATATATATATATATATATATATATATATATATATATATATATATATATATATATATATATATATATAGTCTATATTTCGATAATACTTATGTGTCGTTTTATGTTGAAAAACTTGTTGGCTTTTGTTTGCATATATATTGTCGATACTGTTGTGTATAAACTCACCTGCTGATTATTTTCGTACTGCGGATACGCATCTAGCAAACAGAAAAATAGAGAAAAAACAAAAGAAAACGAAATAAAGACAGTTTCATGCTTATCACACAATAAAAAAAAAAAAAAAAAAAGTTATTTATTTAATTAAAAAAAAATAAATGAAAAACCCGAAAATGAAAAGAAAATTGCGATATGATAAGGCAGTTTAAATAAAAAAGAAAAATAATAAATATTTTAAATTTATTTACAAACGCCGATGAAAATTATCAACTTCTTGTGATTTGTGAATATTTACATTATAATCACTCCATTGGGCTATTCTTATCACACATAAACAGAAATCTATTTTTTTTTTTTTATAATTTTTGTCTGTATGTCTGTCTGTCTGTCCCCGATTTAACTCGAAAACTATGAAAGCAATAATGATGAAATTCGCACAGCTTATAATATTATCCGGATTTGTTGTAAGCTTTGTTTCATATCACAAATAGGAGACAGAAATTATAATAATTTAAAATTTTAAAAAGTAGTAAACAGCGATTGTCAAATCGTTTAAAATTTAACACGTTGTTCGAATGTGCCTTCACTACGAACACCCAACGTACAAACATTATTTTTTGCGTTGGGGTGTGGCCGAAATGACGGACGGAATATATATATATATATATATATATATATATATATATATATATATATATATATATATATATATATATATTGTTAAAAGAAAGAGACAACGATATTGTATTAAAAAAAATAATAATTGTGGGTAATTTTTAGTATATTAATTTACATGAAATATTCGATCAATTATTATTTAATCGGATCTATTTCTTCTATACGATTTGGTAAACACTTTCGACGTTAACTAAACTGTCCCGATTTTAAGAAGGCGTGTCTGTCTGTTTGACTAAAATATGGTAAATTTAAATTACTTTTAAAAATTAGTTATCTAGTTTACGAAAGTTAATTATATTAAAAATTAATTTTCGACCGGTTTATTTATATAGCGCGACCCGGTGAAGACGCGCGATTTTGTTGCGGTTTTCCGAATAACTCGAAAACTATTCGGACCAAAAATTTTTGGAATGAAATTTTATTTAAAAATAGGAAACCGTGAGATTGGCTTACAATCATTTGTGGAGGAACGTAATATCGTTCAGATGTTTGTATTCAGTTTTTAGAAAATTTTCCAAGACTTTTTTCATGCATATATCGCTGTGAATTTTTGAAAATTCTTCACTGAATCCGAATTTGCAGGTCTTCCAGATCTCGTGCACGTGTTTCGTAAACGCGGCTCTTAAAGTATTCCAAAAGAAAAAATCGCCGAATTCTTTCGATTTACGCTGAAAATATCGTTCCACGCAAAGCTCCTTCTCGTTATGGGATGCCGTACTATACAAAAACGAATTCTCCCGTGTTTACACTAAACGTGGAGAACGCGGTTTGAGTTGTAGCAGTGTTAACAACTGCGCTAATAAAAAACAAACTAAACGTCCGTCTTCTCTGGGTCATCCTATGTAAATAAATTACAATTTCGTTAATATTAAAAGTTCGTTATAGTGGGGCTAGTGGTGGGGGGTATAGTTAGTATATAACATCCTTTTTCCTTCAGACTCCGATTTTTTCCGATTCGATAGTACGTAAACCGAAATTATTGTATAACGAGAACAACGTTTCGATCGATAGGATGAAATTTTTAAGTCTTTCTATAGGTTTTTCTAAATTTTAACCCCCTTTCAGTCACAATGTCCGCTATATGGGACGCGAAAATTTAATGTTAATAAAAATTTTTACACGTGAAATATCTCGATTTCGAATATATTTCTATAAATACTTTGAAAATTATCCGAGGTTCGTCCAAGAAGCGGTATTGTGTAATTTTTGATCATCCTAATAAAATTTATAATTTCACTTGTAAGATTTTAATACGGGGCTGATTGTACGTGAAAGCTCGCAATAATTCGCATCGGACTCCGTACTAAATGTTAAATTTTCTTTTCTTTTATATGTACTATCGGCTATTTCTAAGACTTTTCCGTTTTTCATCGGTTGATAATTTTCATCATTTTTAATCGTTTAAATAACGACGAAAAAATAAAATTATTTATAATTCAACCCCGTTAATACGAGTAGCTAAAGACAAAAAAAAAAAAATACTCTAAACAATTATTTATAGGCTAACTGTATATTTTCCGGACTCTGTTCTTTATAAGCGCATTATTCGATAAGTATACATAAGCGTACCACTCGCACACATATATAAACTCGCTCGTGTTTATGTGTCGTGTTATTATGTAAGCGACAATTTTGCATATTATAGGTAATTTTCGTTTATACGTTAACATTATATATAAAAACATTTAACAACGCACACGTAAAAAAAATGACCGGGAAAAATATTTTACTTACATTTCGCGCAGATTGGATTATGCATCGTCGGAATAAAGATAAATTTAATTAAAGCTAAATTAAATCGAAACACCGAGACCGAAGAAAATAGTACGATATATTAATTATATATAATGACAAAATAAAAATATACCAGAGATGGGACGATGATTTTAATCCATTCAGTCACGATGTCCACTACATGGTACATGAAATTTTAATGCTAACAAAATCATATATATTTTCTGGTTGAACGTGAAATGTCTCAATTATAATAATATTTATATAAACACATTGAAAATTGTCTAGAATCATTTATAAAGTAGCATTGTATAATAAACACCCGGTATAAAAGTGTTGATTTTTTTGTCAAAATTTCACGCGTGACCGAAAGGGTAAGATATTTTCGGGAAACCCCAAACGAAAAAGGTACGCAATAAACGGGAATATGACCTTTGCTCGAAAAGGACTTTATCTTATTTTAGGTCAAAATTAGTAATAAATAATCGCGTAAGTTATATACTAAATAAAGATTATCCATCTTTAAAGAATACTAAACCAATAATTTAGTTGATGGTAAATTAATTTAAACATTTTTCTTAACTCCCCGCGATCGTTTTAATAATTCGGCTTTTAATGTTAACTATTACATAACACATGTGTCACATGAGTCAGTTATATTGGACTGCGATATTTGCAAAAACTGTAACGACGATACTATTGAAATTGTTGACCGTCACATAATTTTCGCGCGTTACAAAAATCTTAGGAGTAAATACAATATGACAGTTATTCTCATTTTTTTTTTTTTGGTGCGATTTCAACATTTCTTACACATGCAAATAGATGTCGCTTTTTTCCACTTAATATTTACTACAAGCTGACCAACAAGATCATTTGCCAGTATTTAGAAGAAGAGCCATAACAGGAAGGCTACAGTATCTACTGGTACACACCTGATAACCGCTACTTTAGGTTCAGCGGTTTTATACGTTTTTTAAGCGGTCTCCCCGGTCGTGTCTATCAGCCCTGATTAAAGTGTATTCAGATGATTTCCAACCTCACAGCGTCTGCGCATATTGTTTTTTTTTTTTTAATTTTTAATTTTATATAATACTGCGAGCTGGCCACCAGGGACATTTAGCAGTACGTTTAAGAGAATTGAACACGAGGGGGACAAGTATCCAACGATACCTACCCGATTACCTCGACCCCAGACGAGGTTTCTGACGTTTTAGTCTCCTTACGGTGGTATCAAGCAATCCCCTAGCAAGATTGTTCGGGTTGCTATCGAGTCTTCTCGCGTGTCTTTTAGCGTGAACTTTTATGACGTCGGTCACATAATCTATACGTAAATCTCGATGCAACGTTAGATTTGTCACATACCCGGGTGCCCTGGTTATCATCCGAAGAATTTTATTTTGCGACGTTTGTACTATTTTCAGGTTTGATGGTCTATCACAACCGCAAAGTATCACGGTCCAGACAGGCTTTAGAATCATCGTATATATTAAGCGTTTATGTGCTTCTCCCTATCGGTACATTTTTTTAACTCGAATATCTAATTTTTTTTTTTCATCTGTATGCGATATTTCCATGTTAATCGGCTATCCAGGTGTAATCCTAATTACTTGATCGTTGATCGTACTGAAATATCGGTGCTATTAATCCTGAGGTGGGGGTGTAACTTTTCTGTTGGTAAATATTCATAGATTTGTTTTCATTGATTCCAATTTTCCATTTTTTAAACCATATCTCCGCCTTAATAAGCGCTATCTGTAGGTTAGTGCTAGCTATCTTCGGATCCGTATGTGTTGAGAGCATTGCAGTGTCATCCGCAAATGTAGCCACCTGTACGTTTTCCATTGTAGGAAAATCAGCCGTGTACAAACAACATGGGGCCCAGCACAGAAAACGCCTGCTAAAACAGGATGTATTTTTGAATAGGTATGTTTGTAACGCACTTGAAAATGCCGATTTTCTATGTATGATTTCAACAACAGGTAAACATTTTTCGGCAATAGACATTTTAATTTATATAATAAGCTTAATCACATATATGAGGAATGTGTTTAAATCATGGTGAATGATCCGGTTTGCTACATATCAAGGCGCATTTGTTATCAGCCGAAGAATTTTACTATGCCCAGTCTGTATAGTTCTTACATTTGTCGGCTTTGCACAGTCCTCACAACTGTACCTCGTGTGTCTAGACAGGTCTTAAGACGTTCCTCGTCGATAGATAGCACCATATTTCAATCCATTAACCGGACTAGTTTTTTAATACGTGCATCGTGTTCTTTCCTCTTCATTTGAATACGATTTCGATATGTTAGTCGTCTATCCAAGTGTAAGCCCAGATATTTCACGTTTGTTCTGATTGGTATTTTAGCGTTGTTGATTCTAACAGGAGGAGATACAGTTTTTATGCTACTAAACTGTATGTTTACAGATTTCTTCTACTTTTGCGTTCCATTTGTTAAACCAGTTTTCAAATCTAGTGAGGTGCGGTCTAAAGTTAAATACTAAATAAGCGCGGGTTCATCGGCGGATACTTGAACGTTATTAGTCATAGGAAAATCGGCTGTGTAGATTAAATACAACGTGAATTCGAGCAATGAGTCTTGAGGCACACCCGCAGAGACGGGATCAGAAAACGCGTAATCATAGCGCACGTGAAAATATCTTTCACTAATATATGATTCTAACAAAAGGTCTGTTGGAAGTAGTAGCTTCAACTTTTACAAGGTGCCGGACCTTAACAAATGCCTGTTGAACATCGAGAAACATCGGTGTACGGATCTTCCATTGAATTCTCGACGATACTAACTACCTTATGCAGAGCTGGTCAATTGTGGAGTGTTGGCTGCAAAAATCCGAACGTGTGGCCTGGTATAATATTATTCGGACGGATATGCGGGCAGTCACTTTCTCCATAACTTTCAAAAAAAAAAAAAAAATTTTCACGGACGTTTTGAGAGTAAAATAATATCACTGCCGGGTATTATAAGATATTCGGTGCGTTATACTATACACGTACTATCCAACCTTAACTAATATGTACATAACAAATTTCGTCAATATCTTAATTGATTTACTTTAAATATATTACATATATATATGTATGTATATAATATGTACATACACACATATGTATATGCATGTATCTTCCAGGTTGTTTTTTAGTCCTCCTATCAAAAAATTAAAGTTTAAGGGTAAGACGAAAAAATATTGTCTTGTTAGTAGTCATACATATATATATCGTATATAATATATGAAGGTGTAAGAATACGTGAAGAATATGAAACAAAATCAAACGGAAAACTAATAACAGAAATGCAAAATGTAACGCTTGCAGAAAAAAAAAAACGGTAAAACAGAAATAACGTTTAGAAAAAAAGAAGTAACAGAAATGCTAGAAAAGATTAAAAAAGATAAAAAAGAGAAAACAATGAAAAATAATGAAAAATAAACAAAATGAACAAAATCTATAAGAAGAAAGTAAAATGTTGCACATGCCATTTAATGCTGCGACGTACAATAAAAAAAATGGAAACAATATATATATATATAAATCGAATAGGCCTAGTAGTAGTAGTAGTAGTAATAAAATAGTGGTTGTAGTAGTACAAGCGTTAATTAACAATAGAAAAAATTTAGTGACCTTTTCATTTCTGGATCGTTATTTGAATTACATATACATATACTATATGCATATATATATATATATATATGCATATATATATGTATGTGTGTGTATATACACAAAGTGAACAGGACTCATCTGGATAAAGATAAACATAAACTATGTACAGCGACAGTTCCTAAAGTGAGGAACCAATTTCGAAAGCTAATCATACAAGATCCAACGGCATTACGATGAGGTCGTCCTGCAATAATTATCATCAATAACCGTCGTTTAATGCATACATATATATATATATATATATATATATATATTTTAAAAATAGTTTAAATAATTTACATAGTACGAAATTTCCGCAAGCTAAACCTCCTTTCCCGCTATATATTCACCTTCCACATGAACAAATATAAATACATACGTACGGGTATCATACGCGCACACGTACAAACATACACACAAACACACATATATGCGTATGTATACGATTGACTCTCTAAACTGATAACTAGTAGTAAATCACTTTCGGTCAAATCAATTTTTATCAGATATCGTTGTTATTTACAATCGGCCGTCGACTTGTGTCCAGTTATTAAATTTCACCATTTACGTACAAAAGAAATACCCAAAGGCGTATCGATAGAGCTCGAACGTGTGAAAAACGAAGATGCCCAAGACTTGCACCAGGCTTCAATCGAGAATAGGTAATATGAAGGACACTGAACAGAATACGAGCTGGATGTGCTCGAACAAGAGAGAATACGTCGAAGCGGTTATTGAGAGAGAATACAAGTTTGCGATTTTTTTGTCGATGGACCACTTGTCGGAATGCAGATTTTCCGGACTTGGGTGCAATATGACTAATTTTATGAACGCGGAGCAGCATGCTCTGTAGCTAGCAAAGTATCGGTCCGAGAAAATATAATAGTAATAGAATGGCCTGGACCACGACACGAACGAACGAACCATTTACGTAACACACATACGAACGCTGCAACAATTTGTTTTTTTTTTAATCGCATTCCTGGTGGATTTCCCCGTTGAAGCGCTTTTATATATGTATATGTGTATACATATATAAACAGATAGATAGATAATGTGTGAAAGAGGCAAATGAGACATAAGGCATATAACCAGCTCAATTTCCCCACATCAGAATATTATTAAACTAATTTAAGGAGATACAGTTGCAACATGAATTAAACTGCATATTGTTTCCCCCGTAAATTTCGATCTGCTTTGCCAGCTTGCGGTATTTACTTCTTGAGATTAACCATTAGTATTGTTTAATTTTTATTTAATGCTTATCTCTTTCAATTAATTTAACAACATTCCCACGCTATTTGATAGAGATGGTTATAAATTATATCTTTTATATATATATACTCATACACAAACATATATATATATATAATAGAAGAAAACCTATCAGAAGGTCAATTTGGATTTAGAAGAAATAGGGAGACAAGAGAAGTTATTTTGTAAATTAAGGTTGTTAATAAAAAAAATGCTGGTGGTAGTGAACAGAACTATGTATTCATTGATGTCGTAAAGGCTTTTGAAAATGTTAATTGGGACACTATGTTTCAATGCCTAAAGGAAATAAATATAGATTTCAGAGATAGAAGAATAACTATGATTTATTGAATTTATCGAAGTTATATATCCCATGCATTAGAAGAGCACACCATTGGGCTGTGCTTCTACATTATTATGTTTTCGTGTATAAATAATGTATCTATAATTATTACTTATTTAAGATTTTTATTTTTTTCTTATTGTAATACAAATACTATATATATTAAAAAGTTGCATAAAAGTCAACAAATCATGATAAATGAAAAAAACCAGCGCGAAAGTTAAAAAAGGAGTTCGACAGGGCTGCTGCCTGTCACCTATGTTGTTTAACCTTTATGTGGAAAATGCAATGAAGTGCTTTTCAGAAATTGATGACGGAGGAATACAAATAAACGGAGTTAGATATAAAACGATTAAATATGCGGGTGATAAGCACTAATTGCGGATGGCGAAGCAAAATTACAGAAGTTCATTAATGTTAACAAACTTTTAAACAACGAATGCAGAATGAATATTAATGAAACTAAAGCCAAAGTTTTAAGATGCGATAAAAAAAGGAGATGGACAGACGAAAATATTAGTAAATGGTAAAAGATTACAGCAAGTGAAGCAAATTTGAATATTTGGGCAACCTAATAATAAATTATGGTAGAACGGAACAGGACATAAAGAGAAGAATAGGCCAAGCGAAAAATGCTTTCAGCAAAAAACTACTAGGCCTCCTCTCGTCCAGAAATATATCTTTGGATATTAGAAAACATTTTATCAAGTCTCATTATGGATGCGAAACATAGATATTGCTGAAGAAGGACAAATGTAAATTAGACGCGCTTGAAATATGTTGGTCGCGGCGCATGTTAAAAATAAAATGAAGCGATAAAATATCCAACTGAAAAACGTGAAATTTTATTACAAAGAAAAAGGGATACGGTAATAGGACATATTATACGTCACTCGATATGGATTGCTAATCTGATAGAAGGAAAAATAATCGGGAAAATTCAAAGAGGAAGACCGCGAAGGAAGTTTATGCGTGACATTAAAGGAAGGAGGTCGTATGTGGAAATTAAAGCACTAGTTACAGCACGTGAACATCTCACTCGTCATGCTATCCACCAACCTCCGGGTTGAGGAGAATAAGAAGAATATATATATATATAGGGTTTTCTAAAAACTGCTGATCAGGCCGATGTTGAAATGGAATGAAACAAGTAGTGTATGAGGACTGTCCACGCCGACGTTTCACGGTGGCACGATCAAATTTTCAATGACTCTGCCGCATAAATCTGGTTGAATTTGAGTGTCGGCATTGGTAATGTTGACTTTAAGGCATTGGTCAATTTCAGATTACTATGCAACTTCAGAAAACAACGTAATAAAAAGTCTAGACGGTCAAATCGCACGATCCCGGTGGTCAGTTAACGTCATCACCTCTGCGAGTAGTTTAGGCAGAGTATTCATGGTGGCGTTAGCTACGTGGCATGTAGACCCATCAAATGTGACATGGTGATTTGGAATTTATAACAAAATAATAAATAACAGATTAGACACACGCTACCGAAACAATACGACCGTCACAGGCTGCCAACTTTAAGCTTTATTCGTTGTGAAGTTGTAAAGTTATACACAGGGCTTAGTTTAATATTTCCCTTCTAATGACTACTTTGGTCGTATCCAAAATGGTAGTTTTTAAGTTTATCCTATTCCCAGTTAGTTTTCTCCTACTGACTGTTTATTCAACTACGAATATCCATCTAGCCCGCTTTAGCCGAGCATATTTTCACTCCATCGACCTCGGTAACACTTCAGCCATATTGCAGTTTCGGCTATACTTCTTATGTTTACTTTTCCGTTTAGACACACATTTCTGATAAATTTTTCCCTTTCTGCGATAAATATTGATCGACACAGGAATATTTGGATTTGTTTAGCTGTTCAATATTTCCACGCGATTCTTGTTCCGTATTATTCTAACCGCGCAACAAAAGTGAACGATTACGATGACGCACAATTTCTTTTTCCACGAACCCTGTTTACACTACGCAACTGAAAAAAAGCAAAATGGTAGATGCGACAAAACTTTGGTTGAAACCGACGATTTAAGCACCCATTTTATTATTATTGTCATATATATGTATGTGTGTTTGATATTTCGTTAACGCGTTTCACAAATGAAGTTTTCCTAATGTGAAATATACAAATTGATATATATATATATATATATATATATATATAATTTTCACGACTAAAAGACATAGAAAGTTATATAAGTTCCGGGAGATAGTTTGCAATTTATGGGTTTGTATCACACTCAAATGGAAAAGTAGCGGCCGTCAACATACACATATGCCATAACATAATATCATGTTGGTTTTTTTGTTTTTATTTCCTATTACGGCGGATATTATTTTTTTAATCACACTCGACCATTGAACAGATACACCGAATTGTGCATACTATTCAAGAGAGTCTTGAAACTAAACATGCACGGGTGTGTTCTTAGATGTCGAGCAAGCCTTTGATAAGGTGTGGCATTATGGTCTGCTGTATAAACTACAACGAATAATACCGCATCCTTACTATTTTCTTCTAAAATCCTACCTTGAAGATTACAAATGACAAGTTAAAATCTTAAATCGATACTCCGATATCTATCGTGTATCTGCTGGCATTCCTCGAGGAAGTGTCTTAGGTTCGATGCTTTACTTAATTTACTGTGTCGATTTTCCAGTTGATAATGTTTTCAAGTGGTTATATCCCGATTAGACTAGTACAGCCCTACGGAGCAAGGCCGTAAGTCCAAATAGGGTTAATAATTTGCTTATATAGCAGAATCTTGCAGAAAACATCCAACTTCGATTGTCTTAACCGATGTATTTGAAGTGTTTTATTCCTGATCTACTGTACGTTCATTTGAATGTGAACTTTCCAGATCAATTACGAAGTATAAGCGCGACTGTTCTTTATAGACGTGTACAAAAATTTCTTATTCAACGCTATATATTTTATTTTTATAAAACAGTTCGTTTTATCCGACGATAATACTTATTATCGAATTATAATTACATACGGACACACACACACACACATATATATATAATATAATTTATATATATGTATATGTGTATCTGTGCGAATATTCATTTTATCGTCGGTGTGTATTTTCCGATTGATAAAATATAATAATTAATTAATTAATGAAAAAAAAAAGATAAAATAAACATTGTAAAGTCTAAATTTCTAAACTACGAAATCCGCTAAAACCTTTTATACACGATATTTCAAGATATATTTAAAACGAAATGAATTCGTATAATATATACACGTGTAAGAATAAAATCTTTTCTAAATAAACGATGAAAATGAAATGTAATACAAATTAAATTGACGAACAATCGGTTTGGAACATGTAAGGTTATACGTATAATTAGATAAGCATTTTTTAAATATAATTTTTTATTCGTGGAATTCAGAATAAACCCTAAAAAAATGTTCACCATTAATTTAGACGCATTACTATTATTATTTTTTTTTTGTCATTCGAACGCATACAATTATTATTATTATTATTGATATTATTATTAATATTATTATTAATTATTATTATTAGAGCGGGGAATTTGGATTAACATATATATTTGGTAATTCACTACCCAACCTAATCGAAGATTGACGTGTAAAATGATGAAAGACCACGTAAGGTACTAACGCAGTACGCTTCATCTGGATATCGAAATTATATAATTCAGCAGGGTTTTTTTCTATTAAGCATACAAAATTTTTCTCTTTATTAAATTCGTATATTTCTTTTATTTCCTCGTCTTATGTACTGTTTGCTTCTTACCACGCTTATTGTTAGAAATTATTTATAGGGTGACCCAGAGAAGACGGACGGTTTTGTTTTATAAATAGCGCAGCAGTTTTGCTCTAAAACGCAAACCGCGTGCTCCACGTTTAGTGTACACGCGAGAAATTTGTTTTTGTCTAGTTTCAGTTATCATGGTATCCTATAACGAGATGGAGCTTTGCGTAGAAACGTTATTTTCGGCGTGAATCGATCACGACAATAGAAAGAGTTTCGAAAATAAATCAAAGTTAGGCGATTTTTTTTTTGCGGAGATACCTTAAAAGCCGCGTTTACGAAACACGTCCACGAGATCTGGAAGTACCGAAAACTCGAATTTCTGAAGAAATTTCGAAAATTCACAGCGACATATACTCGAAAAGAAAATTTTCTAAAAAGGCTGAATGAATGCATTGTTGCAAATGTCGGCCATCTGAACGATTTATGTTATAAAAATGATTGTAAGCTAATTTGTCGTTTTCCTATTTTTATATGAAATTTCATTAGAAAATTTTTGAGTGAGTTCGTCTTCTCTGGGTCATTCTATAATTTGACATGTTTATCGTCGTGTCAGTTCGAACTGGTTTAGCCCACTTGATTGTAATATTAGGAAATATTTTTATTTTCGTTGTAACTTTTCAGTTAAGTTTAATTTCGTACGATACATTACGAGAATTACTCTACATTCATTCTTCTTATATATATATATATATTTAATGCGAATTTTAAAATTTGTTTGGCAAATTTTATCGTAAGAAAATGTTATATAACTTCTATTTGAAATGTCGGCCGTTTCGTGTTATATAACTCCCGACTAATAAGTTGCATTTGTATTTGATTTAACCCGTTCAGTCATACGTTGTAAAATCTTTTTAATTAAATTATAAACGTTATTAGGATTTATTAGACAATATTACTACTTGGGTAAAAAACAGTAGATAATTTTCAATGTATTTATATAAAATAGTTTTAAAATTGAGATATTTCACGTATAAAAATTTATGTTAACATTAAAATTTCATATCCCATATAGTGGACACTTTGACTGAAAGGGTTAATGGCGCCTATTAGCGAGCATTATATAACTCGTACGTTTTTAATATTTTGTAGCTTCCTGAAATTGATCGATTTTTTTTCGGCATTTTATTTTTCGGGCGTTTATTAACGATTAATATTATTATAATTATTAAATATTATTAAAATAGTACTATTATTATTATTACAATTATTATTATTATTGTTAATGTTATCAACTACGCTACGTACGTGAGAAGTTAGCCAAACGAATATTAGGAAGACGAACTTAAATTGGAAATTATTTACTCTGTTTCTACGTAGACCTTTTTCCAATTACATCCTAGTACGAATGAACGATTTTTAAAAATAGCTTCCATTTTTAAATCGTAGAAATGAAGTATTTCTCGCACTACAGAATTTCACGTAGACGAACAATTATAATTACAGCCGCCTTTTCACAATACGGTGCAAAAAATTATACCAGCTAAAATTCTTCATGCATCAGAAAAAGCAAATTTATTTACACATTCTTGTTCGGAAAACTTACACGAACGTAATAATTAAAATAAAATAATAAATCATTTAAAAGTCTTGATTATTAAAACATCGCTTTCAATTTATAATGAATAATTTCAAATAATCAGCATTTAAGCAAAAATATTACGGAAAATGTTCCAAGTCAATAGAGTCCATCATATCTCGGGCGCGTGTTTCTAATGCCATCCATACACACATACATATTATATATATGTATGCATATAATTAATTGATATTCATAAATGTGCGCGCGCGCACACACACACACACACACAGATATATACATATAATTAATTCATATAAATAAATGTATATACACACACATACACACATATACGTAAATATACATGAATATATTTATATGAACTAATATATACACGCATATATTATATATGTACATGATATTTTATATATATATATATATATATAAACAGGTATACATATATGTGCGCATGAATACGTATACATTTTTCAGACTGATAGATTTCAAGAAAAACAAAACAAATAGAAAAGCGCATAAAGCGTATAGACAAGATGTGGAGTTATCTTTAAACGTTCGAATTACCTTTTCTTCTTTCTCGTGGATCCTTCGGTGCCATACCTTCTCGCGGCGGTGGTGGTGGACCTTTTGCTCCGGGGCCGTGGCCCCGATCGTATTGCGAAGCAGCGCCTGCTTGTCTTTGTATATTACCGCTTCGATTGTGATTGTATAAATAGGTATTTATCGTATCTTGCGGCGTCTGATATTCTCCGACTTCTTGCAAATAGTTGGACGGTACCAATCCTCTAATACCATCAACTTCACCCGTATAGAATCCATCATCATCCGGTTCACCGTATACGGTAACGATCTGACCTTGTTTGAAGTTTATTTCCGCCTGAAAATAATTCGCGGTTATTAATCTGATTCGTCTACGCAACGCTTAGATCGGATTCGAATAGACGAGTTTACGACGCGTCGTATAGGGTCGATCGTCGATGATGAACAAATCAGGGAGGCCTAATTTAATAAGGTATTTTGATGTATCGTTCGGTGAAATTCTACAGCAGCCACGATTTTGCACCGATTGCAATTTGAAAAATATAATATTACAAACGGCAAATGCTGATTATAATGCGACAAGTATTAAAAATATATTAAATTTAAATTGTTTAATCTATCCGCTTCGAATAAAATGCTATGGACTATACATGTACCCCGATGAGTTGAGAAAAATTAAAAATATATTAAATTTAAATTGTTTTACGATCCCGATTTTAATAAAATATTACGCGATACATATATATATACATGTATGTACATTGAAGTGTTATAAAACGTACTTTGAAATATTATCGTTCCGTATATAGAAATATTATTCACACTCGTACATTACAAGTGGTTCGAATGTCTTGTGTTCTCGTTTAGTTTTCCATTAACACTTTCAGTCACAGCGTTCTTTACATCATGGTACCGTCAACACCATCATCATTTCTTCAGTTCTAGGACACGTTGTTTTCCGTGATTATCCTCGGTCAGTGATCCCGGTCTTCAGCAGCTCGCTTCAATTCCGCATAATTTTTCACAGCAGCGTCCGTTATCGATGTTTTTATGATTCTACTTTTCGGCTTCCACGACTTCTTTTTCATATAATTTTGCCTCCTGGTACAAGTAGACCACCGTGCGAAGTACATGTCTCATCCCATTAAACCATCTTTTTCTTTCAATTTGTTGGACCATCTGTTTATTGGCTTTCTTCTTCGTCCAATTTATCCAATACATTTTCCGCCACGTCCACATTAACCTATCTATATTTCTATTAACGTACAGCAGCCAAGGCTAGAGGACGATAGGAAAAGAAGATTAGATTGAGAAATAGAGACCGGATCGGCGGAGGAAGGTAATTAGATTCGACAATGGTCATCTTTGGAGAGGAGATGGAAGATTAAAATACCCTTTAAGCGAGGAGTATGAGGCTCAATCCACTAGAATATGTGAAATGGAGAGGATAATGTTACAGTCGCAACACACTGGAACGTCAAAATTTTATTAATAAGATAGGGATGAGTGACACCCATGTATAATCAAATGAGGCATCGATATGCTCGCGGCGATAATTATTATACGCGTCTGTGCGAGTGTACACTTACATCAGCGTCAGTATTCGGAGAACTTTGTTTCGGATCATAGTCGAACATAGCTACCATCTTTTTAGTTATCATGTCGTGATAAATATCTAACTTTTCGCGTTTCTTAATGTCTTCCAATAAATGCTGTAGAACGAAAAATAATCAGATTATAAATTGGAAATTATTTAAACAAATATAATTCATGAAATTAATTTTTTTCCTTTTCTTCCAACCCTTATAACTAACCTTAATCTAGTAAGTCTGCAATGAATATATATATATATATATATATATATATATATATATATATATATATAAAAATGGAGCAAAAAAAAATAATGTCGAACGAGGTGAATTTCATTAGATCTTTAAATTCATCGAGTTAAGTCGAAGACTGTTTTCTTTGTAGACGTCTAATTTCTCCACAGTTATCCATCAAGATAAACTGCAAGAGAATTATCACGTCGTTCGAGAGTAGTACTTTGCAGCTTCATTAGATATTACTTCTGTTACATACTTGATTATGTCTAGATCGGAATGTAAAATGTTTTATTGTAATTTGTTACTGTAGGTAGTTTATTATTTTGAACGCGATCGATACACCATAAGACCAAATTGGTTTCAGCATCATCTGATATCCTATTAATTGACAACTCCGATTTCCTACTATTATATTACGAAGTAAATGCTTTTGTTTTTAATCTCAATATGAAGTTTTCACGTTACTTTATTGTCAAGATGGATGATTTCCTCAGGTATTTCATTGCCGAAAAAATAAAGTTAAAAATAATAGCTATTGTTGGTTTGATCGTTGTAGCCTCCTGTAATCCTTCTTTCGAACATCCACACAATTTCCGCATGTCAGCTAGTCACGGTGTTCTTTTTTTCCCTAGTATTCTTCTGCCTTCTCTATTTGACCATTTAGAACAAGCTGAAAGAGGTAGTATTTTTCCGGGTGTCTGTGGATATACGACCGAAGTATTGGAGTTTTCTAGCGTGGATCGTGTGCAACAGCTCAGTTTTCTTGGACATTCGACGCAGGAATTCAGCGTTTGTGACACGATCTCGGTACGATATTAAATTTCAAGTGCATCTATTTTCTTTCCCAAAGTTTGCGTAAGCATCCAACTCTCCGTTACATACAACAACACCGACCAGACGTAACAACGTACAACAATCGCAAACTGAAGATCAAAGTCCTTCCTCGTCATTATGTTTTTCGTATCTAGGAAAACTTTTCTCGCTCTTTCTATCCTTGTCTCCGTATTTCAGTTGACTGATCAGTATTTGAAGCAGGTAGATACTTGAATTTAGAGACCGGTTCTAGCGGACAGAAGTTTGCCAGTAATTTCTTCCGATTAAAAGTCCTTCCTTCTGATTTCGTGTGGGATATCATCTATTTCGTTTTATCGATGTTTATCCTAAGGCCATAGGAACTACTAACTTCTATTACTCTGTCTAATATACTCTGAAGTTGATTGATGTCAGAGATCAAAAAAATTTTATCATCCGCGTACCCAATGTTTTTTTTATGAATCAACTTGGATTCGATCGTTTTCGTCGATTGCTTCCTTAAAGATAGCTTCCGAGTATATGTTGAATAACAGAGGTGACAATATGCATCCTTGTCGCATATCTCTTTTAATCTGTATTTCTCTGGACATAAATATATCACTTTAACTAATTCGCAAGTCTTAGTGAGACGACACGCGTCTTTAAAAAGATAAATATCTATTCGATAAAGTAAATAATTCTAGTTTTTAACAGTTTATAAATTCGAATAAAAAAATCAAATTTAAAGTTTATATTTCGTTAAATATATTTCTATTCGGACGGTTATTATTAATTAATTTCTTATCGAGGTGGATTTCGCGAAACTAAAATTTTATTATTCGAGTTAAGTACTTTAGGCGTAGCGGCAGCTGAAATCATATTGTGCGGTACAAAACCGTGCCGTCCGTGACATTCGCCCCAATAAAATCCGTCCGGATCTTGATCACCGTATATCTGTAGTAAACGAGACAACAACGTATCGTAATTTTAGTAGTGGTAAAAAACCAAAACAAAAAAAAAACAAAAAAAAAAACAAAAAAACATCGTAGGTTTAAAGAATTTTTTTTAATATATAACATGGAATGTAGCGATTTTTTAAATAAATTTTTTTAATAAAAAATCAATTGAAAAATTAGTAAAAAGTTGTAATTTTAGTGGCTATTAATTTTTATTATATAATATATTTTTCAATGTTTAACTACATATTCAAAATTAATTATTATCTGGCTATTGTTTTGTAAATTTTATATACTGATAGTTGATGTTGTTAACCACGGTCATTATCAGACTTTTTCAAAAATACTTCTTTTTCATTTATACTTGTAAAATTGTGTTTTTCTAAAAAATTTTTCTGTTTATATATTTTTTATTTTATATTTTACTTTTGGATATCATACATTGCGTACAGTAAATGAAAATTTAAAATTCCATCAGTATACAAGTTTTGCAGAATCCATAAAACAATATCGAAAAAAATAAATAAAAAAACAAAATAAAGTAAACAAATATATATTGATGTTAATATATTCAATTTCAACAATTTAAAAAATAAATCAATAACGGAACAGACAAGAAGAATAACATCATATGGAATATAATTTTACCGTCACCATCAAATATTTTTTAAGTAATTATTTTTAATTTACAGTTGTAAAATTACGATTTAAAAAAAAAAAAATTGTTATCACTCGATAATGGCGTAAATGCCGAAAAGCTTTTTGGTTTTCACAAGAATATAAATGTTAGTGATTTAACTAATTTTTCAATTGATTTTTTAATTACAGAAGTATCTATAATTAAGATATGTTTCGGGTTAAATGAGCGTCCTGAAAGCTGTAGATTAGACACTGTCTAAAACAAATCGCAACAGAACCATTGGAAATGTGGAAAAATTCCAATTGTGCCTTTCCATTATTATAACGATATAAATATTTTTATAGTGATAATTATAACAGTCGCTATCGGGCATTAGATACAAACGACGACTGGTTAAATAATAGACAAAGACGTAGAATATATATAGAAATAGGCGGAAGCGAAAGAATCTATTACACAATTTTGTAAGTTCTTTCAATCTTTAACAACAAAAGATGGTAACGCAGCTACTGCCTTTTAATGTTCATAAGTAGTCATCTGAAGGAGAGGGTCGTTAAAGAAATCTGTAATCGGGTATATCAACCGGTCTGCTAAAGGTTGAAATTGCTACTTTATGTATATATATAAGGAGATGATTCAATTTTAAAAAGACACGAATGACTATCAAAGAATACGATGAACGAATGAAAAACGTATACCCGTCAGCAGCGCGTACGTACGGGTTCTATTTTTTTGAAAACGGTGTGAAATGGATTAAATCGATCTTCACAGAAAACCGAATGAGATATATTTTGGAGCTCGACAAAAAGTACGGCTCTCATATGAAACCGTTCTCTAATGTTTGTCCAGATTTAGTTAGAGTTACGGATGTGATTCTCTTACGTAATTACAAATGTCACGATTGTGAAACGGTGTAAAATTATTGCGAACGAAATAATGTATCGAAACCTAAATTTTTGCCGTTGAGAATAAGATATTGACATATGGATTAACTTGAATTGTTGGCAAATTTGTAGTAACAAAACTGATGAAAGTAGTATATATTAATTTTCTGAAGGACGCCGAATAACTTAGCAGCGAGAACTATCCAGAAGTGATGAAGCACAACATCGAACGAGTATTGTTGCTACATAAGAATTTAGTTGCGACCACGCCGCAAGTGAATTTCGCAGTTATACCGGTTCGAATAGGACATTTATTACATAATGGCAAATTTGTAAAAAATATAAATTTAAAAACCCTAGTTAAGTCGGATACCTCAAGAGAACCTAGCTGTATAAGTTGAAACTTTCGGTAGAACCTAAGGATATACCGAGAGAATGAAAAATGGTAAAGTATCATGTGTAAATATTTTGATTTAGCTAAAGCGACTTATCGATCTTTTTCATGAAGATTATTGGAACGGAACCAACTTGTACTAAAATATAAAAGAGGAGCTAAATACAAAAAACTGACCGAAACCGCTACGACTTATCCGTCAATTTAACTTCTTCGTCAATAAGTTTAGGTTATCTGAAAATCAACTGCTTACTAGAATTTCGGAGATATTAATAGTCTTTTAGTACCATAAATAGACAGATTTTTGACCTGGAAAATCATATACAGATCAGATTTTAAAATGAATACAGGAAATTCAGGATACATCTAAAAGGGATCACCAACTCATCGGTGGTTCATCGGTCTTAATCAGAAAAAAACTACTGTTATCATTAGACAAAACAATTTGAACTCATAAGGTTTTAGAAGACTAATTTAGAAAAATCAGCAAAGTGTACTGTTCCAAAGGCACCATTCTAGCTCCTATTCTTTTCAATATATACACATATATATATATATATATATAAATGACTAAGCAATATTCAAGAGTGCGTGTGTCATTTATTATATTCAGATGCACATGTTATTATCAGGATAAAATGTTTAAAAAAAAAAATCATAAATTAGCTTACAATGGACCTGTAAAATTTTTGGAAAGTACTAGTACAACGTGCGGAATCAATTAATATTTAGCTTAGGAAATAAATAATGAGAAAAAAGAAGTTTAAACATAAAATGGCAGTAACTTGGTGCCTAAACATATAATGATTTGAAAGTATGAATATAAGAAACTTACACGAACGTTGTTGCTTTGCTACTCTGATTTGCAGATCTGGACTATCGAAAGTAGACGTCTATTAACAGGTTAGCATATAAAAGACATGAAAAGTTTTTAATATAATTTTAATGAAATTGCAGTGAAAAGTAAATGATGGAGCAATTTTCTGAACATAAAGTTTATCAATGAATACAGTTGAACTTTCGATGACGTCTTTCAATTAGGAGGGACAATATTGAACTTAACGTAGATCAGTTACTCCAATACGACGAAAAAAAGTACATAAATGTAATATATATATATATATATATATATATATAATGAATTCGGATAAAATACTTTAATAAAATCTCCAGCGGAGAAAGGTAATTCTTCTAAACACGCGTTCGGATTTGGTGACATATTGGCCGGGTCGTAATCGAAAAGAGCTTGAACCCATCTTCCCCTTCCTCTGGGCGATTGACATCTGGATTGGATTTTGGAAGTCGGTTCATTTTCATATGATGAATAATGTTGCGAATCTCCGGCCATTAATCTACGATCTCGATGACTGTCCAAATCCCTAACAAAATATAGGAAACATCAACAATGGAATCTTAAAAATATTTCTCACTTATTTTGATAGTAACCTTGTTATTAAAACGATTTATGCTTGCGAAGTAATTTATTCATTACGTTCCACATTCTAGTAGCCATAACGTGTTTACTGAATTTCGAGAATTCTAACTTTATTTGTTCTGCAATGTACATAATACGTTATAATACTTTGTGAAGTTACACACGTAGTTAAAAATCTATTCTATCTTACGATGTTCCGTACGTCCTTTATAAGGTACATAATTCGTTCTCTTATCAGTATTGCTGGTATTTTTAAGACTATCATTGGTATATCCGGCCGCACAATAAATTATAAATCTTAAATATGGGTCAATTACCTAGTTGTCAATATTTTCATATAATCTAATTTACTTCCAATTTACTAATAAATGGGGAACACTTTGAACTTATCCGCAATGGTAAATGCGCCGTTGTCCAGTACACACGTAAATATCGGATTAATTTTCTCTAACAATAATGGAATTGAAGCAATTTAGTCAAATTTTTGATTTTCTATCTGATTCAACATATAAAATATGTATATGTATATGTAGACGTGAAACATAGAAACCACTTACACGATACATATTACATTATCGTTAGCGTTATGTGCAACTTGTAATAATATTATAAGTAATATAACTAAATAATAAATATAGCATAAACTAAATTTTTGTGCTGCACCACTTCAGCATATGTAGATGCGCATCCGTATATGTATGCATCCATATACATATGTACACACACACACAATATATATATATATATATATATATATATATATATATATATATATATAATATAAGAAGCGCATAACGACATACAATTATATGCAAATATTAAATTTTGTAACTAATACAACGAGGAAATGAGTGATGGTTATCATCGTGGATAATAATGGAAATGTAGGAATAACGAAACGAGGGAAGCTAAATATATGGAACAAGCATACAGAGTCATTGTTCCACGGTGTGCGCCCATATATATCTGAATCAGCGCTTGATTATAGAAGATGGTTTGGTTCTTTTGAAAACACAAGTACAGAGAGCAGTAAGTCTGGCAAACAATTGAACAACCGAAGTGTTAAAACTAACTAATGAAAATTACTCGCAGTATTTGACAGTATTACTGAATGAAATTTACTACTCCGCAATAGTATTTGATGATTATCAGGAAATCAGATTTCATACCTTTGCCAAAGGAAGCTAACGTTAGTTAACGTGATGACCATAAGATGATCAGTTTAATACTGGACGTTCTTAAAATCCTTTGAAGAATAATTTATCGACGAATTTCGATAAAGTTAGATAGGAACATCACCGCAGCGCAATTTAGATTTGATAAAGGTTAGAAGCGATTTTTAGTATTCAAACCTCGATAGAGAAATATATAGACCGCCAGAGAACAGTTTTCTTGTGTTTCATCGATTTCGTCAAGCCGTTTGATAATGTTTTATTTTGATGGAAATTTTAGAAGAAACAGGAATTGTGATTCTGAGTACAGAAAGCGTAGAGATAACAAAAAAATAAAAAATAAAACAGGACTGTATATTGTCGCTACTTCTCTTCAGTTTGTACGTAGAGAGTAGATTGTGCAATACAAGTGTACGCTACACAGATGATACGGTTTAAATGGCCGATAAACAAATGGATATGCAAGTTTTAGCTAGTCGTGAAGCAACAATGCTGCGAGACGTTTGGTCTCCAAATTAATATGTCAAAAACAAAAGTGATAAAATAACCTAAATAATAATAATAATAATAATAATAATAATAATAATAATAATATAATAATAATGGGAAATAAAATACAGGACCGAGTGAATAAATTTAAATACCCGGGTTGTTGAATAATGAACACGGCGGGTTATTTGGATTTGGAAATAAGATCTAGAATTGAGCTGGCGCATATAGCCTTTGTCGAACACAAAGAAAATATCGAAGCTAGATCTATATACGATAATGGCGGTTTGATTTTCTTTCCTCCGAGAAATAAGTAATAGTATCGTATCCACAACGCGTTATATTCCCTACCCTTCAAAATCAATTAGTTTCATCGCTTGATTAATTAGCTGTGGAACCCACAAGCTGTCAATTGTTATTTCACCTCCAAGTAGTTGACATCTGAACCATAAATCATTATCTAGTCCGCCCATTTTATTAAATTTTTCTTTGTACGACCGCATTCGCAATCTATTTAGGGTTTTCCATTTTTTCCACTTGATCGTGTTGTGTGGCAATATGCCCTCGTTACGAACCACGTTCAGTTGTTGCCATCTTCTTCTTACTTTCGTATTCGGTTCGCTTGGGACTCATATTTTGTCGCACCAATATTCGGCCAGGATCTTGGCTTTTTCATTTGCTAGGGTAACATTATGCATTGTACATATCGTCGGGTTCTTTCTACACTCCAATATGTGTTGTATTGCCTGGCGTTAGTTGTTGCCATAGTTCCTTGCGATGTTTTCCTGGCTCGTGTAAAAGTGGTGCGGTGAAGTTCTGATAGTAATAATAATAATAATAATAATAATAATAACAATAATGACAATATATTACCTGTCATCTCGCATGTCGTAGTTCATCCGTGAAAGTCCTCTATCTTGTTGCGTCATCTGCGGCGGAGGTGGTCGGCCACGTTCGGCGTGAGATTTAGGTGGAAGATTTGATTTCGACGGCATACGCTGATTATACGATTGCATTCTACCCGAACGTTCGTTCGTATCTATATTATCGTCGCCGATATACAATCCTTCTACGTTCGAATCTTTTGTAATTTCTTTAACACGCATACAACAAAAAAAACATCAACACGATATCGATAACACGTAAGAATATTAGCGATATATATATATATATATATAAATATATTTAGTTCGGAGAAGGATATAAAAGGGGAATATTTTACTTTAGAACAGGGTGTAAAGCAAGAAGATCCGTTATCGCCAATATTATTTAATACTGCTTTAGAAGAATTATTTAGACAGTTAGATTGGAAGGATAAATGTATATAAAGATAAATGGAGAAAGGTTAAGTAATCTTAGATTTGCAGATGATGTAGTGATTATATCTGAAAATATTAACGAGGTACAGGATATGTTAAATGAATTAAAAAAACGTGGGGAAAAAGCTGGTTTAAATATAAATCTGAATTGTTAACAGTTAACGTGCCTAGACTCAGCGACAGAAAAACATTTATTCGGCCCTATATATTAATTTTATTTATCTGACTGTCGTACGTAGTAAAAATCGCTGAAATATTTAAAAGCGCGTTTCGTGGAATGCAGAAAATGTTGAACCCCGCAAAAAGTACGATGAAGGAGTACTGAACGAAGCTTAAGCAGAAAAGACAATCTTAAAGACTATTTTAAACGATGAAAGTATTTTATCTCGGACTATAAGAGGAAAAAAAGATTAAAATTTTCTCTAGCTGATCTAAATTTCTTGCGATACAAATTTTTTAACGATTAAATGAAATTTTTTTCTTCCGTCGTCTTTTATACTTTTAAGAAATCATTTTTTAACTTTTGAACAAAAATGATTGCTGGATTACGATACGTATATATCACGATAAGCCTTTATCTATCCACTCGTGGATGAAAGCTTTGTCCAACGTCTTCCAACCACTTCTGTCCTGTGCTTTCCTCAACCAATTTTTCCCAGCTACCTTTGCTATAGTGCCGTCGCGTCATTGGCCTTCCCTGTTATATTTTTCTGTCCATCGGCCGCCACTGTAAAATCCGCTTATCTACTATCTTCTCTTCGAGTCACGTGGTCAGCCAACCCCATTTTGTTATAGCCATTCGCTCCACTACATCATCCAACTATGTTTGTTCACGTATTCGTGCATTCTTTTTATGACATGATAATCTTATCAATATGCAGTCTGAGTTTTTCTTATCATTTTTAAATTTGTTTTATGTCCACGTTTTCGAACCATATATAAAAATCGGATGTACGCATTGGTTATATAGTTTACGTTTCAGATTAATCGGTATTATTGCCTAATACTATGAGTAATGTTCCAAGCGCAACCCACGATGATGATATTCTCCTTGCCACTTCTGTTTTCATTACGCTTTTATTATTTGTTGTGTTTTTTTGAGCTAAGTATATGTAACTATCTACATGATCCATCTCTTTCGATTTTATTGCTATTTGTACACTTTTCAAAAATTATTTTTGTTTTATGTAAATTTATTTTCAGTCCTATTTTGTTCGAGTGTACATTTAAATCTGTTTATCATCATCTGTAACTTTTCTGCACTTCAGCTCGCTAGAATTATATCGTCCGCGAATCTCAGATGATTGAAATATTCACCGTCTATTCTAATACCGGTTGTAGTCCAATTCAAGTTTTTAAACACGATATCCAAAGCGCAGATAAATAATTTCCGATGTATATATATACAAATATACATATATATATATATATATATATATATATATATATATATATATATATATATATATATATAGCTTGGACTGGAACGACATTGCTCAAGACTAAAAGAAAAAAAAAGAGAAAAAATCCAACAAAAATAATAATTAATCTAGCTGGACCAACGGAAGGCTAGATTTTCATCGCGATAAGAAGGGTTCTTATTCCAGCGTACGGTGTAACATCACGACGAACCATCTGACTGCTTAGGTGATGCATCACGACACCATTTTCTTCTTTTTAGTCGTCTTCTATAGTTGACTGGATGTTCAACAGTGAACATTCTGTGTACTAAGGGATTGACATTGGTCTGCAATTTTTCAAAGAACTTTCTGTACTGCTTCACGTAGACATCTTTCACATACGGAATATTCAAGTCGTTGTGTAGTACATAGTTCGGTACGTAGTATGGTGCCGATGCGATAGTGCGCAATATCTTTGACTGCTGTTGTTGTATCGTATATAAGTTGGTTTGACATGTCGCACCATAAAAAATGTGGAACGCTTCACGATTTTGCGCGTCATCCTTGCGCAGGGGCCATGCTAATCGTCTCTGTATCGTTCCAATTTTAGTATATGTGCCGCTGAAGCGAGCACTGGTATAAGTTAAATCGTAATATACGATATACATTCTTCTTCTTATACCGTAATTGTTATCGATCGTTGGTTTCTAATTAATTTGCCAATCGTCATCTCGTCAGTTGCAGCGCGAAATATTTTTTTTTTGTCAATTAACAAAGTCTTTTCAAACTCTTCCCTTGCAGGTAGTTAATAAATTCCCCAATTTAGAACTGTTATTTAAAGGTCGAGTTTTTTACTTGTTAGTTTTACATCGATTTCATTCGGCCTCGATGATTCTGTAGCAAATGAAACTAGTAGACCGAGCTTATTAAATTGCGACACGGTATACGAGTATTTTGATTTCATTTCGTTTAATTTAAATAAGTATCGCGCTGAGGAAGCGCTATAGAAATATTTTTAGATATCGGCTATTCTAACCCTAATAACGTTTTATGTTCTACTCGAAGCATCTAATTTTTTCTTCGGTTTCATTCAGTTCCGCCGTATCGGTGATTCTGGTCAGATCTTTCGTGTATCTTCTGTTGGTCACTAAGTGTTTTTTTTTTGACGCACCGAGATTATTGCGTTTTTTTTTCTATTTACCCACCAAATATCGATATTTTCTCGTGATATATCGTATCCAAGGTACTCAATCTTGCGTTTGTTTTTAATCGAGTATAGTATGTTCCGCTTCGTTTCCAAACTTCGTTACTTTTTCAATATGGCCGCTTTTCAGAAACCATCAATAGTATAATTTTCTTTTTCCGTCGGATGTAGCATTTTGCCGGACACGGAAACTTCAGATTGATGGATAACCCTTTTATGAGATGTTCAATTCCCTTAGTTCGGCTTTTCCTTCGAAATTTACACAGCTCGTTGCTATCTTTTATTATTCGTATAGACTTACAATTTTATTTATATGTATATTAAAATTAAAACGAAATGAATATGTCTTCCATATGCTCATTGATTGTCCTTTATACTCCTCACTCAGATTGTCTCTACATCTTCCCTTCTCATTTCTTCTTTTCTTCAAAGATGAATACTCCTAACATAATCGTGTTCTTACGCATGTCCCTACTCCTTGATTTAACTTCCTCTCCCTCGTACCTCTAGCCTTAGTTTACACGGCACGTTAATTAAGATTAATAATAATAATTCATACCGATCGCCGGTACGTCGGCATTAGGCCCACCGGGATAGATTTCTTTATCGCTTAAATTTTCTTCCGGCTCGATTATTACTTGACCATAAGCATTCCTCGGCAAGTGTCTTTGCGTTTGATGACCACTCTGAAATTTATTTATTTAGTTTTAATATGATAAGTAAATATATAGGTATATATAATCTATTTAAAATCTGAACGAATAAAATTTTCCGGTTTTGACTTAATTTCAATCATAATATATAAATATAAATTATATATACAGTCGAAGCCGCTTATAACGGACACATCCGGGCGGAAGTAATTTGTCCCTTATAAACGGCTGTCCCTTTAAAGCGAATGTTTTAAAATATCTTATTGAAGCGAGTTGGTGTTAGAATATATACAATTTAGTAAACAATTAACATACTTATAACCTTATTAATGCGTAATATTTATTTATATGGAAATTAAGAGAAAAATACAGGAGGCATACATAAGGTAGAAGAACCTGACCTGATATTTGTAAAAATTGTTCATTTACTGTAAAAATAGGCTATAGTTGTTTGGTGTAAATTCTTCATCTGCTGCGTTTGAACAAAATCTGCACAGCTATCTAATGATGCACTAACCTTCATTATTCTGTTGCATAAAATACCGCCGGAGCTTATCAATACATTTTTTCGCCTCTGCAGTAAACACAGGAGGTAAGGAAATGTCATCCGTGTCATCATAACTTTCTGATTCTTGTATTTGTTTCTTCATTGTGATATTTTCCATAATTTCGTTATCCAAATCTTCAATATTATTGTCACAGCATGGCAGATTGGCGTCAGTATTTGAAAATTGTTCACAGTTGGTCACACGTAGTAATTCATTCGGTGTTTCATTACTTTCCATTTCAACAACTTCATAATCGGGCTCCTTCAAACCACAATGAGCAAAGCAGTTCTGAATTATTATAAAAGTGACTTTTCTCCAGCTATCAGCAACAAATTGTATAGCCTGCAGTATTGTTATTGTGGAACTGATATCTTTTGCCATTGTAGAAACTGTTACCAGGTCGTCTTCAATAGCTTCTAAGATATGCTGCATCAACATCTTCCTATATTGCACTTTTAAATTTTTTATGACACCGGTATCAAGTGGCTGAATTAGTGAAATATTGCTTGGAGGTAAGAATTCAATTATTCTTCAGTTTAACGATAGTGTGGTGCGAAGTTGCATTGTCAATAAGGAGTAAAATTTGTCTAGAATCTCTCTGTAATTCTATATCCCAGTCTCAGTATGTCACAATTGTTCGCTATGCAGAGTTGTATAATTAATTACTATTTGTATTTACTTAATCCCTCGATGTTAAGCGAGATTGTTACTGTTGGCTCTGAGAAGAACCTTTTCTACGAACCGGGGTTTGTAGGATTTTCCGCTGTATTCATTGTACAAAATTCTTTGGAATTCTGGATTATTTCGGCATATTACCGTATTATCGGCGTTTCCAGGGGCACCATGTGGAGGTTCATAAGCAAAGATGATACATATAAGTGGACAGTTTACCATACCATTTACAGAATTCCGAGCAATTTGTCGGACAATTAAAAACATACAACTGCGATCTTAGGATATGTTTTGATATAGTTTCCTAAAACATACAACAGCGATCTTAGGATATTTTTTGATATAGTTTCCTTTCAGTGAAATAGTTTGTACGGCAATGAGGTCGGTAATTGCTAATTATATATATATATATATATATATATATATATATATATATATATATGTATATACATGTGTATGCTAGTCAAACGGATGAAAGAACGACTAGTAACAAGGTGGGTAGATTATTTCATTTTAAAGAACACAATGTCGCTCATATTTTAACGCTAAACCAAACTTGCGTATATTTTGTGGCTCATACAAAACGTGTGAATTAAAAAAAAAAATTATCTACACTGTCTATACTAATCTATACTAATGTATAAAATTGTAATGTCTGTCCGTGATTTGTGAATATTTTCATTACCATCACAGCATTTGGCTATTTTTATCACACATACAAAGAAAATCTATTTTTTATAATTTTTGTCTGTCGGTCTGTTACCATTTAGTTCGAAGACTATTGAAACAATAATGATGAAATTCGCAGTCCTATATTATCGGATTCATTCTGAGATTTGTTTCACATTGATATCACAGATAGGAGAGAAACGACAATAATTTAAAGTTTTAAAAAGTGGTAAACAGCGATATCTCCGCCATTAAAATTTAACACGTTTTCCGGTTCGTTATGTGGAACGTATATTTTTAAGTACAAAATGGGTTAGAATTCAAGGCGATAATTATGGGCAAAGCGGATGCGAATGCATATGATATTATATAGAGAGGCGCAGCTCTTTTCCATGAAAATTAAGAGTTACGTAATGATGGAAAACTTTATAAACTATTTTATGTCGCAAATTAATTTCAAAACCTTGACCGTCGAGTTGAAAGTCGCTCTCTAATGTCACTGCGTCAAGTTTAAGTATTGCGATAATACACACTAAGGTCATTCTTAGTGTTAAATACCTGTGATACCTTAACATTTATCTTAAAACTAGCACTATATTAGAACAAAATATAATGAAATTTAATATAAATATTCGGTTATAGGCGAATAAAGCAAATAAAAAACTTTAAGAATATATATATATATACATATATATATATATATATATATATATATATATATATATATAAATATAACAAAACAAAATAAAATCGAAGTTAATCACTAAAAAATTTTTTATATAAACGAAGCTTCTCGAATATAAAGTCATTTTCAAGCTATTACCAGAAACGTTACAAATAAATTAACAAAGGTATTAATAAGAAAACTTATAAATATCTATATATTGAATAGCCAGATGTAAAAAAAAATTTTACAATAACATTTAATTATAAAACCGATTTTAAAATTAATTCTTCATCGAAATTGATTATATTATTTAATAAACTATGACTACTTCCACGTTTTATAATTTGCAGTTTTTCTAATAATTTTCTTCTTTTAAATTTATATTTTATGTGTAAAATTTTTATATTGTCTGTAATGTTTTCTATAAAATCTTTTTCTCCTTTACAGTGTTTTCCACAAAGTGACTTATCAACATTCTCATTTTTATACGAATTAAAGTGTTCTCTTAGTCTATTATTTATTTGACGTCTTGTTTCACCTGTATAAAATTTATTACATATTGTGCAGTTTATTCTATATACTTCATTCTTTTCTATTTCATTGTTGTAAATTGATTTAATTACTACAAATAATAAAACATAGAAGTAGTAATAATTTATTAAATAATATGATTAATTTTGATGAAGAATTAATTTTAAAATCGGTTTTATAATTAAATGTTATTGTAATTTTTTTTACATATGGCTATTCAATGTATAGATATTTATAAGTTTTCTTATTAATATCTTTGTTAATTTATTTGTAACGTTTTTGGTAATAGCTTGAAAATGACTTTATAGTCGAAAAGCTTCGCTTATATATATATATAAAAAAAAATAATTAATTCATAAAATCACTAATCTCCAATAAATCAACATTAATATAAATATATATATATATAAATATTAATATAATTTTATATATATATATATATATATATATATAATGTGGTTATTGTAATAAAAAAATAGACTTACCCTTTGTACAGCCTTCTATCGTTACATGAAAAAAAAATAGAAAAAGAAAACAAGTATATTAGAGAAAGGAAAGCCGGAGCAAATAATATTTCACGCTTAATTCGTTATAGATATATACGAGCGTAGGATAATCGTACTTAAAATAATTCTGCCGGTTTAGTACACAACACTTTAAAAAAAAAAAAATGAATTTTTATTCCGACAATTAAACCTTGAAATATACCTTACGTATAAAAAGTTTTGATTAGAAATAAGTAGGATTGCGGCTTTTTCTAAACGCGCAAAGATCAAGTATGGCCGGGTTAAGCGGTTCGGAGTACGACTAATCAGCTTGTCGCCGGTATCGACTGGCCGATTATTATCGCTGATGTAGAGAAACAATTGAAACTAAAGGTGAAAGTATTAGGCGAGGAATATGATAGTTTCGATGATAAGACGATAATTATAAGTCAATCTCGATTAAGTAAATTCGATAGCGAAATTATCGTTATCGTAAGCAGTATCGCATATAATGTAAAATTATCATTATCGCACGCAGTATCGTATATATAAGAAAAAATTGTACATACTATCGTATATAATATAATTTAACGGGATAAAATTTATTTTCTAAATAACTATAATCGATAAACTAACCTTGGAAGATGATTTCTATAGCAGCAACAGCAAGCGTTTAAAAAACCGGAAAACAAAAAAACGCAACACACTATTAGAACAAAGCTTAATTTTCATTTAAAAAAAAAAAAACACAACAAAAAGAAGCACTCTATCTATATAGTAAACCACAAAAAAAAAAGAAACACAATATATTTATATATATATATATATATACATATATATATATATTTATTCAAGCACATATTAATTTCAGCTAATAATTGAATTATGTACTGTATTCAGTACATCAGATCAGCTGTACTTCCATGTCGAAAAGCATTGGTTATAACAGACTCCCTCTCCTCTTTACAACTAATATGCCGTCAAGATAATAAAAATACCATAATATTAGAAATCCAACGCAATCTACACACACTACATGAGGAAGGAAGGGAAATCCGCTTTCTGTGGATCCCAAGTCACATTGGGATGCACGGTAGTGACAAAGTAGACCTTGAAGCTCGGTCTATGGTACTTTCACCAGTACCAGAACACTCACCACCTCCGTCAACATTAGTACATGTACTCATGAATAACAGCAAACAGGAATGGACCACCGACTGGACCTCACAAACAACCTTCCTTAGGAGCATAAAATCAACCATAGAACCATGGTGGCCTCCAGATGGCAGAAGCAGAAAAGAATATGGTGCTTTGAACAGTCTACGGATGGGTCATACAGCCATATCACACAATTATCTTTATACCAAAAGCCCTCCACCAACAAACTGCCCCCTATACGGACATTTAACCGAACCAACCGTCACACACTTAATCTACAACTGCCAAACACTCACACCACAAAGGCTAAAACGCAAAATACAGGTCCCGATACACAAAATACTCTCAAACAACCCTCAATCAATAGGTAGTATTCTGGCTTTTGCAAGAGAAAGCGGACTCATAGCATACATATAAACTAGACACACGTCTCCTTACGCAGTAATAAGCCTGAAACGGCGTATGAAGATTTACATACTATTAAAAAAAAAAACAAAAAAAAACTATTAAATATGTCTTGTGTATATTTATAAATTATTTATATATATATATATATATATATATATATATAATTTGTGTGTGTACATATAAATACATATAGACCTAAATCTACATTTCAGCAAAATAGGGTTAAAAATAAATCTCTACAAAAAGGAAAATAACTGATAGAAGGAAATCAATAAAAATAACAATAAATTCGGAGAAAATAGAATAAGTATGATAATTACATTAATTTAAGTAAAAAAATTATTATTATTATTATTATTATATGATATTAATAGGGCTTAGGTATGAACACCAAAATTAGCCATTGTCAACGCTATTTTCATATAAATATACCGTACGTAAGATAAAAAAAATTGAGATTAATTTAAGATATATATATATACATATAGAAGGCTAGAGCTGCAAGGATGTTGTTACTCAGCGCGAATAAGTAAGTAACTAAGAATGGGTGGGTAAATATTTAAATGTATAATTTTATTAATAAAGGCATTGTGGTAAGGAGATTAGATTGGATAGATTTATAAAAGTTAAGTCGATTTTACAGAACATAGACTTCCATCGATGAAGAAGATCTGCACGAGCCGGATGCACCTAAACAGGGAGAAGAAATCCTCGAACTCCTGCTTCTCTTCAGATGCGAATAAATCTAAAATTAGAATCTATAAAAAATAACGACGAAAACAAACAATATCCTCGTCTAGGGTTGCTTTCGGGAAATTAAGCTGAACCTTCGACATGAAGGTAGCAAATTTCGATTAACCTGAAAAGAAAATTATACGAACAACGTGTGTTCTCCTAGTCCTTGTATACGATGCAAAAATATAAAAAAAGAAAACAGACTTACAAAAGATATGAAAGGCCCAAACACGAAAAAGTGATGCTAAACATCAGATTATCAGATCGGATCAGAAACGCCAGCATACGTGAACAGATGAATGACGTAGTAGAGTTGATGGCTAAGTATAATTAAGCTGGCCACGTAGCGCAAAAGGATGAACACCAGTGGTCAAAGTTAGTCATACAACGGTGGCGGATAAACAAAAACAGCAAACAGACTAGACCGACGACAAGATGGTTCGACATATCAAAGATAGCCGGGAAACGATGGTTGCAATAGACGCAAGACAGAATTGGATGAGAAAAGTGGGGAAAGTCTTCATCTGGAAGTGGATAGATAAAGGCACATCGTGATACATATGTATATATATTTAAAATACTTGGTAGCACATATTTGCGCCATACATATATAAATATATATATATATATATATATATATGTACAAATTACATATTTATTCCAGCTGAGAATTAACTATTAACCGTGTCTTATATATTTATAAATCATTTATATCTATATATACATAACAGATGGATATAGTTATAGTAGATACAGATATTTCCGATGACGTAGCACTTATTGCGACTAATTTGGGCGAAATGAAACCACTGTTAAAGTGTTTTAGAAACATCAGCAAAACGAATACGAGCTAGTAATAAACATCAATAAAACAAAAATCGTGATTGTAGACGGAACTAGAGTTGGACGATAATGTTTTCGCAGGATATGAAATAGTAATTAGGTTTTCGTATTTACGATCGTCAATTAACGGTGGAGGAGGTTTACAACGGAGTTCGATAGCACTAAGCTGAATCGTGGACTTTAGATAACACGATCCGACTTAATAGTTTCGAAACGCGGTGTTGTAGAAAATTACTTCATGTGGACTGAGAAACGAACAAACGAATCGATGGTCCGCGAGTATGCAACGATCGTCGGCTAATGTACGCAATTGAAATATTCGCATAGAGCGGGAATTAGTAATACAAGCTGACAGAGGAGGAGGCTTAAAGATCGTCCTCCATACAGCGTTGGACGGACGTGATATGAAATCAAACTTGATTAACTCTACCACTCCGATTCGTACAACGGGATTAAAAAAAAAATCTTTTGTTTGTGTGGCGTGCAATGATCGATTTGCTACACAACGTAGTTCTATAAGCGTATAAAAATTATTAATATATTTTTTTTTTTCGAATTATATTCCCCTGTTTTCCGATAGTAATGGAAGTTTCTAACGCTTTAGGTAATCGTTCCATATTGTATCTATCGAAAAACAAGCTTATTTATTACTTCGTAAGTAAAGTATAAAATCGTTTCGGCATTATAGCTGTCAAATATGGGCTTGCGCTAACAATAGCGACATTTTAATAATAATCATCTTGATTTCCAAAGATTGCATACACCAACATCTATACGCGGTTAAATCGAATATCTGCCCCTATAATCTCGTCTGCTTCTTGCGGCGTTCACTATAATGGTTTTTGGCTCCATTCCTGATGTTATCATTTCTAGTTTTTTTTCCACCGTGGATGTTTTCCTTCGATTTTCCCCTGTATAGCAACGTGAATAATCCTTCTCCTCTGATTTTGTGTGCCACATATTTTCTTTTCCTCTTCATGATGTCATCTACCAGAATCATCTTTTCCATTCCGTTTTTTTCTTCATTTGTTGTCTTGTCTTTCCATAAGATTCGCCACACGCGCTCGAACGTTCACATTTCAAATGCATTTAATTGTTTTATACACTTCGCGTTTAAAGTCCACACGTCTCTGAGGCATATTTCACTACCGACTTTACGTAGCATTGATTATTTTTAATTTCCGATCTTTTAGTATCGCCTGCAGGTTAGTAAATGCCTGTTTCGCCATTCCAATGTTCGATTTAATTTCTTTAATATCTCTTCCGTCATTGGTGAACAAAGCTCCCAAATTCCCTTTCAATGTTTATTTTAGTGACTTGCCATTAGGGGTTCGCGTGAAGCTCATTATTTCAGCTTTTGCAAAGTTGATTTTCAATCCTAATTTCTTCCCTTCTCGATTTAATTGACTCAACATATTTTGCAGCTTTTCAGTTGAGTGTGTAAGCGATACTTTATCATCTGCATAACTTATGCAGCCTATCGAGTAACCGGTTAATCCTAACGCCAGCATTTTCTATAATCGAATTTTTCATGATTACGAACATAGTATTCAACAGATCGCATTACGTAAACTAAGCAGCGGATTGCGTCAAGATCATAAAATTCAACTAGTAAAGGACGATATGTTAATTGTTGTTCGAAAATACGCTGCCAAATTAGAAAGACATCCCGATAGTGTCCGTTCAAACATTTTTCATTCCATCAATTCTGACCGCTATGACCTGCGAATCCTCTCCATAGAATTCGGTTCTGAGTTTATAGCGACTGCTGTTGATACCGTACAAAACTGATTCCACAAACCGACAGTCCAGCCAGTATAGTCATGTGTACTTTCCTGTTGCACCAGGTGCTCCATCGAGCGATGATATACTAAATGGCAAAAATGTAGCTCGTAGGCTAAATAGAACACGATTTCAAGAAGTTGTAGAAAGTCGATGTATTGTGTATATGTTCGAATACAAAGCATATGGTACTTGGGCAACCAAGTTTTTGCTCGGTATTTTTAAATATTTTTTTTTTTCAGAAAATATATTAAAATAAGAATCGCAAAAAATATAAGTGTAATTTGAAATAAATTATAATTATAATTATAATAATAGTTATAATAATAGTTATAATAATAATTATTATTATTATTGGAGCAAGCGAATATGGTCGCGATTAATTAATCGTTAATAACGTTTAAAAGGAAAAATAAAAAATGTCAGCCTAAAAAACTAAACAAAATAAACCGCAATTTGCAGTATTACTATTAAGCTTCGAGTTCAACACTGATAAAAAAATAAACACGCACATACACACTCGCTCGCCGAATTAAAACACCAACGAGTTATATACGTATATATATATATATATATATATATATATATATATATATATATATATATATATATATATATATAATATACACATGTATATGTATATGTCTCGTCGTATATTTCGAATGTACCTGCATATGTTTCGACGAATGTTGATGGGTATGCCGATTTCTGCATACGACCGAATTCGGTATCGGTATTGGACAACTGTCGGCCGAGTGATTTTCTCTGGATTTCGTCCGAACCGTCACGTGCTTCGGATTTAGACTCATGATTTTACTAATGTCGATTAAAGCGTGATCACCTGCGAACATAAACGTCTGAATAATAGATCGTCTATTACGATAAAATTTATATTACGTTAAAACTAGATTATCCTATTGATCGTCCGATTTCTTTAAATTGGCCTTTCTACGTTGATTTAGTCATATCTAAAGAATATACGGAATACACTAGGTATGGTAATGAATGTGAACAAAATAAGGGCAATAACGATTGAAAGGAAACCTCGTTCGGTTTGCATAAAAATTGATCGGGAAATAATTGAGCAAGTCCGGAGGTTTAAATAAGTTGATCAGATTATAACAGAACATCTGTGCTGCGATACTGAAATGAATTATAGAATTCGACTAGCAAAAAGGTGCGTTTCAAGAAAAACGACGAATATTTAGACGAAAGTCAATATAACTCTTTATGATGTTCTGAAACCTGGACATTGAATAAAGTGAATATGAATAAGTTATAAACGTACGAGATGTTAGTTTGGAAGAAAATTGATAATCTGGGTACAAAAAATCCAAAATGAACAGGTATTACGACAAATTGAAGATAAGCGGTCATTAGTAAATCGGATAAGGGAAACACGATTAACTTGGACAAGTCGTATACTTCAGCGTGGGGGATTACTCGGAAGTAACTCTTGAAGATAAAATCGAGGGAAGAACTCGCGGTGGACCGAGAAGCAAATTCATAAAATCCTGTTAAAAACACGGGGTTAAAGAAGCACGTTGAATTAAAGAAAGCTGCAGAAGACCAGGAAAGATGGAAGCTTACTATCATGACAATGGACTAACACTGTACTAATGATGATGATGACGAATATTATATATATATATATATATATATATATATATATATATATATATATATATATATATATATATAGGCGTATTGTTTTTCAATTATCACAACTTCTTTACTCCTTTGTCAACTCCGCTCCTTATTTTTCCTATCTTTTCTTTATTCATAAATTTCCAATTAGACATAAATTTAGAAACTTTTCATAAAGTTATTACATCCTCCCCCTTGGATTTTAACACTTATTTTTAATAAGTTTCCTTTCAATTTGTACGGATGGTTCAATGTCGAACTATAAAGTGTTGCCTTCGTAGTTCCTTCTTTTTGTTCTATTATATTTTTCTTTGATTTTTATCAAACGTTAAGATAAGTTTATCAACACCTTACTATTACGGACTAGAAAAGCTGTTTAATCGCTCTAAAATCTTTGCCATTAAATCTCCCGTGCATCGGCTTATTTACATAAAATACGAATTTCGGTTTTATCATTGTTAGAAACTGGCATTTTTGTTTGTTTCCCCCTGGATTCCCGAAAATTCCTGCATACAGCAATACTGTTGTTGATCGCAAGCGAAGTCCCGCTTCGGATCCCGAGTTTTATTTATTTATTCGTATGTTTTCGAGTATAAGTAGAAGTTCCTACATAATTATCTTATAAAATAATATGTAAAAACACTATTGTATAAATTAATGTCTAAATTTTTAATCCATTCTTTTGCTGATTCTGTCAGCTTTGCGATCTCCTTCCAGCTACCGACTAATGCACGCGTTAGACAATTCTGTAAGATGTGATTGATTGTTTGTTCCTTTTCTCTGCAATCACATGCTGCATTGTCTCTGATCCCCCAAGTATTTAACATTTTTCCGCATCTTCTATGTTACGTTCTGATAAGTCTCGTCCACAGTTTCCTCGAAAGATTAAAACCTGGCAGTTCAACACAAGGATCTTGTATGAGTTTGTGTTTATCCGGATTTTCAGCTGACCATTTATGTCTCCAAGCTTGAGTATCGTCGAAATTATCAGCGATTAGTTGAGCCGAACTTTTGTATGCAGTTTTCCTCTATCTGAGTCTTTGTACAGTATTTGTATCTAGATGTACCGCGAGGGCTTCGTTGCTGTTATATTTTGTCAATTCTTTTACAGCAGATTTTTTCGTCGGATGTCCGGAGCCATTATACTACTTAGTACCGGTAACCACGCTGCTGGAGTGGACCCGGGTGTGTGTGTCTATCTATGCTAACGTGATATTAAGATTGCCTTGTATACTACTTACACCGTGGAACAAAAATATGTATAGGTATCTATTTGTCTTGACTTAATGATGATGATGGTATATATATACATTTCTTTCTTGATTTCTTGGATTGGCAGGTTTTCTATCCATAGTCGGTAAATTTCGAAATCCGGCCGAACCAGGTTGTCTTTCCACGGAGGTAATATTGCGGTGTTGTGAGCGGTTGACTGCGGATTTGGGGAAGTTATTGCATTTAAGATATTGTCAAAGAGAGTTTATTTTCATTTCAAAGAAGCTGGATTAGATGATAAGACTGCTCTACAAAATTGGCTAGGAGAAACCAACGACGATAATTAGGAAGCCATTTTGATGACTCGGAAGGTTGTCGATCGGTGCGGTGCGGAACGCTCCAGTCGTCAATCGTAAGGCAGAATTATGGATAACATTGATGGTTTTGAGGATAGATGAGTAATCTGAAGAATATATTGCGGCTCCATAATCGGTTCTGAATCGGATCAAACAACGATAAATTTGTAGCAAGGAGTTTCGGTCAGTACCATAGACAGAATTTGATAATTTTTTCAGAATATTCAATTTTTTGTAACAGGTTTTTTAAACATAGTTTACATAGGGCTTTCATATTAATTTTGTGTTTATAATCAATCCAACATAGCGGACTGTCGACTCATTAGGAAGCGTCTTATCCTGAAGAGAGATACACATTTCACGTTTACATTTACGAAGACGACAAAAGTGCGTTGCAACAGATTTGCTGCTTGAGAAGGATAAACCGTTGTTGGAACACCGGGTGACCAATCGGTTTGTGCATTCTTGAAGGATCCATTCACCGGTTCTATAGCTTACAAAGATCGTCAGATCGTCAGCATATAATAAGCTTTATATTGGGGAGTTGTCTACCACATCATTAATCGCGATATTTTATATATATATATATATATATATATGTGTGTGTGTGTGCATGCGTATATCTGAATTGGGGTACGAAACGAGAGAAATTGGAAAAATATGCCGACTTCATTTCTGTTCGTGTTTTTGATATTTAATTTTCAATATCATAAATTTGATATAATATTAAACGAACAAAATTTATTTTGTTTCTATTCATTCACACACACACATATATACATATAAATATTTTATTGTTTATTATTGTTACAATCTTAACTTACGTTAAATAAGTAACTATATTAATAAGTTTATCGTCTAACACAGAACTTGTCTTGTTAGGCGACAAGAGAAATAACGAATTTTAGGAATTTAACCCATCGGATAAAAACCTTCCTTAAAAATACTAATTAGAAAATAAGTCTTCAGGCTTATTGCGTTTAAGGCGTCGGATTGATTTGATATCTAGAAGTTTAGTTGTTTCTGCATTGACATGTTGTAATAGCCGCTTCTCGTGTTTTTTTGCGAACTACTTGATGACATCGTCAATAAATTGTATCTGTAAATCACGGTGAATATCGTCGTTACGTGACTAGCAGTATGCGTCAACTACGGCACGTAGGATGACGTTTTATCTCGCCTGGATCTTGTTGCGATTTGTAGACTTGGCACATTCCCAAAGTTGAATGCCATAGGTCCAAATCGGTTTTATTATTTGTAAATATAGTAAACGTTTACAGGATTCGTCTAATGTAGAGTTTCGACCGAGAAGCCAGTACAAACGACATGTGACTGTTTTTATTTGTTTAATTTTTGTTCTAATATGTATTTCCCAAGTTAATATTTTCTCTAAATGCATGCCTAGGTATCTAGCAGACTCAGCTTGAGGAACTGCTCGATCATCTAGATAAACTTTATGTCGCAATATATATAAATAAATAAATATAATTCAACTCTCAATATTTTCACTATACCTGTAGGACTGTCAACTTCGGTAACTTTTTTTCCATCGGCGTATACAGCGTAACCTGTAATTAAAGCTCCGTTTGAATGATTTATAGTTACCGGTGTCCAAGTGACTAACAATGTTCCATCTTGCGGTCCTGGTTCCACCTGGATTTCTCCCGGTGGATCGGGTAAACCTGCGTTTTGAGTGATCGTATAAAATCAAAATTAATAATACAAAATGAAATGAGTGTTAATTCTAGATTACTAATTACACGAAAATATCCGTCGTACGTGTATATGGCAATAATCGGTGTTTTTTTAACGTAAACTAGAAAATATAAGTTCCAGGAAAGATAAATAAAATATTCACACTTTGGATGAACACGTACATAAGGCGCTGTTTCCAAAGGTAAAAGCTTTTAGACGATATTAAAAATTACGCAAGGATCATATCATAACAGCGACGCCTTAAATTAAGGGATAAACGAGTGTTAACCGATCGGCATTTGTTACCTACCGACCTAACAATTTAAGTCACTGTGTCCATCATTATGCAGTCTACAAACTTTTAATGAAAAAAATTTGCCCATTTTTATACTAACTATTTCAGTTACGTGTTATTAATTTTTTTTTCGATAAAAAATTTATACACTTTGATTTCTGAAATAATTAAAATAAAACCACTCGAAGAGGTGAAAATATAATTTTTCGTGTATAACGTCGACTATAAGATAATTGCGAAATATCACTCAAATTTCGCCGTTCCAAACCGTTATATTTTTAAACTCTCACAAGAGATATTCCAAATTTGCCTGAATCAATCCATCGATCTGAAATCAATAAATTCAGAAACAGTCGTGAACACAAGCAATATAAATACTTAGGGAAATCGAAGTAGACGTTCCTCTTCTTTATCAGAACTATATGACTGTATTGCCGCCGTGGATTTCACTGAATGTGGAAGTAAATCTTTCGTTACTCCAAACGGTACTTCGTGATAACTCTTGTAGTATATTCGATCGGTACAACGACCACCTAATATTATTCACAGATGGTTCCAAGTATAAATCTGTTCTAGGATGTGCAATCAAAATAATAATCAAATTCCCACTGTTTACTCATTTTTCAACACTCTCGGCTGAACTTTACGCTATAAAACTAGCTGTAATTTCTCTCACTCACAGTCACTTGATCAAAAGAGAATTACCACGAACACCTTCTGGTCCACTGCCAAGAGTATACTAGGCTGAACGTATCCTCCATCAGCATTAGCTTCCGTGTTCGTGACTCTGGTCTCACGGCACGTAAATGGATCATCATCATCATTGTCGAGATAATTTTTAACGTGTTGCATAATTATTTCTGGACATGAAACTTTTAATATCAACCGAGTGCTTTTTCTTATAGAAATATTATCAAAAAATTCATGCACAATAAAGACTACATTGTGACTGAAAAGGTTAAGAACATTCGGTTGGTGTAAAATATTTCGATAATAAAAATATTTATACAACGTGATAAAAATTATTTAGTCGGTATTATGCATAAAATATTATTTTATATTTCCACATTTTTCGGTTACTTCTTCGAAATTTGTTAATTTTTTTGAAAACGAAAATGATAAAATACCACTGAAAGGGTTATTAACTATTTCGTGTACTTTTAAATAGACTTATCTCTCACACAACACAATAAATCTACACACCTTATAAATATAAAAGAAATGGCATTAGGCAAACACCAAAAATACAATGACTACACACACGCATAGAATGACTACACATACGCATAGAATGACTACACATACGCATAGAAAGACGGAGCGAAATCCACAGCAGGGGGTGACAATTCATCAGCAGCCTGCTCTTACTAAATTGATAATATATTACACTCAAACTGACTAAGCGATGGTTGCACTTCTCTGGATACAAAGCTGTATGTTGATTATAACAGACTGTCTACAACTAATATGCCGTCAATACAACAAGAATACAATAATATTAGAAATCCAAAACAATCTACACAAATTGCGTACGGAAGGATGTGAATTACGCTTTCTGTGGATCCCAAGTCACATTGGGGTGCACGATAGTAATAAAGTAGCCCTTGAAGCTCGGTTTATGGTATTTTCACCAATATCAGAATACTCACCACCTCCACCAACATTGCCACACATACTCATGAACAACAGTAAACAGGAGTGGACTACCGACTGGACATCACAAACACCCTTCCTGAGGAGCATAAAATCAACCGTAGAACCTTGGTGGCCTCCAGATGGCAGAAGCAGAAAAGAATATTGTACCCTAAACCATCTACGTGTAGGTCATACAACCATATCACACAATATCTATATACAAAAAGCCCTCCACCAGCAAACTGACCCTACTCGGACACTTAACAGAACCAACCGAGTGATACACTCGATCTACAAATGCCAAACACTTACACCACGCAGGTTAAAACACAAAATGCAGGGCCCGATACACAAAATCCTCTCAAACAACCTTAATCAATAGTTAGAATCTTGACTTTGGCTAGAGAAAGAGCGTATAAATTAGACGCATGTTTCCTTATGCTGTAATAGCACTGGTAGTTACCGACGGCATATGGAGATTTACATAATGTAATATAAAATATATATAAATTTTTAATTTTGCTACCAAAAGGACATGATCCAGAACTATGAAAAGGTGTTAACCGTATTTTATTTTCGCAGTTATAATATTATTCCGAAAATTAGTAATTACGTACGATTAAAACGGAATTGCATACCGCACAACGTTCATATCGAAATAATGTTAACATAGATCGAGGTGTATCGAATTAAATAGCGATTCAAGACTTAGATGACAGATAAATGTCGCTATATTTAGCAGTTTGGAGACGTTCGAGTTTTAGCATTATCGTCAGGTGTATTTAAAATTCGGATGGGCTAGAAACGAGATAAAAGTTGAGGTGCTGCGAACGATGAGAAAACGAAATTGGAATTGCTACGTATTGTCAAAAGAAAGAAAACCGAGTGATCACGTGATCACGCTACTATAACAGAGAATATTTCGACTGGAAAGGTAGAAGAAAAAAAAAGGAAAGTTGGTCGAAGAAGAAGATTATCTCTTTGTTCAAGAATCTGCAGACACGGATAGTTCGCAGCGCTGAGAAGCTGTTTCACATTACGTAAAAACGACTAAAGAATTTTAATGCATCATGCGATCGGATGAGTTTCAGATCGAGCACGGTCACGACACTTGAAGAAGTCAACGGAAAATTTGAATGCGTTTTTAATAAAATATCGACGTAATCGCCGCGAGGAGTAGATCGCTTATTTATTAAGGACAAAATATTTAACGAAATTATTTGCAATTGTACTGTTGGTAGAAAATTTGAATTTCATAAAAACGTGCATTATAAAAATTACTATTATATTGCTAACACGAACGAGTGGAGCAAAAGAGTTCACTCCTCAAAAACTAAGTACGTGGCATTCACAAAACAAAAAAAAAAAAATATATTAAATCTAACTGTCGGTAATTTGATCTTACAATGTAAAATAAATTATAAATTTCTTGAGTTACATTTAGACCCTAAAGTAACTTGGCGTATTCACATAATTACATTTAGGCAAAAGTGCCAGTCACTATTTAATATAACGAGAATGATGAGTAAACTAATTCAACATTACTTCGGATTTACAATGCCCTTATACGCTCAATATTTGACTATAGTTCATTTATATACTCGTCCGTCAGCAAACGACTATTAAAATATGCACGGTATAAAATGATGAACGTAGGACTGGGTTGAAAGCATTCCCAACTTCACCAACAGCTAGCCTCAGTACGTCAGCAGTACCTCGTCTTTCTGCTACCGAATACTTATTATTAAGTAGGCAATGGTGCATCCAAATCGCGTTCATAAACAAACTACTACAGATTCAAATCAGAAGCCCATGTTAAAGATGTTATACCGTGTGTAGAATATCTGTTGTTGTACCGGCTTGGAGGTAATTCAGTCCGAGTATCTGTTGGGACATATTTTCAACAGGCGTTACAACCGAATGTTGAAATCCATAGGAAGCTTTCGATTGTCTTACAACAGCAGCTCAACGCGCTCGTTTGCTTCACCGATGCATCTAAAACACTACAATATGTCAGAGGGAAGGCCAGATCCATTCTTTCAGTCCACCGATCATATTATCAGTCTTCGCGTCTCAGATGGTAGCCTTGCTCCAATGTTTTCTGCAAGTTGCCGATTTGCCTACTGTCCAATATATGATACGGACCGACTCAGATTCGGCACTACAGTGTACTGAAGCGAGAATCGCTACCGTGGCAACAGTGAACCAAATATGGCACGGTATTCTTGAATTAAGTAGACGTAACATTAGCATCGCTTCCGTCTGGATTCCGAATTATTAAAGTTTATTCGCCGATAACGCTAGGAGAAAACAACGCAATAATCAGAAAATCCTAAACTCGTGAAATTTCGTATTTGGCCAAGTATACTTGTCAAATACAAAGGATTTAGAAATTTGGCCTTTAAAAATTGATAAAATCTATTCACCGCGGCTGGAAACAGCTGTCAACAAAATATATATTGACCACACGCTGAACACGCGCTCGTATCTACCGAGTATAACCATCGCTAATATGTGGTCTATGCCGTACACCACTAATGGGGTATATCATATTGTCGTTATCTGATCATTGCAATCGGTTGAAAACAAGTATCTGGGCTGTAAACAATCTTCATCTTCTCGCCGAATTTTTTAATTACTAAACTCTGTGATTATCTTTAAGCGATTGATAATTCGAGTAATCGCCTTAGAAGCAATAGCTCTCGTAAAAAGAAAAAAACAAATATTTGTATCTCACAAAAACAGTGTTGATAGAAAATTTGAATTTAATCAAAAATAGTAAATTGTGTTCGTTACTTTCAATATTGAAACTAAGTAATTGAACTTAACGTAGAAAATTTGAACGTGTTTTATGAAAAAAAAAACGTGATCACCTATAGATAATCGTTTACATATTTTTTTCTTTATTTTTATTTATTTTTTTTAATTTCACGACCGCGATGCCAATTTGGCTTAGTCATTCGTGGAGTGCAATCTTAAATATAGATTAAATTACATTATTTCCAATACGTTTTCTCATAGCACAATTCACATAATTAACCAACGACTTACAGTTAGATAAGTTTAAAACGTTTCCACCATTAATCATTAATTCATCATCAATACCGTAAGCATTTAATATTTTAAACGTTCATCAATAGTATAAAAGCATTCAAACAAGAAATGACAAACTATATCGGGAACGTCTAATGCGCAGAATTTATAAATACTCGAGGACGTAATTTTAAAACGCTCCAGATATGTCCCGAAGCTTGACCAGTTAAGACTTGACTAATATAAAAATTTAACTTTAATCTTTGCTTTAATTTAATTCTTTCCCTAATATCTTTTAATAATTTATACGTTAATCTACCATTACTCCGACTGTTCCACCTGTCTTGCCATATATTTAAAATTGCAATGAGACTTTTAAAATACGTAATATTACAGTATTATCATATTTCAAATTTTAATTAAATTTTTCGTTAAATTGATCTAGAATATGATAGGGAGTTATAAACGATAATCTGAACATTTGTAACGCAGCTTGATACATACTTAAATCAGCCGGTAATGTTCGGTTAAGAACTGGAGCTGCTGCTGTCGACACGGTTCTATATAGAGCCTACGCTCGACGGTAATTTACTTTTAGCTTTTAGAATTGTATTCATTGCAGGAACGTTTATATAATTAATATATATATGATTGAGCAGTAATTGAAAATAGCTCGTATGACACCGTTATAAATAATTCTATTATTGTAATTAATATCGCCTATGTTTAGGTTGAACCGATAATAGAATATAAAATATTTTTAGAAAAAGTCTTTCATCTTTGCTCTTATTTCTTAAATAGAAAAAACATCTATTTGTTATTTTTGTACGTGTATATATATATATATATATATATATATATATATATATATATATATATATATATATATATACATATACACACATATACATACATATATATATATATACATACATAGTGGATTGTTATATGTACTGACTCGCGAATATATGCTATGCGTGCGTAATGTATACACGTATTTACAAGATATGAATAATTATAATGAAAACAAAAGTGAACAAACCTTTACAACCTTCCGTTAGTGGTAAGCGTTAAAATGAAAAACACACCGAAAAAAAAATAGCTATTAAAGCGATGACGCAATGATAAATTGGCCGATATCTATAATTAGTAATTACATTCGAAAAATTTTCATTAAAATCAAACGATAAAGAAATAAAAAAGTTATTAATAAAAATCATTAATGTTAGTAAGTTCAATAAGAAAGCTTTTCGTCCGGTTACGCCATTTTCGACTTAAATTAAAAATAAATCATAATAAATAAATGTATAACAATGATAAGAAAAGTAATATATGAAAAATAGATATTTAACGTAAGAAAAATAACTAACATATAGTGCATCTAGTTCAAGATTTAAAATGACGTAACTGTCGAACAGCTCTGTTATTAATTATTAATTAATGTTTACGAATAACTTTATTGCCCTTTTTTATAAAAAATTATTATTACTTTTATATATATATATATATATATATATATATATATATATATATAATTACACAAAAAGAGTCAGTCAAGTGTACCTAGGGATTCACATTGATTCGGGTCTAAATTATGATCGCTCCAGACTTGTTCGGTTTCATTCGGTTCGGTTTCTATTCGATTCGTTTTTGGTTGTGAACCGATGATTCGGTCTCTATTCGGATTGAACGTTTATGTATCTTCACTTTTTAAACTTTTCTTTTCCGTTAATTTTAAAACTATTTCGTTTTATAACAAAAAATGTGTTAATCTTACTGAATTACGTTACAGTTACGGCCAACATTTGAAAAGGTTTTCTATACAATTTCTCATAAATGTATTTCGATGTTGAAGATGATCCTTTAACTTCACATGTAATTCGTCAAATGATTTCGTTGACATCCTGAAGTAATTCGAAAATTTGTCTTCGTCTTTAACTGTGGGAAAATTGCGTAATAAAATGCCCTAATTTTTAACTATAATCGGGTGCTCCCAATGAAAACGATTAAATCTTCTTCTTCGTTTTTTAATTCTCCTATAAGGAAACAAGATAGCTAAAACTTGACTTTCCCCTATTCGTAAAAGTATGTTGTGTCTCGGATCACCGAGTACAAACCGGGTAGGAATCGTGTGTTTGTGAACAATAGAAGAAAACCGAAACACGAATCGAATAAAAACCGAACCGAATGAAACAGGTGTGAAGTGAGCTTTAGGAGCACCACGTCCGGTAGAAATGTTTGGAAATAAAAATAAAAATCAGGAATATTTATTGACTACGCTATCTATTTTGAAAATAAATGACTTTTGTATATGGTCATTGTTAAACCTATTCGGATTTATATAATACAATTGTACGGTTGAACTAGTATTCTAATATAAATTCTTTAAGCGCCAAAAAGTTGTAGACTTAAACGTCGAAAATCAAATGACTCGGTGAAGTAACGAAAAGTCGGAGTCACTTCATCGGATGTGCAACTCTTCACACGTGTTTTCTATATAATCATCGTTATTGGCAAAGATTATATAATAATCTTAATGAAATATATATATATATATATGTATGTATATATCTCAGAATAAACGGGGAAAGATTTAATCATTTACGTTTCGCAAATGATATAGTACTAATCGGTAATAGTGCTGATGAAACACAATTAATGATAAACGAACTTGACGCGCATTCTGTGAAAATAGGACTTAGAATAAATGTACAAAAAACCAAAATAATGTTGAATACCGCAGAAGATACGCCGGTAACTATAAATGGCGAAGAAATTGAACGCAAAAGTCCATACATATACCTGGGACAGGAAATTATTATGAATAAGAATAATATAATGCAACTGGAAACTAAAAGAATAGTATCGCTTACCCGGATGGCATTTGGGAAATTAGGAAACGTTTATAAAAATAAAGAAATATGTACCAAATAATAATCAATGTGTTGACATATGGAGCTGAAAGATTTACTAAAGGTACCGCTAGAAGTATTAGGAGAACCAAAACGACTCACCAGAGGATTATCCTCGGAATCAAGCTCAAAGATCACGGTTACATGGATTAGGGAACATACCAAATTTGGTAGACGCAGTGGAGCGGATCACCAGGCTAAAATGGAAATGGGCCGGACATTTAGCAAGACAAAAGGATGAATTTATAGACTAAACGGGTATTTCAGTGGCGGCCAATTGGGACCGGCGTCCGCGCGAGGAAGGCATATGGCTAGGTGGCGAGATGATATTGTTAAATGGACAGGAATCAATTGGATCCGAGCCGCACAAGATAGTAGTCGTTGGAAATGTTTCGGGGGAGTGCCTACGCCCAGCAGTGGCTCGATATATAGGCATATCGTGATATATCTATGCACACATAAGTGATGTATTGAAAATTATTATTATTATCAACATTATTATTATTGTTTTTAATATTATTTCTAATATACTTCGGTAATAGCCGTTAAAGTTAATCTGCACGCGCAGCCTTAACATTACGAAATTGAACTACACCTAATCTAAAGCGTAAGCGCGTATTGCGGTAACTACGTAGCTACGGTCGTACTCAGACAGAGAGCCGTTGTTCCTTGGAAAATTCTTTAAAATTTTTCGAAATTTAATTTTTCTATCGTAAATCGTCGAAAATTCTGCATCTGTATAATTCTGTTAGCGGAATCGCGATGTTGAATATACATCGTGTGAAATAAGTACAATCGTTGACGAGGTATTGTAAAAAATAAACTTAATTTAATTTTTTAATGTTTCGATTCGCTTAAATTTTTAATTTTTTTTTTTTACATATTTACTTATACTAAACGTATAATGATGTTTTATATAGCTGTATAAATTTTTTTCAAATAAAGTTGGCCTGTTTATTTAGTTTGCGAAATTATTTTACGTTTCTGTTGCTTTTGTACTTATTATAATTGTTACTAATTATTATATGGAAAGCAGCGAGGCGAGAAATAAAAAATTCATCGATGTATATTACGAGATGAAACGAAAGGTGATAAAAATACAGAAGCGGATAAAACATACTAGTGAACATAAGAAATGTCAAAGTTAGACGGAATAAAACAAAAAGTGAAAAAATTTCACAAGCAAGTAAAATGACGTTCTACGAAGGGAACTGAACAAAATTAACGATAAAGATAAAGAAAAAAAAGTGACGACGAATGCTAATATTGATGAAATAAGAAATCGTAAATAATAAAAAAACCCGATAAAATTAAAACGCTAAAACTAAAAATACTATGCCCTATAAATGGCCCTATGAAAGAACAGTGTCGTGAATTACAAGAACTGGCAAAAATGCTTATAACGCACTTTATAGGAAAAAATAACTAGAAAAATTGACAATCAGATGTTGAAGAAAAATTAGAAACGTGGGAAGGACACTTATAAAAAACATGTTTAATGACAGATGATCCACAGCAGCTGATAATACACTAACTGATATCGTTAAGACGATGAAAATCTATCGAGATTAACGGTTATTTTTATAATGATGTATAATAGCACAGGCGAAATATAGCAAGAGTGGCTAGAATCAAAATTCATAGCGCTATAAAAAAGAAAAGGTAAAACGCCTGCGGGGATTATATCAAACTGATGAGCTGCTTAACTTCGAATAATTTATTCTAGAATACATAGGCGCGATACGAACGAGTATCAGTTTTGCTTTAGATAAGGATTTAGTACTGAGTACTAGTAGCTGATTTCAGAGATAAACAACAGCAGATCTTTATTCACTTCGTCGATTATAATTAAGCTTTCGATAAAATGATCAGCTAATTAATTTAAAAAAACAAAATATTTATTTCTACTATATCGTCAGAAGAAGACTACGCGTTTAGCATATAATTATTACGACGCGTTCCCTTTACGTGTTGATTATGAAAACTGAATTACACATTTTATTACATAAAGCAATTGCGCCATCATGTCTTACTACATTGAATTATACATTGGACCGGCAGAATGCAACTGGACTTGGAAAGTATGTAATGTGTGCTGTTAAAGGTTCTTCTAGCAGATGTTTACGAAACTGTGTGGCTGATGATGCGAAGTTTTGTTCATCGTCTGGTGTCATCGTTAGATAGTTTTTCAATTTTCTGCTCGATGTTTATTAGTTTGCTTATGCCTTTTCAATGTACCATTTTCATTTAAAAAGTATCCTTACGCGGAATTTATATTACTAGTAACGGGGAAATTTTCATTTTTATTCAGTTACTTTTATATTCAGTTTTTCTTCTTACGATTTTTATTTACGTTTAATTAGGACTTTATGATGATTAGATCCTCGTTTTTTTTTTTTATTTTAACTCGATTTTTTTTTATTTTTTTATTAAAAAGTAACGGTGTTTGAGTTACTTTATGGAGATTAGATTTTTTATTTATATTCAATTATGTTTAAATCAGACTTTTTTTTTTAAAAATTGTTTATTAGACATCTATGTATATATACCCTATAATATTATCTACCTCGTAGGGTTTAGGTAAAGAACCTAGTACAACAACCTGTTCCTCACCAGTAGGACATTAATGCAAAGATTAATGTAGAAAATGATAACATTCTCGTCGGTTACGATGTTTATTCAAAGGCTGAGTATACCCCTCGCAGGAAGTCGTCAGAAGATATAAGGGGGAAAAGTTCCACAGTTTTTGCCGGTTATCGTGGAAAAAAATTCGAAAGTTGTATCGTTTATTCAGTGCAATCTTTCAACGGGCACAGCGTGTAAAAAATATCACCGTTTACCAATCGTAATAGAAAATACGTAGAATTTCGAGGAAAAATTACTATATGGAATATACTGAATCCGCGAGTACAGATGATTCGGAAATGTGGAAATAAATGCAAAATAACGGGACGCTTTAAATAAAAATTCAGAAAATATAAAGTTGGTGTAGATACGCTTCTAACTCACTCTGACAGACTGATCGTTAAAGTTTGAAAAATTAATTATATAGTTCCAGTTTAGATGTTAATTGTAGACAAAAAAAATAATAAAGCGATATAATAATACAAAATACCTGTTGAACGGTTTCAAGACTAACGAAATATTTATAATAATATGCAACTTGAACACAAAAATTAATGAAAGAAGACAATTTGGCGAACAAACTAGGCGAAGCAAATGAAAAAGTAGAAATCATTTTGTGGATTTTTAGGTTGCGTGATTAAGTAAAATAATTGTTATAAATTAAAGGAACAATACGTGGGAAGCATCCAGGAGGGCAATGAGGATATTTCATTAGAATTTAACGCAAACAGTTTTTCCAGAAATGTAGAATTCATAACCCTATTAGCATCAAGATTTTAGTATCGTTGGAGGGTGATTAAAAACAATAATATAAGTAATGTAAAATACGTGGATATAGAATAACTACAATATAAAATAAAGAAGATAGAAATACAGAAGGAAGTAAAGTAAGGTATTTACCGAAATATATAGATTATACTAAGATCGGAGCAAATAGAAAAGTAATTAATAGAAATGTTAAACGTAATGAAACAGCGCCCAAATGGAAATTTCGAACATCAAAATAAGAAATAGAATTTACTTCGGACACACGATTGGAGGAGGAGATATAAGGTAATTATAATTCGAGAAAAAAAATCTTTGGCAAGAGAAGGCAAGTTCACGAACACGTACGATAAAAATAGAGGGAGACAAGAGTAACCTCGTTAATGCGTAATACTAGATTCGGGGGATGATCGTTTATATGCAACAAATGCGTTCAGCACTACGATTATAATTATGATGATTATTAGATGCGTTTAATTACGTTCGAATTTTCAAGAACAGCGATTTTAAACTATTAGCAGCTAAAGGGAAACTAGAATCAATTATGCACATTTTAGAAACGGTAAAAGCCTGGCGTGCTAATAGGATGTGTGCGATAAGCACGTTTTAACAAATGAAACGGTCTCGAGAAGAATGGAATTTGTAATCAAATGATACGATCATTATTTAGTAGAATAATTTAAATAATTCTTTCAACGGACATAATTATCCTTTACGATGATCTTACATGTATATCAAAAGTCAGGAGAATATAACTAATCGATGATCTAAAGAAATAGGCGGGATGAAAGATATTAATAGTTATTGAACAAAGCCAACATCTGATGGTGATGAAGAATGGCATTCCTAATCAGATGATACGATTATTTAGCAGAAAAAGTTAAATAAATCCGTTAACGGACGTAATATTCTTCACGATGATTCTATATATATATATAACAAAAATCAGAAAATGTTGGAAGAAAAATTCGGTGCTTTGATAGAAACCTTATATATATATATATATATATATAGGACAAAATTAATTGCTTCTTCCATCCTTATTTTGGAATGCACCAACACCGTTAAAGAATCGTTCTGCGAAATTATTAGCGATAGTTAGACGATTGAAATCAAGACCTACAATCCAGTTGTAAGATTTTTTTTTTAGTGTATTTTCCTAAAATTGATATAGATTTGCACTGAAAGTTCGTCGTTACACTAACGAAACGATATATTTCGAAAAAAGTAGCACAGCCTAATTTATACGAAAACTAGCAATAATAACAATAATAATAATAATAATAATAATAATAGACTTAACTTTCCTAGATAACCTGAGTATTTCTGGTGTCGACCTCATGTTTGCTCATCGAAACAGTTAAAAAATCATTACAAACAAAATATACAAAATTTGGCAATCACACTGGGGCATTTAGATAGCACTGAAAGATCATCCACTCATTTTTCTGTGATATTCTGAATAACATTAGTTATAAAAATCTACACATCACCTTTTATATTTCACAAACTTTAACCGGACATGGTAACAAACATCTACACAGATTTAAAATAACTAAACATTAAACTGTCGGTATTGCACAAAAAATACTCCTATTTTAACACGCCCATTCTTACTTTAAAAGGTAACTCCGAAATAGACATCAATTCCTCACTTGTTATAAACAAACAAAAATTATTCGCTTAATATAATGTTGATTTTGAAATAAACGATCAATCCTCTTCGGTGAATAGTTAAATGATACAAATGTGATTTAAATATCGTTTTTTACATGTATGTTTGTGCATGTGTATATATATGCGTACAATAGGAATAACGACGGTAATAATAATAATAATAATAATAATTGTTTGTCGCTGTTACGATCAATAGTTGTAATAGTAATCATTAATAATAAACAATAACAGTACGCAGGCAAGCGTTCGTTTATATACAATTTTTTTTTTACTATAAACTAAATTATTGCATAGAATATAAATCATAACTGCGCTTAATTCATTTTAATTTAACGTTCTTCAATTTTATGTTCGTAGTTAAACAGTAATTACATATGACCTATTACGCGATAATAGTTGGGACTATGTTATCCTGACTGTTAAATATAAGAGTATACTTGCGAAAGACTTCCTACACCGAAGATTGAAATATTTATTTGTTCGTTTATACGTGTAGACTAACTTATATATAATTTTCTTGTTACTTTTATTTATCTGTACTATACTTTATTTCGACTGGTTAATAATCCTTTGTTTCTATAAAAAATTCTTGCCGATTATTATAAATCATAATAATAATTCTAATTTCGATTAATGTTTACTTCTCTGTACATCTTTCTGTTAAATAAGTAAAATGATATTAACGAACGATAAATTCGAAAAATTGAATAAAGATGAAATAAATAATGAAATAATGAAATAATAATTCGTAATATGGGCTGTTACGAATTCTTGGTTTACGCTTTCTTTTCACAAATTTATGTAAAATTTCTACATTTAACAAATCAACTTTTTGAGCTTTGCAGTCGGTCTAATGCTTTTGCATTCTTAAACGGTGGTAATGACTTCCTATTCTTGTCTTGCTGTCTTTAATGCTAAATTGTTTATAATTTGCTACTATAAATGTAAGCAACTCTATATAACTTTCGTACACACCGAGTGGTACTCCTGTCTCGAGTGAGTAAACTCAGCACATTGAATTACCTCAATAGGTTTCATATATTATTAATAATAATAATAATAATAATAATAATAATAATAATGATAATAATCGCAATAATATAACTAAAAAAAGGAATAATTAAAATTTAGTAGCCAAGCGTTTAAAACAGAGTTGAGCGCCCTCTACAAACGATATAAGGCGATATGATGAAAAACTTTTTTTCTAAACGTACGAAAAATAATTAAAGTAATTTTAGCTTACCTTTCGGCAACGTGTGAAAGTCTATATGAGACGCGAATTTGTCGGACAAGCTAATTTTATCGTCGAACTGAGGAGCTCTTATATTTTTCGCTCTTACCGTCACTCTGTAGGTCGTGTTCGGAACCAGTCCTGCGCATTTAGAAATTTTTATTTAAAAAAAATTAAAACTTTAAAAATATAATCTCTTAAATATAGACGAGCGACCGTTTCGGGTAGGATGAAATACTTCTTAACGTATAATTAAAAAAAAAATGACTCAAATTACTAAACGGTTTTAAATACCATTATCAAATTTTCAGTCATTTTAATCGTCATTTCGTAATTTACGTATTTAAACCGGGTTTTGAGTAAAACGGACATTCTTCAACGACGTGTCGTGTCTTGTCTGACTAAACATTCTTTTCTCGCTATCTGCAATCCCGATTGTAGTTCTTCCAACGGGTCTTCAATCGACTAATTTGGATAGATATCACGCTATCCTATTTCTAAATTGCAGGATGTTCATAATTTTTTTGTTGACACAATGCATCTGTTCCGAAACGTCGATATTATCTAAATTCGTAATACGAATTTTCTTTCGGAAATTTTTGTTTTCAATATTTTCGTATTCTTCCTCGAATATATTTTCTATAATTCTAAACCTCTGTTTCGTTTTTTTTTTCTTTTTCCGTTACGGTCCATGTTTCCGTTACCGTACGGTTGCCCCTTTATCCCATACAATCGTCGATTTTTGATTATTGTATTACCTCCTAGGAGTTCTTCTTCCATTCTCTTCCATCTGGTGCTTCGATATTTTTCGTTTACTTTCTTCGAAGATATTTCTATTTATTCCGATCGTTTCATATTTGAAATTCGTTAAAGTTCTACAATCCGGATAATTTTTTCATTCGAGTTTGTACATTATCGAAACTGAAAATACTTCGATCCTCATCCGGTATCAAAATTAGAAATATAATCCGGACGTCGTTGAAGATTGATAGCCGTAACCGAGATTTAATTGGTTTAGCTCGACCGGACTGCTTACTTCGATACGACCGGAAACTAGTAGGCATCTCGTTAATTTTTGTCAACGTATAGAGAAGTTTATACGATAAAATTTGAAATATAATCAAGACGTTTCTTAACGACGGACGAGAGTTTCATTAAAATCGATCGTTTCATTCGAAAGGTTTTGCACGACGTGTGTAGTTCTGAAAAACGCTGTCTCCGCAGATTTCGGTGTTCTGTTGCGCGTTATCGTTATAGATTGGATGAACCATTTAGTCGGTTTATTACCTTAACTTCGTTAATATTTCTATCTAGATCTTGAAATTTAACCGACGCTCCAATAATCCGATAGCAGAATTCCTATATAACAGGCAAAGCGTTCGGATATGTATTACAATAATAAAACATAATTTTTACCCGTAATCGTATGCTTATATACTCCCGGTTTAACCGTTCTAACTTCCACGTTATTAACGCAGACCGTATGCTGATAGTTACTGTTACTAGGCAACCACGAAATAACAGACGATGTAGCTGAAACGTTAGTAGCTCGTACGTTCGTCGGATAGGCCGGTACGTCTTTTCCTATTAACATAGTACAGGCCGCATCTCGCGATGTTCTTCTATTATGCGTGACCGATCTCACGCTTATCCTATGCGGCTTTAAAAAAAAAAAAATAATCAAACGAATGAATTGTTTATAGGCGATATCTGCACTACTAATCTTCGACGAGATATTTTCTTCAATTTACTTATTACATTAAAGTTATACACACATACATACATACACACCGAAGAAGACGGTTATTTTATTATAAATTTATATCGGCGACAAAAATCGAATGTAGCAATAGGGTCATACATATCGTAATATACAACGGGCCGTGAGTCAACCTCTACTCGGACGAGATGATAAAACATCGCGCTCTTACAAACGCGGGAAGTGAACGGTAAAAAAAAAAACCTTGGTATCACTTATGCAGATGACAAGCTGCTAATTACTGAAACGACGAGACAGTTACAGTGACAAGGCTGTAAGGGGACGGCGCACACTGACGATGATGGACACTTTTAATTACTTAACGAATCAATTATTTAATATTACATACGTACGCGTCAGCGGCAATAATGTGTACAGAAGCCGACAAAATGATATTAATAATTTATAGTTAATCATTAATTTAAAATATAATTAAATTTACTTTATTCGAATCCACTCCTTCTAACAGAGCTTTCGTACGTTCGGTCGCTTTTACAGTCGCCTTTAACATTTTATCAACATAAACGTGATAGGAATCGATACAATGAGCCACTGTGCTATCCGGCGAATTCCAACGTATCACTATACTTTTATTTAATTGCCTTTCTAACGTCAATTGTTTCGGAGGTGGTACTAAGCGAAAAAAAAAACAAAACAAAATGCCCATAACGTAAATATAAATATAGGAAAAAAAAACACCGTAATTATAATTAATTATACAAACATGTATTCTGCCATAATTTCGAATTACTTACCATTTTCACCACCATCATCGTCTTCATCTTCCTCCATAATATCTCCCAAATGATAATCCTGTCCGTATCTCTTCGAATAATCATCTGTGCAATTACGGACCGATAATTAAATCGTCGTCAACAAATATTCGTACATTACAACTTATTCAAAAGACCGATAAATTCGTAGTAAAACGATTTCAATAATATCTACCTTCTACGTCGTGATATGCATATACATATTTACTCACTTAGGGTCGTTAATAGAAAGTGAGGGTGATTCTGAACGAGATAAGTCGTTCGGTGGTGCAATGGCCAAGCTTTGGAAAGATAAATCCATAAGGAAAAGTATCCAAATAATTTTGTTTCAGTTTTACTATACGCGGTTAAGACATGGACGTTGAAAAAGACATCTTTGAATCGAATAAATAGATTCCAGTTGTTGAAGTAATCCCGGAGCCGTATGCAGAATTCATTGCCAAATTCTAGCACGGAAGATAGCACGTTTTGAACATATTACACGGAGGAAATATAAAATACAACCTCGGTTGATACAGATAACAATGGAAAAGACTAACAGACCGTGTCTTGACACAATACGAAATATAACGAATTAAGTCTACGTATGTCTGAAATGAGCAAGTTTGCTGAATTATCTTTTTTGGCATATAGTGATCACGACCCGCCTGAGGTAATCGGTCGAAATGATGATGATGATAATTATATATATATATATATATATATATATATATATATATATATATATATATATATATATATATATATATATGTACACCAGAAATTCGTAGCGATGGGCAAAGCAGCATTTAAAGAAAAATATTCGTTGCTAGCACAGTGCTCGTTATCTCTGGAATTACGTAAAAAACTTATGAAAACATTGGTCTGGTCAATAGCGCTGTATGGGTCAGAAATGTGAATACTTAAGAGATTGCAGCCGGCTTGAAGCATTTGAAATGTGATGCTGGCGAAAACTGCTACGAATTAGTTGAACCGAAAAAGTTACGAATAAAGCAGTGCTAGAACGAATAGGAGAGGAAAAAGCGATACTCAACAGGATACGGAAAACTCGTCTTCATTGTTTAGGACATGTAATGCGGTCCGTTGCTATTAAAGGGTAAAATTTTAGGTAAAAGACCACGTGGACGTCTTAAAATAATGTTTGTCGATACGGTACTAAAGTAGACGGGTTTTACGAAATATGCAGATTTGAAGAAGACAGTCAGTGACCGCATTTTATGGAGGAATATTGTGTTTGGGCGTATATATATATATATATATATATATATATGTATAAACCGGGTAGGAGACTTCAAAAATGTACACTATATAGAAATGATAAACCGCGATGTTAAAGTTTTTTTTAGAAATAAAACAAACTTGAAGAAATATGTTGAATATTTATATGAACAACCGGTCATTGGTACGAATCACGTCCAAGGAGATGGATTAGATACATTGCTCGCAGAAGAGTTTGAAATTGCATTACAGCAATTGCCAAACAACAAGAACGTATTATATTTAACCTTCGGCCGGGTCAAATTTGTTTTGTAACAGGTTTAGGTGGAATGTATTAAAATAATAGCGGCTTCAATTTTTGGATTTAAATATAAATAGAAGGTACGTTAAAAAAAAAGAATGAAGTATTTTATGCGACTGAATATGCAGCGAAATGTAAATATGATTTCTAAACAACGCACGTACGAGGGGGAACGTAGACTATCTTGGTTCGTTCCACAGTCGTATGCGTTGCGTTACGGAAAAATTTGCTCATATATTGTTTAGTATTTAACGCATTTCAAATTATTTTCATGTAAATTTCCAATGAACTAACAGCTTAAAAAGGAATATAAACATTTTAAAAATTTTCGAATCATAACACATTTGTTTCAAAAAAATCTTCATTTAATTTTTGTTATCTTACGAGGAAGTAATCTTCTCGTTGTAAACAATAAGAGTCCAGATGAAAATTAAATAACACACGTTTTAAGTAATACGATAAATATTGTCTAGCGCTGATGATAACAGAAAATTTGTGAATATCAACGCCCAAAAAATTAAAATATTAACTTGAAAAATAAAACATATCGATTGTTTGAAAAACACGAAAACTTACTAAAGTTCTATAGATTTGTAGACAGGTATAACAGAAAGTCGCCAAATGCGGTAAACGTGTATATTTACTACATTTCTCGTATGCATATTGTGTCAATTTGCACATTTTCAGCTAACTAGTACACAATCTATTCGTAACATTGAAAGAATTTTCGTCATATTTTGCTACACGATAACGGTAACTCCAAAGATGCTCTAAACCTTGTCTGTTGCTTTTCAATACATCAGCGACAATATAGATCTAATGAATGGTTTTAATTCTATCTGGTCAACGGACATCGAGTTTTACTCTAGCAGGGTGTACTAAAACATTCTTAGCGATGATTAGTCAACTAAATGCGGTTATTTAAAAATATGGTTCGGACATGTATGGTAATCGTCAAGATTTCTCTACAAATTAAGATGAAACTTGAAAAAGAAATTACAGGGCGGTTATACCTAGATTGAAGTACTTAAAGCAAACTACAGCGTATAATATAGATTGTGCTAAAAAAAAAATTGCAATGGGTAAAAAAATTTTCAATTTTGGATCTAAAATCCAGCTGGTCTTTTTCTTCTGATACCAACCTCTAACGAGTGATTTCACATTACAAATTAATTGCTGGACGATCACCTTATAACTAAATCGAAAAGGAAAAAGTACCATTTAGAATGCGATTAATCAACGATGGTCAGTCGTTTCTTCAACTTAATTTTTCCCCTATATTCATAATATACTAAAAACACGCGTTTTTATGTATCTATTTTCCGAGGAAATTCTGAATATTGTAACTTTAATTTATCACTATTAAATGTTATTATTCCGGAACTCGGGTGCGAAGTAAGTACGTGGTTTCAGCGCCTCGCTGAAATAAGACATATAAACACAGTAGGTACATCGTACAATATGTTGCGCATACTTGTACGATTGCGTATGTCTCATATTCTCGCAACTATAAATATATTGATAAAATTGTAACTTTGCCTATTATATGCATATAAATTTGACTTGTTTTAATTATCATCATCATTACCACAATAATGATTATTTTCCTTATCATTATTATTATTATTAATAAATTCGGTAATAATTAATTGTAATTATAGTTAAAATTAAAATAATACGAATTATTTAAATTAATAATTATTATATTTAAAATAAAAATAATTATAATTATAATGTCAAAATTAAAATAATTATAATTACAATTTATTCGGAAAGGAAATTATAATTAATTAATAAATAAATTACTGAAGAAAATTTATTCGATTATATATACGTACCGGGCGGTATACTTTCGATATCATGCGGAATAGCTGTCGAAAGACAATCGTCCATTTCTTTCATTCCTATCAGAACTCGTTGATTGAATTCGACTAGTTCTTCGGGAGTCAGTCGTTGAATGTAGGTTATCGGCACCAGACCACGACGTCCGTCCATTAATTCTGCGTCCACGTAGCTTTCCTTTAATTAAGAGAAAATAAGAATTATAGTCTAAAATGGAAACACTTCCTTAAATTAAGCTGAAACAGTCTAAAATTAAAAAAAAATATATAATTACGAATTTCGATGCAGAAAACCGAAATGGGTAATTAAACTCCAAAAATACCGCTACTTATTCAAACTACGCATTACGCTGACCTGTACTGTCAACTTTTATAATTTATTTATACATTCAGGTGTACAGTTTATGCGTTAAAACATCGATACGGAATTTAGTTTGGTACCTATTACGGATTTATACCAGCTAACGTAGTTTGTTAGCGTATATAATTTACTTTACGGTCCGAGATGTACAGTCTAGATGTGAAAAGATTGATATGACATGAAATTTAATAAACGTATACATGCATGTATATACAGACATACGTAAATATGCGAAGTGTTATACATATATATATATATATATATATATAATGGTAAATAAATAACACTAGATCTACAAATAAACATATATTGATGGATAGTAAAAATTCCTCGTTCGGGATTTTAAAATCGAAGTAAAATAACAGAAATGATCTTGAAACTTGTAGTCACGTAATAATAAAAGGAACGGGTTCATTTGCGCACACAACCCTGTAAGATATACAACGAGGATATGGTAGCAAAAGAATGTGACTAATGACTGCTAGAATAAAACCAAGAACTAAATATGGATAGAAGACTGGTACAAAAAAGCATAATACCACCATACTTCGATCAGTCCTGTTCGTCGTATCATCGACTGTAAAACATCCTCGTATTTTCCGACACCAATAAGCAGCTACTTTTATAGCAATTGGCTCAACACTCGATAGTGTTTCCCGATTGAATTTTAATTAATTTACGCTGGATATAGTCAAGGGTTGACGTTGAAGTCTTTTTACTTCATTACCGTTATCTAACAGATTTATCGCTAGTGTGTTATCGTGATTCGTTAGCCTGTTTATATATCTTTTTTTACTTGATTTATGAAATCATTCCTAATAGAGGTAATTTTAAAGGCTACACGTGAGGCGTTCCATACCACGGTGTGAAGGGATAATTAATTTTATTGTCTATTTCGAAGCCTACGTATTTTATTTACACGAATATCATTTGCGCAGCTGCGAAACATGAGATCGTATGTCGACACGGGCTTTATGATGGATTTATAAATTAATAATTTATTTTCAACGATTAAGCGTGAATACTCGTCGAGCATCCGCTGTAACCGCAATAGTTTAACAAAGGCAATTGTTATCTTGTTTTGTTATTGTTTCTCTATTAATTTTAACAGGAGGGCAGACAAAATTCCTTAACGAGTTACATAATGATGAAAAACTTTATAAACTCTTTTAAGTCCCCAGTCGGTTTCGAACCTTAGCGCGACAACTGACGTGAATTTAAAATTTTATTAAAATTTTACTTTTTAAACTTCTGTTTGAATACCTTTAATCGCGGTAAAAAATACCGTAGTAAAGTTATATTAATACACGTATTGCGTACAGGTCGATTTTACTTAATGAAAACGGTAATAAAATCGCTAATTGTTTTTTTTGATAGCGAAAATTTTCGTCTAAATAAATTAAATAAAAAAAAAATAAATAAATAAATAAAAAAATAAATCACCTACGATTAAGAATTAATTGAATAAAATACACTCCGCTACGATACCCATGCAGAACGATCAAACTTAGATTAAAGAGCGTTATACCACCTTCCACACTATTAAGTAGAAAGCCTATCGTCGCTTTCGAAATTTCAAAAGATGTAGCGAAATTTCGTAAAATAAAATTAAAAATTCGAAGATAAATTTGAATAGTGCCGGATAAGTGACGATGTGTTAATATCACTGGACGTAGTTAGCCCTTTCACGTTCACTGTATACTTTTGGATACGCTATCTCACAAAATAAATGCCAAATGTCGTTAAATTATTACCTTATAAAATTATTACCTTTGTTTTTATACGCTAGTAAAATGTGATTGCTTCTCGTAATCGCCCAAAAAGGAAAATTACAAAAATATATTGACAGCAGTCGTTAGTAATGAGAATATTTATTTATTTATTTATTTATTTATTTAATGAAGCCACACAACAGCTAACAGCCAATTATAGTGTAGGCTTATAAATAAAATAATACAATTAATAATTTTTCTGAATTATAAAATTAAAAGTAAAAAAAAAAAATAAAATACAAAAAAAATACATTGAACACATTCACCAGCCTCACACCCATTAAACACAACAAAAAAACTACACTCATTCACAAGTCTCACACTCATTAAAACATACATCATTCACACCCCATTCACAACACAATCTTACTCGAAATAAACGGATGAATAATCTTCAACAAATTAATAAATACAATATAAACCTTAACGTATATACTACATGTACATTAGTAAAGGAACACGTATACCAAACACACACCACATAATAACAATCTAGAACCATTGGAATAGACGAAACTCCTGTTCTCATCGCAAAATATGTACGGGAAGCAACTTATTAAAGAAATATCTGTTATTAAAGTATGCATATCCATACAGGGAAATATGTTCAAAAGAGAATTATACAAACGGAAAGCTGACGGCAACGGAGAACTTAAACCGAGGTTTGTTCGTGCACGCGGCTCACTAAAAAAACGATTCGATCGCCTATTTGATCTTGGTACAACGTAGAAGATGGTTGATGTTAAATACTCACTATTAATTCTACCGTTGCATACATCATGCAGAAACCTTAATTTGGCTATTTTCCTTCTGTACTGTAAAGACCTCACATCCATTATATTTCTTAACATATCGTAATTCATATATTTAGAGTAAATACCTGATATACGGCAATATAGATATTTTAAAAATTTACACTGAACTTTGTCAATTAACCTAATGTATTTATTATAATACAGATCCCAAATAATTGAACAATATTCTAAAGGACTACGCACTTATAAAGCGACAATAGCGTCCATGGATCTCTAAACACATATGAATTTCTTATAATGAAATCTAGCATTTTATAAGAGCGATTAACAACATCGCTTACATGTATTGAAAATTTTAAATTGTCATCAATATTAACTCCGAGATCCCGCACCACAAATTTTTTAATTATCTGCTTCCAATTCATTGTGTATGTTAAGAAAGCAAAAGTAGTAATTTCGTAATAATTGCTCGAATACCGTCGCGTATAGTATAGAAATAATTATAATTTTAACGTGGTGGATCTCAATAATTATCGATTGTAGAATTCAACATTAAATATATACATTTTTCCAAATATATATATATATATAAATATATATATATATATATATATATATATATCAGTAGATTTTACTTTAATTCCTGACGACAAGAAATGGTAACGTTAAAATGTTGCGAAGGTATAAAAGTTAGCGGGAAGCTCGCCAGTTGTATCTGATCCTCGTTGATGTATTTATTTAATTAATTAACTATATTCGACTAACCTCTAAAGTATTATAGCGTGCTAACTGGTTATAGCGTGATTCTTTAACCGTTTCGTTAACCTCTTGTCTGCTCTGGTTATTCTTTAATCGTAGATATTTTTGTAAATCTTTAGCGCGATTTAATTAAATTACCAACTACGTATGCAAAAATATAAATCTCTTCGATGTTACTAAAAAAAAAAAACAACTGGCTCTTACTTCGAACGGTGTAAAATGTACTCTCGACTTTTTGATTATTACCAGGAAAAATTACATAAACAATGAACGTCGTATTTTCCAAATTTAGCTATCGGATTAAAAGGTCCGTATAAAAAAATAAAGCGCCGTATAATAAGGTCTTTCGAAAGGTTTATTTAATTTATCACACTTTTGAAATGTGTATACTGAGAAGGAAAATGCTGACATGGTGGACGGACAGAGAGAACTAATAAGAGAAACAGCGAAGAAATGTGACCTCGGAGGACCAGTAATCTGTACAAGAGAAAAATGGAGATATATATATATATAGCGCATAGTAAGAATACGTCACGTGTTAATATGGACCGTATAGGGGAAAATTAAGAATGAACCGTAGTAAACGTCTCAAAATGATAACTTGTAGCACCGAAAATATGAGTCGTCAGAGCAAATATTAATTTAGCGACGCGAGCAAACTCCCGACAAAAGGATATGCAACATGAAGAACTATCTTTTATCGTTGGTATAAATTGAACACCCCGGCTTAATTAAAAATTGTACTATATTTTAACGGAAATATGAAAAAGCGTTTACGATAACGATAACTGGATACACTTACGTCTTCGGACGCTCCCCAAACGAGGAGATAATCGCCCGCGTTGACGGCTAATTCCGCGTCCGGACAAGAACCGTTCGAACGTGCGAATGGATCGTACGAATATCTGAAATGGTAACACGTACATCAAAACGTATTTCTACGTACTCATACATTTTTTTAATAAAAATAAAAAATAGTGCAAACTTCTAAAATATATTTTTTTCGTTCCACTGTGAGCATTTTCAGTTCAATGTAGCTGTGGCACACCCCCGGGGAGCTACAACACTTAAGCCACCCAGACAGCTTGGAAAAGTATAAAATACATGTCAGAAAGGTGCGTAACACTCCAAACAATTTCGCAGCTAAAATGATAGTTGAAACAGACAAGAATATTTGAAAGAGCTCGCGTTATCACTAATAAAATCTGATCTTGAAGAGTGTGCAAAACAGCCTAGATTACAAAAGGTACTGTTAGAAAATATTCCTTACATTCTGGCTGCTAATGACATTGAAAATCCAGCTGATTATGCAACACAAACAAAAAAAATCGGCATTCGAATCTGACCCAGTTCGTGACCACTACATTTTTTTGTTGTTATTAAGTTGTTGTTCGTGATCGTTTATAGTTTGTTTTGCCTCTGGGATTTTGTTACACATTTAGCTGTGTATAGTTTATTCATTTTTATCATGAATTATTTTAGGGGGGGTGGATGTTTGAGCCTACCTCAGATACAAATTCTTTCTTGATTGTGTCCATCAGCGTCTGTCTTGGTCTTCATTTCGATCTGCACAAGAGTATTTCCCTACTACTTTATCTTTCAATAGGCCATCGTGTCTTAACACGAACTCTGTTCATTTTATCAACCAACGAAATTCGCTGGTATCATTTTTCAAAAGCATCAAATTTTCTGTAAATCTCTTTTGTTTAAAGTTCAAATTATGTTAGTGCCCATGCATATATCAATAGGTTTAATCCTATAGACGACGTGTCCTGCGTTATTATATGTGTTTTTCCTAAACGTCAGTTTAGCCATTGCGATTTTTTTCAATTTTCTTGTAGTCTTGAAATATTTATTTCCATCCTATTTGTACCCGATATGGTGTTTAATTTTTCTATTATTGTTAGTAGTCTAATATTTGATTGTTTACGAATTTTATAATTTTCACACATCATCCTCTTGTTTTTACACCTTCTTAAATTTGTGTATATATATATATATATATATATATATATATATATATATATATATATACATAACCTTTGGGTCATTTGGAAAAATATGTGTATTTTTTTTCTGATAATGAAAGAAATTTAGTTTATAGGAAATATCTTCATTTTAACAATATATAGTCCTAAAAGAAACACACTAAAAGTTGACTACTTATTTAAAAATAAGTATGGAGATAGACACAATTGCCAAAATTATAGACTTATTGCTCTTATCAATCATATCAGTAAAATAATGCTGTATGCTTCCTGGACTATGTAAAAGCCTTTGACATGGTTGAGTGGAAAACATTGTGGAAAATTTTAAGGGAATTCAGAGTATCTGAACACCTCATAATGATAATAAAAAAATTATACGAAGATAATACTGCGCATATAAAAATAGATAGACACCTATCTGAAAGTTTTCAAACAAAAAAATGGGGGCGAGACGGGGTTGCATACCGTCATCCATACTTTATAATATATATATAGCGAATGGATTATGCGACAAGCAACTGAAAATTGGAATGCAGGAATAACGATTGATGGAAGAAAAATCTGTAATTTAAGATATGCAGATGATACAGTACTATTAGGAGTGAATGAACTGGAAATAGCAACACTTTTAAAACGAGTAGAAAACTTCAGTCGAAAAGCAAATATAATATTAAATCGTTCGAAATGCACCATAATCATCATTGATAGGACTGGAAAACTGCCTGAAACATTTACGTCTATACCGGGCATCGAAAAACAGACTTCAACCACATATCTCGGAGCATATATCATTCCTTTTTTCTTACTTTCTAATGCCACTACAAAGACTCCTTAATATAGTGGCATTAGAAAGCAAGAAAAAAGGAATTAGTATAAACACCAAGAAAACTAGATTCAGCGGATATCATCATTTGAAATGTGGTGCTACAGAAGAATGTGGAAAATACCTTGGACTAAAAAGGTCAGAAATGAGAAGGTTCTAAAATTAATGGGAATACGTTTTTTTGGTCATTTTATGAGAGGAGAAAAGTATAAGCTACTACAAACGATAGCAATGGGTATGATTAAAGGAAAAAGGAAACCGGGAAGAAAATGTATGTCGTGGTTAGATAACGTAAAAAAATGGACCGGAATCAATGAAACAGAAGAATCGGTCAAAATAGCAAGGAATAAGAACCGGCTACAACAGATTGTCCATTCGATGCATGCTGATGATTAAACAATTACCCGAATCGGGTTGTACCAGAAGAAGAAGAATATCACGAGTAATGGAAATGATAAAAGTGAAAAGACGAATCGGAATAGCTAAAAGTGTCCTAGGGAAATTGAATAAAATATGGAAAGACCACACTCTATACGGATAATAACTAAGAAGAGACTAATTGAAACGCTGATATTTTCGATAGTGAGCTGAATCATGGACGCTAAACAAAACTTTATGTCGCAAGTTAGAAACGTTCGAAACGACCTGTTATAGAAGAATGTTCATCAGAATACCGTGGACTGCACATCGATCTAACATATAAATTTCGACAGATCTGGGAGTAGACTAAAAGGATAGACTGGTATACAGAAGATAAAAAGAAGAGCGCTCAGATTTTTCGGCCATGTTATACGCCGAAATGGATTGGAAAAGACGGACATACAGGGATTAGTAGAAGGAATAAAGGACGACCACCGACTCGATGACTACATTCTACATACAGGCGAGAATATCATCGACACATCAACTGACGGAAACGCCCCAGAATCGGAATGAATAATAGTTTTTAAAAAAAAGTTAAAAAATGCTTATGATGGTCAGGACGTCTGAAAACAGACAACGACGACGAAGAAGAAGATAATCAACAACAACAACAACGCTATATGTGTGTAGCGGAATTTAATAATACAGATATGTGATGACCGCGGTAAAAAATACCTTACCAACAGTGAACCGTTCTAGTCATATATTTATCATCGTTATTTGATATCATTAAATATATAATGAAAATTAACAGGAAAAAAAAATATAATTAAAACCTGTTAAAAGTAATTTCTAATTTACTGTATACGATGATTACGACAAGGTAACTCCGATTCTAATACAGAGCAAAATTTATACTATATATAATTACTAAAATTAATTGATCGGACGTTTATAATAGATTGTGTTTTAGACGTGTCTATCTTTATACTTCGTATACATAGTTTTTAGTTATCCGGAATCCTAATCTAGGCCCGATGTGTGGATTAGTGTGAGAGATGAACGCCGAATGAAGAATTTAGCGGATAGGTTTAATATATAATCCTCAAGATAGGGTGGATTAGTAATTTCATGCGTTATGAGATTCTTTCGTATTTGACCTATTTATTAGCTGTTTATATGCTGAATTTGAAATAGAGACCATACACGCGTAAGTTATTACCGGGCGTATAAGAGTTTTATAAAGAATCATTTTATTATAAGAGTTCGGGAAGGTCTTTCGATTACAGGGTAGATGGCGCTAATTGCTTTATTCGTTTTAATATTAATATGAGATAAATGCCGATTAAAATTTAGGCGGCGATCGAGAAAGACACCTAGATAGCGTATTAGTCCGATTAAATGGGTTTATTCTCTATGAGAATTCTGTTATTGAATGCCTACGACGGAAAAAGATAGTTTTAGTTTTGTCTGGATTAATATTAATTTGCCAGCTCTTAAAATAGCGTATCGTGCGGTTTAAATCTCTTTTGAAGTTTATTACTAATTGTACCGGGCCTGAATGAATTACAGAATAATGAAATATCGTCTACAAATAAGACGGAATCAGCTGAAAATAATTTAGGAAAGTCGTATAAAAATAAAGTGATCAGAAATGGACCGACTTCCTTGTGGGATACTTTCATAGCGGAGTATTCGTTAGAAATGCATACAGCGAATGATCTATTTTTCAAATAACTTTTAGTAGGAGTAATTACATAGTTTGAAAATTTTGTTTCGAACATTTTATAAATAATACCATCGAGTCACTTTCGACATCTAGTAGTAACATACCTGTGTGCCTATTACGGTTTGATCAGAAATGGACCGACTTCCTTGTGGGATACTTTCATAGCGGAGTATTCGTTAGAAATGCATACAGCGAATGATCTATTTTTCAAATAACTTATAGTAAGAGTAATTACATAGTTTGAAAATTTTGTTTCGAACATTTTATAAATAATACCATCGTGTCACTTTCGACATCTAGTAGTAACATACCTGTGTGACTATTACGGTTGAAATTATCTGAATTTACATATTCTTACAATTTGATGGACTCGAAACTAAACTGTTCGTATGGAGTAAGGAGTATTTTGTCTGTGTGATGCCGAATAAACTGATTGGTCGCACATTTTCAATATAGGGAGAATTTTTGTCAGGCTTGGAATGTGGGTTAATCTTGGAGACCTTCTATTATTGTGGACAGTACCCGAATTTGAACGTAGCATTGATTATGTAAACAACTTCAATAATTCCTTTCGGCGGTAAATTTTTAATGATTATATCGGATAGATTGCCAAGTTGAATGATTAGATTTAACCATAGTAATAATTCTTTGTATTTGAAAAGGAGTGATCTGCTTGTAGGTGCGAATACGACGACAATCATTTTTTATGGCTGATTTAATTTTATTTACTTCATAATTAGAACTTGTATGAAATGTGTTAATTAGCGAGTAATTCAGCCTTAGCGGTATCGGTATATAAATAACAGTTATGAGAAGTGTCCGAAAGTGGTGGAAGTGCAGTGTAAGGTTTAACGTATCGTTTTGTTACTTTCCAAAGGCGCTTGTTTCGAGTAGATAAATTTTGAATCGATAGGATTGTATCTGTAATTTTCGTAATTTAATAATTTAGTTCGAATTAGTTAGATCATTTAACATTTTCTCGAGGGATTGTTTACGCGAATTTATAAGACTATTAATGTATAATCTGCGTATTTTATTCGTTAATTTAATAAGTTGTATTAGGGAGTAGCAGGAAACTGTTAATTATTACGTTTGGGTACTGAGCAGTCGTATTAAGAATATTAGTTTACAAGCCGTGATTCGATAGCGTCAATGTTGGTTATGGTCATATTCTCCCTTAAGTTAACGCTGTTATTAATAAACATTCGAAATAATTTCCGGTCGGTTTTGGTGTAATCGAAAAAAATATGTTCTCCGGTTATTAATCTATTGTTAGTGTGAATACTATAAATCGGATTATGATCAGAGGATATGCAATCTAGAGAAATAGGAGTATTATTAATATTTTTAGCGAGCGTAAATAATATTTCTGCAACGATTCGAAAAATATGTAGGCTCGGGTGGTGCGAGAATCTGTATATTCGCCTGAGGGCATAGGTTAAGCAACATAATTCCAGCAGGGTTATAAACAGTTCCAAGCTACATGTTTTGTAAACCGCTAACTATTTCTTATTAATGAGAGAATGTGTAAATCCTCTTAAGATCTTAGGAGGTTTGTAAATGACATACAAGTGAATCATATCCATTGTATTAGAATATTTTATGTTGGTGTTTGATCTACTGGGATACAAAACTACACCCAAGGCCTGTAAACAAGTTAAAAAGGGTCTAACTAAAACTACTAACAAGTCGCTGCCGCGAAGCTTATCATATCTGTAAAATTTATAGTTTGGAAAATTTATACGAATAATTGCATCAAGTTTTGTTTCACAACGGAAATAAGATGGTGAAGTTTATCTTGTTTTCTATTCAAAGAATTACACCAGCAACTATTTCTATACCTTTTTTTGAATAGTGTTAGTAGATAAATTACATTAATATAAATAATCGATTATCATTATTATTTTGGAAAACACATCAGAGAATTCTGAAGGTTCATTTATTGTTGACATATTGAAGGTTGCGCTTGTGAAATAAAGGAACTATTTTCGAGGTTGATGGGAAGGTTTTTGGAGGAGATGCTTCAGATGTAGCTGAACTTTTTGATAAATTCTACAACGGGGTTGGAGTTAGCTGCATACGCGTTGTTGCAGTTTGCATACTTGTAAGCTTGAGTAAACAATTGGCACTAAAATATGGTTAAGACCGCATTTTACACACCGAAGGTGGCATGAGAAACATGTCCAAATCTTTGCATTTGAAACACCGGAGAGGAGAGTTTTTGCGCTTATCCCAGGTTACAATATAAAGTTTTAATGTTAACGATATTTCTAAGAATAGTTCCACTATCAAAAGTAACTAAATAGAGAGACATTATAGAGCTATTAAACTGATATTTAAAACCGTATTGATGTTTAATTTCAAAAGCAACCTTATTTGCCTTTATAAATGACCGGCAAACCGTTCGGTACCATTTTAATTGGTTTACGTATATTAGGCAGTATAAAACGATAAATTATTATCCCTTTCAGTCGTGCATTATAAAATGTAGACACAAAACTATCAATTTTTCTATTATTTTTTTTTTTATTAATTAAAAAAAAAATTAATAACAAAAAAATTAATAAAATAATTAATAATATCAATTTTATACGGTTCTTTATTATACAATGCCCCTCCTTTTAGGTGAACTATAGAAAATTTTCGATATATTTATATAAATATTTTTAAAATTAGAACGTTTCACGTCAAGCAATTTGGGTCGAATTAAAATTTTACGTACCGTATAGTCGACATCAAGACGACGGGAAAGGTTATCGTCAAGAAATAAAATTACTTTATCATAATCATCGATTGCGGATGTAAAAAATCGATAGTTTATTATTTAAATGTGTAATATTAAAATTTATTTTAAACTTTCGATTATAGCTGCGTGATGAACGTTATACATGAAAAATTTTACTTAATGTTTTTAACTACTCGAGCAGACTCTGTACTGCATATGGAAACATGTTGTAGTATCGAAAAAAACCGAAATATGTATCTCAAAATAGATTGGCATATCCAAAAATTACTTGTCGTATTAAAACGTATAATTCTTTTTTTACGTGTTGTCAAAAATTGCAAATTTCCGACTAGAAAGGTGAAAACAAGTTATATATAACTTACTTAGCGATATAAACGAAGCATAAACCTTTTCCCGGAATTTCGATCATGTCGTGAAGTCGATCTAAATCCGAATCTGTAGATCTGTTGATAACTTCTCTCGAATTTAAATAACCGACACTCGTGATATTATCTCCCCTACTAACTGCCGACACTGAAACAATGTTCAAAATCGCGCGACGGGTAAGAAAATGTTAAAAATAAGATATCAAATTTTAATCGAAATCTCGTTAAGCGTATCGGAACGAGCGAAGCTTAGGATAACGATGTAAAAAATTCTAAAGCGTTAGGTTGAAAATGTCAACTAACTTCGGCCGATTATAAAATACTAGTTCGAAAATTTATCAACGAAATTGTTTCAGATGATCTGTCTAGTCTTTTCAATATACGTAGTGTAGAACTCATGTACGCTTTCGAAATGTGGGCATATAATGCCGACATGATCTAGCGCTGATAGTTGAAGTTGATAATTATTTATATACATAATAAACTACGCGTTCAGATGCGTTTATCGGTGGAGAAAATAAGAAAAAGGTATCTCAGATTTTTTTAACGTTTTTTTTTTTTTTTTTTGTGCCTTATATTTCGTGATATAAGATTACGGTGTGGGTCGATCAGTTAAGGATATAGTGACTGGGTTGAGCCTATACGAGGCGGTAGACATGGCCCGCAGAACTACAGGTAAATTGTCGATAACGTCCGCACATCTTAGTGCGCAACAACCGAGCAAGGGAATTCGTATGTATGTACTAAAAATTATAACGAGATACCTATGATGCGCTTATTAACGTCGGCGGTAAATATGAAATACAACCGAATGTAAAACGTAGTTAACGGGGGTTTGAAATATATAGAATATTCGTTTATCCGGCATATATAAAACTTAAAAAGGTAAATTTGAATTGACGTTGAAAAATTGAAAAACTAACTCCGAAAACAGGTGGTCTCCTAAATAAATATCTCAGACTTCTATTAAAAATCGAACCGGCCAAATTTGACCTTTTTTCCACCTTTGTCTGTGAAAAATCGGGAAGGATCGATCAGAATGAGAGAATTCTAGACGTAGGTTAGATCGAAAGGATTTATCACGTCAGCGTTGCATCCGAGCGAAATCCACCGACACTAATAGCGAAACGACGACGATTACTTGGAAAATCGGTACTCTTTTTTTTTGTTTTTCATTTATGCGCCCACTGGTGAATGTACGCAAGGTAATGAAAAACCATCCTATCCGGGATACTTCGTTTAATCAGTTTTCCCTCAATGCTGACATTGACGAATATCAACTTTCGAGTAAGTTTAATTTTGTTTTTTCGTAAAATGACGATTCGATTATTTCCTTAGTCGAACGACATTCTGTTGCCATCCTTCCGAGTGACTATATCGTACGAGAGTCTGCTAGAACTCATTTACAAGCGAGAAAAGCGCGTGTAAGACAAAAGTTATTGACAGAGTGCACGTCATAATAATAATGATAAACGAACTAAACGTACTTAAAGCGTTGTAGGCGCTGTTAATATCGTAATGAGAAGCCATCATCGTCGGTGGCATAGACGATGGAAAATTATAACGATAAGACGACGGCGTCGAATAGAATTGTTGGCCGGAAGATATCACCGGTAACTGACAGGTATGCGTCGGAGGTATAAACGGAGTTGTCGTTCTTGTCCCTACGTCGTACGCAGTTTGCGACGATGCCGCGTGATACGTCGATAAAGAACTCATAACAGGCATACCGCTCGCAATCGGCGGTGCAGCAGACTGAAAGATGAAATTATTGTCGTAATAATAATCGAATCGAATCGAATCCAATTTATTTATAACGAAGACTTACGTATAAAAATGTATAGGAATCGACTAAAAATAATTTCGCATAAATAAACGCATACATGTACTAATACGTGCGCGTGAATGCAAGTACATTAACCACTCGTAATAAAGATAAAAATGTGAACTTTTGTAATCTCATTTTTTAAATATAAACAATAAAACGGTAGTTAAAATCGCTAAATTTAATTTGTTAAAAGACACCATAAAACTTTTCTTCCGTTACTAAGCCATTTTCCGACGGGCATAAATAAAAATAGAAAAAAAAAATAGAAATAGCAACTGAAATAAAAATAAATAAAATATAAGTAAATACTTAATCTAGATACACGATATTACACAGCACTGATTACAGACCAAGTTGTGTCAATAAACTAATCTAATAGGGCGAATATAGTAAACAACACAATATAACCGCAACCAATCAAAATGATCCATAAAACGTGATTAAGTTTATAATAGTCTCTTAATCTTCCTCCTTCGCTCCATCTCCTCTTCAAAGATGATCATGTTTCATTGTCGAACCTAATTATCTCCATCTATCCCGTCTCTATTCCTCAATCTAATTCCCTTTTTCTATCGTGCCTCTAGCCTTGGCTGCTGTACATGGCACGTTAATTTAATTTAATAATAATAATACTTCTTAGAAACTGATTCTTCATCAAAATTCGTCCTTGAATTTGATCAGTTATTTTTATCTTCCGCTTTTATTATTTTCATGATTTCGATCAGTTTTCTTTTATCATAACGTTTTTCTACATGTAAGATTTTATAATTTTAGACGGGCCTTCGATTCTATTTAATAGGCCTATATTGTAATATGACCGAATCGGATTCCGGTGGTAACTACGTCATTCCACTTGTGATATATCCTACAGCGGTGCTGAAGCTCCGTACATATATGATCGCGCATTTATTAAATTTAAACGAAAGAATATAACGGCTTACTTGCGAAGTGCCCGCAATGTGCACGGAATTTCCAACTGTTATGGTACCGTCCGTAGTTCTGGAAATATCGTGACCACTACTGGGTCCGTGTAAACCTAATATAGAAAAATTCGATCACTATGTTAATCGCACGAATAATAAATTAGTTTCTTTAGGGGATCATACGTTTGTAATATTATAAAAGTTCATATATTTTTTAATTTATTTAAAAATATAATGCAAATAATTTCCGAGTAATAATATCTGTCAGACTACTCGCGTTATATAGACGATATTTTTAGTAGAATGTAATTTCCAGGAAAATCCAAAGTTTATTTCAAATGACTAATTTTACTTGTGAACCGAAATCTCTTCTATTACAGTACTACACGCGGAAATAGAAATTATATTTTACATTTAACCATGAGTGAACCAGCAAAATTACGTGACTACTTGATTTGTGAAAAGTTTCAAGGGAAAATACATTATATATATATATATACTACGCTTTTTGAAGGGCGGGTGTTGATATTGCAAGTACATGCGCAGCCTGTTAAATTTTAAACGATTTGACAGAGATATCGCTGTTTCCTACTTTTTAAAACTTTAAATTATTGCAATTTCTTTCTTATTTGTGACATCAATGTGAAAGCTTAGAACTAATCCAATAATATAGGCTATAAGCTGTGTGAATTTCATCATTATTACTTTAATAATTTTTGAATAACAGATAGACAGACAGACGAAAATTTTTAACAAATTTCTGTTTATGTGTGATAAAAGTAGTTCAATGCTGTGATTATAATGAAGATATTCTCAAATCACACACAGACACTACAGATTTATATATATATATATTTCCGCATGAGTATCTTACGGGAGGTAGTCTTTTTTCAATTTCTTTCATCTGTTCCAATCTTTAACCTTCTAAATCCAGTTCTTTCCTACTACTTGAGTTAGTCACCGTTGCATTTCAAAACTTGTCATATGTATTCCAACAATGATTTTGTCCATTTATTATTTTTATATATATTTACTTATTATTCTTATATATATATTTACACATTTATTTATATATTTATGTATGTATTTATTTTTTTATCGTTATTTCTTCTAAAGTAATTTCGTACGAGAAACTGTTCAATAAACACGCACAATACCCAGTCGCGATGTCCATTATATGGTACGTGAAACATTAATGCTACAAAATTGTTTATTTTCCGGCTGACGTAAAATGTCTCAATTTTTTGAAAATATTTATTTAGACACAGTGAAAATTACCTAGAATCATCTAAGCAGCTGCATTGTATAATACAAAACTGTATCAAATTTCTAATTTTGCGTCTATATATATATATTAACAAGAAGTCGGTGCACACTTATTCGGCAAACTCGCGTGTTTATGAATATGTGTGTGTGTGTACTTATGCTGCGCCATTATTGAAGATGCTCACGTTAGATGTATTTAACTATCATCGTCGATGATCGGTCAATTGACGCTAATTCGAGAAAACGGACAACTATATCATACTAACCGACTGCAGTCGAATGAGTTTTATCCAGTTCGGCTAGGACTCTATTATCACGATCGATTTTAGCCATTATTTTATCAATTTCGACCGCTAAGTTCGTATTATGCTGATAAGGCGTCGCCGCGATGCAACCTACGTCTTCCGTACATGATGTGTCGGTAATCGTTCGAGTACCGTGCAAAATATGATGACTATTATCCGTTTGTATGGCTATACTATTACTATGAACAGCAGTTGGCTTATGAGTAGATGTAAATCTTGGTCTGACTCCAAAATTGCTAGTAGCGTCGCTATATCTGCTACCGAAGGGAAGATGCGACGAAGGATCTAACGAAGCTCGATGCAAATCTACGTACGAACTAGTCGGCGCGATATTCGTACCTGTTCCTATTAATTGAGTTGAAAAAAAATATTAAAAAAAAAAAATAAAAATAAATAAGAATACAATTTTGAAAATAAACTAATTAAAAATTTTATCCGAAATGCGAAATTTTTATCGAACGAAGGATAATTTTGCATGAAGTAGAAAAATTCAGAATCGCAGAGTACGTACCGTCGAACTGCCTTAAGAATGTACTATGCACACATACATATATATATATATATTTATATTTATATGTATACATACATATGTACGTGTATATATATATGTTCTTCTTTGCCTATATTACATCATTGTACTGATGTCGGCCTCCATTAATAATTTTTATCCTCTTCTATCTTGTGTTTTGCCATTGATTTCCCTCTGTATTGACAATATCGTCTCTCCATCTTCTGTTCGGTCTTCTTTGGATTCGTTTTCCTTTAGTCTACCAATATGCCCAGTCAATGCCAATTTATTCTTCGCTATTCTTTCACCAATATATTCGACCACTGTTTCCCCTCTGAGTTTTTCTGATTTCGTTTATCTTGGAGTCGAATTTCTAGTAGTGCACGTTCCAATTTTCTTTCAGTCTTCCCGATTCTATCAATTACTTGTTTTGTTAATGGCCATGTTTCTGCTCCATACGTCATTACGGGCACTACACACTAGTTTTGCTTTCTTTACTAATTTTACTTTTGAGCATCCTCTTTATTCTGTGATACGCGACCCATCTGTGTGTTATTTTTCTAAGTAGATCTGGACTTGTTTGTTATTTCTTTGCTGTAAAAACTTTATATACAAATTCATCTACCGTTTATTTTGAATTTCATCTTTATCCCTGATTTCTTCTCGAGATTCATTGTGTAAGTATAGTTTTCATTATACGTTTTAATCCTGCCTCCATTTCATCTAATTCATCAATTTCAGCTTTAGTGTGGTTACGTTTCATCCCATCTAAGTCTATCTTTTGCTCCGATATTTTCTTAAAAACCGTATTTACTACGTATAATTTGTTTTCTCCTGCAAACGCGAAGTATTTTCCTCGTTCATTTCTGACTCCATATCCTCGAGGTCCTATCTATTTTTCAGTACGATGGGCAATTCCTAGTCGTGCGTTAAAGTTGTCTACTACTATTGTGTTCGTTATTTTCTCTTCCAATAATATACTTTCAATATTTTGGTATAGTTCGTCAACTTCATATTGACTATATGAAGTGATAGGTACGTAAACCTGCGCAATTTTTAATATTGTAAACTTATCTATGTTAATTATTAGTACGTTCTGATGTATTTGGTTATACTTTCTTTAATGCTTTTATGTACTAAAAAGCCTGTTCCATGTTGTTTTTACTGTGTTACTTTTCAGTAAATTACATGACCACAATCCTTTAACGATAATGTTTCTTCATTCTATACGTCTCACTTAATCAAATGATATTCCACTTGATTTTCTCAGCTTTGTAGAGTAATTGTTGTAAGCTTTGTTCTGTCGCCAAGGTTCGTGTATTGTATGTTGCTATGAATAATATTTTAGTGTGTTTAGGAATCGCCATGCCTCCTTTCATAAATAGGCCTAAGGTATCCTGTTATTTTGAGACCTTTCGATGCACAGCGTACTGAGGGCGCTTCGTTTTGTCGTGATTCATTTGGTATTAAGGGAGTAGGTCTTACCTTTCCACGAGGACCAATTTCGACTTTGAAATGGGTTGATAGTAGCTCAATTTACTGGAGCTTGATACGCCACCGTTGTTCATGATGATAGATCCGTTGCCGTATCTTTGGATAGTAAACCTATCTCTTTTTCCATCCGTCTCGAGGCTGCTATTTTTCAAAATATCTGATAATACGGACCCTCAATCACCATTTTCTGTTTGCAGACCTACGTTCTAATTGAGATTGGCTACCCAATCTTCCTTTTTTTTTACGATACATTTCTAAATGTACGTTGAAAAATTTCAGCCGAATCGCATTACCGTTCGAATGTTATTAAAAATTTTTTCTGCCGCATATATGTCGATAAATGTAGTCCAAATTCGTTTCCACGGATGTTCGGGAAATATTTTTAAATCCGCAAGAAAATTACTTTAAGTGGAAAAATCCGATCGAAAAATTCCAAAATTTAATGCTTTCTTCGATATTTGTCGAAACTGAAATTTTCGACTTGAATTTATGAAACGTCAACGCGATTACACTGGTTCTGCTCTTTGTGTCACCTCCTTCAACGGCATAGGCGATCAAAACTGCAGTTATATTCACTATTGCCTTACTGCAGAAGCTACTTAACTGCGGTGACAAGTTACAGTTACGTATGTAATTTAATAGTGCGCGAATCGTATAGAAATATATTTATCGAAAAAATGAAATTTTCCCGCCGCCACAAAAAATACCGAAAAGCTCAGTCGGCCAAATACTATTATACAAATGTATATATATATATATATATATATATATAATAATTATACATGTTCCAATCGAAATGTACATACCTGAACCAAAGGGGTGACGTGGTATAGGTAATTGCTTATGCGATAATACGTAAGGACTAGCGGAAGCTTCGAGTGCAGCATTTATAGACGGCAGGATACGCTGGCTGGTATAAGACTTTTCACCTTGTTCGATTAAAAAAAATTATTATCATAATTATTATAATAATTATTATTATGCTTATTATTTTTAATTTTTAATTCTCACGGAGAAAGCAGTGGCACTCCGTATAACATCATATGCGCGCGCATCATGCTAGCTCATTTTGCACGTAAAAATAAACGTACAATAGTCACGACGTTCGAACGAACGGCGATGATGATGATGATGATAATTATCATCATATTTAATATCGATTATCGTATCTAGACGCGTAACTAACGATTAAAATACGATACTCCTATGGACCCATTATTTCTTCGTGATCAATGATTTATACCCACCATCGTCCGTCACTGCCTCGGTGATCGAGTTTGTTGTATAATTTAAATCCGAATTCCTTTTACGTTATTTTTATGAAAATAGATTTTCGAAATTTCGTCAGAATCGAATAAAATTGATCGGTCGATTTTCCTAATATGCCACGTACAGTTGCTAGGGTGGTGGCACAGATCATATGGAAGAGGCTAGTATAAATAGTGCAATAATTTATAAAATAATGTTGAAACTCTTCGTTTGTATTACTCCAGTTGATGGCATTGAAAAGGCGTTCAAAATAAAGGTAAGCGACATCTAGGCCGACCGCAAATACGCTTTATAGGATATCCGTACGGTCCCAGAAATCATGCGCAAATATACGGAGAAAACTTTCTTCAAAATCATAAATTGGGTCACGACGCTTGAAATCGAGCACACGATTCGGTGATGATATATAGTTTGATAATTATAAAAGTGTTACGAATATAAATAAAAAAACGTTTTTCTTATGCGCAGTTATACACAAATTTGAATATTTTTCATCGTTTTATGTTATTTTTTAAGAGCTTTTCTACAATACATTATACGTACAATGGGTGTATGTCTATATATATATATATATATATATATATATATATATATATGCGTATATTGAAGAAAAAAAAATATTTCCACGCGGAATAGATGTGAAGAATATGGTGGAGCATTTTCTACGTAATGAACTAGTTAGTTCGGATGAATCGTCGTTAGTTCGTTATAAATAAGAAATAAGTCGGCCATTTTTATTTCTTTCGTTAGTTTCGTTGTAATATTTACGAAACGGTCTATTGTTTCTCGAAAAAGATCGTCTCCCTCTCTCACTGGGAAATACGCCTGCCCCACTCAACGCTGATTACGTGAATAAATAATAAAATAGAAGCCGGAAGCTAGCTTTTGTCGAAGCGAATAAAGGCTTCAACTGCTTCTTTACATTTTTCTTCATTGCCAACGTTACACAGACATATTATATTATATATATATGTAATAATAATAATATATATATATATATATATATATATATATGTATGTATATTTATACGAAAAAGAACTGGAAAAATCGATATAATATTTGGAGGATAATATAATTTTAAAATATGTAATATGTCACTAAACAGATAAAGGACAGTGATAATGTAAGTAAACAGCAATTATATGCAAATTAACGACACAAAAATTATTCTGCACCGGAAAGGGAGACGCTATAAGTGGAGTAACGAGAATTTAAAAACGCTTTCGATGAAAAAAAAATCCTTATCTAAATCGAATCGGTAAAAAAATTGTGAAACTATGAAACATTTTGTAACAGCATATATGAAGAGCAATCGAAAATCTGCCATTCGTGGGACCGTTAAGGAAATTCCCCCCCTCGGAATAGGTGCGTTAGATCTATACTCAACGCTCCAATATATAGTAATATAGTGAAAATGCATGAGAAATTGGAACTAGCTATGTTAAAAGATGATGCGTTAAAAGTGTCTACCAACTTTTTATAATGATTTGATAACGGTGATTGGAAATTATGATTCCAAGCAGTTAAGAATAAAATATACTAAATATAAGCATCGCAGGCTGAAACATAATTTGGTTTAGCCTGTTAAATATTAATAATTGTTAATATTTGTTTTAATAGTATTAAGTATTTTTGTCTATTATCATTATCATTTTATTTATCGCTAATTTCAACGGTATTGCTTTGTATATTTTCGCAGGTTTTTTAACATTAATTTTTCCTGCATTTAGCTTAAGTTGAATCTTCATTCGTTAAAAATTCATGTTTCTTCTCTTACGTTTATTGTTACTGTGGTAAGTTTTTATTTGTAACGGTACACAGTTTTAAAAAATTTCTGTTTGTTTTTAATTTGTAATTTATGTGAAATATACGTTTTCTTCTTCTTCTTCCCCCCTCGGAATTTATAAGACAAAAACCGGACGCGGATATTCGAGGAAATGCGAAAGGATTAAACTGTTCCGATCTCGACGAACTGATAACTAAATGATCGAAAGAAAAAAATACCACATGATAATAATAATAATAATAATAATAAGCATCATAATAATATGAATAATAATAGTCTAGCAATCATAGAACGATCACAGAAAATGGAACGGGCGTTTCGATTAACCAGTAACGTTTACAATAAGAAATCAATCTTCATTAATTTCGACATTAAAACACTGTTACTAAAACTGAGATTCTATACGCGGCAGCGTGTCTCACAATGGGCTATTGCAAGGAAATGGATCAATTAGTTAAAAAGAGAATAACACAGAAAATACTAGATCCTAGAAAGGATGGAGAAAAATGGAAATTAAAAAGCAATAACGAGATATATAAAAGAATAGAAAAAAATCAGCGTGAAAATGAGGAAAAGATGAGCGGCGTTCTACGGCCATCTCAAACGAATGGATAAGCGCCGTCTTACGAAAAGAATTTACGATTTCTTCGATGGGAAAACACGGATTCCGTGGATTGTACAAGTGAAGATATACGTGAAGATTTCTGAAGAAGAAATAAACGATCGTAATAAATTTCAGCGGAAGATCAATTGGTTCGAATGAGATCGTTGAATGCGCAGTGAAGAATACTGGAAAAATATGGACGGATGAAAGAAAGAAATAATCAAACAATATCGGGCACCAAAGAAAAACAAGAACATAATTTGAAATTATGCGTGTACGTTTCCGTCGTGGTCCTCAGAAATTCGATAAAGAAGAAGTAATACGCACGCTGAAGAAAAATCTGCCGGACGACTTTTATAAGAAAATGAAAATGTTTAACCGAGTCCAAATTAGAACGTTATCGATAAAGAAGCGAAATGGAATGAAAATTACGGTACAATTAATAATGTCGCTACGTTGTGGAATCTCATGGATGTTAAGTAAAAATCGGTATCAGTGCAGGACTTTCAATTGGAGTCGGTCAAATTTTAAAGTAGAAAATAAAAGCTCCAACTATAGTTGCCGAAATGCTAAAAGCGATGGAAGAATTAATAGATACGATTTGTATTTAAAAAAATTAGGAAACGATTAGTTGTATCTGGACGTTTGCACAAGATGTTGTGTACCATTACATAAAGAAAAAAAACCCGTAGCACGGATGACTAGATCGCGAACCATTATATATCAGTAAAGTGCTATTGTATTACAAGAGCGCCTTTAATTCCTACCATAAATTTCGGATAAACAAGCGGGGTATGTGGAGGATAACTCGTGAACAACGTATGAAATGTAAAACAAATAGTAGAGAAATGAACATAATAATATAAATGCTCCGGGGTTGTTTATTTGTAGACTACGAAAAAGAGAGAATCCGTTCGATGACGTATTGTGCGACAAATCCGAATTAGATACATCGAAACATCTTGTTTGTGTTGTACAAAGTTCTTAAACAGCAAAGGATGTTATCATATTGGGGTTCCGTAATAAATTACACCTCGGAATATCGCAGTTACTTAAATATTACAACAAGCGGTAAATTAGCGTAGACCCGAATAAAACCGAAGCTTTATTCTTCACCCGTAAGAGATCAGGTCTAACTGACTTATAAGAGAAATACGATAGAGTGGTGTGTGTGATAATGTTCGTTAGTCTTTCACTAAACACATAAATAACGTCGTAATCCGGATAAATAATACCTTACGTTCCTTGTACCATCTCCTTAAAAACAAAACTCCTCTACATTAACAACAAGATAATCCTCTATAAAGCATTAATCCGTCCGGTTCTTTGTTACGCTTGTCACGTCTGATTTCGAAAGATTCCTTTAACAAAATTACAAGTCATTTAAAATAGACGCCTCGGATACATTCTCAATGCACCTCGCTATTGACCTACCAAAACAACGAGCTCGTCTTCTAGATTGCCAGTTTCGCCTATTCCGAATATAATAAACGCAGACGACTATGACGTAATTAATAAATTTTAATTAATCAATTTATCAGTATGAATCACTTTTACTAAATAAGTACACGCGATGTTACCCACTTTCATCATATTTTTATCAATATTTTAGCAGTTTAAGTTCCAATATTAACGAGTATTATTGATAATTAGTTATTAAGAAAAACGTTTTTAATCGCTTTTTCCTAGCGCTGTTTAACCTTTCGTTTACTCCTTTATATTCTTACTTCGATACGGTGGTACCGCGTACACACAATGTTTGTAATCCGTTTTATATTTTCTTTTATCTTTATAAGTTTACGGAAATACAATAAATACATTATTGCTATTCGTACTGTAGGAAAAAGAATCAGAAATTTGAGATATGCGCGGACGAAAGAATAATATTCGATAACGCGAAAAGAGAAATTCTAGAATAAACATGGCTGACAAAGTAGTTGGTATAGAACTAAACAAACCGAAAATGTTCGATGCTAATTTCGGACAGAATAAAACAGCCGATGTCACCGCGCGAAATAGAAATTAAAAATTAACTCGTTCATCCGGACGCACGTATAAACGGTAGATGAACCGTTATTGCAAACACGGGCTGCAGCGAATCGATACCGAGTAGAAACGTGCGGATAATAACAGAATTAATTGGAAAAAGATCGGAATATTCTAATAATCCCACGCCCGTATAACGAATGATTTTGTTTCATTAAAGGCGCATGTTGGCTTTGTTCGGCCATAGAATACGAGCGAACGGTTTGGAAAAATAAATGGCCGAAGGAATAGTAAAAGAATGTTAAGCGGCAGGTAGATCGATCGAGTTAAAAAATTAACCACGTTCTAAATATACGAATTCGAATCAAGATATACATACGTCTGTATTGTATTAATCGATCATCGAGTTATATGGTTCGTTTTAAACAACACTCTGTCTTTAATTAATTTTTGATACGCCAGTGAAGCTGAGATTACCGAGTGAATATTAATAAACGATAACAAACTTATAATTTTGATCAAGGTGAAACATACCGCATTCGTATGCGACTTTTTCATAAATCTTTCAAGTCACTCTTGATAAGTTTCGGTAGAGAATTAAATAGAACGATTCACGCGTGACTGAGTCTTTGTAATATAATTAGGAATGCGCGTTCTCTTTTCTTCAGCAGTTCTAATTATTACACCGTCGTCATAGGCACCAAAGTCGAATGCTGACTTACTTTTGCCTATACGTAATTGTAGAGTTAAACGGTCAAAATTTTTGTTCCCCGATGAGACTATCGAGAGAATATTAATGAACATATTTATAATTTTCATCAAGATGAAGACTACTTTGATACGTTACGGGTTCCTTTTTCATAGTTTTTTCAAGTCAGTCTTGATAAGGTTGGTTAGAGAATTAAACAGAACGATTCGGTGGGTAAAATGACTGAATCCTCGAAATATGTTTACAGAAATCGGAAATGCGCTCTCTCACTTTTTCAAACAGCTCTAATTACACCATCATAGATACCTATGTTGAATCATCATCATCATAAAAGTAGAATCGCCTATTCGGGGGTTTGTACGTGATGAACGCTATAGACATCGACATTTGGTTGATTCAGATAATTCGACGTGTCCTTAATTCCTCTACTCGTTGTAGCTACTTCAATTCTTTTTCTTCCTCGAAGCGGCTTTCTTGGGAATTTTACGTGCTGTCTCCAAGCCCTTCTTCTGGAATTGATATATTTAAGTTTTCTTCAAATTGATCGTAACCCGTTGAGCACCTGCAACGGCTGACTTATTTTTGTGTATGTAATTTAAGAGTTCAACGATATATAAACAATAATAATAATAATATAAAAAACCCATACTCGTATTAGTGATCGGAACGTAAGACTCGGGAGATGTTTGCACTTCTTGATTGGAAGCGTGCGGTTTTTTCCAAACTAAACTCGGAGAAAACGAACTGGTAGCTACGAACGTATTCGATCGTTGCAACGAACTGCGTTTGACGCTGGCCATTTCTAAAAGTAACTCTTCGTGATGGACGTTTTGCAATTCCATTTTTTTCTCCAATTCGCGCACTTTCGACTGCGCACAAAATTTAAAATTAATTTACGTCGAATTTTAAAACTTATATAAAAACGACGAATCGTCGTAAAAACGACTATTTGAAATAATAACTAATCGAAATTTGAAAAATTGAAGAAAAAATAAAATTATTTAAAAAATCGTTAATAATAAAATTAATCGATGTAATCCGTTTCGTCTCGTATTTAAACTAAATATATACGCACTAAACTATATAGATAACGTAATTAATGAATTAATTATTTTTTTGTATAATTATATTAATCCGCGTCTCTTCTGACCGAGTGCGTCTAAACTTAAATGAAACTAAATAAAAGGGCAGCCGAAAGTAAGCTGCATACGCGAAAAAATTGAAAATCATCTTTTCGAATAAACGTAAGTATTCAAATCGTAATACTTGACTACGTCTTGTGTAATTTCACAACGTTATATCGAACAAAGGTATATAATATATCCGGCGTCGGTGCCAACAGACTGCACCGGAATTAGAGAATAGTCCTATACTCGTCGAGTGAGATGTAGAAGAATGTAACTGTGTCGGGGTGCGTAAAAATAAGTTTAGCGTAATGTTTGAAAATAAAAGAAACGAAAGGTCACTATGATCCAGCTAAAACAGGAATATATGTTTTATCCGAAAATACAAGTGTATATATATATATATATATATATATATATCTATATATATATATAGTCATCAGAGATAAATAAACGGACGGATAATAGATTCGGAAGCGGATAAAAAGATAGATATTTACACAGAAAAAACAGGTAGTGCTAGAGAAGAGAAAGAATAGAGATAAAGACGGATTGACAGATTGATTGATTGATTTATAGAGTGACAGATGTATCAGAAGACAATTAGATAAATGAACGCAGTGGTAGAAGTATGTAAATAGAAAAATGTGTATAGTTAAATATGCAATACGTCTATAATTTAGCATTCTCGATTTTCGATTACATTTGAAAAGACTATACACACACATATGTACACACGCATATTGATATATTTATTTATTTAATTATGTATTTGCACGTAAGTGCGAGCGTATACGTAACGGTTTGAGCTGCATTAAAAATACTTATTTCATTTTCTTCCGTCGAATTATATATTATGATATCGATTTCGCAACGTACAAGAATACTTCTTTCGAGAATTAAACTGACATGTAATAACCGAAATACAATTTCATTTAAAATAACCACCCACAAAAACATACACATATATATACACGTATGAACTATATATATATATATTATATATATATATATAATATATATATATAATGTATATACGTGTATATGTGTGTGTAAATTGATAAATACCTGCAATGATTCGATGTTTTCTCGCAGTTTAGCTTTCTCGGATATACTATTGCATTTCCATTGTAATTCGTTTTGTTTCTCGCGAAGAGACGCCAACGTTTCCGCGTGTTCTTTTTCCAATTCTTTTCTTTTATCCGCGGCATCTCGCATTTGCTTTAATTAAAAAATAAATAAATTAAAAATTACAAATTTCGTTATATATATATATATATATATATATATATATATCATCATCGTCGTATTGATCGTTGGCGAACGTCGTGACTAGCTATTTGTACGTTTATTTTTACATACAAAACGAACTAGCATTCAAGATTTATACGCGACGCAAATGCGCGTGCATATGATGTTATACGGAGTGGAGTGCCACTGCCTTCCCCGTGATAATTAAGAATTAAATAATGATGAAAGAATTTACTCTAGTAACACACTGCCGCGACATATATATATATATATTATTATTAGAGCATAGGAGTACGTCAGGAATTTAAGTTAAGTATGACGACGAAATGAATGTGTTTGATCGTCAGATAGACTGGAATATTCAGAATTATTCTGCAGTACATGTTTTCTAGACGTCCTAACTTCACTAAGTTAGAACGATGTGAGACCTCGATCTAGTATCACACCCGAATATTTAATATCACTTTTCCAAACTAAAGGTGTGTTTTTCACTGTCACATGTGGTAAGAAATGCGGTCTTCTTTTCGTGAATAAACTAGATTGAGTTTTATCGGAATGTATTTTGATTCTCTATTCATTAAAATACAAATTTAATTCGATAAAACTTTGAGTTAGTCTTTTTGTATAGTGTCAATTCGGTACGATGTGAGGTATACAGCGGTATCATCAGCATATAATGCCAGCACTAATAAAAAGATGGAATAATTAAGATTCCAAAATGCTACCCTGGGAGCTACCGTTAATGCATATTACATGTAGGAATTATCATTGTTAACTTTACGAAATTTCGGTTACTTAAATAATTTTGTATCAGCCGAACTAAGTAATTAAGGGAATTTAAGTGGAATAATTTTGTAAATTAAACGAAATTACCGAATGTGTGTCAAAGGCTTTCTCTACATCTAATGACGGTAATCCTGCATGCTTTATTATATCCATCAGTTATGGTTTCGCTAATTCTTGCTAATTGCATGACGGTAGATAAATTGCTCCTAAATCTAAATTGTTTTATCATTTGCTTTTATTACCATAATTATTTATTTATTCATTTATTTTGATTACTATTATTATCGCATATAAGGACGATTATGTTATCATTGTTCATTTAATATTCTATAAGGATAAATTATTTCGTCCTCGGATAAGTTTTTTTTTTGTTTTAAAGCAGAAAGACTTTTATAGTCACTCTAACTGGATACTATAAGAAGATTAACGATAAAAAGAATAACAGGATAGATTTTATAAAGAAAAGATAGCATTAATATTTAAAGAAATTATGATTAAACATTTATTCCATTGTCCAAAATGAAACGAAACACAGGGAAAAATAGCCGATCGTTGATACGAAGGAGGTTGCAACTAGTATAAGTAGAGAACGTTGGAAAAGACATCGACTGTTCGAAGAAGGCACTCCGATAGTGTTCGTATTTATCGCAGTTAAATGGAAGGTGATTAATACTATAAAATAAAGTAGACACGTGGTGATTGTTGCAAAGTATCCCGTAATTTGACCAGCTCGCTATGACCAAGTACGATTGGGTTAGTGGAAGAGATAAGAAATCGAAAAGTACTCTAAAGCAGATTCATCTCGGATCGTACGATGATATTTGCGTTAATTTCGAACACCGTACAATAAAACCAATCAACTTTTCGTATATGCTGTTTGATGACTAATTCCAGATAATATGCAAGAAACGATGATATCCATCGAGATCTCCATGTACCGATTAAAGGACCTACCGAATTAAGACTGCAGAATCATACAAATTCAGAGGCGAAGCAGCTTTCGATCCAGCAGAATGAATTAAGACGGTTTACCAAACCGTACGAATTGAGCAAATAATAATACGTCTAGAAGAATAGCGGAATATTCTATTGGGAAAGCCTCGAATATCGAATAGATTGTAATAAAAACTATTTTTATTTTCTTATTCTTTAAAATTATATAATATTAAACCTGTTTGTTTATTATCCTGCACTTGGCAATATAGAAGTGTGATATTGAAATAAATTGAAATTTAATTTGAAATTATTTAATTTTATTAGGTTTTCGCGAAAGTTATCATACGTATCGCCTAATGATGTTGACTATCATTCGTGTTGCGTAAACTTTAAGATGATATCGATAGATTTTAAAACGGGGTTGGAAGCATTCTCTTATAAGTACTTTGAAGTCGATTACGAACGCTCTATAAACTGAAAACTTGCCAATAAAGCAATCCGGACGATTTGCAATATTGCGCACGCGATGATAATCGAACCGTATTTAGAGATAGTGGAAAACTAAACATTTTCTAAAGTAGCTGCTACATGAACCAGTAACCGCGGTTTTATTCGTTTCACGCTGTCGTCTGCTTTCTCCTTTAATTCAGACGTTCCGAATCCGCTTTCCGAATTACGCGGTTGATTACGCGGTTGCTTACTCGTTACTTTTTCATAGATAACCTTCTTCAGAATATTCTAGTCTCGGCGTAACGTATGTTCTAAACGCGTTTAGTTTTTATTTATTAATTTTTCTTTTTAACGACATTATTATATTTGTAATTTAAGAGCGCATTTCACTAATCAGTTCTTCTTGACTATCCTTCTTTCCCGGTTATATAGCTCAATTTCAAATTATTTCTATATAGATAACAGTTTGCCGAACTGTGTTAAAAAAAACATCTGTGCCTCGGAACGCGGGGAAGAAGTGAAACTTAAAGAGAGGGGAAACGTGGAGCTTCACAAAGGGAATAATTATGAAAATCAGGAAAACTCAAACAGCTCACGAAAGGATAATATTAAACGTGAACTTAAAAGACAGAAAAAACATTACTTGGATCAGGGAGCGCACAAAATTGGCCGACGCGGTGGAACAAATTTCAAAATTAAAATGGACATGGGCTGGACACGTGGCGCGTAGACATGATGGCAGGTGGACAAAACATATCCTGCAATGGTGTCCATTCTATTCGAAAAGGAAAAGGGGCAGTCCAACAACACGGTGGCGAGACAACATTGCCAAACATGCAGGAATCAATTGGATCCGAGTGGCACAGAGCCGGAGTCGTTGGAAACGTCTGGGACATGCCTACACCCAGCAGTGGGTCGATATGGGCATAACGTGATATAGTATATATATATATATATATACATATATATATATAAGAATAAGCCTAATTTATGCGAATAAGTTGACGCGACGCAACGCTACAGAACGTGGTTTGGCTTAAAAAAATAATTGCACATGCGAAACCGTGGGTAATTTCTAGTATATATACATATATGTATATAAAAGGGGGAAAACGGCAGTCAGTTATTGTTAAGGATGATAATCATACTAAAATACATGCAATAGATACGAGGCCCTTTCAACTGACGATGAAAATGATACCGACGAAGAAAACAATGCGGCTATACAAACAATTTCAACAAATATTCCTACTCCATCTATTCCTAAACCACCTCCTATTTTCGTACATGGAGTGCAAAATTTCAAAAAAATACAGGAAAAAATAGAGCTAGTAATAAACAAAGCTGATTACTATGCAAAAGCGCTGACAGATCGGGTGGTTAAAATTAATGTACGCTCTCCGGAAGAATACTGCAAGTTAACGCGAGTCTTTAGAGAAGAAAATATTATTTTTCACACCTACCAAATGAAACAATTTACACTTTTCAATCGATCTAATGGTAATAAAAGAAGAATTAGAATCGCATGGGTTTAAAGTTCGCAATGTTCATAATGTGAGGCAGTATCAGACAAAAAAAAACATTGCCATTATTCTTCATAGACCTAGAACCAACAACAAATTGTCGAGAGATATATAATTTAAAATCACTGTGTAATACAATTATTAAAATAGAATCGCCTAAAAAGAAAGCATCAATGCCGCAGTGTCTGAACTGTCAACAATGGGGACATTCGAAAGCCTACTGTACACGAGCGCCCATATGCGTGAAATGTGGAGATGGACATCGAACCTACGAATGCAAAAAGGACCCACAATCACCTCCTACATGCGGACTGTGCGGTGGATCTCATCCCGCGAATTATAAAGGTTATGAGATATATCGAAAATTAGTACAAAATAAAACAAATCTCAAACTTAGAGCGAGTCAACCTATCAAACAAAATTATCGACGACTATCTGTAAGCTATTCACAAGTTATTAATGCTAACACCTCAGGCCAGATGAATAATACTACAGCAAATATGAACCATGTATTAATTTCCGGGCAAATCTCCGACAGTAATAGATCGTCGAGTAATCTAAATGTAGAGGGACAAAATGTGCCTACGGTGAACTTGGCGGAGTTTCTGAACGAATTTAAGGCAATATTCCGCCAATTAGCTGAACAAAATAGCATGATGTTATCCATGCTTACCACGTTAGTTCAAAAACTAATCAAATAATGCCCAGGTATCTAAGGGCTGCTCAGTGGAACGCGAAAGGCTTGAAAAATCATAAAGCCGAAGTTGAATTGTTCTTAAATATTAATTCAATCGATGTAATTTTAGTTTCTGAAACTCACCTTACTGATAAGGATAATTTCGAAATAAATAATTATAACACGTATTCGTGTACACACCCCTCGGGAAAATCGCATGGTGGTTCAGCAATACTAATAAAAACTGACATTGTACATCATGAATTAAATCAGTTTAAAGAGGAGTATCTACAGGGAGCTAGTATTAGCATACAGATGATGGGTGGCCAGCTTGTGTTATCAGCTGCTTATTGTCCGCCACGACACAAGACAACGGCAATCGAATTTAGCAAATACATAAGATATTTTGGTAGTAAATTCGTTTCTGGAGCTGATTGGAACGCCAAACATACAACGTGGGGCTCCAGGTTAACGACAACAAGGGGGCGTATGCTGAAACAAGCACTGGAAAGTCATAATGCTAAATACATATCAACGGGGGAACCGACATATTGGCCAACCGACAATGGTAAAATACTGGATCTGCTGGATTTTTTCATTACAAAAGGAACTGCTAGTTATTACTCAGGAATAAATTCTTCTTTCGATCTTTTTTCGGACCACTCTTGTATCATTTTAACGTTTGGCGAATCGGTTATATGTCTCGAGGAAAAAATATATTTCGGAATCATTTAGAGAATACTTCGATACCAAATTAAATCTAAAAATTCCATTAAAAAGCGAAATTGACATCGAGAATGCCGTACAGTGTCTAACTAAGGAGATACAAACAGCAGCCACGCTGATACTCCAGTTAATACTTACAAAAAAAGTAATAATTATCCGCTATCAGTCCGAAAGCTAGTCTTGGAAAAGAGAAAGTTTAGACGAAGGTGGTTCCAAACAGGGAATCCTTGGGATAAAAAATTTTTCAACAATAAAGTAAAAGAATTAAAAATGTTATTAGTAGAAATTAAAAACAAAACCCTTAATAGCTATTTAAATAAACTTTCACCCCTAGCAATAGATGACTTGTGGAAGTGCACCAAAAATATTAAACGGTCCAATACACATATTCCTCCGATAAAACATGGTAACGGATTATGGGCGAGAGATGATAAACAGAAGTCAGATTTATTTGCTCAGCACCTGGTAACCGCGTTTCAGCCAAACATAACGGCTAGCACGGACAGGATATACGACTGTATAAATAGTCCATATGAATCATCTTTGATTAAGTTAGCCTCACCTTCTGAGGTGAAATGTTTACTTAAAACGTTGAAAAAGAAGAAAAGTCCGGGTTTCGACTTAATAAGCGCTGAATTATTGAATGAACTTCCAGTATTGCTGACTTATATATGTAATGCAATATTTCGCGTACAATATTTTCCAGTACAGTGGAAATTCGCGCAAATTATAATAATTCCGAAACCTGGCAAAGATCCGTATTTTGTTTCATCTTATCGTCCGATCTCTTTGTTGCCTGTTTTGTCGAAGGTAGTAGAAAAATTAATATTAAAAAGATTACAGCCTTACATACAATCCAATGATATAATTCCGCAACATCAATTCGGTTATATAAAACACCATTCCACCACTGATCAATTACATAGGGTGGTTGCTCAATTCTTTTAAACGCACTGCTAAATGTCCTTGGTGAACAGCTCGCAGTATTATAAATAATAAATATATATATATATATATATCGACCGTTATTTCTGAATACGCCTAACACGACAAAACGGGGTTTGGCGGATGATGGTGTATATATATATATATATATATATATATATTATATATATATCTGCTCGCTTGCTCGTTTTGCGTGATAACTCCCCATATATAACGCACCAATAAAAGTTTCACTTCAAAATATTCTGTTGCATAGTTTATGTCAGATATGTTGATCTTTATCTATTTTCACCACTTGGCTATATGCTTAATTTCACGAATTTTCCGTATTTTATCGAGATTTTTCATTTTTAATGTTTTAAACGGGTTCGTTTTCTCTAATGATAACAGGTGAAAAAACTTGAATAACTTTTTTAATATTAATTAACTCTTCGATCTTATTTTATTTTATTTCTATCCTTTTTATTTTATTTAGTTCAATAAATAATTATCCATCGGAATAACGACATTGATCATTCTCTCGTGATATTTAATCCCGAAACTATTTTAGTAAAAACCAATAATGTTGCCGTGTTTTATTTTTTTTTATTTTGTCCGGGATATATTCGACGCCATTATTAAAATTAAGATTTTCGCCGACTCCTAAATATTTCATTTCCTACTTTCACAGTGTTCTTGTATTCCTATGATTTCTTCGAATTCGTTCTTAATGTTAAATTTTTCCTAGTTACCGAAAGCGCGTTAATTTTTTTACCGCTTTAAATTTAGTTCTAATTTTTCCCTACTTCCTGCACTACGATTCTGATTTCATCATTAGCGGTCGTTGTGCCTTTAATGCCACGAGAATCATTCGCATAACTTACCAAATGTATGTCAGATTTCAGTCCTACTGTGTACTTTATAAATTTGAAAATTAATGTTGATAGTGGAAAGGGTGACAGAGAGGTAATTTTCGAGGTATCCTAACTACCTTAATTCGCGTTTATCTTATATTTCTTTTAACGTTTTTCAATACCGAACTGTTGTAATTGATTTTAAGAGGTGGAAAGGCAGCTTGAGAACTGTCTACAAAACTCCACATTTCTGAAATGGTCGATTAAACCTTGGCGAGTTGAGGTCGCCTGTATAAATATGTCTCACTTACTGTCCCAACAGCAAATTCCCCGTTGCCTTGCGGTTAGGATTTCGTTCAATAAACCCTAACAGAAAACATGTAGAAGGCAAGGGGAAATCACCACATTATTTCCTAAGTAAACCTATGCCGTGTTAGGAAAATAGTATTAGTACCGACAACGAGATCTGCAGCAACTTTGAAGATGTCAAGCCTGGCGGGGGAAGAATGAAAGGTGCTTCCCAGGTCGTCAGCAAACTAAACCCCTTACAAAGGATCGCAATATGGAATGTACACACAATGTTACAAACAGGAAAATTAGAAAACATAAAAAGAGAAATGGACCGGCACAATCTTCAGATGGAATATCAGAAACTAGATATAAACTAGAAGGAGAATTTAATAGTGGACACTAGAAAATAGTAGGAAGCAAGGACGGACAAGGTGGAGTTGCCTTAATTATGGGAAAACTAGTCCACGAAGCATTAATAGATATAAAAATCATTAACCATAGATTTGCTGTACCAAGTTTTAATTGCAAGCCGGTAAAGATGTCGATTATTATATGTCTACTACTGCTAGCTCGGATGAGACAATAGAAGAAACGTATGACGTTCAGGAAAACATCATGTTAGGAGTAACGGCAGATGATAATTTGATTATAATGGCCGATTTCAACGCGGTAGTTGGAGAGAATCCCGGTGAGAATACATGCGGTAGTTTTGGACTTTGAAAACGAAATAATAGGGGAGAGCGATTTGTAGATTTTTGTGCAGATAGATTCGTTATAACAAATACTTGGTTCAAGGCACACAACCGTAGAAGATATACATGGAAGGCTTCCGGCGATAGGAGAATGTGTCAAGTAGATTATTTTTGGTGTAGCAAAGATACCGGAATCAAGTGAAAAAATCGATGGCATACCCAGGAGCTGACGCAGATACAGATCACTCGCTTGTAATAATGAACACAAGATTACATATGAAGAAACCTAAAAGACGGAGGACAGATCCTCCAAAATGGAATAGAGAAAAACTGAAAAATGACATAATAAGCAATCTTTTTAAAAATACAACAGAAGGTACACTAGAAAAACGAGATAAAAAAAATCCAACAGACAACGAAGATATTAATGAAAATTGGTCAAAAATAAGAGAGACCATCAGGTCCGCAACTAAGGAGACACGGTAAAAAGAAGAGAGAAATACGGAAACCATGAATCACCAATGATATACTTGAAATAATGGATAAGAGACGACGTTATAAGAACGACAAAACCAACCATGGACAAGAAATCTTTAGATAACTAAGGAATGATATATTACAAAAATGTAGAAAAGCGCGAGAAGACTGGTAAAATGGTCATTGTAAGGAAATTGAAAATCTGGAAGACAAAGAACGCAATAATCTATCGAATAGAAGAATCAAACAATTACCAAATCATATATCAGTGTACAAATGTAGGACTGTAATATACATAAATGGGGATGTAATTAGTGATGCCGCAGCGAAAGCAACAATATGGCGAAACTATGTTGAAACACCACATGCAGGTACGACAGCATGGACCCTTAAATTAAGAAGCAGAGAATAATGCAGTACTGCATGAAGAATTCGAATCTGCACTAGAGTACTCCGAAGGAATTTTGCATAACTACACTAATCCCAATACCAAAAAATACATGGCAAAAACTTGCACAGATTACAGAACAATAAGCCTGCTATGCCATGTATAAAAAAGCCTACCGCGCATTATAAAACAACGAATATCGATATACACCAACCACCACTTAGATGACAGGCAATTTGAACTCCGCCCTGGAATGTCAACACGGGACGCAATCGCGATCATATGTGTCCTGGTAGAACGTTTTATAAGTCGAGGAAGATATATGTATGTATGATCGTAGACTATCTAAAAGCTTTTGACAAGATGAACTGGGACCAGCTTTTTCCGCTTCTTTTGCATATCGGCTGTCCAAATACGATCATTAATATCATTTACAAGCTGTATAATAATAAACAAACCGTAGTTAGAACCGTATATGATGAAACAGTACCTGTCAAAATCAAAAGGGGATTGCGACAAGGTTGCCAATTTTCGCCAGATTTATTTAATATCATATCAGAGAAAATTCTACTAGAGGATTTTGAAGATACAAGATATGGTGTAAAAGTAGGAGGACGAAACTTCTTCTTCATCGTAGGCTCGATCCGAGCATCGTAATACTATGAAACTTTGATGTTATGTAACTGCGTCCGCCATATGTTTCGGTCCTCTGCATATCGAAACGCTTGCTGGAATGATGTAATGTTTAGCAATTCTTTGATTCCATCCGTATATCGTGTAGGCGTTCTTCCTTGTTTTCGCCGACCTTCGACCATACCCTCCAAAATTAACTTTCCCAAACTATTTTGACGTATGATATGACCGAAGTAAGTTACTATTCGCTGCCTTACTACATCTCGCAGTCGTATTTTTGGACAGATTTCATTTAACACCGACAGGTTTGTTCTCTTTTCGGTCCAGGGAATCCGCAGCATCCTTCTCCAACAGAACATTTCAAAAGCATCTATTCGCCGGACATCCATTTTTTTTAAAGTCCAACATTCCGATGCATACAGAAACCGAAAAGAGTAAGGTGTCCATGAGGCGAATTTTTGTATTCTTCGTTATGTCGTGACTCTTCCATACTCTTGTCAGATGAGCCAATCCATTTTTTGCAGTTCCTATTCTTCTTTTCATTTCATCGGTCGATCCTCCATCTTTGGTAATTACTGAACCTAAGTATACGAATTTATCAACTACCTGGAAGTCATGCCATTGCTGGATGTTATCAGAGTTGTTTCGATTAATAATCATTATTTTAGTTTTGTCTTTATTTATTGTTAAGCCTGCAGCTTTGCTTATGGTTTCCAACTTCCGGAGTAAAACCTGTAGATTCTCTTCAGTTGAGGCAAATATGGCAGTATCGTCAGCGTATCGTAAGTTGTTAATGCATGTTCCTACTATTTTAACTCCATCTTTCCATCCATTCATGGTCTCTTTGATTATCCATTCATTGTATATGTTAAATAAAATAGGACTTAGTATGCATCCCTGACGTACTCCTTTTTCAGGCTGAAATTTCTCAGATAGCTTGTTATTTATTTTCACTTTTCCACTTGTGTTTTTATATAGTGATTTAATTAATTCTATCAAATGTTGTACGAACTATCAAATATGCTGATGATTTAGCCTTATTAGCAGATAGCCCACGTATGCTGCAAAAATGATATTTAAAGTAAATCAATCAGCAAAAAATCATGGAATGGCGGATTAATACTAAAAAGGCCAAAGTAATGACAATAGGGATAAAACCGCAACAAATGAATATGGTAATCGACGGAACAAACCTAGAGTAGATTTCGTCGTTCAAATACCTGGGAAGCACCATTACTGAAGATGGGCGTAGCTTCCAAGACACGCGGGGACGACCTGCCATAGCGAAACAGGCTATGCTGAAAAAGATAAAAATAATTACCAACAGAATGATTCCAATAGGGTTGCGGAAACGCATTATAAAAACATATGTGTGGCCAGTAGCAATTTGCGGAGAAGAAACGTAGACGTGTACAAAACGAGAAGAGGACATGATAGAAACATTTGAAATGTGATGCTGAAGGCGGATGGAGAAAATAAGCTGGATGGAGAAAACAACAAATCAAGCAGTTTTGAAACATGAAAGGCGACAAGTACTGAACCAGATAAAAAAAACGGAAACTATGTTGGATGGGGAACGTGTTACCACACAGAGGATTGCTTATATCTCTGGAAAACTAATAAGAGGTAGACCACGATTAAGCTGGATAGATAACCTGAAAAATCATTCTAGATTCTCCAGTTACTCGGAAATGAAAAGAATGACCAATAACCGATACGAGTTGAAAAAGACAATCATATGGGCGAACCAGGTTGCACCAGATGATGATGATGAAATAAAATGTAATAGTAGTAAATTTTTGAACAACTAGTCGACCACGACGTAATAAAAATAAAAATAAATAAATATAATATAAATTTAATTCATAAACACCAAATAAATTCACAATTATATATTATATATATATATATATATATATATATATATATATATATATATATGATGTACGTATTTGTATATACCTTAAAACTTTGGTGCCCTGTGAATCAAAAAGCAGGCAAAAAATCTCAATAACAATTGGTGATATAATCTATTACTTCTGCAGCGTCGTTTGATAACTACCATTTCAAAACAACAGATTTGTACAACGCGAGAGAATTTATCTATTGGGGCAATGGTGGCAAAATACACCGGTACAACTCACTCGAGTGCACCTCGTTAACTCTGAGTCCATTCTTTTTACCACTCTCGCCTAATATAAAGTTGAGCAATGGGTACTCGTCTCGATCTCTCGCTTATTATTTGTAAGACGTTTCAAGAAAGTATTCGAAAATTAAAATTTCCCACTGCACACTATCGGCAGCCTGACGACAATGTGTAGAACAAGATACTTTAGCGGTAAATACCGTTAAATATTTCTAGAAGAATCGCGTACATTAGAGAAGTGTGTAAGCCTTATACACAATACAACTACCGCAAAAGAATCTAAATGCCATTTGACGGATAAAATAAAGTCGGAAGCCGACGAACGTTAATAGAAAAAATTCGCGAAAATAATAATGATGACGCGAAAAGAACGACAAATGGTAACAAATAATCCCACGCTGTAATTCCGTACAAAATAAATTTGAAACTATACGAAGCGGAACGAATTTCAAAGGTTATTTCTGGTCCAGGAATTTCGACCACAAATGCTCTGTAACGGAGGAGGTCTATAAACTTATAACGAACCGGGATAAAAAAACATTACCATTATTAATATTATTATTACAAGCGAGTTAAAACGAATTGAAAACGAGAGAAAACTTGTATAAGGAAAGGAATAACAAATACAAATATATTTATATATATATATATAAATAAATTAATATATATATTATTATCGCTATATCAATGGTTGACTAACTATACATCATTTTTATGTTTAAAATGGACTACTAGCATTCAAGACAAAGTTATGTGCAATGCGAATAACAGGGAGTGAGAACATGTAACATGTACAAATGTTTATATAGGTGTGTGCTTGATCACATTTGCATTGTATTTTTGCTCATCGATAAATTATGCGCATACATATCTGCATACAGATATGCGCATACACAAATCCGTATATACGTATATATAGAAGACGTAGAGAAAAGTAATAAATCATTCCATGGAAACACATAAGAAACCTGTAGGTGGTACCTCTGATAACGACGACTTTTGTTTACCCACTTGGCCGGTTAATTCTTATTACACAGTAAAAGGAATCCATGATTATTGAACGGTAACGGTACTCCGAAACGGCCCTTATCAGGGATCCCCATGACGGTGATCTCGATCAACATCGAAGGCCTAACCAGTATAAAATAAATGATTATATACAAACTTTGCTCAACCACTAGATGGGATGTACTATGCATACGAGGAACGCATAAAGAAATAAAGGGCAATCGACCGAAAATTCTTAGTATGCAAATGGCAGCAGAAATACCACACGATAAGTACGGTAGCGCTATTTTTGTTAAACGAGGAACTTACCTCATGTCAATAGACAGTAAAAATCTCGATATGGAAGAACTTGCGATAGAACCGTGTCAAACTGTACCGTTTATAAATTGTATAACTAAATTAGCATTTTTACATTTTATATTTTTTCTTTGTGATTTTTATTAAAAAACGTTTAGTGATTTTAACTAATTTCTTGTTGTTTATTTTATATTTTTTATTTATTATATATTTAAAGCTCTTGGTGGTAAATTATGGGGACTTAACTATAAATCTAAGGTAATTCTTTATAAAGGTTTAGTACAGTCATTATATACATATTGTGCTGGTGTCTACTTCAAACATTTAACTAAGCAGCAAATACATAATGTAATTTGTAACTGCCGTAAATTTCTTATTGATTTAACCTCTTCTTATATTACTGTATCAAATATAACATTATATACTATTGCTCGTATCTTACCTATTGATCTTTATATTAAAAAAAGATCTTTAATTTTTAATGCAAAAAAAAAAATAATTATGGTGTCATAAGTAAAATAGTTCTTAAACAGTTGAATACACAAATTTTAAATGAATTTAGTGTAAGATACAAAATTTTAACAAAAGATAAATTAATTAGTAAATTTTTTCTGAATGTAATAGATCGTTTTAAAAATAAAAGGATTATAGTAAATTTTTACATGACTCAGATACTTTCTGGTCATGGTTCCATTGGATATTATTTGAATAAATTAAATATAATCGGTGATAATGAATGTCACAACTGCAAGTGTAATGTAGTTGAAAATGTGCAACATATAATATACAAATGTAACAAATATGATCACCTGAGGCAGTTGTATAGTATTGATTGTACGCTTAAACCCAATGAAATTATTTTATTAAACCAATTTCCGGTTTTTATCTTGGAAATATTTAAAATTAAGTACATTTATAGATAATCGCTACTAGTAGCAATAAGCAAAAATTTGCATGCTACTACAGTTTTTTGTTTCAATTGTAATGTATATGTTAAATATATAATAAATAAATAAAAAAAAAAAAATATATATATATATATATATAATCGTACCACAATGAGCAAATTTATCTTCCATATAGGTAGATTTCCTCAATGCATCACACATCATATCAGTACATACGCACAGATAATAATAGCGAATGTTTACGTAACTCGCCGAAGATTGGATATAATTTTCCGGAAGTTTATTTAGAATTAAAGGTACACGTGAGATGCCTAAAAGCGATTACGTTGTATGCGCTTCGGCTCGGTTGAAATCCCAATGGTGGTATCGAGGATATGCTAGTGATTTAGTTGGGGCGTTAAATAAGTATACCTCTAGCAAGCTGAAAAAAAAAAAAATCCAAAGCCGAAGGAAGCAATTGGGAAACGTGCCGTGAATTGCATCCCTATCGTTAAAGCGTACTCCTCACAGAAAGGGTTGTCCGGGGGGTTCAAGATGTTCACTCGAATTTAGTCTCCTACCGATATACGACTCGATGGGTTTTCTTTTATTTGCCCCTAACTATCTAGGCGGAAACTTACATCCTATATATGTAATATACAAATATATTTTTATATTTGTATATATTATATATATATATATATATATATGTATGTATACATAACAATACCCGGTCCTTCAATTTTGTTCCATGCGATACGCCTTACACGTCGTTCGACGTTATGAAAATTTATCCAACAGAAAATATCGCAATATTTTTTGTAAACAAATATTTGTTATTATTATTATTATTATTGTTGTTAGTTTCAATTATTACAATTATTATTACTATTAATGTTGATGTATTGGAGAGTAGAGTGATTTTATGAATTTAACAAAACAAAATAAAATTGAAGTTAATCACTAAAAAAAATTTTTTATTAGATAAAGCGAAGCTTTTCGACTATGAAGTACAGCTTGAAAATGACTTCATAGTCGAAAAGCTTCGCTTTTATGTAATAAAATTTTTTTTTAGTGATTAACTTTTATTTTGTTTTGTTATATTATTACTATACTACAATTATTATTATTATTATTAGAGTAGTTATTCATAAAATTAAATAAACTAGAGAAAATTTAAAGTAATATTTTTTAAAATTAACACACTAGCATATGTACCAAATAAGAAGACAAAAATCATATAAAACTACAATTAAACAATCGCTGACTTATACTTCGCCTATATTGCCTTACACATTACCGCGCATTTGCACCACGTTCCATATTAGCCTAAATTATTATATTTATTATTATGCATTTTGTGTGTGCTCGTGCGCCTATATATATATATAGGTACGATTTAACTATGCGGTAAATAATCTCGTACATTTCAACACAATTATGTACATGTACACATATATATATATATCATATGTATCTCGACGATCGTCGAATATGTATCCTGTTTATAAATAAATTTAAAGACTAATTAAGAATTTCTATATCATAATTTATGTTTGACGTAAATATTACTTCCGAGTTAGCGTTAAGCTTTAATTGTATGTTTTTTTTTTTTTTTTAAGTTTAAGAGTAAATCACGAACAGTATGTATGCTATAATGAATTTATTTGTACGTGAATAAGGGAATAATGTCGAGGATAGGACAGGGTTCCGTTGTAGGACAATCTTACGTCGTGGTGGTTGTAGTATGTTAGAGTTACGTAGATGCGGTACTTGCGATTCTAGTGAAAGTAGCTGGTGGTTAGCTCCGATTAAATATTTCAATTAAAAAAAAAATTAAAATTATAAACGGCTGTGGTTAAGTATTAAATATATACGTATATAATTGTAGAAAATACGAAGAAACATGGTGACGGTGAAGCCAAACAAATTGTTTTGCACGTAATGAAGATTATAATTGCACATATTATACCCAGCTGTCTATTCGATTGTTAGGTAAATAACTCGTTTCTTTTAATTTTCTACACGTTCCCGTCTTTATTTTATACTTATAACAAAATATATTTTAGTAATAAATTACAGTTAATTTATTCAAATAAATCAATTTAGCGGAACACGCGTTTTATAACTACAACATAATACAAACACGTTTAATTTATACGAATTGCGTCTGAATAATATGATACCGAATCCTGAACGTACATATACGATAGGCTTATTCGCAGTAGCAAATAGGGAACTTTTTGTAGAACATACGATTGTTGGAAGCTTTCCAATAGAGAGAATTGCGTAGGTTACTGTGTGTTCGTTGTTACCGAGTGACGATTCGCGAAATTTTAGGGCGGCTTAACTGCAAATTTATTCAAACGCTTTTTTATGATAAAAATTTGAGATGGATCGGACGTGTAACCAAAATGAACGATGATAGACTTGCGAAGAAATTCCTTTACGGTTTTAGCTTCTTATTGGTATTGCATTGGGCGTCCTTGTTGGCGGTAGAAGGACTATTTGTGTCAAAAAGTGAGGGAATGCGAAATTGATGCAGCGGATCAAAAAACGTGGAGGCAAGCAGTAGGAAATAGTCGGACGCTCAACCTGCAGAACGTAAAGCCTTACTCGGAACGACTGAAGTAGATTTCATGAATAGTGACGCCTTTACATATGATGCATGCGGAAAGGAATGTAGTGCGACAATCGATTTAATTAGCCACGTTAGAACTCATAATAGCGGATGGTACTCCATATTCAGATAACGAGTGGATAAAAATGATGATAATACGTATATATGTATATATGTATGTGAATATATATGTATATATATATATATATATATATATATATATATATATATATATATATATACTACTGTTAGTAATCGGTGTTTATGATTTAATCCACGTAAAACGGAATCACTCGTTATTTTAGCTGTCCAAGTTATTTACAACAGTCTCCTCCAGCACCACATTCCAAAAGCTTAGTCTTTAATATTTATCACCTAAGTTTCTGAACCTTATATGAATCCCCGAACTGCTAAAGTTTGCACTAGGGTTGTTTTAATATTTTTAGTAATATCAGCACTTTTCCAGATCGTTGATAGTTGGTTCATTGAATAACGACCTAGCTGGTGGCGTCTACGTATTTCTGGTTCAGCGCTTCCCGAATTGTTAGATAGATAAATTACTATACCACCTCACATTTCCCAATTAGTTTGAGTTCTTCCGTATTAATGAATTTGCGGCAAATTATCATATTTTCGTTTTATCGTAATTAATATTCAGTTAATATTCTTTACTTGTCTTAGTGAATTTCTTCAGTACACGTAGGAGCTCACTTTCTGTATTTGCTCAAGATGAGTGTCGGGTAAATTTCGTTCAACTAACACTTATTCCGCCGTCCCAGTTTTCTAGAACGGTTCGTGTTATATATTCACTGTATACGTTATATAATAGCGGCGAAAATATGCACCCCTGTCAAACTGCCTTTTTAATTTGACATTTTTCTGATAGGGTTCTTTCATGATTACGTCTTCATTTTTTGTCATATAATTTTTTAATTCGAGTAGTTATAAATGATTCGGTATCCTCGTTTCATTCAGTATCTTCCGCAATTTAGATCAACATACATTGTCAAATTGGCAAGATATATTGGTCCAGTTTTTCCCGCGATTGAAATTTAACAAGAATTCGCTTATTAATAGTTGGTGTTCACATACACAATCTTCTGATAGATACCCTGCGTTTAGTCAACTCATTCTCGAGAACGTGTAGTTTTCCTGTTTCTTTGAGTCCACCTACATTTCATATTCGTTATTCGGATTACATTTGATTTATTGAGTTTCTTCCTGGTTGCATAGTTTCTACATGACGCCCTAGGGTCTGCGTTCATACGGCCAGTAGAATATTTCACTCCATTCGTCCTGGACACTTGCTGACTGGATCATATAACAAAATACAATTAACAGATATTTCTTACATCGTGGCGTACAGGATGGTTTATTGTGTAGTGTAGTTCACCATTGCTTTCCACACCGCAGTTTCATAATCGATGTTCACATCGTTTATGAATATCTGATATCGAACCTTTAAAGGAACCATTTTTCAATAGCTTCAACTCGGGAATGATATAACTACTTCCGTATACCAAACTTGCCGATTGTTATCGTTGGCATACAAATTTTGTTTCAATATAAACTACATTATAATATTCTGGTTTTAAATTTGTAGATAACCAGTACCTACGTACACGATATATTACACGACGGTAATGGTGTAACTGTTGCTTTTAAATAAAAGTTTAATTATAAAGGATTTCCTATTTACTTTACGGTTTGGAAGCTTGAACGATAGATCGAAAGACTACAAGCCAGTTGAATGCGTTCGAAAGCCGTGTTATCTGAGAACATAACACATACCGGAAAATTAGTGACGAAGAAGTGTTCGGATTAATCCGGGAAAGTAGAGAAGATTATTAGGAAAATTAAAAGATACAAATTGATAAGTCATATTTTCCGGCATATATTTAAGGGTCCATAGAAGGGGAAAAAATCAAGTAGACCGCCCAGAATGAAATATATATATAAAAAAAAAAATACAACAGGATGTACAAGCAACAGGATATAGTAACGTGAAACAAAATGGCGTTATCCGGGAAATTTTGACATTTTAAATTTAAAGAAGAAAAAGAAAAGTATATTTTGATTGATTAAATTTTACAAGAAAATAATAACTTATAATATATAGCGTTCTATCGTTCCGAAATATAATGAATTAACCGATAAACTTAATAATAATTTTAAAAAATATACACGAGTTATAGTTATAAACATTCATGGCTTCATGAAATTTACAGGAAAAATTAAACCTGCAACGTGTAATACATAAGTAAATTTTAAACACAATGGTTAAAATAATTTATAAAATTAAAGAGAAAAAAAAAATAAACAAAAATATATCAAATAAAATTTATATATAATATCATTGAATATTAATACTACCCTAGTAAGATATGTTTAATTCGTCTATGTTTATATTTTTTATACCTGTGTCGTAGAGACTGATAATCGTAGTTTCCAATTTCATTGACATTTCGGTCAGCAGACATGCGGCATGCATTAAAGAATTTTAAGGTCCTGTTTTTTATTATTTCTTGTATATAGGGATAGTTTAAAATGTCATGCATTGTTTTAATGGACGTGTATCTGGATTTGTTCAACACTATTGTTAGGCAATGATTTTGTAATCGTTGTAATTTGTTCATATTACTTAGGCAGGTGTTCGACCATACAGGACTAGCATAAAGAATTTTAGGTTGAATTACCTGATTATAAATCAAAAACTTGTTCACCGGTGATAGCGTAGATTTCCTGTTAAATATTGGAAACAGTACACTCATTTTTTTATGTCCTCTGTAGATACACTGGTTAATATGTTTAGTAAAAGTTAGTTTGCTATCTAGTGTTACACCGAGATAATTTACTTTAGATTTCCAGTCTAGGTTCTCATTATGAATTCGAACAAAGTCATTTATAGCCGGTTTACGCTTTGTGAAAATAATAGTCTCTGTTTTATTATCATTAATTTTAATTTTCCACTTATGAAAGTATTTGGACATTTTGTTAATTGCAGCGGTTAATCTGTTGCTAATCGTATCAATACGGTATGATGACGTCAGCATATAAATTAACATCAACTTTTTTAATTGTACTAATATCATTTATGTAAATAATAAACAAGAATGGACCAAGGATGCTGCCCTGAGTACTCCTGCCGATGCAAATCTGACTTTAGAATTCTGATTTTTAATTTTCACATAAAATTTCCTGTTATGTAAATATGCTTTAGTCATGGAAACTAGTTGATATGGAAAACCATATTTTATTAATTTATATAGAATTCCATCGTGCCAAATAGTGTCGAAAGCTTTTTCAATGTCTAGCAGTGCTAGCCCAGTGTGTTTATTTTTATTAAAATTATCAGTAATCAGATCACAAATTTTTACTAGCTGCGTGGTAGTGTTTAAATTCGGTCGAAAGCCGAATTGGAACTTATTAAGAATACCATTTAAATCGTTATGTTTTCTAAATCTAATGAGTCATATTTTCTCAAAAATTTTGCTAATATTACTGAGCAGGCTAACAGGTCGTATATTTTTCATCAAGGAAGCATCCTTGCCAGGTTTAGGAAGAGGTACAATTGAGGACAGTCTCCACGACAGAGGGTAGTAGCACAAACGAATGCAGGAATTAAATAACACTGTGAGAGCAACTACATCTTTACGAGATAAATTTTTAATCATTTTTACGCTAATTTTATCGTGTCCGGTAGAGTATGTATTTCTTAGTGATCTAATGCAGTTCTTGACCTCTTTGGGTGAGGTTAAATCAGCATAGTTTAATGCAGGTTCGTTATTTGTTAAAAATGTATTTATTGTTTGTTTTAATTTCCGTTCGTGGTATCGTGTGGACATTGATTTATTCTGTTCATGTATATTCTGAAAGTGTTCTGCTATAAGCTCAGCTTTATCTTCGTTTGAGTACGCTACTATATCGACACTTCCAGGTTTTTTAATAGGAGGCAAGTTTGTTTGTCCCCGGGAAAAATATTTGTTTACTTTCCATAGTTGATTATTCATTTGTGGTATATTACTGAGAAACGCGTTGTAATGAGCATTTTTTTCTTGTAACAGTCGTCTTTTAACTTCAACCTATCATATAGTTGCTTAAATATATACATATTTTCATTATGATATTTAAATTAACTGCCCGTGAATCTTATGAGATTGAGAAATTATGATGAGGATGAAGCGTAATATAGGACATTCGAACTGAATAATGTATTATTATTATTTTTCCTGAACGAAAAATTTTTTTATCTTTCCTTCGCTTGTATTTTACTGCAAACGACGTGTCGCTTTTTCGTATAAATAGAAATAAATGAAAAGTAAACATATACACGTATAGCGTCGTGATTTTTTATTGAAAATTAAACGATCAACTTAAAATCACTAATGTTAATAATAACACCGAAAATGCAGTTACGTCATTTTCGAGTTAAAATAAATAATAAAATTAACTGAAAAAAAAAGTATCTAGTTCAACACTTAATAATTAATAACAAAACTGAAAAGGCGTTTACGTCATTTTCAAGTTAAAATAAAATTAAAAATAAAATTAACTAAACCAAAAGTACATGTAGCGCATCTAGTTCAACACTGAGATGCTTAATAGATGATATATATTATAACCGACAACTATCTACAATAAACACTAAAGACTGAACATATTCGTAATACGGTCTTAAAAATTACTTCATCGTTAAATGTTATCGACGTGTTTGAAGAATCATTTCTATTTCTTAATTTTATCATTTATGATTTTTTTAATAATTTTCTTGTATATAACGAATGCATTCGTATAAAAACAATGATAATAAACCAATTTATATTTGGACACATCGCAAGAGATGGAGATAACAGAATAGAAAAGATGGTATTGTTAGGAAAAATGCCAAACAAGAGAAAAAAAAGACGACCACCATTACGATGGATAGACACCATAAAAGGTCGACTGGGTACAATAAAAAGAGCTGTATCGGTGGCACAGGACCGAACACAATGGACATGTACAGTCATACTGACTAGGACAAAGAAGAAGAATATCTATATATATATATATATATATATATATATATATATATATATATATATATATATATATATACTAATATAGTAATTGAAATTGAAATGAATGCACCGAAATATATTATAAATCTCAAAAAGATGCAGTAAGAAAAGAATCGTTCGAGAAAATTTCATCTTCAGAAAAGTATCAGACATGGCTGTGTTTTATCAGCTATACCCTTTAATCATAATATACGAAACTAACCATAGTGAGATGGAAAGGTGGAATAATGATAGGATGATGGTTATCAAGGAAATACGAAAGAGATGGAAAAACTTCTACATAGGCTGGAAAGCATTAGTACAAAATATGGATTAAAAGTAAATAAAACAAAATAATGATAATCGATCGTGCTCACCGGATAGGAAACTGCGTAAAGGTTTTTATACTTAGAATCACTTCCAGCGAATAAAGGGAAAAGAGTTTAAATGAAATTTATACAGAATCGAAAAAAAAATGAACGAGATTTGAAAGGATAATACCAGTAGGAAAAATGTTGAAATTAAGTTCGTCCAAACACCTGTGTTTTCTATCGCATTATATACAGCGGACACGTAGACATTAAAATATATCGACAGAAAAAAAGGATTGACAGTGTGCATAGAATTCCGTGGACAAAAAAACCCGTACAAATGAATCGGTGTTAGAAGAAATCGGTATCACGAAATGATTGTCAATGATTGTCACAAAGAGAGTGCTGAAACTCTTCGGATACGTAATCAGAAAACAGGAACGAATGAAACGCGCACTGGTCGTGGGTAAAATTATTGGGAAAGCGCCACCTATGAAATGGACAGATATTCTACCGCATACAACGGGATTGCCATTTATGCGTACGTCAATCGGATGGTAGCGAAAAATGACGGAAAATTACGAAATCAGTCGCCGGATTAAATTTTAATTACGGTACCTCTATCTAAGGTGACGACTGTAGATGAAATGAGAACGTAGTAAACAATTTAAAGGTGAAATTAATAATATAGAGTGACCCAGAAAAGGAGTTTTATTTAGTTTAGTATATAATTTTCGTGTATTATTATTTTTTTTTCGTATATTGTATATTTAATTATTTATTTTATTTTAATTCAACTTGAACATTAATTCGGTAATTATCGTAGTCCGTCAAAATTTCCAATATGTTATCCTCTGGCGTTTTTTAATTTTTGTTTTCATCGTAGAGTCCAATTAGTCGTTTCTTTTATTTATTTTAGAAATTCTTCGATATTTATTATACGACCGTATTTCAAAATTAACCCTACAGCGCAATATATTAAAATTAAATATCTGAAATAACGCAATCTTATCTCCAATCAATATTCAAGAAGCCTCATAAACTCTATTCTATTACATACATACATATATTATATATATATATATAGTGTGCGTAATAATTATGAAAAAACCTATAGTTGAAAACACAGGAGATTGTATTTAAATCTCTAGTTAATTTAATAATAAAAATTTTCGTGTTTGAAAATCGCTGCAACGCATAAAATTGCATATTAGCAACATTTTCAAAGCGCGTGTATAACGTGGCGTAGAATTTATTATATATTAGCAACATTATGTACCACAAAGAGATCTGTACTCGGAATTGAATTCGTTCGGAAACCATAAGACATGAAACGAAAATAAAGGACATTGCGAAGAAGGCAATCAGCCTAAAATGGAACTGGGCTGGTCACGTGATTCGTCGGAATGGTTTTGGATTCCAGGTTACAAAATAAAAGAAGTATAGGCAGACAACCGTTAAGGTTTATTTATAGGTGTCTACTATGTATGGTTATATGTTATATAATATTGTTAGTATATTTATGCGTGACTGGCCTTCGGCCGATATTTGGCGAAATAAAAGCTTTATTTATTTATTTATTTATTTATTTACTTATCGTAAGGTTAAAAATACAGGACTGCACTTAATATGATTTGTTACGTGTTAGCAACATGACGCATCTTTGGTGTTTCAATATTCCTAATTCGTTTACACGATAATATTCGATTTGATTGACCGGCGCTAATTTAATTTATTACATTTTTGGTGACAAGATTTCGGTTTTAGAAAACAAAAACATTGATCGTGACGCAGTAAATTTAATTAACTAAAATCTATTATCAATTGAACTTTCTCGTAAGTACGAAATCAAAATTTCGTAGCTTAGAAAAGTTTACACCGCCATAAGAGCGCGCCGTAATATCAGTATTACTAGTAGCAATATTAGTGATATAGTACTCTGAAGTAGCGAATAAAAGGGTAAAATTAGCGAACAAGCTTTTGTTACCCCGCGACTCCGCCGCTAGAGTAGGACAATTTCATTATCTCGGTCGTAGTCGTGACGAAGATTAATGAAGACTAGACGCCACTCGGGTAAAATTAACTCGAAGCAGATGTTAAAGTCTATAAGATAATGAATGATAAAATCCGAAATAATGATGATGATAATAATAATAATGAGGAAATTATTTAATCGAATCGAAATTGCTGGAAGATTCATCGGATAAGTGCTTCGTGCGTAGTAACATTTTGTCGTTTGCATTCGAATCTAGTAAAATTGTCCAAAAAAATTACATTTCAAGTTGAAGTAAACGAAATAGACCTTTGCAATAATAATATTAAAGCGTGAACATGTATATATATATATATATATATATATATATATATATGTTTATGTATATATATATGTTTATGTATATAGACGGATGTAATGATTTGTTTTTTAAATAAAGTTATTAGTTAAAATTTGTAATTGTATATAATTGCAACGGAGCTTTGAGATAATTGCGACATTTTCGATTTGTGTAAATAGAATAATTAATAATTATAAGCAATAATAAATAACGATCGAAAATAAATTATTAAGAATAAGCAAAAGAAATACACACCTATTCTGCGTATTAATACTTATTAACGGCTAATATCGCAATAATCTAGAATCCTAAGACTAAATATATTTATGAGGGGGGGGTCTTTAAAAATAATTCTTCGTTGCAAGGGCTATTAAAGGCTCTAGTAAATTATTCTATAATTCTTAATTTTATTATTTACATACGTTCGGCATCGGGGACTGTTGTTTAAACGAAAACGATTCTTAACCCCGGACCTTTATCACTTGTTCGTATCGTACTTAACTGGCAGAACGTTTGTCGTTAGTGAGAATAAATGATGTTTTTCCCCCCAAACAATAAAACATTCTAGCTTCGGTACCGTACAAGTTAGAGTCTGCTTGGTATTGAGACAATATTAGCGACATTTTCCGACGACATAGCTGTTCAAGCTGCTAAACTAAATACAGAATATGCAGGTATGACTGTTCGGAACTAATAAAGTGGGTGCGTAAATAAATCTAAGTACCGATGTGTCACTTTTACGATCAAGCAGGTAACGTGTTCGGCAGTATCTAGATCGATGGCAATGAAGTTCCGCAGACGAACTGTGCAAGATCGGAATGCACATTGAGCGACGGTTTAGCTCTAGCATGACGGTTACGTGCAGGTCAAAATAGAAAAACTAGTCTTGCGTGAACAAAGTTCTTGTATCTCCTTTTTTTTCATCATCTTTAAAACTCAATTCGAAAAAAAATAATTATTTAACTACAGGAAATTTGAAATTTAATTTAATAGAAGTGTACGTAAAAGCAACTAAGAATACAGTAATAACAGTCGAAAATACTTGACATTATCATATCTGCGCCAAAATATATATTAACTTTTCATATTGACTTAAATATATCATATAAACCGATGTAGAATAAAATTCTTTGATCAATTCCGTATAAACCCGAATGTCCGAGGAATTCCACTTCACTTCTTGACAGTCGTACAGGACGATCAAAAAAGATGAGACGATGCAGAGATACTGCTCCGATAAGTTGAGAATTAAATAGTTTACATTAAAAAGGCAAACGCTTATAATAATTCGAAATATCGATTAAGAAGTCGATAACAAACTAATGCTCATGATGATGAGAATCAACCAATTTCCTAAAATTTCCTAAATTCTGGGTTTCAACTGTAAGGTCACTCTCTAACAGATCATTTCAAGACCCCTATCACAAAGCTCTCTATTCGGTATTAATCAGAACTATTAACAACAGTGATAAATGAGGCCACCTGATCTTTCAACTCACACATTCTCGATGATGGATAAAACTATTGAAAAGCATTGCACATAACAAACGTGTTCTTAGGCAATGGATAAGAACAAACGAACACGGTTAATTAATTAAACGACTTGTTATTATTCAGCTATTTCCAAAATTATCGGAATTATTTTAGCAATACTAAGTTTTATCAGTTTCAATTGTTAACTGAGTTATATATATATATATATATATATATATATATATATATATATATATATATATATATATAATGGTAAATCGTTAGGGGCTGATCTCCTCGTGTGTTTATGACGTACTGTACTATTTAGTGTACTCCTTTCTGGTAATGTACCAGACTAAGTTAGATGCGAAGTGCCGCGGTCGCCAGCATAGTCATACCGTGCAAAATATTTTACAACTTATTTACTTTATTTTATTCTCTTTTAATTTTATATCATACGAAATTGGACTTAATTTAACTAAGCACTCGGTAAACTGAATCTCTTGGCGTAGAGCCAACAACCAACAGTTTCGCTATAATAATTATTATAAGTTATAAATTAAGTATTTTATTTTAATTATTATTAAACGAGTTTTACATCACATTACATATAAATAATTCATAAATAATTATTCACATCACGAAATAATACATATTCACAAAATATACACAAAATTCATCCGCACATATACAGCGAAAGTATGAAATTGCGTAAGGTACCACCGGTGTGAGATCATTACTTCCGGATCGTGGTGATGTCCGATGTTCCGCTCGATTTTTATCTCCGTAGTTAAATATTTAATTTTATTTTCTAAATTTATTCACGGCTCATATTTTTATCCGAGCACGTATGAAAGTATACTACGATTATTAATAAAAAAAATAACAAGCAATTGACAAAATTCGATCTTGTTGGCAGTACGATCGACCGATAGCTATCTCCTACGAAGGTATATCCTTCTCATTCGATATCGATTTTTATTATACTATATACTCTTAATCTGGCACGTGCCTACTTACACAAACATTTACATATATCTATATTACGCTATTGCCGGTTGCTCGCTCTACCCACCATCGTTCTCCGGATTTTCCTTAATAGCCTGGCAACTCGTATCTAACTGAATTGTGTTTATTATTCCCAGGTTATTGGCTATCATCATCTTAATCATTATGGCTTTCCGACGTAACTTATCAGTTTTGACGATCTAAGACTCTTACGATGGAAATACCTTGGTTATTAAACGATATCTTATATTACGTTAACTATTATTAAATTTTTACTTTTATATTTATTTTATTTAATATTTCCTTCGGTACCCCCATCGTCTTCGCCATAATATATATATATATATATATATATATATATATATATATATATATATTTAATCCTGATGTATCGTTATTTCTGTTATCTGCGATAGTAATATCCGTCTAAATACTACATTTATTCGTATAATCTAATGCCTCTACTGTAACAAGAGATGTAGCATCCGGACAATAAGTTACTTATCTATAGAAGTATCGTAAAACCAGTAACGTCCATTTGCATGTCCCAGTCCAGATTGCAACGCGTACAAAATAAATGCTGCTGCAGAATTATTCTAAAGTCATAATTTTACACTAGGGTAGATAACTGCTGGAGGCGAATGCTAAGGATACCATGGACTGCGAAAAAACTAATTTGTCAATACTTCAAGAAATTAAGGTGGATCAGAGATTACAAACCGTGGTACAGAAACGAATAACATCATACGCAGGACATATCATACGACAGAATGGATTGGAAAAAATGATTATGACGGGTATGGTAGAAGGTCGTAGGAAAAGAGGCAGGCCACCAACAAGATACATAGACAGAATTAAAAGAATCGCAGGCACCGCATCAATACGAGAAATGATGGACCGGGCAGCAGATCGAACTACATGGCGCCTAAAAACGTTCGTTTATGAGGATTCATAGGGTCACGATGCTCGAAACGAATCACCGATGATGATGATGAGATAGAATGTGCGTAGAGCTTTGAATTTGATATGTACGCAATAAATCGATATATTACAAATTTTTATTATAAAATTAAGCATCTATGTGAGACTACATTCGTACCAGTCTACAATTAAAATATTAAATATATATATATATATATATATATATATATATATATATATATATATTTATATATAAATATATTTAAACATAAACTATTATAGTTAATATTTTTGATGCTCTTAAACTACTTATCTCATTATTTATACATTTATGTAGGTAAGTTTTGGTTCGATAATTACGAAGTATCGTTGTGTACGTTGTTAGATTTTAGTTATTTTAACAGTTCCAAGTTTATTAATTATTTCTCGATTTAATTTTTAGTTTTATTTTTCCAGATTATTTTATTATTTACAATTTCAGAATGCAAATGTTGGTAGTGGTTTGTTCATCATTTTAATTTATCTTGTACTTTGTTACGTCACTTTATGTCTATCGCGATACACGGTTAGAATAACCTTTTAATATCGGTACGTGCGGTTTATACATATTGACTCGTGAGAGTGTAAAATTTTTCATTCGAGTATACATCGATTAATTTTGTTATTTAGAGACTTCTTCTGATGTTCTTGCGATAACCTGAACTTCAGAGAATGACCGTAAGATACAAAATACCCGTATAAAACTTTAAAAAATTAATAAATAAAACGGAGCAAAGAACGTAAAGCCACTATAACAGATACGCGCTTTGAATGCGAAATGATAATATTTCTGCTTAGCTAGAAAGTATAAAACGATAGCTTGAAAACGGCATCGAAAGAAATTTATTTACACATCCGCTAGCAAAAGAATTTAAAACTAGAACACAAATGATAAAAGATGAACATAGAAGTATCGTTATTTGAAACGGAATTTTGGATGTTTGAAGAAAGTATTGCAACAAATTACATGAACAACCGGAACAAGGGTTAAACTATAGGATTAGTGAAGAGAAGAAATTCCATGTCGTAGAATCGGAAGTAGTAAGAACTATTATAAAATTAAAAAGATATAAAATGTGTCGGAGAGGACCAAATTCCGGCAGAAGTTTTGAGAAAAATTGGAGATGCGAATAAGAAAGTGGTCAGAACAACCCCTGTACAGAACTACAGAACAATATCAGTAACGTACCACTACGAATTATAAATGATATACTTAAAGCTTTTTTACTTCCACCAAACACCGAAGAGCAAACCAGTTTTATTCCTTGGAAAAAGTACTAGCGACCATTTATTTAGCGGAAGGCGGACAATTGAAAAAAGAGTGAAAATTAAACTGAATACATACTTACGTTTTGTTGATTCTGCAAAAGCATTCGATTCAGTAAAGTGGGTAAAACTGGAAAATTTTGTTTTTTTAAAAAAAAAAGAGTTCTACATCATCTGATTTCTCCATTGAAATAATTTTATGAAAATGCCCTTGAAAAAATTAGGATAGGCGAAATATACTCGAATAAATTTCCGTTTACTGCGTTCACCAAAGATGTGCACTGTCGACCTTACTCTTTAATATGTATACGGAATATATCATGGGAAATATATTCACCGGATGGTAAGGGGTCGCCTCGATTGGTGGTCGTTAATCAGCGGCTTTTCGTATGCAGACAATATTCTCCTTCTAGCAAATACGAAAAAAAAGGACTACAACATTTGATGTCAAAGTTAAAAAATGTTGGCCAAAAATATGGCTAACGTATTAATTTGACGAAAACTAAAGTTCGTGTGTTTAAAGATGGCGTAAAATAACATTAACATCTATAAAATGGCGAACAAATATAATTATTTAGGCTTTATCATAGTAAATAACAGAGCGTACGAAGTAGATATAAAAAAAAAACGCCTGACACTGGTAATATACGCTACAACGAAATTATCCAAGATTTAGTAAAAAAGCGCACTTAGTAGACGAAATAAGATAAAATTAATCAACAGCTCAATTTTTCAAATAACTATGTAGGGATCAGAAACCCAAAGTTTAAAATGTACAGCTGCCAGGCGAATTGACGCGTTCACTTATAAGAGCGCGCTTAGAATATGTTGGACAGCAGACTGAACAAATGCGGCGATACTTGATGATCAAAAAGTCAAATCTATTTTTTTTTAAAGCGGTGCCTTGTACTGTTACTGTGGGCAGAGACACCGCTTGTGATATTTATATTAGAGGAATGTTTCAGGAATTGGGTGTGGTTGATCATGTTAGGATTATCGGAGATAGTGGATGAAAATGAAGAAGGCCGAATTATGTGATAAGATTGGAGGACAAGATACTCATAGAGGACAACAGTTTTAGAATGCTGACCATGACAGCAGCACGATGGGGCGTCTCTTTGATGGAGGATATGCTTTTGTGTACGGGCTGATAATTGCGCTTATTAACTAGTATGACGTAGTGAAATTTTTGAGGACACATAATAAGAAAAACAAGATCCTTCATGGTATACTAGGATAGTAAGGAAACCGAGGAAGGTATCGTTTTCGATGGACGAATGTAATAAAACGAAAAAGTGGATTCACACTGGTTACAGCTGCGAGAAAGTCAGCATGTTGGGAAGAGTGGAGGAAAGTGGTTCGTACGATTCATCGCTGATATCACACGATATCACCAAATACACTCGCAGTATGAAGGACGAAATTACAATATGATAAAATCGTCCAAGCAACGACGCGTGATTAATTATTAGAAATTTTCCATACTTACGCGTAAAATGGCATCGAGCTGGTTTGACGTACTACGAACAGTGCCATGAGGAAGACCGGCCTCCGTTTTCGCCTGAAATCGTAAAACAAATATTTTCATTAATGATCTTCGTAGCCAGCGTATAAATTTTCAACAACATCATCTTCAATTTGAGATGTAATAAAGCATTCGAAAATTTAACAATATATTCTATAGCGTTTTCATGCACTAAGAATCTATCGCCAATGAGAAAATTATCACATTTAAAACGACACGGACATCTACTATTTCGATTAATGCGGCGATTAAATGACACACGCACGAAGGCACGTACAACAGACCTCCATAGCTTAACCTATATGCATTGAATTCGCTACAGCTATTTCTCGACTTAAGTCTATTGTAAGTGAGAGATTTATTCGATGTCACTCCTAAATATTTGATGCGATCATTATGCTATATCCCTCGCCAATGGATTTTCAAGTTTAAATTGGCCATATCATTCTTTAGGTGAAAAGCGCATACTTGCGTTTTGTTAAGATTCAGTATGAGGTTATTCTGTTCGAAAAATGTATCTAACTCTTCTAATATTGTATTTAGTTTCTCTTCTACTTCAATGAAGTTATTGCCCTGAGCTGTTACAGCAAGTTCATCTGCATATAGGAAATGTTGGCATAAACAAAGATTGCAGAAACTATACTGAAAGATCGTTATTTCTATGTAACCTTCCCAGGAGAAAAAAGACGACTGAGAAGACAAAATAATGGACTACCACAAGGCAGCGTCATAGCTCCAATCATGTTGAACATTTATACAAACGATCAGCCGATAGTTCTGTTTCATGATCAGGTTTCGTTAACGTTCAACATTTTTATGTGGACGTGATGTGGAATGCGTTTTATCAGATAGGAGTTGGCGATTTTTTGCTTTTGAATAACATATGGACGATTCGGCTTATCTGGAGGGTTATTTGTTGGCGACACATTTAACATTTTAGGAATTTCAATAGCTAGCTTTTCGGGTAGCCAAAGGATATATAAGCCGAAAGAAATAGATTCTATCGATTCGATAATAGTCCCTACAGACACAGGCTGTTGTATAAAAGACAGCGACCTCGTCAGTATTCAGAAGTTCTTCCTTCGTATATTCTTACGGAACGAATCATCGTCTATGTTAAGCCAACCAACACGACGCATCTGCATATTACAGTTGTCGCACTACTTAGTGTAAACCTAACACTTCGCAATGATAGAATCGTACTGTTTCAAATGTCTATGTGTCAACCAACAATGATATGCGCTGTGTCATATACATTCCCTGTAATAATTAATAATCGGAGTTAAATCGAACCATTCGGTATGGTCAGCACTTTTTGTAAATTATAATCTTATGTAAATGTTGAAGTATAGAAAGTAATATCGTAAATAATACCCTAAATTGCGTCGAATTTTTAAAGACTAACAACGGAAAATATGATTTAGTAAATATTCTTGAATACGTCCCAGAAAATTTTATTAACCGCGTTAAGCAATCAACATCCGAATATCTAAATTTATTCAGACGCAGCTAAACGATTTTAGCCGAAATGTAGAGACATTTGTAACCCCTTTTCCATAATAGCTTACCGAGATGATGAAACAATCGCTTTGATATATATATATATATATTTTTATATTTACAAATACGAGCTCAATGAACTAAAATGCAAATATTCGAGCACATATTAGATATAATTTATCAACCTATTTACTTGAACTCATTAAGGAATTATAAACACCCGACGATGTTACAATCGTTGAACTACATAAAAAAAGAAAAACAAGAATATTATTGTTATAAAAAAAATATGTTAAGCATATGTATGTTTATACACACATGTATACACATAAAAATTAATACTGACGAAGGTAACAGTATAAACGACGAGCATTAGGATGTAGTGAGAGGTATGTTTACTCGTAAGTGGTAAGTGTTAAGTTAAATTATTCGGTGGAGATAACAACCCGATTGTTTGCACCCACCACCGATTAATAACGCTGCATTACGTCATGTTCCTATAGATGACGTCATTCGCGGAAGGTTTTCCGAAGTAATTTCTTATTTAAATACGTACTCACCATCCGTCCACTGCCACAAAATTATTCATTTCTTAAGAAAAAAGCGTCACCAACTTTTATACCTTTCATAAACATCGTAATATATATCACGATACGCCTTTATCTATCTACTCCTAAATTATTTATTTCTTAAGAAAAAAGTGTTGCCAAACTTTCGTCGTAATATGTATCACGATCACCATATATCCCTTTATCTATCCACTTCCGGTTGAAAAATGGTAATATAAATACATAGACGATCGTCCTGTACGTCGTGATAATTTAATTAATTAAATTGGGAAATGAGGACTAATATTTAATTTAATCGATAACAAAAAAGGAGTCAACCAGTTTTAGTTAGTCGAGGAGAACCAGTAAGTTTTAGTTAAATGAAGAACCAGTAAATTTTTAATTAATCAAGAAGAACCAGTGAGTTTTAGTTAAATGAAGAGATAGTTAATTTTTAATTATTTGAGAAGAATCAGTTTTAGTTAGTTCAGTCAGTTGTTAGTTAGCCTTTTTTCTAGTCGGTTGTCAGATCAGAACCAAAAGGAAGAAAACATGGTCGGTGAGCTACATTACGAATCCGGTTAGTTATATATTATTATATTAATCGAATAAAATGTTATTTTATTGTATTTAACCGATTTGACGATAAAAAAAAATAGAAATATATTAATAGCATATTAAAATTGTTAATGTAAAAAGGCAATTCGCTTATTTAACGCATATGTAATTTATAATATTTTGAATTATATTATTAATATAATAAACTATTTCTTTATGAACATCGTGTTATATTAATATACGAGGATTCTGAGCGTGGCGTGATGAAGTCGGTAGAAATCTGTTAGGCAAGTATTAGGATGCGCGCAATATATATATTGAACAGATAAAGACTATGAAGTTATATATGCCGGAGAAGATAGACACGAACACGGAGTGGGTATAACAATTCATACTCGACTTAGTCAGAAAATCAGCGCGATAATCCCAAAATCAGATAGGGTCATTTTTGTTCGAATAGAAAACAAACCTAAGCCAATTGTGATAATACAAACATATGCACCAACAACAGAAAGCAGCGTGGAGGAAATTGATCGGTTCTACAAGGATCTGGAAGAAGTTAAAAGATGTACGAAAAATAATGATGTTGTGTTTGTAATGGGTGATTTTAATGCGAAAGTAGGGTCGGATCATGGTAGCCAAGTACGTGGGAAACATGCTCTTGAAAAGCAAAATGAAAGGGGCCAAATGCTCGTGGAATTTACGGAAAGAAATGATCTCATTATATGTAATACTTAGTTCGAACAACATAAAAGAAAATTATACACGTGGGTTAGCCCTGGAGATCGCTTTAGAAATCAGATAGATTATTAAAAACGCGGTCAAGAATTGACATATCCTGATGCTGACTGCAATACCGATCACAAGCTGCTGGTGGAAAAATGTAAAATAGTTTTAAAGAACCAGAAGAAAATAAAAAAAGAACGGTACCAACAACTCGATATTACAAAAATTAAATTAAAAAAGTACAGAAAACATCTCAAAATGAGTTGGATAATAAACAAATATATCAAGAAAATGTGCACGAAGGCAAAAAGTGAATGGTATGCTGAGAAATGTCAAGAAATTGAAGAACTTGAAAAGAAACACAATGACCGAGAAATGCATACAAAAATAAAACAAATGATGGACACACACACACACAAAAAAAAAGAAGTGGGATAGCATGTATGCGAATATAGTGTCAATAATCAAGAAAAGGAAGATATCTAGATAAAATACATAGATGAACTGTACAGGGACGATACACGGCCTGTTCAAATTAAAACTTCAACTGCAGAAAAATCACCGAAATGTGGGAGCAGAGAAACGCTGTTACAAGAGCCAGAAACCATAAAGCTGTGGGGGAAGATCTTATTCCTGTAGATTTAATCAAACACATAACACCGACGTATGAAAAGGGGATTTTGCAGATACTGAACAAAATATATGATGAAGGAACGCTGCCCGAGGACTTCAAAGTGATAAACCTCGTGCCATTACCAAAGAAAAAAAATGCGCAAAAAATGCTCAGAATATAGAAATGAGTCATGTGTTTAAATTATTACTGTCAATCATTAATGCCAGAATTGGAAGAAAGTTAGATGAAAATCTAAGTGAAACCCAGTACGGACTCGTAGCAAAAAAAAAGGAACGAGAGATGCAATAGCCCTTCTGAAAGTAATCATTCAACGGGCATTAAATGCTAATAGGGAACTCATTGTATGCTTCATTGATTATGAAAAAGCATTTGATCGTGTCAAACACGAGAAATTGATGAGAATCCTAAATAAATATAATATCGATAATAAGGACCTAAAAATTATCAATAATCTGTACTGGAGTCAAAGCGCTAATATAAAGATCGAAACGGAGTACTCAAAGAATAAATGCGATATACAGAAAGGAGTCGGGCAAGGATGTCCTCTCTCGCCAAGGCTGTTCAACATATATGCTGACGAAATGATGAAAGAAGCGCGAATTGGAAAAATGGGATTGAAGATCAATGGGGAACGAATAAATGAAATTAGAAACGCAAGCGCAGAAGATGATCGACCGAATAAATAGCGCTGGCTTGAGATACGGAATGAAAATCAATGTAGGTAAAACAAACGAGATGAAATTTACAAAGAATGACGACAAGAAGGTTATAATCAAAATTGGAACACATGAAATTGAAAATGTAAATGAATATATCTCGGCACACTGATAAATAACGATGGTCGAAACCACAAGGAAATAAAGACACGAATTGGTATGGCGAAAAAGGCCTTCAATAATCTAAGAAAAGTTCTTAGAAATCGAACGATTAACCTCACGCTACGAAAGCGGATAATGAAATGTTATGTATAGTCCTTTTTGAAATATGCCAATGAAACCTGGACTATGAGCGCGAAGTGTGAAGAGAAACTTGCTGCTTTTGAGATGTGGTGTTACCGAAGACTGCTCCGGATTTCATGGAAAGATTACATAACCAATGTGGCAATTTTATCAAAAATAGGAGAAAAACGGAAAAACGTGGTAGATGATGTTAAGAACAAAAAAAAGGAAATACATGGCACATAAAATCCGTGAAGGTGCAGTCTTTCTGCTGGCAGTACAAGGAAAAATACAGGGAAAGCCAGCAAGAGGAAGAAAGCGGATGGAGTTGATGACGGTAAATTAAAGACGCCATAAATCGCAGCATATGAAAAAGGATGTACGCAATCCCCTGTAAAGAGGAAGCGACTACGATGATGATATATATATATATATATATATCTATATATATAATATAAAAATAAACAATTTTATTAATAAAAATTACTAATTGTTAGTAATTTTTTTTTAGGTGGCGTGTGCGACAACTTAGGATAGAGTAACAAAGTGTTTTAACAGTTAATGCTATTTTCAAGTTAAAATAATTAATAGTAAATAGTGTTTAATAAATGATATATAATACCAATAAAAATACGAATCGTCTACGTATAGAGAACCAATGTACTTTTGTTTATGTATACACTTCATATTGCATGTTTTTGTTTATTTTTATTTTTATTGTAATCGCCTTTATTGTTTATGTATTAATTTCATAGTGTCGATTGTTGATTGTGTTGTTTTACCACGTTCGTTATCAGATTATTTAAAAATATTGTTTAAATATTAGAACTAGAAGCTTCAAACGACAAGTGTAAAAGAAGCAACTTTGAAACGAAAATATTCCTTACTATTTTAATGAGAGTTTTAGTCAAACAGAATAAAGAGATAGATGAAAAATTTAAACACCCGGATGGGGAAATAAGTGAAAAATGTCGACCAGATTTTTCTGAAAAAAACGCCGAATAAAGATGAACCGCAAATAGACTTTGTAATCAGTCCCATAAATATTTCATCAGTTCTAGATGTCGACCTCGTGACAGCACACACTGATCGTATACTTGTAAAAATAAAACTTCGAATCGAAAAGCTCTGCCAACTTTAGGTTCTACCTAGACTGACGAAAGAGGTGTTCGAGGATTTGTATAAAATTTTCCTTATCACATATGGCACACGTTTTGACCGAAAATTGTAAATCTTATATACAGGCTGTTATAACTGTAGATGATTTTCAATGTTTTTACATTTAAAAAAAAAAAATAAATAGAATTAAGACATTTCGTAGTTAAAAAGATACCATATAGCATACACGTCAACTGAAACGGTTAAATCCGACAGATACAAACGAAGAAGTAAGTTAAAAAAACGGATTTTACGAAATAATATAAATATGAAATCCCCTATTACATCACCTAATTCGTCCGAATAGAAATCGACCCTGAGGCGTTTCCTTCCTCCGTGGTGTTTTCTTTAGACTTTGCCTTAGCCGGTATTAAAATTTTTCCGAATTTTCTAACTATATCTGCTCACAATCTGACTAAATTGCTTTCTTCATAAACTGCCGCATAAGAGTGCGATTCATTAAGACAACGTTAGGAAACGTTTAAAATATCCTCGATACCTCAGTACGGACAGGTGTTACATTTGAAAAATTATTCGACGAAATACATGCTCGAGTACCGCTTCGTTAATTTACAAATGGTTATAATTAGAACTTTTGACAAATCTTCGCTCTGAAAATTGTAAAAAGACATTATTTAGAAGTTGGACACAAAAAAAATTACGAAGAAGACAGTACCGGACGACACAGCTGCAACTTAATTCACGATATATTACCATAGAGACGCGAATTCGGAATTATTCCCGATTTTAAATTACTAACGGGAACGTGAAAAATGTTGGGCCTCATCTATCTCGTAAGAATGACAAGTGCGCGTGTGAAACCGCTGTTACCATATATACTGTTTATCCGAAACGACATAACGAGAACGCAATAAAAATACACTTAACTTAGGATATAAACGAGCTTCTCGACAATTTTAATCATTTACTTTTGATGAACTACGTAACAAATTCCGGTATTATTAAATTTTTTTACCAGGCCTGTACGGAACAGTAATGAAACATTTTAGCGTCGAATAAAATTGTACACATAAACCGAATATACTTTAACGCGCGTTCATGCATGTATGACTGTGTGAACTATTTGTGCAATAATGGTTACAATTTTTTACACGTGCAACTATAGCGCATGTATGTACATAGGATATATGCACGTTTATTTATATGTAGATAATTCTAAAATATTTACACCTATTACACATTTGCCTTACTAAACTATAAATATATAAGCATATAAGCATATATATAAATCAATTGAAAATTAGTTAAATCACTAATATTTATTTTCTTATAGAAAACACAAAGCTTTTCGGCATTTACGTCATTATCAAGTGAAACATTTTTAAAAAATCATAATTTTAAAAATATAAATTAAATATAATTACTTAAAAATATTTGACGGTGATTGTGAAAATATACTCCAAAAATTCTGTTCTGCTTCTGTTCTGTCTATTTTTTGAATTGTTGAAATTTAACATCGATATATTTGTTTATTAATTTTGTTTTTTTATATTAATTTTTTCTTCAATATTATTTTCCGGATTCTGTAAAAATTGTATGCTGGTGAAATTTTAAATTTTACATTTACTGTCGCGATGTATGATGTCCAAAAGTAAGATATAAAATATAAAAATATACGAACACAAAAATTTTTTAAAAAACACAATTTTATAAGTAAAATAAAAATAAATATTAAAAAACAGAATCCGTAAAATAATATTGAAGAATTAATATAAAAAAACAAAATTAATAAACAAATATGTCGATGTTAAATTTCAACAAATCAAAAAATAGACAGAACAGAAGCAGAACAGCATTTTTGGAGTATATTTTCACAATCACCGTCAAATATTTTTAAGTAATTATATTTAATTTATATTTTTAAAATTATGATTTTTTAAAAATGTTTCACTTGATAATGGCGTAAATGCCGAAAAGCTTTGTGTTTTCTATAAGAAAATAAATATTAGTGATTTAACTAATTTTCAATTGATTTTTTATAAAAAATCACTACATTCCACGTTATATAAAAAATTATATATATATATATATATATATATATATATATATATATATATATATATATATATATATATATATATATATATATATATAATAAAAAAAATTAAGCTTATAAACAAAATAATTGCCAGTGAAACTAGTGTGCAGCTCGCGAAAATGTGAGTGTACACGCGGATATTATATATTATAAAGTATTTTAAGGGTAAGTGGTAAACTGAATAAGCCTTAAACTGTACTGCGCCTCTGTAAACGGAACAAACTGTCAAACATTAATTTAAATTAGTATTAGATCCTCCCTCGTCCATCTACAGTTTCTTCAACATTTCCGAGTGACAGGCCATCTTCTTTCTCCAACTCGCGCATTATATTTCGCCTGTTCTTATTGTGTATCATTCCATCCTGTTCTTTACTCCTGAGTGAGTTTCTTTTATATTAAGTTTACCCTCCAATTCTTCGGTTTTATTACATTTCTTCTAATTCACTTTCCTTCAAGTTTCGGTGATGTATTTATATATATATATATATATATATATATATATATGTGTGTGTGTGTGTAATTTCAGTTTTCGTCCTAATTAAATAATTATTCGGATTTATTTTTATTTCATTTCGACGATAACAACTTTTATTAAAGCGACGACAAAATTCAAGCTGTTTATATGGCTGTCGGTCCGTTAAAATGACAGCGCCGTAGTCTGAATTCTTTTACGTTTTTTTAATTAAACAGGTCGTGAAATTTAAAATATATTTCCCAAAAGAGATTATTCAGATGATAAAGCGTAGGTATAGGATTATAAAAGTTAATTCGAAAAATAATTTATTAAAACGGGCAAAGCGAAATTTAATCCGAAAAACTTGGAACAAAGGAAATATAAAACATGCCTTCCTTAGCATACCGCCTACGTGTAGTACGAGTTGTTTAAATTCTTAAATATACAAAAAAAAAAACAGCAAAAGCAAAAAATCAAAAATAACAGAAAAAAGCTAAGAAACATTTCTCAATGATTATTTTCTTTAAGATTACTGGTGGGATGAACAAAACTATAATACAAGTCTAAAAAAAGATTTCCTTTATCATACTGAGAAAACTAAGCTACTTTATTATTATTATTATTATTATCATAATTCGGTAGTACGGGTGCCCGCTACACCTAGCGGGACGTATACACTCAGGAACTTACTGAGGTCGAATTTAAAAGTTCCCGTTAATAAGGAAACGGAAAACATTGTCAATATACTAGGGGTGATTCAGATAAGAATTGTAGTAAGGAAAACAAGAAGTCAGTGCTGGGTTGTAAGTGTTATTAGAACATGACGATATATTAATATGTTGGAATAAGCAATAGTTTTGGTAAAAGGGACAGAATTATATTATCGTGTTTCTCGCGATTTATGCCTAGATATTATAAGAACCAATGAAGTGAAATATCTGGAAGTTTACCTAGATGGACTGACATTGAGGTCGCATATCCATAAGAAAAGGTAAGAAATCAACATTCGTTAAAACAATTTTTATTGGCTATTAGGTTACCACTCCAAACTGTCACTGCAGAATCGTCTCTTAATATATAAAACTGTACTACGTCCAGTATGGTCCTAAATAACGCAACTCTGGTGTTGCGCAAAGACATCAAACAAACTGATTACACAGCGTTTACAGAATAAGGTGCTGCGCATAATTGAAAGAATACTATGGGTACGTGTCTAATGAAGTCCTACATCGGGATTTGAAAACCGATGATGAAGTTATCCAGAGGCTCGCACAAAAACAACCGATGCGGTTACAAAACCACCTAAATCAGCTGATAGTCGAACTTTCAAACATAGAACCGTCATCAAAACTCAAGCAAACTAAAATAAGAAACCTAATCCTATTTAGATAAATATGAAGATCGAAATATCCAAAATTTTACACGGGGTGTACTACCAAACGAGCCTCAAAAATTTCAAAATTCTTAATTTCCATACAGGTCATTTTCAATGACTTAACACATTATGCGTACGTACAAAATTCCACCCTAAGCGTTAGAGCCGTTTTCAAGATGCCCGAGAATGTATATACATATATTATATAAATGAATTACTCGTTTAACAACAATTGATCGTTTACAATATATTATAATCTATATAGGACAGAGCTTGCCACGTAATAAATTGTGTAATACTATTTAATATATATATTTTTTTTTTTAATATATATTTTAAGAGTTAATACGATCTTTAGACTACGCTCAAATAAGTATTACTATTATTACGATGATGTATATGCTTAAAACTAGTGTTAAACATAAAGACGGGTGTGAAGACACTTGCTCCAGCGAGCAAGGCTTCTTACTAACTTACATATATCATATATAAATTAGTACTTAATGCTAAATCAAGTCATGCGGTTTCATTCGTTTCAAACGGCGAGTATCGAGTTCGATGTCAAACAATTTTTTCGCTTCAAGATTGGGATGTCCATGCAGTCGTCGTTTATGCATCTTGGCAATATCTTGTATTACTTCGCGTACACTTTTTACCGCGAGGTCGCGGTGTATGCCATCGTTGCGGGAGAAACGATAGGCATCTACGATTATTCGTAGGATTACGTTTTGTCAAGTTTGGACAAGCTGCTGATTGGTCAGCTATTCCATATGTCCGTATGGGCTTTATAATTTGTAAGTATATCAGGCGTTTGCAGTAAATGCTGAGCGTTGAACGCCGTCCTATTAGCCAGTATAGTGATGACATGGTTTTCTTGATTTGCCTGCACTTCATCTTTACATGCGGTTTCCACGAAAGACGAGAGTCCACGTGCATGCCAAGATATTTTACCACGTTGGTTTTGCGGAATAGGTTGATCTGCAATATAAACCCGATGGGACACGTTAACGTGCCGCAGGGTGAATACGATATGTTGCGATTTGGAGTTGTTGAACATGATTTTCCATCGTTGAGCCCAACTGATGACGCTATCTAGATGTCGTTGAAGGTTCTTTGTTGCTTCCTTCTGGCAACTACTCTTGGATAGAATGGTGGTGTCATCGGCGAACGTAGCCGTAATTGTTTTTATCATCAGTAGGTAAATCGTTGGTATATAGGAGGTACAGGATAGGTCCAAGGACACTACCCTGCGGAACTCCAGCCTGTATTGGGTGATACGATGATTTAGCATCTTCGTGTGCTACCCGAATTTGTCTTTCTGACAAGTATGATGTTAGCAAACGACATAGATTCCCTGGTAGAAGGTTACACATTTTAACGATGAGACCTTCGTGCCAGACTTTATCGAAAGCCTGTGCTACGTCGAGGAAAACGGCCGTGCAAAATTGTTTATCTTCGAATGTTCGCTCTATAACTGTCGTTACCCGATGCACCTGTTGAATTATGGAATGTTGGTCCCTAAATCCAAACTGGTGGTTTGGGACCTCCACAAATAATCTCATTCGTTTTAGTACTAGTTTTTCATATAATTTTGATATTGATGATAAAAGCGATATTGGGCGGTAAGACGTTACTTCCTCCGCTGGCTTTCCTAGCTTCTTGAGCATAATCACTTGCGCTGCCTTGAAACAGGCTGGTAGCTCAAGTCTAAGACTTGCATTGAAGCAGTACGCAAGTAGAACAATAGCTTTACGTGGTAACTCTTTCAATATACGTGGTGATATATGATCAATGCCTGGGGCCTTCGTCGGGTTAATATTTTTCTCAATTTCCTGTGCTATCTCCATTGGAGTAAAGTACTTCAATGGTTGATCTGCCTGATAACTTGTTGAAGGTGTCACGTCTGACGCAATGTCGTGTGGCTGAAAGACTGTTGCTAGGTTTCTAGCAAAAAGCTCTGCTTTTTCTGCATATTTTCTAATCCGATTTCCGCCTTCATCTTTAAGCGGTGGAACTTGTATAATAGGTCGCTTTATCCTGTGGGTAGCTTTCCAAAGCGTGTAGTTTTTATCAGCGTAGGGACTGAGCTCTTCAAGATATGTTGCAAATGTTTTTTGTTGTATTTCCTTAATTAATCTGTTTAGCTGGTTATTCAGATGATTGAAAATGGTTTTATCTCGTGGATTACGTGACTTATGCCATTCCCGTCGTGCTTTCCTTCTCTCAGAAATCTTCTGGCGAACTTCGAAAGGATATGTAATTTCTTGCACTCCGCTATTCCTAGTAGGAGGTGTAGCAAGCTTTGCTGAGTTCTGGATTGCTTCAATGAGTTGTTCGACTTGAGCATCGAGTTCCGCAGGAGATTTGAGTCTCACTGTAAGACTGATTTGTGGGTCTAATTCGTAACGAAGCCGATCCCAGTCCGTATATTTGTTTATGAGGGTAACTTTCTTTCCCTTCGTTATGACTGTTGCACTTACTGTTAATAGCAATGGAGAGTGATCCGAAGACAGGTCTTTTACATCTTCGATAACCATGTAGTTAGTTGCAATACCTTTCATGACGAAGAAGTCGATTAGGTCTGGTTTCTTTCGTCGGTCAGTTGGCCAGTAAGTCGGTTTCCTTCCCAATAGGAAATTGCAGTGTGTACTTTTAATGGCATCGAAGAACCGTTTGCCTTCCGCGCGAGTAATCGATGATCCCCATGCCGTGTGTTTGGCATTAAAGTCACCTCCCAGGATGAATTTGTTACCCGAATGTCTCAGAAATTCTTCGTAGTGTCTGCGCTCCATATCTTTTTGTCCACGTTTGCGCGGAGGCGAATAGGCCGCAGCTATATTTATTTCACTGTTATTGAAATTAACTGATACAATCGTACATTGCATATAATCACGACAGAATTCTTGTTGTTGAAAGTGTTGGATGTTCTGGCTGATTAGGATAGCAGCTCCAGCATGAGCACCACCACTGGGGTGCGGTGTGGAGTAGCAATCATACCCGCGCATTTTGATATGATCTCTCGATGTGAGATGACATTCAGAGATTATCGCTATATCAATCTTATTGACATGGAGATAGGTCACAAGTTCCGTCTGTCGTCGACGAAGACCATTAGCGTTCCATGCGATGACTCTAAAAGATTCAGTCATTTTTCTTTCGGGATTTTTCCTTCTTACTCAGTGGAGTAGAGGCTTGTTCTAGCACGGAGATGCGATTCGTTATGGCGGCGAACTGTTTAATATGATCTTGAAGAGTTTTATTAACATCGGCCAAAGTCACCTCTTTATTAGCTTTCTTCAGCTTTCTTAGCTTGTGAAGAAAGCTTTTGTTTCTGAGGTATTGTTGTTGCAGCACTACTCGTTGCCTCAGCATATGATTTACCAGGTTGAACCTTTGCAGATGGGGTACGCTTTTGTTGAACGCGTTGTATCACACTTGTTTTAGGTTTTGAGATTGCATTCATTAGGTTGCAGTAAGCTTCACAACCCTTATAATTAGAAGAGTGGTTTCCATTACAATTAACACACTTGAACTTCTTGGGATCTTTAAGATTGCAAGAAGCTGATTCATGATTACCTGCACACTTAAAGCAAGAAATCTTTTGATAACAATTAGCTTTTGTATGATTCCATTTCTGGCATCGCTTACATTGTGGGATTGTCCTTACTTTAACTGGTGGCTCTACTGAAACCTTGCAATTTAGTAAGTATTTAATGTCACAGACTTCCTTGTTATGGCGATGGTTCGAGGTCTACATAGAACAAGGGATATGTCCTCCTAACTCGATCTATAATTTTGTTATTTTTATCTCTAATTTTAGTTGTTTTCGAAATGTTCGTAACTTTCCGAATTTCATGCTCTTTCATGGTAAGGCATTCTGCAATTTCTTCAGGTGCCGTGGAAGAAGGAAGACCTCTGACTACCACTCGATATGGTTTGGTTGCTTTAAATGAGTATGTATGATACTCGAGATTTCCGTATTCACTGATTAGGCCTCTAGGAGCTTTATCGAGATGAGCTATAACATTACGAAAGTAAGCTTTATTTCGGGTAAATATACGAATGAATCCTTTGGCTGGTTTAAATATTGTGTTAGTCTTACCCACGCAATTATCAAGGATATCTTTTTTTTAAATGCGGAGAAATGAAGTTTGCTACTGCTTGCAACTATCGGTGGTGGGGTATTTTTACGTACTGTAGATAATCGATCAAACGTCGATTCACTCTCCATGTCAACGTCATCAGTAGGTAGCAATGTTGCATCACTGGATGGCGCAATAGTCTGGCTAATAGACTGATTGTCGGTAATGTTACTGTGTGTTTGTTGATTGGGTCTTTTTGCAGGACTTTCTGTACATTCTAGTGTTGATTTAGTTGTCTGTCTTCCAGCTGCCTGTCCTTGCTGTAACCAAAGTTGCTGTTTTAGCTCTTTGATTTCTATTTTAAGTTGTTCATTTTGTTGTTGCATCAATTGCAACTGTGCAATTAATCCGTCTATTTGCTTGTGCGGGCCGTTTTCACCTGTTTTGATGGTCAACCGTTTATGATCTTCTGTTGAGTCACTACTGCCTGCTGACAGCTGTCTCTTAATGGAGAAAGAATTCCCCTCATTATTTAAAATTATTAATGGTTCTACCGTTTTGGTTTCATTTTCGTTGCCGCGAACAGGCGATGAGGGTCTTGTAGTTGGCGGCGTGCGTTGCATATCTGTTTACACTTAATCAATGTAGTAGGATTATGTATTAGGTATCACTACTCGCGGAATTATACATATTACTGTAATATATAATATATATCGAAATGTTAGTTTTACCAACACCACACGGCGCGGTTAAGAATAAATAGAAAGATCTCACCGAACTTCAGCGTTAGATAGTTGATAAGATAAGAAACAAGCAAATCGATTTCTGTTTATAGATGAAAAGAATTTCAATTTAGCTTCGATTTTAAATATGCGATAAGTACAGCGAACTGATAACGCGAGAACTAACAACCGAACAATACAATTATAACCATTTAATAATTTAACGTAACGGAATAAACACTATGAATAAAATTTAACCGCCTATCATGTATGAAAACTTCAACGTATTCGATTTACATATGCCGGCCGTTCGATATCTCGTATTGTTGATACTGATTTATTCTACAACGTTTAAGTATAAAGTTATAAAATTGTTTATTTTGGGTAAAAATCAGGTACACAATTTAACTTTTCGAGCGATTTTATTTTTCTTCTCAGGATACATGTGTTTTGTTATTACTGAGACATATATATCTCACTCGGTATTACTATAACAAATTTGCGAATTATTTTTATTCAGATTATACTAATAAAATGGGTAAGTATCATTTATTATTACTATGTTATCACTTTATTCTTAGTCAGTAAATAACTTTATCTGCTCAGGGTATTTATATAACAAAGCTGTATTTTTATAACCAAATAAAAATGTTTTTGTATTACAGCAAAATTATTTTCTTATAAAATAAATAATATCATTTTATAGGTAACAGCAGTTTATTTTAAAAAATATATATATTGTGTTCGTATTCTACGAGAAAATTAAAATATTCTGTGCATCAAAATACACAAACTTTAAACATGTATTCTCTTTATACTGGAATTTTTAACTTTTGAAAAATGAGCAAACGGATTCTCAATGAATGTGACATAGAAGCAGCATTTTGAGTGACTTTTCATTACATAGCGACTTATCATTCGTTCTCTTAGATTTTAATGGTAATATTTCACATCATAAACATCCATGTAGGCTAATATCATTACAATATAATTCGGATGAATCAAACAATAGCAGTAGAAATGATGATGATAATCAGATTGAAAGATCGCAGATAGCTATTACTCTTTCACAGTTGATTTTTTCTTCAAACAAAATACAGACCCTTTAGGAGATTCTCACTGACTGAGACATAAAGTGGAATTGTCTCATGGGTAACAGCCTTAGGTAGAACTCCTAGTTTTATATATATAAATATATATATATATATATATATATATATATATATATGAGTATATGTATATATTTTATATACATTTTATATATATATATATATATATATATATATATATATATATATATATATATATATATATATATGTTATATACATAAAAGAATTGTTCGTTTAAATATATAATATATACATATATATATATATATATATATATATATATATATATATATATATATATATATATATCTTCTTCTGGTGTCACAACGACGAACACCAGTTAAATTTTTCTGGTCACCGCTTATATTCGGCTCAAATCATTGTCAAATCTTCTTTCGTTAAACGCGCTTCAACCATATTACCTCATAGATCGGTACTCGCTCTTCATAAGAGAGTTACTACAATCTTGGACTCGATGAAACTCACTTTACCACCAACATATCAACTACTATAGCAACAATACCCCCATGGGCGAACTTCAACATAGATCTTCAACTGCAACAATTCTCAAAAAAGAATCGCATATCAGCATATGATCAGAAATACGACAGTTTCAAAATATTCTTTAGTAATGGTTCCAAAACACCTTAGGGAACTGGTTGTGGAATTGCATCCGATGAAGAAATTATTCACCGTTACTCCCTTCCAGATCTATTTACTATTCTTCCGGCTGAACTGTTTGCTACAAAACTCGCTATAGAATATGTAATAAACTCCGATCCTCATTCCTCTTTCCTCATATGCACAGGCTCACTAACTGCACTTACTTCTCTTCAAAAATATTACTGTCCTCGTCAACATCCAGTTGCCAAAGAAATTATTCGCGCTCTTTGTGATATAAATGTTCGTGTTTCGTTCGCGTGGATTCCATCACATGTTGGAATCCAGGGAAGTACGCTCGCGGACATTACAGCAAAGAAGGCTCGCTGTTCTTTCCGATACCGAACATTAGAATACCATCAAGGGATCTTCAACCACGTGTAATGAAGAAGTTATTACAGATATGGCAACAACAGTGGACCAGCAAACACGAATAAACTACGTCAAATTCGAGACACCATCAAAATATGGAACACATAACTATCGGCGGCCAACCGAAAATGAAATCGTTATCACAAGACTCCGTCTAGTACACTCCAAACTCACACATAGACACCTCCTACCAAATCAACCTCTCCCACTCTGTTCCAACTGCAATTCCCATGTTACAATCTAACATCTACTCGTTAGCTGTGTTCAATTTATAATTCTTACCGAGCACAAATTCTCCAATTGCCCACCCTCTCTGAAATTCTGTCTGATCATCATGCTAAAGTTGAACGTCTCCTTCATTTCTTCAACATCGCCAACTTATTTCAATCCATTTAATTCCTATATTATCATGCCTCTGGCTTAGGCGGCGGTACACGGCATGCCAACAAAGAAGAAGAAATTAAGTTTTTTATCGTTGCCTTCCCAGTCCACTGTTTTATATTCTTGGACCATCATGTTATTTCTTTTTCCGTTAATTTTCCCTCCTATACCTAACTGCAATATTTCCTATTTTTTATTTCTGATAACGTGTCCAAAGTACCACGACTTTCTTTTTTTAATTGTGTCGAATATTTGCTCTTCGTAATACGTCATCCTTTTTTCAATTTCTGCATCTACGATATTTTCATTATTCTCCTGGTCGCTACATTTCACACGCTTCCAAATATGTTATTGTTTCACTCGTGTAATAAGATGAGATATATGTAACGTCTTATAAATCCTTATCTTACATACGAACTTATACATGTGTCGGTGAGCAATTTACCCGTTCTTCCGAAAGTAGTTCCTTTGCGTAGCCACATCTCCTCTTAACTCAACGGATGGATCGAATATGTTTGTAAGATGCCAAAATATTTCAACTCTTCGACTTCTTCTATACTTTTATCACTGGTTATTGTGGTAGTTTTTGTGGTTAATTATTATCACGGACTTCGATTTTGTTTTTCATTTATTATATAGGCGTGTATATAGATATAATGTGTATATATTATATGTAGAGAACATTAGTCTGTGTTAATAAAGTCCAAAGAGATCAAAAAGATAAGAAAAATTTGAATATCACAATTTAGCAATAATATTGTATATAATATATACAAATTGTCTAAAATATATAATGAAATATAGTGAAGTGATCTGACACTAATGGTAGTACAGAAAGATGCACAAACAGCAGACAAGTTGATATAAAGGTATCTGATGGAAATAAGTAAACGGGCTCGTGACAATAGGTTAACAGTTTATACAGCTAAAAGAAAAAGTATATTATTGAAACCAAGCGAAGATAGCGATATGTATAAACCGAGAATAATAATGCACTCTAATGAATGTATTACACGATAGATACAAATTATTGTTCTAATCAAATCTGCGAACGAATAGAACTGGTAAGTAAACATAGATATCTCGGTATAATAATAGACAACCATCTTAGTTCCGAAAATATTGAAAAAAAATTGCAATCAATCATTGTACGCATTAAGAAAACACTGAAAACAGTATATTTCGCGTTGATTGAGTACAGGTTGAAATTTAATAAAGATAAAAATTAGAAAAAATCATTAAACGATTTATTAAAAGAACATAATGAATTAAACGTTACGGGACTCAATCTATTTATGAAGATTTGGGAACATATAACGAACGAAAATTCTCTACAAATTGATGAAAAAATTACGAATCGAGAAAAACGCTAAAGTCATTGAGATCAAAATGTGGTAAACAAACAGATAAATTAATTCTAATAAAAATATTAAACCGGTTACCGGATTATATAGTGGAAAGTGGTAAGAGTTGAAAACATGTTTATGAAAGTAATGTGAAAATATGGATTTTTTTAATAATAAGTGAAAAAAATTCGAAATATGCAAATGGGGGATGAAATAAGTAAACAAAATGACCTACTAGTGTAAATGAAAATTTTCAGATAAGCATATACAACATATATGTGGGAGTGAAAATGAGGGAGCAAATGTACGTGTAAATGATATGATTGAAATTAATATTTATGCGTGTGTGTGTGTGTGAGAGAGAGAGTGACTAATAACAAAATTATTAAACATATAGTAAGGTATTATTTACATATAGTAAAAATTTCGGTGAAAATGTTCGTCGATCTAGAAGTAAATTGCTTGAGTGTGTTTATAAAATAAAGAATTTAATAAATGTTCGTAATTTCAAATATACGTGGTTTTTTTTAGACAAAAAAAAAAATGAATGTATAGAAGACGGGGATAAGATAAATTTTGTTATGCTATTTGATAATTGAGCGTAGGAAAATAAAATCGAATAAATAAAAGTAGGTATTCAAACCGCGTCAGCGTATATAACCCGAATATGTCGAAGTGTTTCGACATTTACACCGCGACATTTTAGGAGAAAATTGAAGTTTGTTCGTCTAGGTGACTGAGTCTTTTTGTAATAATCTAGAACACATCCGAAGTTCCGACATTATTCGGTTCAACGAGGAAGAACCTATACAAGATCATCGCAATCAGTATAAAAAGCTAAAATGAAAACAAGAGAACGAAAATAAAATAAAATAATAAAAACTTCGAAGCAGTGAACTCGATAATTCAAAAACAACTCCAACAAACTTTTAAATCTTCCCCTTTTATATATTATATATATATATAGATATATAGATAAAGTTAAGTTGAACCACCGTGATAAAGGTTAGACGAGCGAAACATGTTACGATTACACTAACAAGGTACTTTTACACCCACCCGACTGAAAATCGTACCCAAAAACTTGTTGCGCTTATAAACTTCGTTTCGAAAATCGTAAAATAGGGCGAACTTTTATCTCGAATTTCAACCTCGCTAAAATAATGTTGTATCTTCAATAATTGAAAGTTACGTATAAATAAATAAGTACGCGCCGTAAAATGCGTAAAACTAGAATTAACAGAATTAATACTTTTCAGCTCCGCGTCAGTCATATGTGACCGACATGATCCATTACCGCCAGCCCGTATGATTTTTTTGTATAAATGCGATAACGTGCTAATTGATAATTGTTACTCCGTTTTATGAAATATCACTTTTGTGCCATAACAGAACAAAACCTCAAAAAAAAAAAAGTGTCAGTCATTTACGACTGACATATTGTCTGTTATCACACATATGTTTATATTGAAAGTATAAAGTTTTCATTTGAAACTTTTCATTATTCTGTACCGTTAAACTATTCCATGCGCTCGAAATTGTTTTACATTAATTAGAACTTACATGAAATAATGCACTGCTGGAGTGCCGAAATCAGTGTTTGGGACTTACTCACTAAAAACCACATCTCTCTCTATAGAAAAAAAAAAGAAGGATGGAGGATCCTGCACAAATGCAAGAGACCTCCAAACTTAAAATTAATTTATAGCGATGAAAGGATGGATGAGAATTCATAGTCCCTTCTTCCATCAATAAAGAACGATTTTGCGAATTAAAAACGTCAACGGTAAAAAAACACAAGAAAACTAATAAAATGGATATTGGCTTCTATCCAAGAACTTGTTAATAAGCGTCGTCTTCATGTGGATCCCAGCTCACTCCGGAATTCAAGAGAATGAACTTGCCGATCAAGCGTCAAGAAATACTGCTTCATCTTTACCTGTTCTCAACATCCCAGTTCCAGCACCCGACCCGAAGAAACAAATAAAAAATGGGCTTCAAAAGCTGTGTGCAGAAAAAGTGGCAACTGACTCCTCAATCGAACAAGCTTCGTCAGATCAAGAACTCAACTCAGCCTTTGGAAAACATATCTTCCAAATCGCAGAGAAGATGTCATCAACAGCAGATTGCGGTTGGGACATACTCGGCTCACTCACGCATACCTCATCAACAGGACCTCTGCTCCAGAATGTGCCGTGTACGGAATTATTCTATCCGTCCCCCACATCCTCATTGACTGTCCTTTATATCCTCACAGATTATCGCATAACCTTCCTTCTACACTCCGTCTGCTTTTTCAAAGATGAGAGCTCTTCCCTCTCTAACTTAAATCAGGACTTTCTTCCATAATCTAATTCCTCTACTCCTTCCGTGCCTCTAGCATTAGCTGCTGTACCCGGTACATTAATTTAAAATAATAATAATAAAAATAAAGACTCTCTCTCGAAAAAGAAAAAGAATAATAACAAAATAAGAAATAATAGTTAAATTAAAATATTAAAATTAATTAAAATTAATTTAAATAAAAGAATAGCCGACCACGCTACAAAGTAATGCAAAAATTATAAAATTTAAAAACACTGCAATCGTATTAACCGCTATTACGAACTATAAAATTTTTAATTTTTAATTATTTTTTTTTTTTATGGGGATGCCTTTACAGCTTACCCAACGTGATGCCGAAATAATCACTAACTCATATTTTTATGAACTCGGACAACTTCTCGAGAAAAGTCGCTATGTCTGGGAACAAACCTAGATTCTCAATATGCAGAAGGGACATTACGTTATAAGGAGGACCATCACGAGATGCGTGCAGTAATTTGAGATACAGTTCAGAGCGTAATGCTGTTAATGAAGGACATTCGAAGAACACGTGGTCAGGGTTGTAGACTACACGACCAGCATGTAGAGGACAATACGGATTTTCTCTAAGCTGCATAATGAACAGGCGGTCCGGCAACAAGCAATGCCCAAACCGCAATCTGCTGATAAGCATTGAACTCATAACCTGTTCAATCAGCGAAAGAAAGCTTCCAACTTTCCTACTGAGAGAGTATACATTTGCACAGTCTTCATTCACAGCAGACAGAAACTGCGAGAGTTTCGAATAATTTTGCAAGCCGGAATATCTTCCCATTACAATCAATTGGAAGTTTTTTCGAGCCTACGAGAAATATATGAAGCAGATCGACTCTGACTGTGACAATTGAAAAGAAATGCTTAACTTCTTGAAACTACGAAGAAAAACGATAAATAATTTCCTAGCATTAAATGTGATCGCGAAAAAAAATGAAATTCCTCCGAAGCTATTTATACCGAGTGATAAATTTTTCATCTGTAATTTAAAAAATTACTAAAGACTTCACTGTCAAAACCATTAAAAAAAAAACAACACAGTCTAAATAAACAGGCGTCATCATATCTAAGTTACCAAAAAGACAGTGGATTTCGAGATCTGTAGGGTAAAGAACTTCTTGGCGCGGCAAATAAGATTTTACACATTAAATGCTTCATCGAATGACAGTGATTCAATAATAATGACGACCATAGAGATTATCACTTGTTCTCTGCATTCACTTAGACCGCATTAAGTTTTCAGATTTGTAGAATCAGTTCTGAGATGGTGAAATGCCATCAGTGAGGTAGTACTTATAATTCTCTGTCGATCGCTAATCTTGACAGAAAGCTCGACTACACTGACAGTTGAACAACTAGAATAACTGCGATGGTACTCTTGTATTGTCTTTCTAATTTTAAAAATAGAAAGGCCTCGCAGAACTAATAAAAAAGCCACCCCCGTAAAAGTCCACTGTTGTTCATAAAAGCCTGTTAACTTACTTTCCGATGTTAGAAAATTATTTCAGCGGTTACTGATGCTACATCTCGAGCGAGAATTAGACGGAGGTTGTCGTAGGTTCAGATATACTCACGCTGTTTCTACAGAATTGTGATTACGTTATGACTGAGTTGACTTAAGTTGACAGAAGTATGTATTGAGAATATTTTTCAATATAACGGGTGCTATTGACCAAATTATTTGAACAGGGTTCTAAATGAACTTTACGCGGTTAAAATTTCCACATATTTAATAAATGCATTAGAAAACTAGTTCTAGAGAAGAACCGATGGTCTTCGTGTCTTCTATTACTTACTCGTTCTTTGACGGGGATACATAATTCAATTTTTGCGGAAAAAATTAATCGTTTATATTGATGATGTTCCTACACTTGCAGGTAGTTGGATATTTCGAGTAAGGAGGACATTATAATTTTAGGAGCATGTGTTTGGGTATGGCCTTTTATACTGAGAAGTTACTTATTCGTTATAGAAGTACCGGAGTCCCAACCTTCGGCGAGATTATGAATAAATCAGTATGGATAATTTCGGTGAAATGTGTGAGAGTTATATTAAATGCTAACGACAATTTCTCTGAAGACAGCATTCCAGGGCAGAAATTTACGATATATACAAGCAGTCACAAAGCTCGATGTGCATAGTATTTAACATAGAGAAAACATAGAATGGTATCACCAAGTTATGCTAAGGGTGGCCAATAACCTGACAGATTTATTTTGAAATCTGACTAGTCAACTGGCGAAGATTTCCTATGTTTCGTTTAAGAATTGTACTCTAAACTGTGCTTCTCTTATATGATTGTCCTTGAATGTGGAGATAAAGTTTGTGCTGCACAAAGTAGTTATACTCATTATCCTGGATTATACCATCTGGTAACTAGAAATTGTATTTACTTCTTATTAGGGGATAGTAACCCAACCAATAATATGAGGCCCTATTGAATGATAATCGCCACTTACCAGCTCTAATTTGGATCAGAGATATCGTTAAGCGATAAGTTTGTACTCTTGACAACTTCGCAATACTTCGCGCTACTATAGTTTGTGACTAAAATGCTATTTAGATCTTTGTAAGGAGATAAAAACATAAAACTATCAGGACGTCTGGCTCTGTAAATATGGTGGACCTTCCGGTAAATGAAAATTTAGTGCATCTCTAAGAGTGAAACGCTTTTTTTATATAAAGTGAGTAGGCAGCGACATTTACAAAAACGTGTCAGACTCCTAAAAAAAATAAACCATTTATAGTTTACTCGATTTAACACAGTGGATAATAAAGTCTCCACAATATCGTCTAATCCAAAACTTTTGCTATCATCCCACAGCAACACCGTAAATTTTTTTGACGTAGCGCACACCTTGTTTTGAGGACAATTATCAAGGCATAAACTGTAACAAACTACGTTAGCATCGAGCGTGACTTTATATACTTTCGGCATTTGATCGGTACCCTTTTTCGGTCATCAAGAATCATTCTATATTTACAGAAGAATACCCAAATCTTTGTTTAACCTTGTATTACAATTTAGCACACACAACACACATACGCAAAAAAAAAAAAGGAAAAACGCCTCAGCAAGAAGTACGCGTGAAAGGTAAATTAATGTGCTTCCCGATACCTTGAAATATGCTCGTGTCCTAGAAATAAAGACTCGAATAAAGGAGTTTTTTAATGGGTCAAATATTTTTACCTTTAAATATGCTACGTATACGTTTCTGTTACCTATAATGTTATACAATCTAATTCAGTTTTTAGCATAATTCTTTTAGTGAAATAATATTTACCGATAACAAAAGGGATTACAGAGCCAATAGAGTTGGACCCTGCACCCGTGGATTCAGTATCAAGGAGTTCAGTTATCAGCACATTGTTGGCTCGAAAGTGGCAGCAACGACCTTGGGTAGTATAAACATGCTTTTTTTAATATACAAACGTGCTACCCGAGCTTCTCTTTCACCATAATTTAAGTAACAGTTCGTTTTGGGTTCATGTATAACGATCCTGCATAATACAATACAATGTGTTATATACCATCCTCAACCATTTTTCATATGTGTTACTGCAATTTGTCAGAACTTTGTTATGAAAAAAAACATTTTTGTATAGAAATATTACTTTTTCATTTAATATTTTAAAGTAATTTCGAGTAGACCACGTGTTCATTTTTTTTGTCAGTTTCCGCTGAGTTGTTACAATTAGAAGTTTTAGCGTTACCCAAAAATATTGCGCGTGATTAAAACATTTGTTGTGCTTGTTTCACGTTATTAAGAGACATTTTAATTTCCTATTGTGTTTCGATAGCGTTCATTATGTTGCCAAATAAGAGGAAAACAGGTAATGTTCTCGGCACATCTGAGTCAGAAATGCGACCACCTTTCAATCGATGTCAAGATTAAAATTCTTAATTTGATGGACGAGGAAAAAATTATGCCGCGAATTCGTTAGATTATACAACGTGAATTAATCTTCAATTCGCGAAGTTTTTAAAAACAGATTGTTCAATCGTGAAAATTTCAATATTTCAAATCAAACAGCGAAATCAGTTTCAACCGAACCAGATGAAATGTTGGTAAAAGTTTAAAATTCGTCAAGTATTATGACGTCGAAACGGGTGTCAATTGATGGAATTATTTTGTCCCAAAAAGCTTTGAGTTTGTACGAATATCTTCGGAGTAAGAATGCCGATACAGATGAAAAACCATTTATATCAAGCAAGGGCTGGGGTTATTTAGATTCCATAACAGATTCAACCTCAAAAATATAAAATTTACTTTACTCTTCTGATCAAGATGGCGCTGCTTAATTTTCTGCTAAGCTAAAAAAACCATATTAACTGACGATGGTTATAATTGCAAAATACAAAACGCAAACAATTATTCTTTTAATATTTACGTAACACACACGTAACGTGTGTGTATAGTGGTAGAGAATAAAGTCTTCAGATTTGTAGCAGTCAAATTTAAAACTTGTAACACACGACCAAATTATATATGTTATATACGCGTATACATGTATACATATATATATATATATATATATATATACATTTGTACGTACGTATATTGTACACGTCCTCTTTAATCGACGTTTATCTTCAGTTAAATGAAATTAGGGCAAACCGCGCAATATAGTACAATTATGGAAACATTCCCAGTAAAAAATCGATAAATAACAATTTGTGTGAATATGTCGGTGTTCGTCCAGCGTTATCTCTTTTAAATACACCTGCCGTAATTCACGCGCTAAGCCATCACAAACGCGCCACGTGCTTCGAGGAATGTTTCTCTAATGCATCCAAATGTTTAAACTTTATTTGCCTGAATCCAACAATTAAAAATGGCAACTATCGTTATAGTTAATATCAATAATAATAACATACGATTTCACCCGTGAAATTCAGGTTAAATATTAGAAAACTATATTATACCGTCGGTATTGAATTATGTATAATTTTTAAAACGTAAAAATTTACAATACACATTTTTGCAAATTAAAAAACATCTGTTGGCAAACACTGCAGTAACGTAAATTATCAGCTCACCCGTGCAAAATTCGTCCCTCAGCTGTTGTCTCAACTTCTCAACTCTCCGTCCTACTCGCTCTGCCCATATTTGATGATATAATGTAAAGCCGTGTTCTTATTAGTTATTACTCTCAGCATTCACACACGCACAATCATTTACTCCTCATTTTCATTCTCACTTTTATTATTTTGTTTATTTCGATTTGCACAATACGTCGTCGTTTGAATTTTGATTATTCTACGTCATGCTTCTCGTACGTTACCTTTATTTATTTATTTTTCTTTTAATTAATTTAATTATTCTTATTTTTATCGTTATTTGTACATTAGTATTTATTACGTTGTTCCGGTTGTTTCATTTAATGTTTATTTAAATGAAGTATTTAAACAGACGTTGGGGGGGAAATAGAAAAAGGAATTCAAATTAATGGTAAATATATAAACAACTTAAGATATGCAGATGATACATATAAGATCTTCAGGAAATAGTGAATAGAGTAAACCCAGTAGGAGTAGACTATGGCCATCGATGAAAGAAAATAAGTCGCCAGAAACGACTGTTAACAAAAACATTAATTAACGGCAAAGAAATCGAGCAGCTACAAGAATTTAAATACCTGGGCAGCATTATAACAAACAAGGTAGACTCGGAGACAGAAATCAGACGCAGAATTATATATACAAAATAGCGTATCAAAGACTAAGCACTTTATTAACTAATCGAGCAATCAATATAAAAATCAAGCGAAGAATACTGAAGTGTTATGTTCATGCCGTTCTATTATATATGGCGTATAGGCTGGAACATACACAGCCGAGTCTTTCAAATATCTAGCAGCATGTGAAATGTGGTTCCACCGTAACATATCCCCTGGATATGGAAATTAAGTAAAGTACTGAAGAGATATAGAAAGATATCTAGTAGAAGAAATAAAGAAACGAAAAAATAAGTTATTTTTGTCATATAATTAGAGGAATGAGCTGTTAAAGCTAATAATTCAAAGAAGAATAGAGGGTCGGAGAGGACCCGGAAGAAAGAAAACGGCATGGTTAGAAAATATAAAGCAATGGACGGAGCTTGGAAGTATAAGCTGATGCGGACTGCCGAATATAGAAATATCAATGCTACGATGTCAACGCGCAGTAATGTGTAATGAAGAAGAAGAAGGTTGCTTTTACCCAGTAGCCATATTTCCAATCGTTGTTTTAAGTTTTTTTTTTAACTTTTTATCTCCTTCACATCTAGAACTGACCTAGTCATTTACTAGATGTTAATGATGACAGGATCTCCTGATTTTCAAGATCTGCCCACAGGCACGATGTTGATTTTTTCATCGAACCTTCACGCTAATAACGTTTATCCTTTTCAATCTTTTGCGACCTACTGATTGTTGTAGAAGGTTCAGTGCAAGAGCGTTTCCATTTCGTTCCAATTTCGACAAGAGATTGGCGGCTGTAACGTACCTAATTTGTAGTTCTTGAAATAGTGTATGATTTGATACATACCATGGTGCTCCCGTGCGACCTCGGCATCTTGTTTTGATAGTGTTGTATTCTATTAATATTACTTTTGGACGTATAGTTCGGCTACGTACAACCATATTGGTTTTAGCGTCATACGATATATCAACACTTTGCTTGCAACCTGTTATTGAGAGCGCGGTTCAAGCAACCGATAAAGCTGCTTTGTTTTTCAATTAAGTTCAGTCATATTTTGGTCTGAATGAAGCGATGTAAGTGTTTTATATAGGTGTAATCTCAGATATTTTACCGATGAGTATGTGTGTATATGCTTATTGTTTATAGTTATATGGCTGGTCATTCTTTTTCCTTTTACTAAGTCACGTGGAAGTTTGTTTAACAATGTCGCCAGTATGTATTGGCTTGTTAACCGTATTTTGCTTGCACTACTGGTATTCATTTTCGTTCGGAATTCATATTTTGTCTGCACATTTTCAATTTTTTTTTTAAGTTTGTTATTTACTAAATTTTTATAAATAAAATATATGTATGCACCTAATATATATATATATATATATATATATATATATATATATATATATATATATATATATGCCCCCTGGGGGTACTTTGTACATTTAGGAAACCCGAGCTCTAGCCGGTATTTTGTGCATCCACAGGTGGCGGATAGTGGGACGGCCTACAGATATATAGGTTAGCTGCGAATAAGACATTAGTCAAATAAGCAGTCGGGGACCAAGAGCAGCTACTGGTGGTCATGCAGGTGATTCCAGTAGAGTGACAGGGCAATGAGAACGAGGATGTAGAGAGACAGTTTGGGGAACTGTCTACCAAAACTCTACATAAGTCCAATGACATTCATCCTTAGCGAGTTGAGGCAGCCATAAATGTCTCACCAGGCTATTCCCTAACAGTAAACCGCTACCTTGTGGTTAGGGTTTGGTAACCCAAAGGCTAAGGGAATAAACCCTGACAGAAAATCATGGTGGAGGAGGAATCATTGATTTCATTTTATCTAGCTACGATGATGTCTTCTGTTGTAAAAATAAATTCCGGACGTAAAATACTCTCCCATTCATACGTCCGGGTGGAGAATACTACAGGAAAAGTCGTCAAAACTCAGAGGAGTATTAATAAAAGAACTTTGAACCGATGTGGAAAGTTAGAAAATGTGAAAATGGAGATGGACAGAATGAAAATAGATTTCTGAAGTCATAAATATAGAATCATACATACGGAATCAGTAAATGGAACAGCAGTGAAAAAAGGTTTGGATGTAAAGTTATAAGTCATCTGCAATATAATGAAAGAATAATTATGGTTAGACTGGGAACGCGGTCAACAAATGTTGTTATTATGCCGACGACGAAATATAATGATGATGATATAGAAGAAATATATGGAAACAATAAAGAAGTAGTTAACCATGTGAAATCGGAAGAAAATCTAATAATAATGTGCCATTGGAATAATGCCACAGTAGGTGAAGAAAATGAAGGAAAAATTATAGGCGTATATGGTCTAGGAAGTAGAAATGACAAAGGAGAAAGTTTAATAGAATTCTGTATGAGAAATAATTTAATTATTTCGAATACTATGTATAAAACTTACAAGAGAAGAATTTACACGTGAAAAAGCCCAGGAGATAACAACGGATATCAAATAGATTATGTAGTGGCGAAACAGAGATTTAGGAACCAAGTTAAAGATTGCAAAAGTTATCCTGAGGCTTACATAGAAAGTGATCATAATCCACTAGTTATGAAATGTTGTTTAAAATTTTAAAATCTCAAGAAAAACAATAAAAATGACACTGAGTATAGAACAATTAAAAGATAATGATATAAACAAGAAAATAAAAGAAACGATCAGTCAGTCTACTAAAATACAAGCGAGTCTTTGAAGGATGATGTCATTTAATGCTCCATTCCATATGATTATATATATATATATATACATATATATATATATATGTGTGTGTGTGTGTGCATATATCTAAAATTACATAGAGCTGTAGTCTATTAGTTATTATTTAAAAACGGAAATAATTATTTTGTAAATTTTATTTGTTTTTTAGTCATCTTAAGAAAATACAGACAAAAATAATTTTTGTTTTAAAAGAACGCAATAAATAAAAACACTCCAATATGTACACCGATTAAACTGATCAAATTTTAAATTCGTCTCGTAATTTGTTTTGGTTATTTTTTTTATTTAAATTTTTAATAGCCGGAAATTTGCTTTAGCCTTGATCTAACTGGCTGTGTAGGTTCGAGCGAAACGCGGGGAAGTTACACAGTTGCTCGTGACTAATAACTTCACTCGGTAGTAGAACGCCAGGAGGTACTAAATTGTATAGCGTAGAATCAGGCTTAGGCGTGTATCGTTTTATCTTATAAATTATATAGAAAATTTATTAAAGATTTTAAAAGTACCGGTAGTTTCGTATAATATGAGATAAAACTCATAATTTTCTCAAAATTAATCATTTAAATAAATCAATTAAAATGTTACTATTAATATAGAACGGATGTAATAATTTTGATAAAAGAACGACTCCGAAATTAAAAATATTATTATCCAAATTAATTTTTATCCATTATCGAATTCAGATTACGATTAAAATCGCTACGCCGCAACACCATATCGACATGTCGTACTTAGAAATCTTTGTACTGATCTATTATAATTCATTACATGCTTATTTATATTTAATTTTTTCCTATGTTTTTATATATATATATATACATGTATATGTATTTTCTGACTGTTTCAAACGGTTAATGAATTATTTTGTATTTTATTTATAATTTCTCGTTTAAATTAAATGAAAAACGGTCAAGGTTCATAAGAATAAACGCACGTCTATATAATAAAATATTTAACGAATAAACATCAATTTTATCTTCAAAACCACACACCAATTTAATACGCTGGTATCCTCTTTATCTGTCATGTATTAATATATATTATATAAATATATGTGTGCTTATATTATTTATATATATATATATATATATATATATATATATATATATATGTATACATACACATATCGATACGCATGTGCATATCTATGTATGTGTGTGTTCATATATTGATTCAGCAGGTGTCTAAACCGATTGGGCTATTATTTAATTCGACCCCTAAGCACTAAACAGATTTTATAGAGCAGTTTCCAAGGGTCTTGCCTATTGTATAGTATCGCTCCCCGAGTTATACCTGGATTATAATAATTAAAAAAAAATATATATATATATATATTTATACTCATTCATTCCTGCTTACCAATTTTAGTATGATTAAAATTGATCGGCATAATACTAAGCGTTTTTAATAAACAGTTTTCTTTAAGGCCTATAAAGCTGTGCAACAAATCAAATAAAGTTAGCTCATCACATAAATTACGTTTTATATGTGATATATATATATGTACATATATATATATATATATATATGTGTGTGTGTGTGTGCATATTTATTAATTTAAAACTTACCAAATCGAGAGCGCCTAGAAAAGGATCCAGCGTTGACTGTTGTCCGATATACATAAATTAACAGATCATTCTTTTTAGTCCGTAAGTATCGCATAAAAAAAAAACAGAAAAAAACAGAAAACAAAAATGCTAGTTCACTAAAACGATAAATTCAAATTAATTAAACTACCGCTAATCTAATTAATACGTCCTATTTATTTTGAAAAACACGCAAAAGCGTAATTCGCAACGTGTATTATTTAAATACGGCAAACGTATATGAATATATATGTGTGTACTTACACACCCGCGCACATAATATATATATATATATACATTCGCTTTGTGATAAATGAACAGCTAACGAAATAAGAGTTTTTTTTTAAACGCACACGTGAACTAAAAAAAAATGGGGAAAAATTTAATATTTAATCATTTTTCCCTTTAATTTTAATAAAGCTTTTCACCAGTTACATCGTGTTCCGATTATCGAAATCGAGGGTGATAGTATTAATAATAATAATAATAATAATATGTCCAAATAATTATATGAAATTCAAAAGCCGATAATAATAGTCGGTGGAAAGAAGCAGAAGAAATGAAAATAGGGAAAGAAATAAGACAAGGATATTGAATAAGACCGGGAGACTTTTTCATTCATACACAAAGAAAAAAATGCAACATTTTAAAGAGAAATGTAACTGGGACATTAAATTAGGAGGATCAAAAACTCGGCAATCGTGGGAAATGATGAAAAAGAACTTGAAGAATCGGTAAAACAGCTAGCGATTGCAGCTAAAAAAAAGTATAGGGTGACCCAAAGAAGACTGAAGGTTTAGTTGTTTTTTTAATAAACTAAAACTTTCGACGGAAAAATTTTATTTTAAAATAAGAAAACGACAGATTAGCTTACAATCGTTTGTGAAACACGATATAGTTCGGATGCTATTTGTAACAATACATTCATTCAGCCTTTTTACGACTATTTTCAAACACTTTTTCGAGCGTGGGTCGCTGAATATTTGAAATTTCTTCAGAAATCCGATTTTTCAGGTTTTTCAGATCGCGCGGGGGGTGTTAAGTGTAAACGCGACTCTTAAATTATCTCCACAAAACAAAATCGCGTAACTTTGAATTCGTTTCGAAACTGTCTTTTGCACGGTCGTTATCGATTTACGCCGAAAACAACATTCCACGAAAAATTCACACGTTATAGGGATAACTGAAACTGGACAAAAACGAATCTCTCACGTGCACACTAAATGCGGAGCACGCGGTTTTTTTAGCAGCGTTACCAACTGCGCTATATAAAAAAATGTTCGTCTTCTCTGCGTCATCCTATATAATATGTCAATAAAAGAAGAAACGGTAGTCACGAAACTTGCTAAAAAAACAAGAAGGTGTAAAAATTGATGGAAAAATATTAAAACAAGTAAATCGGTATAAATACCCGGATAGAAAAATCGCTCGTGATGTTAGAAGTGACAAAGAGATATCGACTAGTTAGTCTAGCAAAAATGGCTTTTGATAAAAAGCGATCTTTACTAACATCGAGAAATGTAACAGTAGAAAATAAGGAAGCCGTTTGTTAAATCATAATGCTGATGTACGGATCGGAAACTTGGAAAAGTTTTTAAAAACGTAAACCAATCGAGGGGCTTAATTCAGAAGCTAAAATGCGGAAGAGTTAAATCGATAGGCCACTTACATCGACACGGTCCAAGTTTCGTACAACTAATTAAAGGGAAAATGGAAGGAAAAGAAGCTCAATGAGTAAATATTACAGATCAAATAATAGAAGACGCGGGAGCAACAAGTTATGCAAAAATCTTAAAAGAGGGGCAGAATGAAGAAAGTTTTAGTTGAACTCGTTAGAATTGTGAGTCATAAAAGTTATCCACTAATCCACGAATTGAGGAAAATAAGAAGACTAATAACTAAGTTAATTATATACATTTTTCTAAATTTATAAATTAAGTAAAATGAAAATACTTTATAGCGTACCACAATATATATAGTATATATATTATATATATTATATATATATATATATATATATATATAATATATATAATATATATACTATATATATGTATATATATATAATATACAAAACTGTGTACTGGTTTCACCGATTACAATAATCGGGGTGAATTAGGAGACTGTATTGGTTAAATATATACGTATATATTCGCGATACGATATAAAAATATTATTTAATTTTTGAAATTAAAAATACGTATCACAGAGCAAGCCTTACTGAGATACTTTCCGACGTAAGTTAATTATATGCTGCAAAAAATTTAGTTTCGTGATTTCGTCGATTGCGGAACTGATGAAAAACGGTTAAAATTATATTAAAAAAAAATTTTTTTGGACTGCGTAAATTTTCTAAAGAAGAACGTCTTTTTCATTTTCAGCCGGCAAATAAATCAGTTTGGCCGTTGCCTGAGACTAATTCCTAGAATGTACGCTTTAATACGGTATGTGATATTTTAAAACGAAATTTTTTGATTTTCTAATCGACGCGAAATGTCTCGATTTCTTAAAATATTTACATAAACGCGTCGGAAATTTTCTACAGCAGTAAAAAGCGATATTATATACGATAAACGTTTGTATAAAATTTAAAAACAAAAAACAAAAAATTTTAAAGTTTAAAGCAAAAGATCGAATAATCCGCGAGAGAGAGCGCAAGTAAAAATTGCCCCGCCCCTATTGATAATATAATACCGCGTCAATTGTTAAGGATGTTCGGTTAATCCGTAGTGTATATAATAATTAAATTCGTTAATAAAATTAATCGTTATGCATTATATATACAAATATATATGTACACACACATATATATGTATATTTTTTAATTCGACTTAGGTTATCACCACGAAAAAGCTATTCGCACGATGTTAGCCTTAAGTGTCAATTCTGACCTTTGTATCATTCTTTCTTCCGTCCATGTTCGTGCCGACTTCTTTAATCTCGTGACACATCCTATATTTTCTTTTCGTTTTTTATCATTTTCGAGTGTGTCTTCTTTCTTTCTTTCTTTCTTCTGTACACATTCGCCCCGTCATTTTAGTCTCGAGTTCGTGGTATCTTTGAAAAGATTGGATATTACGTCTGAATTCTATGTTTGATTTCTTCATCAGATATTTCCTACATTTAACTTCTACTTTTCGGATTGTTGTCGAAGAAGTCAAACAGCTTTTTTTTTTTGTCCATTCTTTTTATGTGCCCAAAATAAATTAAGGTCGCCTAATTTGCTCATCAAAATGTAGCTAAAGAAGGATTACCGAAAATGTTAGTACATCGGAGTTACGAAAATTGAGAATAATTATTTCGAGAAGGCTAGAATTATTTCGTCAAATTCAGTTTAAAAAAGTAATTAAATGTCGCCCGCATAAATCTGGTTGAAGGATAATAAAAAACGTAAAAACCCGGGGGGGGGGAGATTTGTTTATATTCGACGAAAACAAACATTTAATTAGTTAATCGACCGGATTATCGTCATTATCATCATCATCATCATCATCATCATGTGACGTGCAAGCGCCGTTAATTTCTAAAGAATGGCGGAAAAAAAATTATTCCTCGAAAATTTTCGCACGCGATCTAGCAAATCAAATAATAATAATAATAATAACGGTAATAGTGAACGAAATTACGTCTAAACCGCCGCCCTTTTATTAACCCTTTCAGTCAGTATGTCCATTATATGGTACTACGTGAAATTTTAACGCTAACGAAAATTTTTATTTTCCGGTTGATAGAAAGGTCTGAATTTTAAAGATATTTCTATAAATACATCGAAAATTATATACAGTTCTCCTAAGAAGCGTATATTGTATAATAAACACCTCTGTATAGAATCTATAAATTTACGTCGAAATTTTGAAAGGGTTAACGTAGATTCTACTTATTTGGACGCGAAATGATCAAATGCAAAAATATAGAATACTTACCTAAAATTTCGAATAAATACGGATTTAAAATTTTAATTTTAACTACTTTCGGTTTTGGAATAAAAATAAATATAAATTTAACGAGTATACAAATATGTATATATATATATATATATTATATACGTGTATATAAAAAACTAAATGAAATTACATTTAAATCGCGTACAAGTATTAGTAGTATTCAATTTTAATCATGCAATTTAAAACAACAAACCGCTCCGGTTTAAAACACGTTTCAGCCTAAGTTCAGTAGTGTCGAACAATCCTCGCCTAGAATTTAGTTTATCGAACGTAGACGCTCGAACGAATGCGCATGCTCTTTACCCTCGTGTAGGATTGTGTACGCCTAACCCTAAAGTGTCGGTGAAAAAGTGCGCTGTTTTAACATTACCAGTAATGGTTGCGATGGTGTTGGTGGTGGTGGTGATAAAATAATACCACTGTTTATATATATATATATATATATATATATTATATATATGTGTGTGTGTATGTGTAATAAAGAAAAAACGAAAAATGTGAGCAAGTAATAGAACAAAATCAACCCCTTCAAAGACGAAAGTACGAACTTTAGCCGGAGTAAAATATAATTGTAAAGACAGTATCGAAGTAGTCGAGATAACGCTTGTAGATGTTGTAATCGTGTTCCACTATACCGCTAAATTATAACGCTGGTAATATTAGTAATTTTGTATTAGTCGTAGTAATCGTAAGGGAATCTGACTGTATTAGTTAATAATGAAAACTTTAACTTCGAAGCAGAAATAACACCACACATTCACTTTCATCTCCCTTCGCACCCTCCCCTATAATTATCGCCTCCAATTCGTCGTCGTCCAAAGCACAAAGTCGACTATCCCTTACGGAAGGTATACTCTGTTATAATATATCGATTATTTATTTCGAACGAGCCGTTACGCCTGTTTTTATTCTTCATTATCGTGGTTATTACTATTTCTTAATAATTAAATAAATTTTTTTCAATTTCCAAAAATAGTTTTATCGCAAAAAATAAAAAATTAAATTTATATATATATATCAAATGTCCATGCACGTCATCGGTAAGGGTATTCAACCGATTGCTATATATACATACACGATATATATCATCGTCGTCAGTGTCTGAGAGGTTAGTTCGCACCATGTATCAATCATTTCCGTTCGAGCCTATCAAGTTCTTTTCTTTAATTCGGTATTAAACTTTCTTTTAGCACTATGCCGATCAGCGTTGTTCATGGTCATCCATGTGGTTTTTTCTCCGCTATCTTGCTTTCTATAACATTCTTCGCGATATTTTGATTCTGGCGTAATACACGACCTAGTCGTTTAAGTCCCCTCTTGCGGTTTGTTGTAATATACTGCATTTGGTACATTTTAGTTTGTTACTCATTGCCTCTGCACAACCAATTTTCTGTAGACGCTCCCAACGCCGCATTTCAAAAACTTCTAATTTGTCTCGATCTCTTCGTTTCATTGTCTATGTTTCCGCGCAGTACCACTGACCATAAAGTTTTAATCAGGTTATCGTCGATGTAGACGGTCATTGTTTCAAGTGTGTACTTATCGTTGAAAGTGTTTTTTTCTCTAACATTACTATACGATCGTTAATATCCAATCCATATCATGCGTTATGGTCTGTTCTAAATATCTGAATGTTTTTACCTGTTCTATTACTTCGTTTTGCAATTCTATCTGTAATCGCGGACCGGCCTTGCCAACTGCCAAGACTTTTGTCTAGAACACCAGCAATGAGTTTAATATGGGCGTAATGCAATAATGGGATTGTTTCGGTACACGTCCCTCGTTTACCATTAATAATCCCCATGATCACCAGCTTCGGTAATCCTTCTAGTCTCCGCATGACATGTCCAAAGAATTTCATCACTCTCGTAGAAACAATGTTTGACAGTCTTTGCGTAGCGCTAATTTCCTCTAAAACAGACTCATTCGCCCATTGCTGTCCACGGTATCCTGAGGAGCCGCCTCCAACACTACAACTCAAAAGAGTCAATTTTCTTTTTATCGGAATTTTTCATTGTCCACGTCAGCGTATAATAAATTAAAAATACGAGCGTTTGGACAGAGTTAATTTTTACGTGTTTTGTAGTAGAATTATCTTTAACAAATGTGGTTTAGCTTTGTCATAGAATTTTTAGCTATTTCTATGCTTCGTCGTATTTTTCATTGTACGCCGCTCTTTGCTAGAAGCGATCCTAGGTATAGAAAACTTAGAACGTTTTCACAGCTGGTGGACGTCCTTTCGTCTTCTGGTACTACATTCTTTCTGTCTGTAATCATAATTTTTGTTTTGCTTTTATTTACATTAAGACCGTATACTGTTTGCTGATATCTTCCAGATGTTCCAATACTTTATTTCTTCCATATCTGCCGCTATTAAGATTGTCTGCTCTGCATATCGGAGATTGATTATCTTCCGTCCTCCTATCAGTATACCTCTTTTCCATCCTTCTAAGACTAATCTAATTATATATTCGGTTAGAAGTTAAATATCAAGGGTGATAGAACACAGCCTTGTCTAACTCTTTTATGCGTATAGAAACTTCTCGATGTCGCGTTACCAATACGTACGATAATGCTATTATTATTGCATAATCTCTGTATATAAGATATATAATGTACTTTGGTGCACCCATTTAAAGCAACGTAGACCATAATTTATCCCAACGAATATTATCAAACGTTTTTTGATAATCTATAAAGCATAGTATTATAGGTACGTTATATTCACGTCTTTTGTCGATCAGTAATTTCACATTAAGAATTTCTTCTCGCGTGCCTTTTCCTTTCACAAAGCCGGTTTGTTTTTCGGGAATTTCTTTATGCATAGAGTCGATTATCAAGTATCCGCACTAAAATCTTACTTGCATACGAGAGAAGGGTTATTGTTCGATAGTTATCGCATTTCGTTTTCAGTCCTTTCTTATGTATAGGAATGTATGTTGATTACCTCAGTCTTTTGCCCAGTCACCTGTTATCCGTATGATGTTACATATGAAGTGAATTGAACTTTTCATTCACGATCTGCTTCTATAGGTATTTCATCAATTTCTACTGCTTTTTTATTTTTCAGGTATTGAATAGCTTCGCAAACTTCGCTCATTAGGACACCTGGCTCTGGTTCGTCGAAAGGGTTATCGATTTCAATCTGTGTTCTATCGATAGAGCCATGAGAAGAGCTCGGCAATACTCATTCCATATGTCAACAACCTCATTGAGGTTCGTTTTTATATTTTCATTTCTCTCTTGCATTTTCCAATTCATTAATTTGAAATCTCCGGAAAGAAGTTTCACTTTTTGATAAAGATCATGTTGTTCATTTTTATCTGCGCTTTTCTATTTTCTCGCAGATTTTATTCAGGAAAGTATTTTTGTCTTTTCTGCAACTGTTTTTTATTTCTCGGTTTAATGTTTTCCATTTTTCATCTTCTAGTGAGGCTTTTTAACATTCTTATCTTTTCAACCGGTTCTATCGTTGTGATCCTGTTATGTTTTTTTTTTTTTTTGTAAAAAATTGACTGTTTCCAACCATTAATCTTTGATGAATTTTTAGTTTTCCAGAGAATACTTTTTATGTACATAATTAACAGACCACGGTCAGATCCACATTCTGCTCCTGGGCGCATCACTACATTTTTTCAAGATGATTTCCAGCGCTGTTGAACTAGAAAGTGATCTATTTGATTCTCGTATTTATTGCCAGGAAATCTCCATGTTCCTAGTCTACTCGCGTGATGTTTGGATGTTGTATTTGCTAATCGGTTGTCAATAGCAAAGTTTTATCAGTCATTCTCCCGTTTCATTACGTTTACCTCGACCATATTTCCCTACGACTTCTTTCATGTTGTGGTTGTCTTTTTGCATCTTCCAATCTTTGCATTCAGATCACCCCAATTATGATGAACATTTCTTGACTGCGGATTTCATCTATTCCCTTTTTTAAGTTATTATAAAATACGCGTCTATTTTTTTTTCTAATGCCGCACTGTTTGGCGCGTATACTTGGATCATCTGTTTTGTTCCTAATCGGATCATTTATTTTTGATCTATAAACCATAATTAAGCGATTTAAGCTTCCATTTACTATTATAGCTACTCCATTTGTACTATCGTTTTCGTTACTGAAACAGTATACGATGTTGTTTTTTGTTGAGAAGTGTCTCGATTGTCTGTAGTGAGTTTATACCCGCTATTTGGATCCCATATCTTTCTAGCTCCATTTCTACGATATTATTGAATAGTTTGCGAAGGGCTCTAAGATTCCATGTCCTAACAGCTTGGTTGAAATTAATAAATCTTCATATATATATATATATATATATATGTTGTTGTTTTTTAATTTTTTTTACAATCTGACCCCCTAGGCCATTTAGCAAAATTTTTGACTATGTAATAACGTGACGGAGAAGCACCCAGTGGTGCTCACCCAGCAGCTGCTACCTTTATTACGCTTCAACCTCCTGGTGTCACTGGAGGTGTTCAGCAATCTTTGAGCCAAGGTATTAGGATGACCTTCCAGTCTAAGTACATGTCTTTGAGCGTACTGCTTTATAACATCGGACACATATGGAATATTCAAGTCTCTATGTAGGGTTGTGTTTGTTATGTACCAGGGTGCACCTGTCATTGTTCTTAATATTTTATTTTGAAACGTTTGTAGCACCTTTATATTGTTTTTTTTTGCACAACCCCATAGCTGTATTCCGTAGGTCCAGACTGGCTTTATAACTGCTGTATATACCAAACGCTTATTGGTCAATGAGAGAACACTATTCCTGTCTAAGAGCCAATTCATTTTTCTAACCCGTATGTTAAGTTCCTTCTTTTTTTTGTCTATATGGTGCCGCCATGTCAATCGACTGTCCAGGTGCATATCTAGATACCTAACAATCCAATGAATAGGCATTGTGATGTTATTGATTAGTTGGAACTATAACCTTCCTATTTGTGAACTGAACGTTAACGGATTCGCTCTCATTAACACCTATCTTCCATTTTTTAAACCATTGTTCCGCTCTGTTTAATGCTTTCTGTAGGTTATTACTGGCAATGTTCGGATCTGTGTTACATGAGAGTAAGGCAGTGTGATCTGAAAAAGTAGCCGCGTGTACATCCCTAGTAATGGGGAAGTCGGCGGTGTAAAGCAAATACAGTGTAGGCCCCAGGACCGAACCCTGCCGTACACCTGTTAGAACAGGATGAATCTCAGAGAGCGCGTGTTCATAACGTACCTGGAAGTACCGATCTTGCATATAAGAAGTAATCAGAAGATATAAATTTGGTGGAAGTAATGATTTCAGCTTTAACAATAGGCCTTCATGCCACACCTTGTCAAAAGCCTGAGCAACATCGATAAACGCCGCCGTACAAACCTGTCTCGTTTCTGGACTGTTTTCAATTATATTTACTACCCTGTGCAATTGATCCACTGTGGAATGTTGTTTCATAAAACCAAATTGATGATTCGGTATTACGTTATTAAAATCTAAATAATATATATGTGTGTGTGTGTATATATATATAGGAACCTCTTGTGTATGCACTAAACGACGGTTTACGTTGTAGTAGTGTTGTACTATTAAAAAAAAACCGTCTGTCGTTACTGGGCCACCATATATATATATATATATATATATATATATATATATATATATATATATATATATATATATATATATACACATAATATATACACATGTGCCTTTAGAAGCTCGAACAAATTCAATACTAAAGCTGAAGTGATATTATCGTATTAAGCTTTTAGCTGTTCGAGAAATACTATCCAAGTATTTCTTATTACAAGTCGGATTTGAATTGTCCGCAGACGTATAGTTGCGGATTATAAACTTTTTAAACTCGCCAGTTTTTGTTTTCTCGGAAAAAATTAATAATGCGAACGAATCGATGCAAATATTAAAAATAAAATTTTTTTATTTTATATGTATTTTTATTATTTTCCGCGCCGTTCCGTTTTCCTCTAATACTTTAATCCGATTCGAATATCGACTTTTCGTAAACGAATCGACAAGACCGATTTACTGCGTCACATTTTTTTTCTGCAGATTCAAATATTTAAATTCCATTTATTCATACTTCAGTGAATTTATACTTTTTTATTTTTTAATATCATATTCCGGAATAATACTTTGCATCCCATTCGTTACACAGACATGACGCAAATACATACACACACACATACATATATATATATTAATTATTTATACTAAAATACTAATTAGTTGCGTACTTCGTAAATGATATTAACTTTTATAAAGAGATTTGCTCTTTACGGATGTGAAGTATGAATTCTGGTAAAAAAAAAAGAAAGATAATATTATTATGTTGGAAGCATTTGAAACATGTTGTCATCTTGTTAAAAGTAAAATCATCATCATTATGTTGCTTCTTCTATTGTAGAGGATAATAATGACTAATTTACGCTAAACGCCTTCTCGCTAGGTCGATCATATCTGTTGCAACTTTAGAATTTTTTTTTGTACGTCTATTGTCATTTCCAGTTTCCTCAGACCTTTTATTCGTTTTTTTTTTTTGTTGATTTTCCCTCCAGCACCTACCCATCAGCAATTCATTTTCGCGAATTTTACGGGCCAAATATTTGTCTTCTACGAGTTATGTTTTTGATTTATTCGATCTTTTCAGTACCTCCTCGTTACTAATGCGGTCACCCCACGACGTATTTAAAAGTCTGCGATAGCACCACATCTCGAAACTTTGTATCACCTTCTCTGTGCATATTTTCCACGTTTAAGCAATATTTCATAATAGTCCGCGTTAATTCCTGTCTTTATATTCATATTCCTATTATCAAGTGTACCTTCAATTGAAAGCTGCTTTTGCCATACCGATTCTTGTTTTTATTTCTTTATTATCTCTTCCGTCATTTAGTGATCAGCGCTCTTAAGTATCCGAATTCATCTACATATTTCTCCCGTTAATTTTTATGCGAGCTTTCTTCTTATAATTGTTTCTTACAAATCTAATAATCTTTATTTATTAATTTTCATTCAATATGTACGTCAAGAATTTTTTATTTTGTCTGTATCATCTTCTGCTATTTGTTACACTGTGATTCAGCGATTATCTCGTGATGGAGAGGCTTGTTGCTTTAACGACGCTAAGTATGCTATCGGTGGTGTAACTATCAGAAAGGTCGCCTGACGTATTTAAGCTAGAAAAGCCAGACAAATCGTGCCTTCCCTGTTGTTCAAAGTAATTATATTAGTCCTGATTCGAGGTCAATAAGAAATGATTTTAAGCCTTAATAATATTAGAAATCCGCAGCAACTCTTACATATTAATATTATTGATTATGAAACTGGGTTGATGGAAGGCAACGGAATACCACCACCATCATTTAAATTATTGAACTGCGACGTACTATCCCGAGTTACTGAAAAAAGATGAAGACTAAATCCGACGGGAAGAAGACGAAATTTCGCGGTAAGACTAGTGGATTGATTAATAGTAAAAGGAAAACAACGGCGAAAATTCAAAGAAATACTTGAAGTAGGTTTATGGATGGCCCCCAAAAGAGGAGGCTGAAATTAAATCATTAACCGGATCGCGTAAAATTCTTACACGTTGGTATGATACCTACCGACCTTTGAGGAGAAGAAAAGTAGAAATTTAATTAAATAGAAAGAAAAAAAAGATATTTTACTATTGCAACAATCAGCGTTTTATCTGGTTCTGCCGAGGAAGTTGCATTACAGATCGAGCGATTTGTTTCGTTTAAGTCAGCGGCGTAGTTCTTAGGCCTCCATAGGCTGTATTATTACCTGAGGATTTACAAATCGTAATAATCGCATTCGTTAGTTTAAACAAAACTTGTGCGAAACGATTCTTCAACAAATATCCTATCTGCTTGATAAATATGCCGTGTGCAAGGACAATCACACCTTTCCAATTACGAGGTTTATATACTTCGCCGAGAACCCTATAATAAAAAGAACGAAACTCGGCGACAATGTTATACACGAAACAAAGCATCAAATTTCTATCCATGGACATAATCATAACTCCTTCGGTATCGTATTCGCAAGCTGCTTCTAATGGCTCTAGTAAATGTGCAAATCTTCTCTTGCATCATCCTACAGTAACGAATATGTAAATCGTAATTACAAAGTTAAAATAATAATCTAGAAACTAACTCCGATATGAAAACAGCTCCCACGACGTTCTTAAACGAATTCAAAGTCGTGTTTCCTCTCTATTAAATATGCCCACTGCATTAACCAGCGGTTTAATCAAACACTAATTGCGTCGCTAAGAAGAGCAACCTGGAACGGCAATGAAACAATCCAACGTAAATCAGAAATAGAACTGTTTCTAACCGCTGAATATACTGATCTTTTATTGAGCTTAAAGCGGCGATAGACCTAATGATAGAACTTAAGGCGGTAGGCGAAATACTTCTAAGAAATGATATTAAACACTGCGAATTGTTTGAACTATCGAATAAAGAAATACAGGCGACAGTTGTAAACGGTATATTAACATATCATGGCAATAGTTCCTAGGCTCGAGTCAAAGGTTTATTTCTCGCGGTATTATTAATGTACGATACAGCACAGAGAGTAATGTTAGAATAAAAAATTGGACATATTCTCCTCCAGACATTAACAAGAAACCAGATGCTCTAGACTTGTTTCGAAGGAAAGGCATTTCCGATGCTTAATCACATTGTTAATCCCTGTTTTGATTTGCTATCAAATCATAGTGCTGTCATTAACACCGGACTAATAACAAAGGAAACTGCTTTTTCAATAAACGTATTAACTGGCATGAATTCCAAGAATGACTACCTGGAGACTTAAACACCTCGCAAAATAGACATCGGGTTACATAAGTGAAATCATAAAAACGGAGGCATGGAAATCGTCGCGCCTCCAATTGGTTGTCAAAATAATTAACGTGTTAGTACGTTACGATTACTGAGAAAACCATTTTAATCCGAAAAAAATGTCACCTCACTTATATCCTTCAGCGAGGTCCAACTCATGCTGTAGAAAATAAACCATAAGAAAAGTCCTATCAGCAAAAAAAAAAAAAGAAAAAGACGACATTATCCATCGCAAATATTTTTAATTCCGCGTTAGGTCTGCAGTAACTTTCGCTGTCTTGGAAGTTATCGAGTAGCATTACGTGTTTAAGGAAATAAGCATCCTTAATGTAAGATTAGCAACGCTAATTGATCAACTCGTAACGAGTATAAATGATTAAAAGTTTACGAGGATTTTTTTTATTTTTGATATTCCTCGGAAATATATTATCATAAAAATATCCGCCCATGTATGCAGCCTGTATTTCGCTATGATATTTATTATACCGAAACAAATCAGCCGTATCGAACGGATCAAGTCTTACTGACTGTAGTGTGGATTTGAAAATAATACTTGTTTTTAGAAATAAATTCCGACAAATACGTAAAATGTATCCTACATAATGATTACCGGGCTTTTGGAATAATTTTAAAACATAATTATGCAGAACTTTCAACCACTATTATAGAAAGGTTAATATAGTACTGTATAAAGCCTTAATTAAAATAATACTGTTTTAAATAAAAGAATAAATAATCTTAATTTTCGAAAGATAAAGCTGATGTTTCGAGCTAACTTAATAGGTAGGCATTTTTAATTTCGCGTGCTCTATTATTCAAAAGCACCGCTCATTTAACGAGAGAGCGTGTCCGCAAATAGTCTGATTGATGATACATTATTATTTCGTCTCGTCTGCGTTAAGACTAAATGATTTTCTCTAAACCAGTCGCGCACTTTATCTATATCTCTTTGTAAACAAACGTCATCAGCGTACTCAAATTTCCTCATTCTGATTTATATCGCGTATTACATAAAACGTAAATAAATAAGGGCTTATAAAATAGTTTCCTTCGGTACTCCCCATAGTGATACTTTAAATATATTATTAAACGAATTTCCGTTTTGTAAAATCTATTCGCTAAACCGTAAACCGTTATTTCCGCTTTAATAATAGATTAAATAACCGTACCAGTCCGATTTCCAACAATGAAAGAATCGCAAATTGCAACGTTAATAACGACGACAAAGCTAAATCGTTACTAGCAGCGTCGATCGCGACGTCCGATCGACGCGAACAGATTCGATTAACGGGAATAATCGATTCTTCCGTGGAATCGATATCGATCGATTTAACGATTTCGTTCGAATTATCGGTAATTTGCCCGGCGATATCGCTGCTATAACCGAATTCGGTATCCGTATCGTAGTCGTATTCGTCCGTTTCGGAAATGCTAGATAATCTAGTCCACGTCGTACGGCTAACGCAACTATTATTCGCGCTAGTATTCGATTCTTTATCTACATCGTTTTTATTATCTTCAAAACGATAATACTTCTCGTTATCGTTATCGTTATCGTCCGCGTGTTCCACTTTTATGATTACATTATGATCGCTGTTATAATTATCACGAACGATCGTACTATCGTTAAATTTTTCTATAAATCGATTCTCGTCCGTCTTATTATTCTCATTATTATTATTATTATTATTATTATTATTATTATTATTATAGTTATCGGTAATTACGTTTTTACGACGATTACGACGAACGTTATCGCGATAAATATTATTTTTCCGTAATAACCATTCGCTATTTATTAACGATTTTCCATCGTTAGTAGTTTTGCAATTATTATCGCAGTTGTAATAATAATATTTGCCGTTATTTAATTTATTATAATTAGTATCATCGATAATATTATTATTATTATTATTATTATTATTATCATTATTGCGATAATTACGCGTATTATCCATTCGATTTACCACCGCATTTTCCGCGACGCTGTAAATCAAAGTCTCTTTTCGCTTATATTTCTTATCGGCGGACTGTTTCTTTTTTCGTCTTAAAAATCGCCAAACATTCAAATAATCGACATCCATAACAATTTGGAGAGATGGCGCGGGCAGTTTGGTAACTACAAAGATAACGATGGAAACACGAGCATTCGATAATAATATACTAACCGAATATCGGCTTAATACTGAGTAATAATTAATCTAGGAAAGCGGAGATTGGAAAACAAGTGAACAATATACACATAAACCTAGTAGTTTGAAAACAACTGCGTCAATATTGTCATGTATTCCTTGAAGCAGGCTAACGTTAATAGACGTAATTAATATTATATACACACACACACACATATATATATATATATATATATATATACAATATAATAGACGTCCTAAATAACTAAACACCTTTTCACATGTTTTAAAGCGATTGACACATCTAAATAATAATAATAATGACTATTGTGACAGTGATAACAATAATAATAATAATAAGTGTAATAATCGTTCGTAGCGGTAGTAGTTATTTCGCATATCGAATGCATACGCAATAGGTATGTCAAAATGTATAACATTTTTAAAAGATTACAACCAAATGTTGGAGGTTTAAAGTTGAGTATTTTATATAATGGCTTTATTCAGTCACTGTATAGTTACTTACGGTTCCGGAGATGGTTAACAAATAGCAAAGGGAAATTTTTACTTAATATCCTGTTCTTCGTATAGGACTGCTCCAACTTCCGCTGCTAACATTATTTAGTAACACGATCCTTAGGTCAATTACCTCTGAATACAGAATTATAATAACTAGCTTTCTTCGAAATTTTATATACCTTAATATTGATCTAAACTCTAGGTGAAACATCTACGTATAAAATTCTGGGTAAATTTGTAACGTGTAACAGATACACTGTATTTGCTGCGTCGAGAAAGATGGATAAACGATGAATTTCTCCCAAATGTTTTTGACCGGATGAAATTGAAACAAATCAATATTAATTTTTACATTCAAGTCACGGTGTAAATCGGGTGAATACCTACACAGGTTTCATCTAGCTGATGACCACGGATGTATAGCGTGTGATATTTTATATTTTATTGTCCGAATTTCGATGACTTTAGAATTAGGTTTTGGTATAAAAATTAAGGACAGCTTAAAAATAACTAAGGACGAACAATATCTTAGCTTTTATGTGGAATCTGATATGTTCTGATAATTACATACTGCGATATCGTTATTGAAAAATCATTACTGAAAAACTGTACTACTGCGTAGCGTGATTTTCCTTTCCCACTGAATACTTAAAAATTACGTATGTAATGAATTATCATTAATTTTTATGTAATATATTTTTTCTTATGTTTTTATTGCAATTTCGTACGTTTATTTATAATTTATAAACAAAATAAGCATATGCTTAAGACTATTAACATCTTAGTATATCTACCTCCTATCTTTAATTATACTCTGCAGCATCTATTACACGCGCAATACAATGATATATATGTGTATTTACGTATCACCACCGCGTCATTTATATATAATTATTATAATTCATTTCTTTTCATCTATTTTGTCTTTAAACCCACTCGGAGATATTGCATTTTTTTGTAAGGCAATTTAATAAATATACTTGCCCCACCCGTGTTATTCTGGATGGGGGTCCATTTAAAAAGAACAAATTAGTAGTTGTAGCGATGAATACCTACACAGGTTTCATCTATAGCTGACGGCCCTGAATTATATAACGTGCGATAATTATTAGTCGTTTTATGATTTATCGTCCAAACTCTACCTTAGAATTAAGCGTATTACTACGCATTTATTAAGTCGAAATCGTGATATTCTATTCAGGCGTGGAATTTGACTGGCAAAACGTACACGTAGAAAATAAACGTGTTACGAAATAAACGTTTATGATTATTTACGAGAAATGAAAAACATAAATTAATAAGAGTAGTTTAAAACGCGGGAAACTTGTATTTAACTATGAAAATATTCGCATGCGACACAAACACACACGCTGACCAAAATCGTATAAAAATTCCAGCCAAGAGGATAACTTACGGCTGGAACAAACAGACGTGTACAACAAATCCGATTCCCGTGGTCTTAATTATTCAATCTTGTTAATAAGATTGCGGTGAACGTAGTTAATTCGAAATGTCAGAATTCTTCGGTTAACGCAATTTTTTTTCACCGTATCCCGCTGCTCGTGTATCCTGTTTTATTTTTTCCAATTTTTTCTAATTTTTTCCTGTACTTGATAGTTTAAAACTTTAAATTTTAAGTTTTAAATTTAAATTTTATCACATATACATTAGATGTCGTTGTACATTAGTAAGTTAACTGTTAAGGTGTATATATATATATATATATATATATATATATATATATATATATATATATATGTATATATATAAGGACTATTCGTGTATTCATGATTTTGTTTATACGTTTTGTAAATATATATTCTTCTTCTATTTGTTTCATATATTTTTATTCTTATCCTTCTCCACGATCTTTTCCTTTTTTGTACGGCGCACTAAATTATCGGCGTTAAATGTCGACCTATCTCCATTTGTATCTTCTTTTGATTTTCCTAATAAGTTTTTCTAATTCCGCAGATTAATCTAAATACTTCTATATTACTAATTCTGTAATTCTGTCCGTCCTATTACATTCTCTTACCCTACGAACGTCTCTATCATCCGAGCTTTTCCGAACGTCAGAGTAAAAACCTCCGACCGACGTTTCGATCGATTTCTTCTTAATATTAATAATTCTTTCATAAATGACAATTTCGTCAATTATATACCGCTTCCATCGTTCGTTTTATTACGCTTTCCAAATATATTTGTCTTTTTATCTGTTTCGGTTAAAACAGCGTCCATTTTTGATGTTTATTTTCTTATTTATTTCTTTTTTTTTCGCATTTCGCGACCGACGTCTTCTTTTTCTTAATTCTTATCTTATAGCTTTTGAAACTTCCATTGGCGCGTTATATATGAGTAGTTGACTAAACGAGTGAACCGAATGCCTATATAGGCACATAAGCCTATTATCACAGTGTAGACCGGCTCCTCATCTCTTTCTCACACGCTCTACTTCATATACGGTTCCTGTATTTCGTCCTTATAATCGGGGTAGCTTATCGTACTTTTCTTAAAATATAATCTAGCTGTATTTTTATATATAAATAAATACGTGTTACATTCAACGTGTTCAACGGAAAAATGTTTTCTTTTACTATTCGGTATAATTTTTCAGTATTTATACCGTAATCTGTTTTATCCCTAATGTTTCGCGGCCCTTTGTAAAGGCGTTTTCCTGTAACGGATTTGGTAAGATTACTTAATATAGACGCGCAAACCAAGCTGTTGATTTCATTTCCCGTCATCGAGAGTTATACCCATACTTACCGACGAATCATCATCATGTAAGCAGAATACTTCTCTCTGCCAGGTGAACCTAAGGTGGACAGCCTTCGAGACCTCTACAGGAATTTCCACGTGTTCCTATTTTTCACCTTAGAAAGGCAATAGGAGACCCACAGTTACTCCGACACAATTGTGTCGTAGGCAGCGAAATCCAACTTACTGTCAAGTAACCGCCAGAGAATGACTAAAAGCTACCTCGTCGCTAACATCCCGCTCCCCAGAAACTGAATCCAAAAATATAGGTGAACAGTCTGGAACAAGCGAATGCAGAAAAGCCGTATGACTGCGTCCAACATTAACCTGAAGGAACTTTATTCGCCGCACTGAGGGTCTTACCATTAATTGTTCTTCTTAACCAACCTCAGAACTTCCCGACGGAAACGAGCGCACTGTTTATCATCGTTGGCCGACAGTGTTAAAACTGGACTTCTTGCAATTTGTGCAAACCAACGATTTCGCTGCATAATGGTCATCAGTCTTATGGCCTGGCCAATGGGGACTATCAGTAAATGTTATAGTAAAATATCATGACGTGAAGGATGCATAATCCAATAACTAGTCCCTATATTGATATCTTACATTTTAATAATTTACATAATTTTCGTTCCTATTCTAAGTCTAATGGATTATATCTTAGCCTGCAAATTTGTATGTGTGACGAATTATCTAATAAGCTAATAGCCTGCAAATTTGTATGTGTGACGAATTATCTAATAAGCTAATTGCAGACTAGTTAGCATGATTATGTAACCGCTCCCGAAGTTTTATTGTTTTAATTACGTCAGTATGCAGTTTTGTTCTTTATATACAATGGAGCACTGACGATAAGCATAGTAGTAATATTTTGATATCTTTGTATTTTCATTATATTGCTTTTTTTTACTGTAGCCCCATACTTCGTAATTACCTCCGTACTCGGAGCGAGTATTATATAATAGTAGTTTGTTCTTTAAGGTAAGTTGGGATTGCATCCCTATATATAATATATATATATACATATTTAGTTTTGATTTTGAGTTCGGTCTTTTTTTTTGTAGTGCTTACACCATTTTAACTTTTGACCTAAATATAAGCCTAGGTATGTTCTGAAATTGCACCCGATGATATAGAAAGTGAAATTTTGAAAAATCTTCTTTCAAATTGTAAAAACATTCGAATATATTTCTATTTGTATATTTATATTTGTATATTTACACTTATATTTAAATTTATTTTCATATGATACTAATTCCGTGTGCTCGTTAAAACAATTAAATATAAATTGAAATTAGATCAGAGAATGGAAATTAATCGATTTCTAATTTACGAAACGATCCTTCTAGTTCACAACCGATCAGATTTTTCCTCGGCTTGCCGACTCGATTTTTCTCGTCAGCGACCATCTTTTCGCTTTCCTTCAACCAAGTTTTGTAACGTGCCTCGATTATTTTGTTGAAATCACCTGAAATCAAATGTAAATTTATTTTGAATAACCTAACGTTGAATGTACACAAACGATAAAAATTAGTCAAATATTGAAAGTATAAACGATTAAAATCTGTATTCAATTTATTTCCCAGTGATCGCATTTTAAGTGAGCCGTATATCAATAAACAAATGAATAATATTGTGTGCACCACAGAAGATAAACGAAGTATTGTTTTTTTGTTGTTTTTTTTTAAAAGTGTTTTTATTATTCAAAGAAATCAAGGTCAGGTACCTTAACAAAAAAATAAAATTCTCAATCACGTAAATTTATAGCGTGAATAAATTCAATTTTTTTTTTTTTGGCGTTATTCTTATTTTGTATGTTCGACATTATAGTCCTTTCCAATGATTAAATACGGTCCAAGTCGGCTGAAAATATTTACGGATTTCTACCTTCTCTAATTTGATCCGTATGGGGCTACGAGGTTTTTAATACTTCTATATAAGCACGATGTTTGTAAAACATAAACATCGGTCTCTCAGACCACTTTTTAGGTTGTACTTATACTTTTTCACGCATATATTTGCGGTTTGGTCATTGCTTGTTGCCGGACCGCCTGTTCATCATGCAGCTTAGAGAAAATCCGTATTGTCCTCTTCATGCTGGTCGTGTAGTCTGCAGATCACGTGTTCTTCGAATGTTCTTCATTAACAGCATTACGCTCTGAACTGTATCTCAAATTACTGTACGCATCTCGTGATGGTCCTCCTTATAACGTAATGTCCCTTCTGCATATTGAGAATCTAGGTTTGTTCCCGGACATAGCGACTTTTCTCGAGAAGTTGTCCGAGTTCATAAAAATATGAGTTAGTGATTATTACGGCACCACGTTGGGTAAGCTGTAAAGGCATCCTCATAAAAAAAAAATTTAAAGTAGATTTATATTTAAGTGTGCATATAATTGTCAATATTAAATTTAAAATTACATTTATAGAGAGAAAAATAGACTTTCTTTAAAACAAATTAAAATCAAGTTACTACACAAACGAAACGACAGTATAATATTTTTTTAAAAATTCATTTCACTTTGTACAATACTTTTTCGGAAACATTCCAAACAAATTGCACGGTTACATTCGTATACCGTCGCGCACTTTTTTGAGTCATACGGTACATCATCATTGTTGTCTATAGTGTTCTTGCCCTTGTTCTTGGTGAGAAAATTTATGTTGTTCAACGGTGTATTCTATTGCAAACTTTAAATCATTGTTTTTGTTATTTGGAATAATTAGATACGCAACACGATTGCTTCATAAAATCAAAACGAATCATATTGGAATTATTTTTATAATGAACATATATCAACCATTTCGCGGGCCAATTACACCCTTTTTCGTCCTTTCCGTAAAAAACCGAATCTGCCGATGTGTTATAAACTATTTCGCTCATCTAATCTTGCTGTGGTTCATCAGTTTCGGAATCGTTTGCAGTAGGAATTTCTTCTTCAGACAATTGATGTTGGAGCGGGTAAAATGAAATCTTGGTCTGTTTTCGGAATCATCAATTTATTCACCGCTCTCTGATGAATCTAAACTCTTAGGTTCTAACGATTTGCAAATTGTGTTTTTAAAATTTGATTCGTTTACTTTTCCGCGTCGATTACAATTTCGACAATTAATTTTGAGATATAAAATCAGCTTAAAATAAAAATGAATTGAAAGTCCGTAATAATAAGAAATCGAAACGATACGTTTACGAAATGAACATAAACATCCGGTTCGTGAGACCGGGTAGCATTACATAAATCATTCGCGGATATACTGACGAACGAATACTAAGGAATAGAAAACTTCCGACGTCAGTCGACGTAGTAGGTAAGGTATACATATAGTTGTTATGTGTGAACAGTGCTGCACCATTGGCAAAATGATACTCCCTTATAGTCCGCGAGACCGATGTTTATTGTAGAAATGTTTAGTCAACCTCATTGAGATAGATAATCTGCATGAAATCCTCGCATATTTGATTCTGTAAGTAATGCTTAATGTTTCGTTTAATTAACACGGCGACCACTCCTCCGAATTTACCATTTTAATTTTGTGCAAGAAACAGAATATTCGTGGAATGCTATACGATTGGTATTAGGACGAGAACGCCAACTCAGACCATTAAATTGGTCGGTTATTTTATTCTTCTCGGATCTCGTATTCGGCCATCGATTTAGTTTCCAAATGACACGAATATTTAATTAACGGAATAGTCTGTAGTCATGTCGCTGTGTATAGTGATTGTTGTCACTGTGACTGTAATTCATACATTAGCGGTTAATGTAGCGGCTTATATTTCCTGTCCACCTAAAATTGGGAAATTTGTCTTTAGTATTTTCATATTACTCGAAGAATTTTCCTTTTGCAAAGCATTTGTTTAACTTGTTCGATAACGCTTAAATTTTAACTTCAACGAGTTAATCGAGAAACCTTCATTTTATATTATTTTCCGGTTATCAGTATAATTCGTTACAATTTTAATTTGGTTTTTTTTTTTTTAGGTTATTCGTCTTCTGTTGATACAATTCAGTTTGTAAGCTATTACCACATTTTACGCATTTAGGCGGCCCGATATAAAAAATTTTTAATCTAAAAATATTAACGATTTTTATGGAAGTTCTTTTTGTACACATTAAGCGCGTTGTTTGGTAAAGAATTTTGATTTTTACTTTTGCGTTTAACGTTAATGTGAAATGAAGAGATTGCTATTTTGTTTACGTTTTACGGATAATATTGTAACTTGCGCAACTAATACATTTTTATTATCACGAACATCAGTTGAGGGCTCTTTTAAGTACACGGTTTGATACGTATGGCATGATCTTTAATCTCTCGCATTATATAAAGTTCTTTAATAACACCTCGACAGCTATTTATACCCGGACAGCTGATTTTAATATCGCCATTGTTTTGGAAACTATGGCATATCGAAGCGATTTAACTATTAAAATTGCGACGTGTTACTGGAAAATGTTAACGGTAAAGGTGTCATTAAATTTTTTAATAATCGGTAACAGTGAAAATATCATCATTCGAAATGTGGTGCTACCGAAGAATGTGGAAAATATCTTGCACGAAAAATATTACAAATGAGGAAGTTTTAAAATTAATTAGAACAAACAAAATATTAATGACAACTGTCAAAAAATGGAAGATAAGCTGATTTCGGATACTTTATTAGAGGAGAAAAGTACAAGACAAAAAATAGCATTAAGGAAAAAGAAAACCAGTAAGAAGGTATGTGATTCGATAACATAAAAAAATCGATCGAATTTTTTTAATATAAACATACATATATATATATATATATATATAAATTGCAATCTGGCTGATGTAGCCACAGTAAGAAGGTATGTGATTCGATAACATAAAAAATTCGATCGATAAATTGCAATCTGGCTGATGTAGCCAATAAGCAACTGGGATGTGAGTTATGACAGGATAGGAAATGTCATTCAACAATGACACTCTTCAACATATCTTTTCCATAATTTAACATTATTTTTAAATATATTATTATTTTTAATGTTATCCTTTAATTTGTTCAAATAAATATCTGCTAGAATGGGTGATAATGGAGATCCCATAATTAAACAACTATTTTGTTTATAATGTTTATTTTGAAACTGAAAATAATTTTGTTTTAATACTGTTTCTAATATTCTTATATAACGATCTTTACGAATATTATTATTTAAATTATTATTCTCAATATATTCTATTACTTCGTCAGTAGGAATGTTTGTTATACATGTTAACTACCATCTAACGATATTAGTATATCACTGTTCTGAAGTTTTATTTCTTTCAGACAATTTATTAATTCTATATTATTTTTTATACTAAATTTATCTTCAAATTCATAATTTTCTTTTAAAAAATTTGCTATATTTCTTGAAATTATATAACCTGGTGTATTTATACCGTTTACTAATGGTCTAATTGGTTTATTTTCTTTGTGTAATTTTATTAAGCCTGTTAAAATTGGTGCTTCTGGATTCATTTCAGTTAGATTTTTATGGAATAAATACCTACTTAAATTATTATTATGATCATTTGTTTGGTTAATATTAGATTCTAATTGATTGATAGATTTTAATTCTTTTTCGATAATTTCATTAAATCTAATTGTTGGATTTTTTATGTTCTTTAAATTATTATTATTTATGAAGTTATACTCTAAATATTCATCTTTAGATTATAACTGTATTGCCTTTGTCAGCTTTGCATATCATTAAATTATTCATTTTTAATTTTTGTTTTAATTCTATAATATCTTTTTTATTTTTGTTCTTATTATCTGTTTTTTAAGTATTTATATTTCATTTTATACGTATAAATTTGTGAACTTATATTTAAATTAATATTTTGTGTTTTTTAAATCTTTATTTTATTTAAATATCGCTTGATAATGGCGTAGTTGCCGAAAAGCTTTGTGAAATTTAAGGAAATAAACTTTTAGTAATTTAAATTGATTTTTGTAATTTAAGTGATAAAAAATCACTATATTCCACATTCTAAACTTTATATATATATATATATATATATATATATATATATATATATATATATATATATATATATATATAATAAAGCCAAAATAAAAATTTTACTCACTCATAATTGTTCGTTTTACTTACTATGTAACAATCTGCCATTAGTCTGTTTGCCTCCATATTCTTCGGGTAATAAATCTAACGAGAAATATTCGCTTAGCGTTTCAACGTTACCGTGAAGATGTAACTATTTAAAATGGATATATATATATATAAATTATATAATTTAACGAATACAAATCTATACTAAACTACAAAAACAAACAAGTTTGAATTAAATTTAAGAGCCCGAATGATTTAAATAAATTTTTCGTAAGTGAAAATCTTACAATCTTTCGGAACAATTGTATATTATATAGGGTGAGCCAGACGGATGGTTATGGTTTTTTACAAAAACTACTGGACAAAAATGTTTGAATAAAATTTTATTTAAAAATAGGAAAATAAGAAAATAGCTAGCAATTATTCATGGAACACAATATCGTTCAGATGACTGCTATTTGCACCAATACATTCAGTCAGTCTTTTTACAACATTTTCGAACACTTTTTCGAGCAATAGGTCGCTGAATTTTTGAAATTTCTTCACAAATCCGAGTTTTCAGGTCTTCCAGATCTCGTGGGCGTTTTGTGTAAACGCGGCTGTTAAACACTATGCGGTTACTAAACGCTTCTTTCAGTACTGCGAGCGTTTCTGCCGAACAGTGACACGTCGGCATCATTTTGTTGAGACTATGTACGGTCCATTTATCGAGGTTATAAGTAAAATAGAGTTAATCCTTTTTTTTGATAGATACTTCCGTCTCAATGAGTTCGTGTAGGGTCTAAAAGAAGAATTATTTAACGAACCGAAACGTGTGAAAAAATAATATTGTAACAATATTTTTCACGATGACTCTAGATAAATTTGTTGTATAAATATTTTTAGAGACATTCGATATTCCTCCTATTACGAAAAAATATCGCGACTGAAACAGTTAAAACGACGACTGTTTAATTTTTTCGAATTAAAAATCGAAAAATTGTAAACTTACGATACTCATTAATTCCGACTGTATGAACGGTTTAACCAAATTCAAAATTTTGTCCATGAAAGAGACCGTATTTATAATATGTACTTGTTTCAAACGAACCGGATGACATTCCTGCAAAATGACGTCGCGTCAAAAAAAATATATAATTTTTAATAATTTAGTTCGTTAATTTTTAAATTCTTAATTTTTAAATATTTAATTAGTTTTATCGATTAATTTTTCTATTATTATCCCCCTTAATTGTTTATTGTCGAAAACGAATTTCGAAAACGAGCTTATAAAACGAAAAAAATTAATTTTTAAAAAGTACATTTCATTTATACGTTACGTAGGACCACTTTATAGTATACAGTTTTGTAATTATATAATAAACGAAAAATAATAATTTAAACGTATACATCATCATCATTTTAGTGCAGTCCTAAGACTGGTCCAACACCGTGACAATAGTTCTCCAACATTACCGGTTTTCCGCAGTTCTTTTTAATTCGGTGTAATTTTCTAACCCGGGAGTCTTCTAGTAAAGTCGGTACAAACGTATTTCTCGGTCTTCCACGGATTCTTTTTCCTTAGATTTTAACTTCAAATATATCTCGCAGTAATCCGTCATGCCGCGAAGTACAATGCAAGTTATCCGTGTTTTCCTTATTCGATCGAATAAGGATCTTTTCAATTTGCTGCTGGAGCACCTGTTTATTTTTTACGTTTCCTACCCAGCTTATCCGCTCCATTTTCCTCCAAGCTCGCATTTCGAACGCTTGTAAATTTTCAATATTCCGTTTATTTAACGTCCAGGTTTCAGCATCATAAAGGGCTACGGACCACACATACATCTTCAATATCCGTTTTCGAAGATTCAGCGGCATTTACTTTTGTCTTAATATATCTCGCTTCTCACGAAATGCATATAATCCGATGGCTAATTTCATCGTCGCAGTACAGATCTTCCGTTATAATCTGGCCGAGATATTTAAACTTGTGTAATTGTTCGATATTTTTCCCATCAATTTTTATGAGAAGTCGTCGTGGTTTTCTTCCGAGCTTTATTTAATTTTGTTTTATTTACATCGATTTCCATATATACCTTGCCTACTTTATTTAAACGGTTTATCATCTTTCGGAGCATACGAGCAGATCCGGCTAATATCACCTGGTCATTCGCAGATTTTATTGTTTTTAATTTTTCTCCTCCTATGTTTATTCCGTAGTTTGTATGTTCCAACGATAACTATTAACTCTAAGTACACGTTTGAAAATATATGGTTAGACAACGAACATCCTTGCCTTACTCCTTTATTTACATTTGACGGGTCTGATAAATCGTCATTAATTTTAATTACCGCTTTTCGTCATTCATAAAGATTATACGTTGAGGACATCCTATTTCCTCCAGCAACGGGGAAAGCTTATTCCAACGCACTTTATCAAATGCTTTACAGTAATCAAAACGTATACATATAATTTAAAGCGCGCAAGCAAAATAATAAAATATAAATAAATATTGTTTTAATTATCGGTATAGTAAATACTTTTATTCGACGCATTAAATTCCGTCTATTAATTTATTACATAGCGAAGTTTTTATAATTTAAATCTGTTAATTTATATACGTATATTTTTTGTTTACGTCTGTATATTACTTATATGTGTATATGTGTGTATTGTGTATATACATATTGAAGAACGGATTATATTTTTCTGCCATTATACAACGATATCACGTTATTTCCTATTTCACTCTATAAAATTAGCTCCAAGTTTATTAATATATTTTTACAGAACGATGGCTAACATTTTAAGAAATGCATTTACGCTGTTAATTTTTTATTTTTGTTTTATTTTTGTTTTTTTTTTTTTGTTTTTATTTTTTTTTTTTGTGTAAAATACTTTTCTAGTTTTTTTTCTTCATTCGCTACATAGGCGGATGATAGAATGCACAGAGTTGTTCATCAGATGCATCTACAACTGGTGATCGTTTGGACGCCAAACCTGAATATTAAGCTTAATTTAAAAAAACCAAAAAAGCAGTCGAAAGATTTCACGTTATACATACATCGAAGAATTTAACCACCTTCGTCACGATTCGAATCTTGCAGAGAACTTTTTCGGGATAAGAAGAACTTACAATTGAAGAAAAAACTAAAATATACCGGGCGATAGTCATGTCTCCTTAATGTAGCCAGTAAATTTATTAATAGAGTTTTCGAATTTTTAAAATGTATCAAATTAACGCATTTGTTATAATTATCTTAATACCTTTGTTGTAAAAATATCTTCGTTATAATTTATACCTTAATTATTTAATACCTTTGTTGTAATTATTTCAGTTCCGTGCCTCTAGCTATAATTGCACGGCACGTAAATTTAAATAAAAAAAAAATTGTACTTCTTCATTTGCCATTATCAGTCTCCACTTCTGGACGAAGGCTTCACCCAACTTTTCCCAAACGCCGCGATATTGAGCTTCATTCCGCCAATTTCACCTGAACTTTTGGATTTCATCTATCCACCGTATCGTTGGTCGTCCTAATTTGCTATCAGACTTCCACGATGTTGACGCACTTATCCAGCGCGGATTTTATATGCATATATGTAATATATTAATATGTGTTAATTCTTGTGACCGATATAATCCTCTGAAACGATTGAAAAGGAGAACATAGTGTCGCGACGTCCTTCCTATTACCTGAATCATTTTCTCCCTCGTCTAACATCTTAGCACAGTTAGAGATGTAAAAATGAAATACATATCCGACGAAGATGAAATATTATAATTCGTAAAAACCCTCATTTCGTTGCAAAAATATGAACATACCGACGTAGATTTGTAGTTTCCGACGGTCGAATCGTGATCAATTCGGGTCGGTATAAAGAAAACGACTGTAAAACCGCGTCAACATATCAATATTCGAGTTAACTAGATTAAAAGAGTTTTATAGTCGTCCGTTAAGTTTTCATAAGCGGCAAAGTTTTAATCACTGGACTAAGTTCTGTAAATGTGAACACGCTCACATATTAATTACTTATTTTCTGAAAATAGTAATAAATATTCTATATATATTAAACTTCGAGTGTTATGTTTACCTTTACCACGATTCATCCGGGTTTTAATTTAATTTAATTTAATTTTTTTTTAAATTTTAATTAATGACCGAAGTAGACGGAAAATAATCATCAAAGTCGTATGATGTCACGACGTCCTTGCGGAGAATAACGAATTTGATTGATATATATAGCGTGGAAAGTTTAGAAACTATAATAAATATTTTAAATAATTGAAAGTTTTAACTGCAATTTTTCTGAGTCTTTATCAGATATTATATACGTGTATATATATATATATATATATATATATATATATATATATATATATATACATAATATTTAATTACCTGCAGATATAAAAGTATCATCTTGATGCTGTGTACACACGATGTTACCTTCACTAAATGACCGAACGTTATGCCTTTCATATCCAAAATGACCACATAACCCGGTACAATATTGCCGTCCTCCGATAATTTAACGTCGTTAAAAGCACAAAATGACCGGATCATTTCTGCAAAGTTTAATTTAGCCGGATCGTAGTCGCGTAGACGATATATCAAAATGTGATAGCCTTCGTCCGTTGGTTTTTCCATAGGTATCATATCTCTACGTAGATTGAAAATAGAAAATCGGTATAATTTTATTTTTTAACGAGTAAAAATTAACTTAATTCGAACGATAAAGTGAATAAATATTTCTTTTAGTCAATTTCTCCCCCTTACAGATTTTTATTATTACTATTTCGAGACAGACACTTGTACAGCTTTATCAATATCGTAATTAGTTTTCAGCGCCATATTTAAATTTATGTTAGTCTCTAGAACAAAGGGGACAGTTAGCTTTTTTTTTTATTGATAAAGTATCGGGTGTTTTTATTATTGGTGAAATACTTACCGATAATATGACTTACGAGTGATCAGACTGTAGGTCGAAACAAGAATCTGCTCCCATATATAAAGATGATATTCCTTTTGTTATAAAAAAAAGTCGAGCAGATCAGGTTTCCTTTTACGATCTTGAGGCCAGTAAGTAGGTTCGCCTCCCGAGAACTAACTTAGCTAAAAATTACTTTTTTCAAAATTTTCTCCCGGGGATTGTCTAAGCGAGAGCCCCATTTGCGTAATTCTGTCACATTTAAGAAGATCCTAAAGGAGTCGTTAAAACTTAATTTCTTTACCTATAACGTCTGTTGCAGAATTATTAAGTTGCTTCCTCGTATCGGAGGTTGGCGACTACTTACCTATGAATATTTTCTTGTAACATACAAGCTAATCATAATATGGCGTTAGTGTAGTTAGATACACATAAGCGGGAGAACTGATTCTAATCGATTTGTTTTCACGTCTCACAATGCAGCCCCACGTGTTTTTGTAGTGTACTACTATTATTACTAGAGCATATGGTGTTGTGCGTGGCGGTTTGCCATTTCCTTCCATTCGATAACATTAGGATTATTTATATTTTTATTTTACTGATGATAATTTTCGTGTCACCGATCGTATTTGAACTCGGTACTATCCGTGTTAGAAGTCCGTGCTCTAGCTCCACTAGGCAATCCAACATTTCTAAAAAGAGAGTGATATGGTACTTGGAGTTAGAATTGGTGATGTAGCTGGAAAAAGGGGCAAACAAATGAATTAAATGGATAACAGAATGGACATTCACCTCGTGAAAATTGAGCTTACAAATAACAACTAGTAGTTTTAGAAACGAACGTAGAGCTTCATCAATGTAAAATGAGGAACGGAGGAAACACGACTGACGTTAAAACTGGACAAACGTTTTAAAAAATTAAAAAATTAAAGATTAAAAAATTAAAAAAAAAAAAAACAAGAACTCAGAATCGACACCAGTTTGTCGTTATTGACAGTCAACGTCGGCAGATTCTAGATACGAGTATATTCGTTAGTATAAACAGTTAATAATCTAGGCCTTGATATGAAACTCACGAATCGGCTTTATTAGCAGTCTGAGACTATTGTCAGACAGTCTGAATAAGACTAAGCGCAAAAATATGGATTATAAAAATAAAATAAAATCGATAATAGCCGATCGAGGTAACTTAAGAACGAATTAAAATAGCGCATAGCGGGATTTCATTTTGGATCGCTTTTGGTTTGGAATGTAGATTCATCGTGATCAGTTTTGAAGAATTTTCGGCGGTATTTCGATGTTCGAGATTAGAATAGCAGCGCGCATTCTTTAGTGGCGATAACCGTGACGAGTGAATTTCCCTACATTCCAACTGGTAATCACAATTCAAATACGTTCTTTCGCTATTGGATGCCCCGGTGAGGAGAGGAATTATATCTTCGAAAAGATCGGTTGGTACGCGAGATTAATCCTACAGCAAGTTTCGATAGCAAATAATTCTGCGAGAAAAATGTCATATACATATAATTCTGTAAACTTGTTTCTCGAGCTATTTTGGAATCATTAGTAAAAAACATTTTGTGTCACCGGATAACTGGTTTTCTTACAAGTTATCCTCGTTAAAAATCGTACACGTCCAATTTTGATTACAAATCGCGTTTCCATATTAATTTTTTTTTTTTATCGAGGCAATGCATTATTGCTTCCTGTTGGTGGGGTCAGTGTCAAAAGTTCGAGATACTTATATTCGAGCGATCGTTACACTATTCATTATAAATGTCCTTTGCTTGTTCACGGCCTTTGGCGTTTGGCCTGTAACTTTTCATTCTATTTTATTTTTTCTAAAGTTTATTTTCCGCTTTCTACATGATTTATTAAACTTTTTCCTTCCATATAGTCCTTCTAGAATTTCTTTGTTTTCATTTATTTCCAACGCGTTTATTCTTCGCCAAATCCACATCCTCTTTGCTTACTTCACGCGCTATTAAGCGCTAATAATTTAACACACTGCAAACGTGTATGATTTTGTGAATTTTTTTATCTGAAACCTATACTAATGTTCTCTTATTTGTTAGTATTAATTTCCTGTTACTAAACGCACATTCGGCTTGCCCTTCTGTTAACACACTTCCTAGGTATAAGTTGTTTCTGCGAGCTGCTCCAATTGAGTATTATCTATTTTTATGTTTATCTTTTCATTCAATGCGTACAGATCTTCGCGGTATCTTTGTTTTTCTCTTTATTAATATTTATTTTCCGTTTATTTAACTCTTCCGATAAAACTGTAAGCATTTTATCCATACCGCTAATAGAGCGGACTTCAATTTATAAATAATAAAAATAAACGATCGACAAACAATGCTTACCCGACTTTCCACATTTCGTTCAAATGATCAAAATCCCAATTGGTGAAAAATTCCGGACATCGCGTCCGCATCGTATAATAGGCGTCTATAGTATCTTTAGCTCGTTCCAAACTGTAATAGCAGCTATGCAAAAACATCATTATCATATCGTCTGAAATATCGTAAATAAAACAGCCGCAATCAGAATAATTAGACTATTTAGCGTTGTATTATACGGATTATTATAATATCTGTTTTAGGATTTAAATATAAAAAAAAAAAATCAAAAAAATAAACAAATTAAAAATGGAGGATTAAAATGATTCGATAAACAATCACTACTGTATAAAAAATACAATTTTAAAAAGCTATCTTTCAACCGACATATTGATTTATAACTTTCTTCTAACACGTTTGTAAATGTTTCTCAAGAAAATGTACACTTACACATACGCACACACTTTATATTATTAAACAAAATAAACAAACATTTTTTAATACGTACAATGAACTTGTTTCTAAAAAAACTAATCAGTTCGACGTGTCCATATCGAACGCTAGTTGTAATAAATTGCAGCTCAATCGTAACAGGTGCATTTAGGTGCATACTAAATGCTCCCCCAGTTGTACTAGAATAGATTATACGCGTAATATTCTGAAATTACCCCATGTTAAGATATACATTCTTAACATATACTTTTTTTCCCCTTTATTTATACAGCCCTTTAGGCTATACAACGTTAGCTGTTTGGCTATATAATTATCATCTTTAACTTAATGATTACTTAATAGTTAACGTATCCGCTATTTACAAAACGAGTGTGGAGTAGCTATCCCACTGGTTACGCATCCATTATACATAAATTTACATATTTACAAGATTAAATCTACAACGAGTCGTATAATTCCATGTTTAATGATAAGCAGTTGTCTTTTACATTGACGTGACTGTCCAGCCGCTGCTTGCGGAATTAATTGATTAATGACGTCATTAATGAACGTCATATTGAAATCAGAATGTCATCGTTACGCGAGTAAGCATCAATTATCGAGCGTAAGATGATGTTCTGACGGCGTTATATTATATCCCGATTCGACTTGGCTGTACAGCACCACAGAGCGAGAAGTTCAAATAGGTATAATTAATTTGCTTGTATAGCAGAAGCTTGCAGGAAACATCTAACTCCGATTGCCTGCCTATTATTAACCGATATAATTGACGTGTTTTATTCTTGATCTGCTGAGACATAATTTTAACATGAACTTTCCAGGTCTATCGTGAATCCAAATACATATATACAGGTAATTTACCGAGTTAGCCTTTGGAATGACTTGGTTTCTTAAGTAAGTACAAGTAAAGTTTAATCTTCCATTTTTTTTTAATCAGAACGAGCCTATGTTGCAATTTATTTGTAGCATCAGGTTGGCTGTCACTTACAGCTAAGATTGCAGTATCGTCTGCAAATGTAGCTGTTGTTTTATTATCAATAAGCAAATCTCTTGTATATAACAGATACAGGAGAGTTCCGAGGACGCTATCCTGTGGCACACCTGCTTGTATAAATGATGACCTTGTCTCTTCATGCGCAACCTGGAACTGTCGATTTGACAAATAAGATTTCAATATGCGACAAAAATTTCCTGGCAGTAGAGTAGTCAAATTATGAACCAGGCCTTGATGCCACACGTTTTATCAAATGCCTGGAAAATATCTAAGAATACATCAGAGCAGAATTTTTTCTCCTCCAGTGCATTGTTAATGATTTTCATTATTCGGTGCACTTTGTCGATTGTTGAGTGTTTCCGTCTAAATTCAAATTGATGTAGAGGGAGCTTATCTTCAACTAGTATTAATAATCGTTTTAAGAGGAGTTTCTCTAGGAGTTTAGAGATTGATGGTAATATAGAAATTGGTCTGTATGACTTGACCTATTCAGGTTTTCTGTATATATTTTTTAACATTATAATCTGTGCCACTTTAAAGCAAGTTGGGTATATACTCGAGTCTTAAACATGCATTAAATATGTATGTAAGTACTATTGTTCTTCGTGGTAATTCTCTTAGGATAGCTGCTGGTGAAATTTCATCTATTCCCGGAGCTTTTTTATTTTATTTATATCGCGATTAATTTCATTTTCTATCTCCATTGGAGTAAACGGCTTAACTGATTGTTTAATTTGATAAGTTGCTAAAGGGTTATCAGATTGTATCTCATGAGTCTGGAACACCTGTGGTAAATGGCGTGCAAACAAATTCAGCTTTTTCAATATTCTGTCTTGCCCAATTGCCAGTTTCGTCTTGAATGGGAGGAATTTAGGAAAATGGTCGTTTAATCTTGCGTGTAACTTAATCCTTAATGAAGTTATTAAATGTTTTATATTTTACTTCTTTAATAAGCCATCTGAGCTGGTTGTTAGCCTTATTGAAAATATTCTTATCATGTGGCGTACGTGCTGTGTGCCACCGGCGTATGTGCAATCTTATCGCGTATTTCTAATGGATATGTGATTTCTTAAAAACTATTACTTTTTACTAAAGGAGTTGTAGTCTTAGCAGATTCACAAATTGCCACAATAAATCTAGCTGCTAAGTCATCTAACTCATCCTGAGTCTTTAACCTAACTTTAAGATCTATTTTCTGATCCAGCTCCTTCCGAAATTTATCCAAGTTTGTAGTAATATTTGTAAATTTTTTTCCTTTCGGATTACTGTGGTGCGGTAAGTAATACTGGTGTATGATCTGATGACAAATCTATCAAATTTTCAGCTAATATAAAATTACTAGCAATCCCCTTTACTATGTAGAAATACAGAATATCTGGCTTCTTACGACGATCTGTAGGCCAGTATGTTGGCTTATGTCCAGACGCTAAACTGCATTGGCAACTGTAAATTGCTTGAAACAACTCCTTACCTTTAATATGAGCAGGGCTAGGATTTCCTGATATTAATAGGAGAATACCCATGCTTCGTGTTTTGCATTAAAATCTCCTTCAATAATAAACAGGTTATTCTGTAACAACTGTGCATAGTGTTGACGTTTTAATCCATGTTTAGGAGGAAAGTATACTGCAACTACTTTAAGTATTGCATTGTTTTGTATGACTCTGTTATTGCCTGTACATATTCTTAATTGATTTCAGCTTCTACAAAATGCCGAATATTCTCTTTAATTATTACAGCTGATCCAAAATGCGCACCACCATTTACGTTTTTTGGCATGACCTTTGTTGTGGATAGCAACCAGTATTGACCTACACCAAAATTTTGTACATTTCCTGGCTTCCCATATCTTATTACAGATTTTCCATAGAATTACAACTGCAGTTTCTCCCAGCTGCTTCCAGAATTCTGCTTCAATACCGTCATATCCACATGCTTTCCCTTTCTTTAGATATTTTATGGCAGCCCTTACTTCATCAAGTAGAATACCAGGTTCCTGCTCTTCTCTGGCTTCAATTTTACTGTTACCCAGTAGAATGTTATTCTTTATGCTACACTTCTCTATGAATAATTATTCGCAGTATCTTCTTCATTCTTCTTTAATTTCTTCTTTATTCCATAATACTACGCCATCATCGTTTTTTTAATTCATTTTGTCTTGGCTTAATATCTCTTGTCAGTTGCTTTATTTTCTTATACAGCCTTTTCAAACTATTTGTTTTTGCATGTTATTGCATTTCCCGACGGCTTAATTCAATAAAGGATTTGCGGTCTTCTCTACAGTTTTTCTGTATCAACCGATTCATGTTTCTGTACTCTGCTGAAATTGTTAATCATTTTCTTTTTATGTCTTGTCTTTCTTCTATTAAATCTAATGTTCTATCAGATATCCATATCTGCTTTTTCTTCCTAGGTTTCCATTTCTGAAATTCTATTTCTTTTCTACTTTGTAGTATTACTTCCTAGACCTTATTCCAGATCATTTCCTCATTCATACTACCGTCTGAATCGAACACAGTGTACGGATAACTGCAGATCTGCTCTTTTAGCCGCCAGATTTACTTCTTCCCCATTTCAGGTACACATAATTTTAGGTTTCTGCTTCTGGCGAAGCTTTATTCTTATTTTTACACACATCAGTTAATGATCGAATCCGATGTCAGCTCCCGCGTAGGTTTTCGCCACGTATATAGCCGATTTCCACCATTTCCCAATCATAATGTAATCCATCTGATTTGTTGTCCGTCACATATGACTGTCACGTGTATAGGCGACTATTACGATGTTCAAATCAGGTGTTTACCACAATCATTTGTTGTTCTTCACAGAATTTGAGCATTCGTTCTCCACACTCATTTTGTTCTCCTAATCCATATTTTCTAATGACGCCACAATATCCATTATCTAGGGGTCAACTTGTCCAACTTTAGCATTGAAATCTCCCATTAGTATCATAATGTCCCTTTTTGATGCTGTTTTTAATACTGATTCTAAATTATCGTAAAACTGTTCTCCAATTTCTTCAGTGGCTGAACTTGTGGGAGCATATACCTGGGTAAAACTGAGACGCGAAGATATATAACACGATGCTGCCGCAGACACACACACACATATATATATATTTATATTTATATGTACATAATTACTACAACGTCCTACCTGTAATTTGACATTGTCACCTAACGTCAAATAGGTTTAATTTGAATTCATGGCAAAAGGACAGCGACTCATGTATTCACGTATAACAATATATACGGACGCAAGTACGTTAGACATAAATATTGCCTTGATTACTATCCCATTTTGTACGCAAAAGGAAAGTAAAATGTGCCAGTTACGATGTTTGGCAACAAACAATGCGATAACAATGATTATATTTATTACATACATATATAAAAATAAATACGTTTTTATATATATATATATATATATATATATATATATATATATATATATATATATATAAAATACATGTGTATACATATAGCTAATTACATATAACGCATGTATATATAGTATTCGCGTGCGGGTTTAAATCTCTGTAAATATTTTCTGAATTTCCTATGACTCGTTTGTACTGAATTACATGAAAATTAGTTTTTACTGCGTCCATTTCGTGCGAGCTTGGGACTCACATTGTCTTGTTTCCACTAGTTCTATCAAATTTGATAATTGCGTGTTTGTACCGTCTATACGTACGTGTATAATATACTTCATGTAGTGAGACGTGTATGTTATTTTCTCTTGTGCGGATGAGAATTGTACTTCCTCAAGCATGTCTATACTAGACAATATTCGCCGTTTTTAACCGAATACGTTGGTAAGAAAGTTCCTACTTTTTTCCAATTTACAGATTGGATAGCGTTCAACTCTAATTTCAAAAGTAATTCTTACCGTATCCAACATATATATAAATTAAAACTGAACGGTAGTAATTCACTAATACGTCATCAGGCAGTATTTAATGAGGTCAATTTTTAATAGTTTGTGCTTAGTGTGAAATAATTATTGCAACAAAACTTAAATGTACATGAAACAACGGTTGTCGTCGTAGTTACAATCGTGTCAGCTTGTAACAACGTTTACGTAATTGCAATTCAATTGAATTATATTGTTTACAATAAAATCTTGCACTTGTAGCGAAACTTTAATTAATGTTTATATACTTCTTTTTATAAGCATCGAAAATGATGACGTCACGGTAGTTAAGATATTGCCCTAAAATTTAAACGTCATGTTGTTGTGTTCTTCGTAATGGACAATAATGAATGTTAACTATGAAGTAGTTTTATTTATTTTTTAAAGTGTTGTTTTGGATATGTGTGTGTGTGTATATAAATGCTTATATAATATATGTATATATGTATATATATATTTGTATGTATTTGTGTATGGTGAGACAGAGAAATAGACTGAGCGGCATAAAAAAAGGTAAAAAGTTTCGAAAGAGACCTAGAGAAAATGACATATACACATATAAATATATGTGTGTGTGTGTGTGTGCCTATATGTGGCAATATTACTATAATAAATAAAGAAAATAGATAAATATACACGATACGTAGTAAAAAATATACGTTTAATTAATAGGCGTATTCTCGACAATTAGTTTTTTCTCGTGTCAACATATGGTGAGAATTAATCGATTATTATAAAAATATTGACTTAATAACGATTACCAAAAAAATTTTTTTTTTTTTTTTTATTTTACATAATTACAACTAGTCCATTTGGACTATCCATTAATTCTGATATAGGAAATTAACGTGAAGAGGTTATCCGTCCAGTGACAGGAGCCTCAGACCAAAAAATAAATTCTCGTTTCTAGATTGAAATTCGGGTGCTTTAGAATTATTAAATTTATTTCACATATCCGTCGTTAGATAGCACTGCGCTACACAATTCGCGTTTGGATAAACGGACAACGTAAATCGATGTATTTATAAAACTGTTTAATAAAAAATCAGCGCTAAAAATAGAAATTAAATTTAACAGTAATATATTGCCTACGTTATTACACGCTGCTCCAGTTTGTTGTTCAACCAGCCGTATTAATCTGAAGAAACTCCGGCGACTTCAAATCCATTGCCTTAGAATCGTCTTAGAAGTTGCACTACACTCGTATTAAAACGATGCACGATTTCACCTTCATTTTCCATTTATCGGTGATACCGTAATAGAACGTGCAACTAAATTCTTCGATTGTAGCACTATGTGTTGACGAAGTTACGATTATAAGTAATATAGTTAGATGCGAGGCTACTTAAGATTAGACTTTTTTTTTTTTACCGAATCGATTGTAGTTTGTCTGTTCATTTAAAAATTCTGAATATCAGTTTCGATGGATCGAGTAGTATGGATCTGATCTCGCGAATTAATTTTATTGGATTGAATTAGTCTTTGTACACGTGTACTCCTTCTTATTCGCTACATAGCGAGAGAGTCGGTTCGGAACTACTCATAAGGAAACTTTTAGTCGTTTCTATCGTGTATTTTGTTAGCATGTACTATAAACTTACGTACGGAAACACGCGAATGAGTCCGATTTTACGCGAATCCGAAGAATTAAATCGGTAATAAGCTTAATGTATCATCAGGTTTTTTAAACTTTTCTCTGTTAGTAATTAAATTTTTATATTCCTATTACTTTAGATTGACTGATTCGCTTTTATGTTTTTTAGTGTTATCGCGTTAAAACTGAGACAGATATATACTTCTTCTTCCAAAACAACCGAATACAAAATTGGTAATACTTTGTACGAACACAAAAACACAATAGAACTTCGAATATAGATTGGCGCGAATTAAGCGAATGAAGAAGCGTTGGAGTATCCACGCCTTGTATACCGATAGTCGTAGCGAACGATAGTCTTTAAAACGTCCGAATCCAGATATTTCGCGCGATTAACGGAATTTTATTTTCTGGCGGTATAAATGGATTCGACATTACATCGGAGGTGAAGTAAAGTATACGGGATTTAGTATAATCCGGAGGTAATTTGCAATATATATTTTTTTTTAATTGTTAATATTACTTCAAATTAATCCGGACTACATGAAGTTTAAATTTCATATAGCGAGAAAGTACGAATTGAAAAATGGAGTAAAATGCTCGTTTAGTGCTGCGTAAGTGAAATAATTGATAAGGAAGAATTTAATTTAAGAGCGGAATATAGCGATTATTAAAAAATAAACAACAAGAATGTAGTTAAAATCGCTAAATTTTTATATTAAAAAAAAATTCGAAGCTTTTCGTCTATTAAGTCGTTATAAAAAAAATAATATATGGAAAATATATTCCGATTTATAACAAGTATAAATGGTAAAAATAAAAAGAATGTAAAAAAAAAAATTTTTATGTACGATATTTTAAAAATGAATTAACGGTTTTTAGCAAAACAAAATAAAATCGAAGTTAATCGCTAAAAAATTTTATTACATAAACACGAATCTTTTCGATTATTACATCATTTTCAAGCTATTGTTAAAAATGTTACAAATAAAAAAAAGATATTACTAAAAAACTTATAAATATCGATACATTGAATAGCCAGATATAAAATTTTTTTTTTTTTTTACAATAACATGTAATTATAAAAATTAATTCTTCATCAAAATTAATCATATTATTTAATAAATTATTACTAGTTCTACGTTTTATAATTTGTAGTTTTTCTAATAATTTTCTTTTTTTAAATTTATATTCTATGTGTAAAATTTTTATATTATCTGTAATGTTTTCTATAAAATGTTTTTCTTCTCTACCGTGCTTACCATAAAGTGACTTATCATCATTTTCATTTTTGTATGAATTAAAGTGTTCTCTTAGTCTATTATTTATTTGACGTCCTGTTTCACCTATATAAAACTTATTACATGTTGAGCGGTTTATTCTATATACTCCAGATTTTTGTAATGCCATATAATCTTCTATTTTATTGTTCCAAATTGATTTAAATAATGATTTATTGCTATCATTGTACTTTTTAAAGATTTTTAAAAATTTATATTTTCCTATATATTTAATTGATCCTACTAAATATTTTTATTTTTCTTTTTTATGTTGTAAAGAACTATTATTTGGTTTGTTATAATTCATCTACTATATTCGGATTGTATTTATTTGCTACGGCAATTTGTTTAATAATATTCTTTTCTTTATTAAGTTTGTTTTTGTTGCAGTTTAAAATAATTTTGGCTCTATTACAATAATTTCTTAAACTAGCTACTTTATGTGATTTTGCATGAAAAGAATCGTTTGGAATTATTACAATTGTTTATATTAATATTTAAATCTAAGAAATTTATTAACATTATTAACAATAGCTTGAAAATGATGTAATAATCGAAAAGCTTCGTGTTTATGTAATACAATTTTTTAGCGATTAACTTCGATTTTATTTTGTTTTGCTAAATTCATAAAATCACTACTCTCCAATACATCAACATGAATTAACGGTTATTTATAAAATAATCTGATAGCTATCAGATCTTTTTGTTATATTTCTTTTAGATTAATATTTTTTGTAATTTTTATCATCTAAATTAAGAATTATTTTTATATACGTTTTTAATATTTTTTATTTTTATTTTTAACGTCCACTTGATAATCACTTAATAGTCGAAATGTGTTGTATTTTTTTGATATAAAAATTTAGCGATTTTAAATATAATTTTTTTTTTGTTTGTTCATTTTTTAGTAAAAATTCAACCTTCCTTCCGATATATATGGAGATGTTTCATTTTTGGTCAGTCTGTTTTATTACGTTACGACTATTTTTTTACTTTGGACGTATCTGTCAAGGATCAGTAAATTTAAGTGGAAACACCGGTGATATGGATGAGAAGGTACATACAACAAACAAAAACCGCAATCGAATAAAGTACAAGTTCAAATTTAAATTATATATTTATTTAACAACGCTCGACTTCTATTTACGTCTACGATACGGTACAATTTAGATAATTCCAGATAATATAGTAATCGAACGAAAGGTTACCAGTTAAAACCATCGAGCGGATGTATGGGATGTACAATCGTGGGTAGGACTGCACCGAATCGATATAATTCGGCATGTTCACTTTACGAGACAAATCATCGATGTCCACCTATTTCAAACGTAACAGCTGGCACTGATTTTTACCATTTTTCTATCCGTAAACGTATTAAACATTCGTCCGCAGAGATATTCATTTCGATAATACATTTATAAATATAATATATATTTTTTAAATTTAATTTTGTTTTAATATATTCCGTTTTATTTCGGTTATCACTTTTCGTTTTGTTCTATGCGATAAAACACATTTCGAAAGCCCCGTTTATAGTCATTGTGATATAGCGTCATTCGAGTAAAAGCTTCTCCTTGTGTACGGGAATACGAGTTTTATTCAGTCCTGCTTTTTTTTAACTTAGTAAATGCGCCCGTCTCGAGCGAGATCTACATGGAAATACACGGGTGTATGATTGATATCTCCATTTTCTGTCGTATCTGGGCTTACACATATATATAATAGATACTATATTTCGTTAAAAATGTTTTAACTTTTTGTCGATATTAGTAATTCCATTTTCTTTTTTTTGTTTAAAATACTTTATAAATTGAGACGTTGCTAATGGGCATATTCTCAAGAAGTCAAGTGCGTTCTCAAGAGACAACATCCGGTTGATGACATAAAATTGTCAGTACATGATAAGAAGAGGATTTTAAAAAAAAAAGAAAAAAAAAACTGTTTACGTTAATTAGCGCGTTCTGCGAGTATGGCCTGACTTTTCTGGTACTTTTTTTTATTATAATTATTCTCTAAGATAAATAAATATCAGTTTTTACCAGAATACATTAGACTCGATTAAAATCTCATTGAAATACATCGGTTTCCGAACTGTCGAACACGTCCAAGTACTCTCTCCTATTAGAACGAGCATAGAGCTCGTAACAAAAAGATAAGTTCTTGAAATCGGACGAATAGACTTTTTCGTTCATGTTCACCTAACTAAACCAATTGCTTAATATGACTAGATCGCCAATGGGGAAAACTTTCGAAAAATATACATACATAAATATATACATATTATATATATATATTCATCATCATGGTGTCATATCTGTTACAGAACGTCGGCTAACATTTTACCAATTATTTTTCTGTCTAATACGTATTGGAACAGTTAAACCACTGCGTCAAATTCTATGTCCGTGTTATCCTTCTTCTAATTTAAGTTGTGAGTTAATATACTTTTTATATCGAAACATTTAACACATGCACACACACACACACACACATATATATAATATATTGACGGTATTAAAGTACAAAAAGCTGTTTAATTTCATTACTTGGGTAGCAAAATCACCAGCGGCGGGAGATGCGGGAAAGATATTAAAAACCGGATTACAAGCAAAGCAAGTATTTTACGATCGAAAAAATATATTAACGAACAAGTGTATAAACATAAATCTGAGAAAAAAATTTTAACCTTATTTTTTTAGAATACGACAACTGTACGGTTGTGGAACATTGACGATCGGTACAGTGGAAAAACAAACACTAGAATCATTCGAAATGTGGTGTTACAGGAGAATGCTGAAAATAACGAATGATGAATATGATTGGGCATATTCTAAGGCACGATAGTCTACAAAGGATAATTATAGAAGGAATAATGATTGGAAAAAGAGGAAAAGGAAGACTTAGAAAACAATATATGCAACAGTTAATAGAAGAAAAACGGTAGCACCGGGTATGCGGATACGAAGAGGAAAACGGCAATTCGTCAATTATGGAGAAAATTATCAAAACAACCTTAGGACTGATGACCTCATGATGATGATGATATATATATATATATGCAAAAATATACAAAACAAGTAAGATTAAAAGAATAAACTGATTGTAAATCACTAATACAGGTGTACATATAAAATATAGTAGAGATAATTTGAATGCGAAAAGTAAAGATCGATAACGGATGTTAAATTAAAAATTTACCTAACGAATAGGAAGAAACTAACATCTTGTAAAGAAACATTTACTATCGACATCACCATTATCATCAGAAGTCGTTAAATTATCATTCGCATTAACTGCCGATTATTTCTAACCTCGACGTATTTAATAATCGGTTTATATTAGAGATTGAGTTTTACCCTTGTACAGCATCTTAAGTCTCTCCTTCATCCGCGACCTTCAATCGTTCGCGACAAAAACCAGTTTTTCTAAACCATACCGCGACTTGTAACGACTAATAAATAATGCGCGTGCATTTTTCTGTTACCTATCGAAATCGGACATCCGTTATAACTTGGTCTAACTGCGTTGAATTATTGCTCTGTTACATTCGCCTCTACTAACAGTACACAACGACGCTGATTGACGAGACTTCTTCTTTTCCTCAATCCGTTGATTGATGGATATAACCCTTATGACTCACGATCCTAGCGAGTTTAACTATTATTGTGCCCGGTCTGTCCTTCTTTTAAGGTTTGCGTAACCTGTTGCTGTCGTGTTTTCTATTATTCCATCTATATATATATATATATATATATATATATATATATATATATACTATTTGTTGTGTCCTTCATGTGTTTTACCTTCCATCTTCTCTTTAATTAATTGTAATTGTGTCGATATAAGCGGCCTATCCATTTAAACCTTCTACGTTTTAACTTACGAATTAAGCTCCTTCATTTGTTTATATTTTTAAAAAATTTATCGTCGACAACTTTTTCCGTTTAATTGATTTTCTGTATTCTACGCCCAGCACCGAGTTTCGAAGGCGTCTATTTTTCTACACATTTGCGCCGGTTGATCGTTCAAGTTTTCGATCCATAAATCAGCATTATGATTTAACAAAACGCTTCCTGGTTTCTACTCTTAAATTTCTCGAAGCTGATACATATTTCTTTTTATCGAAAGCCATTTTGCTAGACTAACTCTAGTCGATATCTCTTTGTCACTTCTAACATCTTGACTGATTGTGCTTCCCAGGTATACCAATTTACTCGTTTTAATATTTTTCCGTTAATTTTTACATGTATTACATCTCGTTTTTTAGCGCATTTCTTAATTTACTGACATATTTCCGCTGCAATCGTAGCTGTTTTACCGATTGTTCGAGTTCTTTTCTATTACTTCCCAACGATTGCTACGTCATCCGCAAAACGTAACATCGAAATTTTTGATCTTCCCACCTTCATTTACCGTTCTCTTTAAAATCTGGAATTATTCTTTCTACGTATATATTAAAAAGTTCCGGTGATATACAACGTCCTTGTTTTCTTTCCTTATTTTTATTTCTCTATTATCAGCTTTTGTGATTTGCACAACGTTTAGTATATAAAAAACAGAAAAAAAACAAAAGAGAAAAAAAGAATGACTATATCGAAGTCGGGATAAATCAACTTTCTGGAATATTAGTAATAAATTTCGATATTAAAAAAAAAAATTAAAAATAAACAAAACGTACCAGACAATTTCGGTAAATGCGATTGAAACGATAGCCAAGATGAAATCGCTTCTACCGATTCCTTTTTATCCTTCGGTATCGTCAGCTTACTGCAAAGGAACGGATGTTTCAACTTCATCTTTTACGTTCGTTATTTTGGTCTCGAATTTCTGAAATAGCTGCAAAAATAAACCAAATATATATCGTCTACTTGCGCCAGATTACTGTTGTGTTCTAGTAGGAAAATAGAAAAACGTACACATAAAGCCAAACAGTATCACCGGGTAACTTAACGCAACGGGCTCGGTTGAGAGTTGAGAGAGGAATTTTCGAACCTTTTCAGTAAATTATATAATATGTTTTAATATTTATTATAATTATTACGTTTAATGCTAATGAATTATATATATATATATATATATATATATATATATATATATATTGTTGTGAATCAGTGTGAAATTTTAATTGGTTAACCAGTGTAATTATTAAGTTTAAGCGCAGAATTAGCACTCTATAGCAGCAATTCAGATATGGACGTAATAAGACGCTGCGGTAACATTTGTTTTTTATACATACATATATATATGTACATACATTTATATATATAATACACATACAAATATATGTAGCCACACACACATACATATCCATATGTATATGTACAAATTACATACATTCATTCGTAACGAACCAAGCAGTTCGCGTCTAAATACGAATACTATAAAGATTAAGAGCGTTTATTGACAAATACCAATATCGATGTTGTAATCGATATTTTATCGATCAATGAAAGATGCTTAAACGATTCCAAAATTACGATTTACTTCGCGAGTTCTTGGAATGGTTTCTTCGTTACGAAAATCATTTCACACCTAATTACAATCACTTTCTCGCGTCTTTCGTTATATATATACATATATATATATATATTTTTATATATATATATATATATATATATATATATATATATATATATACGTGTCCATAGATGAATCCATTAAAATAGATAATAACGCAATGTTAGTGAAAATCGTTCAACCACCAACGGTTACATTAGGAACATTCTTATTTTATACTCCTCCTGTAGAGTCCCTAACGTATATTGAATTTGCATATAAGGAATATTGGAAAAATCTGTAGTCTAGTCCTTTTACAGCAAGACATTATAAATGATAAGCCTACGTATCTGCTAATCCATGATTCTACAATGTTAAAGTTGAAACGATCAAATTGCGAAGTTTTATTACTACCATTTGTCAACTAGGACTCGACAGTACTCGCCTTATTCCGTCGCTACATAAGTTGAAGCTCACACGATACCGAAGAAGAACTACGATAGATAGACTGTGTCAACGGTGACATAGTGGAAGAAGTTGATGTTGAGGGACAATGTGAATGATGGATGCCATCGCACACACCGGGAAGAGACGACGCAATAACTACCATCTAACGTAATTCGAAATCTTTATTTGAATAATTAATAAGCGAGAAATATTACAATCCACATTCTATAGAACGGTAGGAATACCTACTCATGTTGGCAGTACAAGGCGCGCAAGATGGTCGGGAAGCTAAAGAAAGAAAGAGGATACAGATGCGCAACCATCTTGGTAGGAGGTGCTATTTCGAAAAGAAGAAAATATTATAGTTACATTTCAATTTCGACTTGTATTTAATTTAGCTGATTGCTTCCACGCGCTAATTAAAATTTTATTAAACATTCTTTTTTAACCATCTAAAGTCCATGTAGGCCGTTAAGCGACTCGTTTGATTATAGCTAGATAGACGCGAGGATAGAACTTTACACGAGTTCAATGTTTTTCTCATCATTAGGTTATAAACTTTTAAAGATGAAAGATAATTAACTGTTATAAACTTTTAAAGATGAAAGATAATTAACTGTTTTCGTAACGATCGCCGTTAGTTAGGGAGGAATTTTTCAATTCTTAAATGATTTAGAAGTTATTTCAAAACGTCAAATACTATTTCATATTTTCAACTTGTAGAGTGGTATTTTTTTTATACGCCCAAACTAATGTATAATTTCAGGTATATAGCCGACGCTAATCATGTGATTTTTGCTTGTGACTTGTATACCAGTATATCAAGAAAATGTTACAATTAAATATTTCAACCCCCCCTACTCGGTTGCCTACTTATTGACTCTGAATAACAACGATCTCCTCGCGGCTCTGGCCACATACGTCTTTATATCTAAAATTAGTCTTTAAATCTTTTTTTCTTTTCTTTTTTGAAATTTTTTTATTTTTGAATTTTTTAACAGTGCACACAATGGATAATTTTGGTTATTAGATTAAGTCCAATAAAAAAAATATATAAAAAAAATTGATAATGCATCGTTACGGAAGTGGTTAAGCCCTGTAATAGCAGTAATTTGTAATACGCTACCAGGGAATATTACCGTTCATATTCGATTATTTAAAAATAAATATCGTATAACTGAAATAAAAGCTAGTCAAACGCTTTTCCTGTGCGCTGTGATACCTCCCGAAATGGCTGACAAAGAAACCTGTTCCGAGGTACAATATGAAACGCTTATCCGAAATATAAAAAAATTTAATATAGAATTACGAACCAACCTTCGAACCGATAATGGGATAATAACTGCCAAAATAATAACCGCAATAATTGTAATGACAATAATTATGATAATAATGATGTAACGATAATTAGCCGGTTGTTCAATTATTACTACCCGGATAATAATAAAAATTCTCGTGTTTTTTTTTTAAATCCTTAATTGCCCCGTACGAAACCGAAAAAAAACCCACTATGTGACCGAGCGCGCAATACAAATGTTTTAGAATTATATTCGTTAAGATATTATGTTTCATAATAAAATATAAATCACCTTATTTCACAAAAATGTCGTAGAAAATATTTCGGCGTAATTAACGGTAAAACTAGCTAACAATAAACAGCAAATTGTTACTTCCTCGCTTGAAAATAATAATAACCGTAGCAGTAGTTAGTATTATTGTCGGACATAGACGATTAATAATTACCTTTATATATTTATAATTATTTCCAAAATAAATATTTAAATAGCAGATGGATCGAAAGAATTATGCAATTATTTAACGATGTCGAAGTATTTCCAGTTCTGTTTAGAATATGACAAATAAATTACTTTTTTTCACCTATAAATTTATTTCTATAAAGTAGTAATAATAATAATAATTATATATATATATAATACCTATATACTTTTAATAAATTAACTGATATTATAAAGGAGCAAAGAAGTAGCTATTTTTATATATATACATGTGTATGTAAAAAAAAACGAATGAAACGCCGATAAAACAATTGCTTGCGAGGGTTCCTCGCCAAGTGTACTTAAATTTAGAGGTGAAAAACGGGATGAGGTACTCAGTCACCATGTGTATTTGTACACACGTATAACGAGTACCCTTAAACTAAACGAATCGCATAAGAAAAAATGAAAATTTATAAAAATCAAAGTAACCCCGACAATTACATCGCAAGTGTGTACAGTATGCCGCCTGATCGAGTCAAGAAGCATGCGAGAAGTGATTAACTAAATTTCCCGGATTCAAACATGACTTCTGAGCGAGTAGTACAACAATTTAATATTACATACCGCTTTGGAATTTCCTGACCATAGCGGACTCTATATCTCAGTAATGTATTAGTCTCAGTTATTAATAATAGGGAATCGAGTAAGTTTTATTTACTAACACCTTAAAAGGCGGGACAACGAAACGCGATACATTCAATGATGCTTCATTCGTGTTGCGCACGGATCATTTGAAACCTATATAAATAGGGCCTGAATTTGTACGATAGTCCTATACCGATCCACTGCTGGTTGTAAGCGTTCCTCTTCTTTCATCTGCGGCGATCACCGGTTTCAGTTTACACCGACTGGCATTTTTATATCATCCTACCGTATTACGCTCGATTACATTCCTCCACTTGTCGTCACTTTTTCTTGCCACATGGCAGTGCCATTTTAACTCCGATGCTGGTACTACTGCATCCGACAGTTTAGTTTGCCGTTTTATCTACGCATCGGCTTTCCTGCCTGACGTTTTCCCACAATTATACTTTTCCTGGATTCTCTGAATTACGGTCACTATATATTTCGTTAGGCTTCAAGTTTTCTTCGCTTCATATCTAAGCAACGAAAAATCGTAAACTTTCTTTTTTAGTCGGTTGTGCATAATTCTCGACAACCTCGCTCAATTCTTGAAAAACTATCCGCGAGAGATGCGTTCGTTTTTCTACTTCCTTTTGAAAGAATACGACGTATTCTGTTTTTTTTAATATTCACTACCTACGAGTTTTCCATTATAAATTCTTCCGAATACGTCAATTATTATCGTTATTAACGAATTTTGTCACGATCATAATGTTCGAGGTCGAACATAACGTAAACACTTAGCCGAAAGCTTACGTGTATGCGTGTGTGTAATAGCAATTAAATTCGATTTCGTTTACCTATACGCTGTTTGTTTGGTTACGTAGACAATTTTATCTTTAGATATTCAACTACGTTACTTCAAACATTAACTAAACACGGTGACCACGAAATTTTCACCCTCAGTATTTACTCCGTAATGTCAGAATTGAATATATTATAGCCGCTTCTTATTCAGAATTTTTAAAACTTAATCTGCGCGTAAATATCTTTATTTTGTTGTTCTAATTAATTAATTTTTTTCTTGACTTTTTTCCCAACAAATTAAACGTTTAATATAAGTAAATTAATTAAATCTTAATAAAGTATTCACGGAAGCTAATTTATATATATATATATATATATATATATATATATATATATATATATATATATATAGGCAACACCTTCCATAATATATCCGATTTCCACAATTCAAATAAATAATGAAATCGAACAAACTGTGGAAAAAGTATAAAGAACGAACAGAAATCGATGCATCCGAATTTAACAAATTCTTCGGGTTGTGCTGTAGTCTCTGAGGACGATCTCCTGCGTTACAGCTGTCGATGATTGAAAGAAGTATTAAGTTATAACAGTTCGATTTAAAAAATAATAATAAAAAAATCAAAAATACTCGCTCTTTAAAGAAAAATGAAAACTAATTCTATATACGTCATCGAACTTTTTCGAGTCGTTTAAGGAAAAAAATGAATTAATTAATAAAATGAGATAAAAAAATATTTCGGTTGCAAAATTGACGTCGTTTTATCGGTTAACAAACCGAAACACGGAGTAATATATAACACCCGGAAATTGTAAAGCTGAAAAGAAGTGAATCAATCAACACTATCACTCAATCTATCTCTATATATAACATATATATATATATATTATATATATATATATATATATATATATGAGTTTATATAAAAGTTATATGTGTATATATATATAATTCATACACACACACACACACACATATATATATATATATACAAACACCGTATAATGTAGTCTTATTATATAATTTTTATATATATATATATTTCATTTCCATATACGCTTCTATACATACATATATATAGTTTAATATATACATAGTTTTATATACACATATGTACGTGTGTTTGTGAGATAATTGTACAGGATCGTAAAATACGCATGATCACCTCGATATTCGAGCCGGAGGTAATCGAGGTGCTATTAACCTACGGAGGATCATAAATAAAAATTCCTTTTAGGGAAAGTTTCAACGAAATATTTATACTCTACATACGCGGAATAACGCTCCTTTGCAACCATAATTAAAGACAAAATAAATCGTTTTCGTGTCAATATTTGTCATAAAACAGTTCTTGACAGTACGCAAACACACATATTTACATGTCATGTATTTATATATATATAAAGCTGGCTTTGCCAGTGGAAGAGACTAAACATTCACCAGATTAAACTATTCAAAGGCATTCGATAACGTTCTTTTGGAAAAGCTGTGGCCGGTGCTAGTTGAAATGGGAGTGCCGAGGCACATGCTACACCTAATTGAACAGTTGTATATGCACAATGCCAACAATGTGTGTGTTGAAGGTGGTACAGAGTCGGGTGAATTTAAACGAGTAAGGGAGTGAGACAAGGATGAGTCTTGTCTTCGCTGCTGTTTAACCTATACGGTGAATAAGGCAAGTTACGGAAGGTCCAATTGATGGTTCAGGCATTGGCATATCTATTGGCGCTAGAACTATTAATAATTTGCGATTTGCAGACGATCTAATAACTACCTCTATAGACGATATGAAAATATTATTGGGCCGTCTACATAAAATAAGCATCGAATATGGACTGGAAACAGTTAACAAAATTAATGGATATGAAACGGTACACAGATATATATATATATATGGGTTCGCTTGTTGAAGATAGCGGTTCTTCAAAAAGTGAGATAAAACACTGGAACCGGATGGGACGAAACGCCATGAGCAGCTTAAACAGAATATGGCGCGACACATCAGTCACAAACGCGGTAAAGAAGGTTGTTTGGTTTTTCCAGTATTTAAATACGCATCAAGGGCTTGGACGGTGAAAGCAAAGGATAAACAACGAATCAATAGCTTCGAAATGTGGATGTGGCGACGTATGTTACGAATACCCTGGACAGTAAAGCGAACGAACGTATTTGAATAAACTAGATATTAAGCGTAGGCTATTTAGTGATGTTTCCTTAAGGATGTTGCGTTTTTTCGGTCATATCATGCGCAGCGAATATTCGATGCTGCGATAAATAATTGGTGGATGATTTTTTTTTTCTCTCTTATTTATTACTGCGAGCTGATCAACAAGATCATTTAGCATTATTTGGGAGGAGAGTACACACCCGGTAACCACGACCTCAGATTAGGTCCGCGGATTTTCTACATCTTAAGCGTCCTGATATCGCCGGCTGTATCCAACAGTCTAATGCAAGGGTATTTGGATGATTTCTCAGCCTCACAGCATGGTTCTGTGCATATTGCTTAATGGCTTCGCACACATAAGGAATGTTCAAATCATGGTGAATGATCTGGTTTGCTACATACCAAGGCGCATTTGTTATCAGCCGAAGGATTTTATTCTGGGCAGTCTGTATAGTTCTTATGTTCATCGGCTTTGCGCAACTCCACAGCTGTAGCCCGTATGTCTTGACAGGCCTTAAAATCGTAATATAAGTAAGACGTTTGTTGTCAATAGACAGTACACTATTTCTGCGTATTAACCAAAATAGTTTTTTGATACGTACATCATCTAGTTCTTTCCTCTTCATCTGGATATGATATATGTTAGTCGACTGTCGAAGTGTAAGCCCAGATATTTCACGCGTGCTCTGAATGGTATTTCTGCGTTATTGATTCTTACATATATATAATAAAACAATTCACATACACGAGCACATACATTGGTATATATTCAGTTTAATAGTTCATTTTTACATTTATGATTTGCTCACATTCACTCTCACATTTTCAATTGCAATTTTTCAATTTCTTTTACTTTTATCTTTATATATATATATATATATATTTTAATCACAATTTTCATTAAAGCAATTGTACAAAAATAATTCGGCAGTCGTGCGTGTAAACAACATAAGAACTACGTTGGGAAAGGGTGTTAGACAAGGATGTCTGTTGTAAGTAACTCGGAGAATAATATATCAAAGTTTATACAGAATCTCGAAGATCGATGCAGAGAATATGGATTACTAATAAACAGGAACGAAATGGCAAACGGAAGAAAGTATGTGGATTGGATGTTGTGGAAAATGTCACGTATCTTTGCTCAATGCAGACAAATAACGGTAGCTGCTAACCGGATATAAAGAGCAGATTAATATTAGCGCGTAGTGCGACAAAAAGATTATCTCCGATTTGGAAAGATACGGCATTGTCTATAAATCACAAAACTTAAACTGTTGGACTGTCTGGTGTTTTCAATTGCTACTTATGCATGCGAGACTTGGTCCCTTACTGTCGACTGCGCTAATAGAATAGACGGTTCGAAAGTTGGGCTTACAGGAGGTTACTAGGAATCCCGTGGATGGACCGGAAAACTAACGAATATATCTTCCGAAAACTAAACATACCTGTGCGGCTGTCATGTAGAGTAAAGAAGAGATTCTTGAAGTTTTTCGGACACATAAAGAGAGACACGGACTCTCTGCAAAATCTGATACCGGGAGGAAGAAGAAGAAGAAAGAACTGAAGTAACAAATTAAATTCACTTATTTCATTAAATATGGTTTTTCCGTTCGGGAATAAGATTATAGAACAATCGAACAGCTGGAAAACTAGGCAAAGTACGAAAGGTTAAAAACTTGAATATCTCGAAACGTTAGTAAAGTAACGAACTCTATTTCAACGGGAAAGACTTTACGACGCATCTTAAACAAAATAAGAAGTGGAGTGGCAGAAACCGAGTCTTAAGTTAAAAATGGCAGATGAAAATCGAGATACGAATATGCGGCTTGGTCCAGAATAAAGAACGTATTTTATTCAAGGGCGACCTACTTGACGCCTTCGATGCGGATAAATTATATTCAGATACGGATGAAGAAACTTTAAAATTTCTGATATATCGGTCGCAGAAGAACAGGATGTCTTGATAATTTCGTTAAATTGTATTCCAATCGTTCGCCTATCTATTTCTTACAAAGGTCAATTGCAGATTATTAAAAAATAAAAAAAATAATAAATTAAATTACTAATTTTGTTACTAGGTTTATAGATCTGGTTTGTACGACATAAAATTCTTCCTCGTTATTCGAGGAAGTTTAAATTAAAGAACGAATCACACCTATATAACAGCCAGTTATTACTAGTTTTAATTATAATTCGGTGAAGGGTCAAAAAAACTAAATAATAATAATAATAAACGAAACTAGTTTCCCCCGGGATAGTAAATACGCGTTAACCGACGAACCGGTAGGAATTTCAAAAATAGAAGAAACGTGTCTCGACATATAAAATACGGGTCAAACTATTAATGAGAACGCGAGAATTGCACTTAGCTGAGAAAGCCAATAAAAATTATAGTCCTTTCGACTAGATTTACATTTAAAAAGGGAACAGAACTTTAATATTAGATCATTCGCGATACCAGGTGTTACTAGAAAATCTAGTTTAAAAAAAAGTTAGATTTTTCGATCGTCGAACTAAATAATCGCATTCAGCTCCCGGACATTTTTCATTCTGGCGTCATCTCATTCTCGTAGCGTGAGTTGTTATATAACGTAAGCCTGTATTACCGGAGCGTATTCAACGCGGAACGTATTCAATAAATAACGAAACTCACGTAAAACTCTGAATTTACACAGACACAGTTAAGGTATATACATAATACGTCATTTCGTTGCGTCTCCTTGTCATCAAAATCCACTGACCGGCTTACATTTTGCTGTACTGCGTTTATTACTTCATACATTTTAACATTCGTCATTACACAATTCCTTCCTTTTTCTTCCTCTTATAGTCTCATCGAGCATTTCCCCCTTGTATCGTTAACAGGAAAATGCCTTTTTCTCGTAATTTGTGTCCAATATGTTTCCGTGTTTTTAAATTTTAAATTTAGTTAAGTATATTACTATGTATTAGTCCTTCAAAAAATATAAAATCATTATTTATCGTTTATGTCCCTCTGTCCTCAATAACATACTATTAGTGTGTTCCAGTGACGTTAAATACTTCTTCCGTCTATCGCTTCTAATAGAATTACATATTCGACGTCTAATAAGTATAAAAATAACTCTGGCGAGTTGGATTGCTTATTGAGGTTTAACAAACTTGAATTCTGGTTATTTACTTAAAGTTCAATTTAACTCGGGTTTATTGTTATAATTTAATTTTGTTTGAACCCCCCTTCTTCAACCAAGTCAGGCTACGCCACTATATATATATATATATACATATTCAGAACTTTGTACTGTATATAAACGAATACAGTCCATATAGAAACTACGACGGAACAAGCTGATTAAAAATTTATGAGTTTATAATTACATACCGATTAAAAATTTATAATTTTATAACTTCGTATTGATTAAAAACTTATCACTTTAAAGTTACCCGTTTATGAAAACTTTACAATTATTTACTTATTAAAAGTTTATAATCTTATAATTACGTATTATCATTCAGTTTAACACACACAAACAAACATTTTGTTTTTTAAACATTCGTTTATGATACGGATGATCATCGTGTTCTCTATTGAAATTTTCATTCATCGCAATTATTTTACGAACTTTCGCTAAAACTGAACTGTTTTTATGTCCTGTATTTACTACACGTTCTGCATGCCTAAATGTTTCTAAAGTGTCGACCACTAATCGGCCTATCTGTTTAGAGACAGTGGAACATGTAGCTTAGTTGGGAATTACCATCGCAATCCAAGAGTGGTTACGAGACAATGATAATGAGCACATAGATACAGAGCTTGGCGAATTGCCAAACGTAACTCTATAAGTGACCATTGATACTTATTAGCCTTGGTGAATTTAGGGTCGTTATAAGTATCTCGCTAAACTATTCATTAATAACAAACCATTGCGCTGTGTTAGAATTTTGTTTCGAAGATTAATGTGCCGTCTCGCGAAAAACATGGCGTGCTCGGTTGTCTTGGGTTAAACACGCCAACTGATTACTTTTAACTTTATTGAGAACAAAGAAGCTACAACGCAAAATCTACTATATCCTCGCACGCCCAATTGTTTCATCTATTGTCGTATTCTCAATTATATTCTTATTGTCAAACTGCATAAGTTTTCCGGTGATAACACTGGTAAGCTGGAAGCAATGAATGTTACACGTTAAGCTGCATATTCTATATGGTCGTTATCTACAGAAATGTTGTACAGAGTGAACTGTCCAGGTTCTCACTGTCCACCAATCTATATGCGCTTCTAGATAAGATAGTGCAAAAGGAAAAAATGTTTATACTTGGTCATTTAAATTCTGGTGTAGCAAATGATACACAAGAAAGAAGTAACAAATATTTTTAAATCCTCTCCTTTAGTAGAGTAAATAATGATTATAACATTTCAACAAATCCTCCGGAATTTCATCATTTTCGTACTTTATTAAAAAGCGCAATCAACATTCGGCCATCTAAGCATTTAAATAATTTCATCTGATAAATTATCTTACCCAGTAATTTTTTCTATTTTTCATATTTTTTATTGTTTCCTTGATTTCTGATTCAAGTGTCTCTTTAACTTATGCCTAGATTTTCGACTAGGTGAAACTGCAGCTGGAATTTGGTCGTAGAAAAGTTCTCTTCAAGTTTCAGTTAACTCGTCTTGACTCACAATTGCTTCTGCTTTATTATTTCTTAATGCTGTTAATTTAGATGTCCGGTATGTACAGGTTAAAGTCTTAATTTTCTTATGAAAGTTAAAAAAAATCGCGTTGCATTAATAACTTCTGTGCCTCTTTACTTCCACCCATTCTAACTTGTTAGTTTTAACTTTTTTTTATCTATTTCTCTAAGTTTAACTTTATATTTGTTCATATCCTTACTATGGAGCTCCAATATTTCTTTAGATTGCTTATTTTGCTTGTGAGCTTTGTTACGCCGAGTACTTATTTTGCAGTTTTGACTGTTTCGTTCTTAATTCTATTCCACATGTTATTAATTTCACCACTGTTGATTTAATTTATTTACTTTTCTTGGTAGTATTTGTAAGCATTTCTCTGCTAGCTCTTCTTCTACTTTGGATTCCTTAGGATTTCCTAAATTCAGTCTCTAGATATTCCTTTGACATTTACGAGTTGAAACTCCATCGATCATAGGGTTGTGATTATATTCAATATCGGCACTAGTATATATATTCATACCCTTGTAATACTATTTTGAAATCGGTTATTCACTATAATATAATCTATTTTTGATTTCTTACTATTTTTTCTGGTGAATCCTACGGCGATCTCCATGTGTATAGACGTCTAGATGGTAACTTAATGAAGGCGTTGTTAATAACAAATTTTTCTTGGGAACAAAACTGAAGTAATTTTTCAAATCTTTCATTTCTTTTGCCAGGTATAAAGTTTCTTGTAACATTCAGTGTTTTCATGTTTCCAACTTTTGCATTAAAATCACCGATTACTAGAATTAGGTAATTTCTTTTTGGGTCCCTTAGTGATTGCATACAAAGTATCATGGCATGAATTTCGTCATCATTTTTGTCGTCGTTAATTGCTGCATATATATCTAAATAATATTTATACTCAGACTGAAATCTTTTAATTGCATCACTATGATTCTATCAGATAATGCGATAACATTAGCTGTGCATTTACTAATCCACTAACAGCCACATACAACTACATTGTATCACTTCTTTCAGATCATGAATATATACATTTATTATCTCTCTTGTTAATAGTTCTCTACTTTCTTTCCATATATCTTCGATCCTTGTCATTAATTAATGTAGTTTCTAATATCTCGAGCATCTTGTCGTGTTTGACTTTATCGAAAGCTTTCTAGAAATCTACAAAGCACATATACATATCTTGATTTAGTTCATATCATTTTTTTGGATAAAATCTAGACGCGTAAAATCGCTTCGAGTGTGCCTAATGCCATTTTTAAATCCAAATTGGTACAATCCCAATGATTTTCTAGTGTATTATAGATTCTTTTATGAATAATTCGCAGGCATTAGACTGATTAATCTGGAACCGCTACATTTTTTCGCTCCAAGTTTTTTCGGAATCGGTATAAATGTAGACGAAACCAATCTGGAGGGATTCTGGCTAACAGGGTAGCAGGTACGAGTATTTGGAGAGACAAGTTGGGATCTATCTACAAAACTCTGAACTCTTACAACTACCTGACGACCCTTGGCGAGTTGAGACCGCCTCAATAAATATGTTTTACCGTCCCGGTAGCAACGTAAAGGGAGCGATGGTCTGTAATGGAGCGGCTTCCGAACAACGTCCATTCTCCATGTTAGGAGCGACTGAGCAATGGGAAACCACCGCATATTTATCATTCATATTTCCAAATTAAAACCAAACATATTAAGAACAGACAAAAAATAATAATAAAATGTTCAAATTTACATTAAAATTGGAGATTACGACTTAATAAAATTAAATATAAATATATATATTTTAAATAATAAACACATAATCAATTCACATTAAACATAAATATACAATAATACACACACATGTGTATACTGAATATATATATGTGTGTGTTGTGTGTGTAGTCATATGATAAAACGTATATGTAAATGTTTTTTTACAAATATTAAAAGCGTTAATACACATGCATATACACACATATGCATATATATATATATATATATATATATATATATATATATATATATATATATATATATATACGTGTTTTAATTAGGTTGACATTCAGTGTGATCAAAAGAAATAACGATAGTACTTCATAAACCTTTAAAAAGGACACTCGAAGACGATTTGCAAAATAATGCGGCAGTAACGAAAACGAGGTCAACCATCTAGCTGGTTATATAAGTTACAACAGTAGGCGAAGTCTATCCTCATATTTATCGATGTCACCGAAGTGTCTAGACACTATCCAGAATCTATGATAAACTGATAATGAATTATGAAAAATCAGAAAGCTTTTCGTCTGTTAGGCGATTATCCACTGAATATTAAAAAATAGATAAAAATATAAAATGAAAAATATTAATTTAGATTACAATTCACAAAAATCGGTAAAATGAAAAATAGTATTAATAAATTATTGGGACTGTGAGATTGTTTTATTAATACGGTTTCTCATTTTACCTATTTTTAGGAATTATAATCTAAAGTAATATTTTTCGTTTAATTTTTTTTTTTTTTTTTTTAAAATATTCATTCGATAACGGACTGAAAAGATTTGTGATATTTCATAAAGAAAAATTTTATTGATATTTTAACATGTTAGAATTGTTCGTGAAGCAATTGAAATTTTTAAACGTCCAAATTTCAATAAAGAAGATGGACACCAACTTAATTCAACTTAGTTGCCGGTCATTGCCCTAATGAGAAAAAAATAAGTTAGTATAAAAAGAACTTTTGTCGATTAAACAACTCCGTTCTCAAGCATGATACTACAAACATTGATAAATGGATGTGCGCGCAGCAGTGCAAAATTCGGACAAAATTAAGTCAAGATGGGGTTCGTCTAAACTGAATCCTATAAATACACACTTTCATATCCGTTATCAGTTTAATAATGAAAACTGCAAGTGTTTTCGAAACAAAATACAAACATGGTTTTTACCGAAAAAAATTATAGATGTATAGATGTGTATGGATATCAACCGTGGAAGTTTGAAGGTGTATTCATTTTTGTTGTTTATCTTTTCGTTAATGTAGTTATATATATATATATATATATATATATATATATATATATATATATACATATATATGTATATATATATTCGTGATGTAAAATTTTAAGGTTTTTGTTAAGCCTAAAATTCCTCATACGAATATCTTCTCGTCTCCTACGTATTAACGTATGAGAATTATTAATTAAGATTACTTAGCCTATCGTAGAAAATGTTCTATATTTAATGTTGATCCTTCTAATGTGTTTACTCGTAAAAATGCGACATATGAGATAATCCAGTAGCCATTTCATTTTTATCAACAACTAAGAAGAGTATGAGAATGGCAGAAAGTTCAACAGCAGTACTTAAATAAAACATGGAAAGACCATATCTAAAGAAATTACAAAACGATTTAATTAAAAACGTTAATATTTCCCGTTGTTACTTACGCATCGGAATCCTGATAGATGGAAAGATCAGATAGTTACTTTCGAGATGATACAGCCTAGCGAAAAATGATTAGAACGTTTCGAATGAACAATTCTATATTGCTGGAATTAATTACGCCAAGCTGGAGAAATCACAATACAGGGTCAGTGCCTTAACTTTTTTTTAAGCCATGCCATTCGATGTAATGCCTTATAAAGAAACTAATTATTCAACGAAAAGTACTAGGAAGTCGAAATCGAGGAATACCTCCCTTACGATTCGTTGATTACGTCAAACAACTTAACAAAATTACGAATCGCTACGGAGAAATGTTTTTCTTCTAGACTGCAGGTGTTCGACGTGTATGATATCTACAACAGCTTTATCTAGCGTTCATCATCATCATCATCAGTATTTAAGAGCATGTATCGTTGTAGCTAGCTCATTTTCTTTCTTTCCTTCCTGTTGTCTGCTATGTTCTTCATCTCTTTCTTTTACTTGATCGATGCGTGTTATTCTAGTTCTCCCCTTCTTCTTCCTTCCAATTTTCCTTCGATTATGACCTTCATGAACAATTTTTCAATCGTAATCGCGAATTACAAATTGGAATTGTTAAATTAGTACTTTCGAATTTCCAAAATTTAGTTACGGTGTTATCGGAACACAATCGCTATTTCCGTACACAAGAATAATTTTCGAATCGTCATCACCGGCTGTAGCATTTGATCGGGATTTTCTTCGTAAATTATATTAATACGAACAAATGTTGAAAATTAGCTAAATCTTAAAAAGTTGAATTTTAAACATTCGTAATTAATCGAACGCCGTTATAATTATATACCCAATAAAACGAGTAGGGTAATTTACGCTGTTTAAAACTATTAATTCTCACGCATTAAATTTTTCTATAAATGCGTCGACAAAATTCGTAAGTTGTAAGTAAAAATTCGATACTTGAAACTTTAGTGTCGATGAACCGGCTTTGAAAAAAAAGAAAGAACTTTAATACTCGATACGAATGAAGGTAAAAAATTACTAGTAAGATACTCAATACCCAACAATATAAATGATAACCTAAACTACTAACAAATAAATGCCACGGATATGGTTACATTAATTCTGCGAATGCGTAGATGGCGTCAGTGTAGACGTTGTAAACGATTATATATATTTTTTATATGAACTTTTAGTTCAAAAAAATATTATACGCCGATGATAGGAACACAGACACGATTCTATATGTTAAATTTCGAATACAGAACTGAATAAAGAGTTTCCCGGATTAAAAACAATTTTCCGATTTTAATCGCGGCCAATGGCTCAGCGCATGTTCGATAAATACTAGGCAGCAATTTTTTTTTTTTGCAAATTTTTGTCCCGGGTTGTACAAAAAAACTATTGCATTTCGATATTCGAAATTTAACGTAGTGATTTAGAATCGTGTCTAGATGTGTTCCCTATCGCCGGTATACTATTTTTTATAATAAAAAATCGTATAAAAAACCAAATTCGAATAACGTCATCTACACAATTCGTAGAACTAACGTAATCTGTTACATCCACATCGCGGCGCTATTTGCTTGTTAGTAATTTAGTTATTCTCATTGTTTCTACCTTCGTTCGTATCGATGACTAAACTTTAACTTGTAACCTGACTTAATTTGGACGGTATCAGCGGCATTATGCAAAAAGTTCCTTTGAAATGTGATATATATGTATATATATATATAAATATTCTTTAGGGATGTACAAAAGAAGTAACGTCAATAAACGTAAGTAAAATGCGCTCTGTAAAGAAGATAGTTTAGTTTCTTACGTAATTTCGCCGAAAAACAAAATAGGTAGAGGAAATGAGTAAATTCCAATTTGGACATATCGTCGTAGAATATTAAAAGTTACTTGGAAGGCTAAAATAACTAATTCCGAGGTTCTACAACGATTGAACAAAAAACCGGAAATTATTAATTCGACGAGGAAACTCGGATATTTGCGACACATAATGCGGAATAACAAGTACGAGTGGTTTCAATTGATTATACACAGGGTAGTAAAATAAATGATAATCGCAGGCGTGGACGACCTATAATAAGGTGGTTTTTTAAAAAACGGCTCAAACTAGATACATCGTCATAATGGTGGAAACTTTTTGTCAAAAGATAGCGTACAACATACTTTTTATACCTAAGCTTTGCTCATTAATCGCCTATGTTATTTTTGACTAGTATATCTGATAATTTACACGTTTCGTAAAATTGTTTAGATCTTCCTAAAATCTCTTCTTGAATATATAGGGAAGGTTTAAGATATCGCGCAATATTCGAGTATATATTGGTTTATTTAGTATTATATTCTTAAACAGTGATTTTGTATTTTTTGTAGTTTCAGTATGTTTGTCTCGCTGGCAGAACACCATACAGAAGCAACATACAACAATGTAGTTTATATATAAGAAGTTTGTTTTTAATCGATAAGTATGATTTTCTATTGAAGATTGGAAAAAGTGTTCTCTGTATAGCCTTGTTGCTTATGAAATTAACATTTTGTGATTCCGAAAGCTGCAGGTTTTTTTTTTTACAATACAGTGTAAATTATAAAAAATTAAATCGATAATCAAATATTTTATTATTTTATTAATAAAATTAATTTTTTAGTAACTTATGAATCAACGCGTATCGATAAAAGAAAGCACATGCCAATAAGATTAGTAATAATTTCAAAAGATATATATATATATCCGTCTGTTATTTCTTCGACGACCTAAATTCAACAAAACGTGGTTTGATAGTCGAGTGTTGGTAGTGGACTTCGAACGGTATATACATATAACTATATATATTTTTAATATGTATTTCGTTTTGCGGGTAAACTCCCCATATACAACACGTCAAAAGAAGTTTCACTTTAAAAAAAGTTACACAGTATTGAAAGGAGGAATACTCTCAGGATATACAACGACATAGTTCTCTATTAAATATAATATATACCGTGACCCAGAGAAGACGGACGGTTTTGTTTTTCGAATAGCGCAGTTTGCAAGACTGCTACAACGCAATCTGCGTGCTTCACGCTTTGTGTACATACGAGAGATTGGTTTTCGTCTTCATTATGATATCCTATAACGAGAAGGAGCGCGCGTTTTCTGTGGAATGTTATTTTCGGCGTGAATCGATCACGACGCTGCAAAGATAATTTCGAAAAGAAGTCATAAAGTTACAGCATTTTTTTATGTAGATACCTTAAGAGCCGCGGTTACAAAACACGTCCACGAGATGTGGAATATCTGAAAACTCGAATTTTTGAAGAAATTTCAACAATTCACAGCTACGTATACGGCTATATGTTAGAAATGTAGATAATTTAAATTGTAATAATTCAATTGGTTTATTTTTTTCGCAAGAAATATTATATGTTAACCTAGTCGAGTGTAGCAAAAATGTTCGTGATTATATAGATTTTATTATTATTATCATCATGATTATTCTTCCTTCGAATTGACCAGTTATGAACCACGTAGTAAATTATCTTCACGATGGCTGTTTGATCCTCTTTCTTTCGCTACAGTACTTCTTCATTGCTTCGCTGTGTTTTTCCTTCCTTTCATCTGGCCATTTATTGTTTCCTTCACTTTTTCTTCAAAGATCTGGAAAGTATTAACTTTTTGCTTCTGAACCGGCTCCTATTAGTAATGTATTATTCTGCGACGTTAATTTGCTCAAGATCTTCCTTAAATTCCCGGAACCGGGTAATCTGCGATTTTCATCAAGGTATCCAAAAATTCTTCTTGTTAAGCGTTCCATCTACATTCTTTTTTTAAGTGACCGTACTAGCTTAATCTTCTTTTTTTCATTGCGATTATATACGTCGTAAAGAATAAGATATAATACAGTAGTAGTGTAAAGTTCATCTTTTGCAGAGTCGATTAGAGATTTTGGCACTTATCAACCGTATGACCTCATGAAGGATTTAGAACCGCCAAATTCAACGGGACGGAAATGTGTATATAAAATTATATTACGAATACACTATACTTATATACATACATATATATATATATATATATATATATATATAATATACGTTTGTTTACACGTTAAAAGAAACCGGTTCCAGTTTACGACCCTTCGATAATATCGTTTTAATTAAAATTTTCTACACAAATTCTCACAAATTGTATCTACTTCTTCAAAATATCGTATTTATTTGAGTAAACGTAAAAACGAATAGTTATAAAATAAACTTTAAAACTACGCAGTTGAATACGTAACTATATAAACATGCAAACATTCTGGACCAGTAACGAAAGTTACATAAAAAAAATAAAGGACAAGCAACCAGTCCTTCATTATTATTATTATTATTATTATTATTATTATTTGCAATATTATTTTTGATAAAAGTAGGAGTGTGTATATAAGAGGAAAAAAAAGGTTAATCACGTAACAGGAAAACTTCTTCCAGATTCTAATACGAAGGCCACTTAATATTACAAGGAAGAGGTAACAACGTTCTAAACCGGTTCTCGGACGTTTTAATATAAAAATTAATAAAAATCAAACCAAACAGGAAAGTAGTTATAAAAAATAGATAGCCCTCCATCCATCATAAGTTCTTAGTTACCTTGGAGGCGATTGTCCATTTTCTTCGTCCATTTTTGATGTAAAGTTATCTTCGAAAATTCCGATTTTATCACCGATTAAATTGTCTTCGGAAAACTAGGCAATTAAAAGTTCTCGTGTAGACGAACTTGGAGAAATGAAAATCGCCGTTAATGCGAGTACGATAAATGTATCGAAGACTTGCCGTTCTAAAAAAAAAAAACCAAAGTACCACACCACCCCGGTGAATCTGAATTCGTTGTGGTGTAATACACCGTTGTAGGATTACATTCAACTCTAGAGTCGTACGAACGCGATATTCGCTGAAAGACTCAATAATGGAAGTTACTCAGCTCAATTTTCGGATAAGTACAATTCGGCTGGACATCTTATTCGAGTGAAAATAAACAGATGGACTATACGCATTGAACGCTTATCACACTAGACAGTAAAGAGTTAAGGAAAATAACGGAAAATGAGGTGACGTAGAACAATATTGACAAACACGCGAGAAAGATTTGGATGTGTAATATACAGAATCGTCTGAAAAGGAAACAACTGGAAGAATAATTATGTGGACGACTCTATATTGGAAGAATGCACAAAAAAAATAGAAATATACTTTTTATCTTATTTAGTAGAGCAAATTAGCATAAAGTAACCGGTATGTGTAATACCCTAAATGTATGTTTTAAAAATGGAGGTGTAGGCTATTGTAATATGATAAATGTACATATATATATATATATATATATATATATATATATATATATATATATATACACTTGCGCAATATATAAAAGCTTCCATTAATATTTAAGAACGAAAGTACAAAATGATTCATTTCTAGCAAACAACGATGCTTTAATTTTAAATTTATACACCAAGATAATAAATACAACCCCTTACGATGGACATTCGTAACCAACATAATCTTAAACATTTTTTAACATCTTTATTTTTTTCTAAAAATAATACCGCATAGCAGAAAATACATCCATATATATATATATATATATATATATATATATATATATATATATATATATATATATATATATATATATATATATAATATGGATATATGTATGGATGTACATATGTTACGATGATCGTTCAATGTATAAAACTAATTAAGAATTTCTTCACGATGATTTATGTTCGGTGTTAATGTTACTTCAGTCATTATTTTAAAACACAGCGTGTGTATTATATTATATGTATGAATAGACAGTGCTTACAACCTTGTTCTATTTGCGGTAGTAATGTTAGTGTTGTTAAAGCAATGTTCTACATAGTATTGGAAACATGTCTATAACAAGATCAATCGCCAGTGGAAGTCCGTTACAAAGGCTACGATTAGTTGATACTGGCAGTTGTGTAGAATTGTACACCTGAGTTGAATGAAATTATTTTATCAAACCAATTTTCCAGTTTTATTTCGGAATTATTTCAAATTAAATTAACACCAACTACAAACAAATTACGCTCATTCAAACCTGATACTAATTTATGGCGATCTCCTCCTTCGTTGACACGACATGAAGAAATAGTCATTCGTCGTACGTTGCTAGGACATACGACTCTCACTCATAGTCACTTGATCAGAAGAGAATCACCACCGATTTGTTCCTGCAGCAATGTTAAATTAACAATAGAACACCTTCTGCTACAGTGCCAAAAGTACAAGGCTGAACGAATTCGATATGGTCTTCCATCAGCATTACAATGATTTTTGCAGCCAAATGCAGCCGGTCCTACGTGAAATCAGCATGTTTCAACAAACTATAGCTTCCGTGTCCGTGCCTCTAGCCTCGTAGCAGTATACGTCACGTAAATGGATCATCATTATATATATATATATATATATATAAAGAGAAGTATAATTTTATTTTCAGATTTTCAATTTTTTATAATTTTCCGTATCTCAAATTCGGATCAATCAAGGTTAAAAAATTATACATATATATATACACATTTATGTATGTGTACACAACTATTATTGCATAATGACTTTTTCTTTGTACGTGAGTGCTTCGCACGTGCATTAAAAATAAACGACCGATTCAAGATCGTCCATTAGAATCGTCATTACGTTTCATTATATGAATCAACCGGTTGCCACTACATTACCTCGGCTGTAATTTGAAATAAAAGGAAGAAATAAAGGAATCAGTTTATCACTGACTATACATCTGACCTTCAGGTCCGTCGAGTGTAAATAATACGAATTCGACCGGGCTATTGCAATTACGATACTTCCTAGACAATTTGCGAGACAATACTTTAAAACACAAACGTACACAAATTTTTCTAATCGGTTTTTAACAGCGGTTGGTCTGTAAGAGCTGCGAAATATTGCTGTATCATCCGCGTATAAAGCGATTTGCATGTTTACCAAATTTGGAAAATCGTAGAGAATCAATGTGAATTTAAACATACATGTTTTAATAGTAGAACTGGAATTCTTCACCATTACGTAAAATGTTCTATTACTTAAATAACTACTAATTAAGTGTATCAAATAAGAATGAAATTTACACTGTATCATTTTATACGTGTTACAAAAAGTTTCGTGTCAAATGCTTAGGCAACGTCAAGCTAAACCACACCCGGTATATTTCCGGCAATTAAAATTATGGTAAGTCTCGTTATTTGTTTCGTAGTGGAGAATCTCGGACGGAAAATTGAACGTCAGGTAAAAGTTTGTATTGCTCAAAATGATAACGTAATCTAGATAAAATAATTTTTCCCTCGAATTTACTCAAATTACTTAGTAAGCTAATAGGACGAATATTGCTAGTTACGGAAGCATCTTTAACAGGTTTAGGGAGAATGATAATTTTTGCCGCTTTCCACTTTGAAGGGTAATGCCTATATTTGAACATGACGTTTAATAAATCCTTGAAAATTTAACTACAGAGCTTTCAACGAAAGATTTTTTACGACGATAGCGGTGATATTGCGATTACCAACAGAATTTTTAAATTACATCTGAACTTTGTTTACCAGATAACTTGAAGAAATATGAATATATTACATATATGAGGTTTCTAGTAAATAAATAAATAAATAAAGGTGTATTTATCAATTTTTAAAAACATAATAGTTACATTGCTACAAAACATATCACGGATACCGAAAACATGATTCTTACTCCGTATAATATAAAGTCAGATATAATAAAGAACAAGATAAAATCACAGGAAAAAAACCACCACCAAAACCTGCATGCTAATAACAAAGCTAAAACATTAAAATTAAAAGATTATACAAATTTTAACATGTAGTACTACTAGTAATCAGTAATTGTATATGTAATACCTAGTACATAATAGTTTAGCTAATAAAGAGCCGGTGACACATTACAACAACGTATGTTTAATCCGTTTATGCTTATAACGCTTATACTTTAATTGTAAACTAGTTCTAGTATAATCACCTATATCATTAATTATTTTAAATTTACTCAATCTACAGGAGTCAAAAAATTTTTTTGTATGGCGCTTAATTACATCTATACCTGGTAAATGTAAAATACGATGCATGTGGCCAGTCCTTGTAAAAATAGGGAGACTAAGTATTATCCTACAGCACTTGTTCTGCAGTCGCTGCAAGCATGATGTGTTAGATCTGGAAGTGTACGACCAGATTGGGCAAGCATATAGCATAATGGGCCTTACAAAAGACTTATATATTAATAATTTATTAGCAGAATTAACCTGGCATCGTTTATTAAAAACCGGAAATAGTTTAAAAAGTGATGCATGTACTTTGTTAGATATATATTCAATATGTTTGGTGAAAGTAAGACCTTTATCTAGTATAACACTAGATATTTAATGTGCGTTTTCCAGTCAAGAGATGTGTTGTTAACCACTATTGGTGGTAAACAAGCAGGACGTCTTTTAGTGAATAAAATCGATTGAGTTTTCTTAGAATTGATTTTGATTTTCCATTTATTGAAATAAGATATAACCATTAGTTAATCTTCTTTTTATTGTGTCAGGTCTAGATGCTGAGCAATAAATTGCCGTATCATCCGCATATAAAGCCAACTCTAGCTCACGAATTTTGGGAATATCATTAATATAGAGAAGGAACAAGTAAACTGCCTTGATCCGACTTAACATTATTTACTTTAACAACAAAATATCTATCAGCTAAATAACTACGAATAAGATGGACTAAATACGCGGGAAATTTATATTCGATAATTTTATATATTCGACCAAGATGCCAGGTAGTATCAAACGCTTTCTCTATATCTAAAAGGAGTAACCCTGTATGCTTATTATTATTGAACCCATCGGTGATAAAATCGGTGACACGCGCTAATTGCATAACAGTTGATAAATGTTGTCGAAAGCCAAATTGTTGTTCTAGAAAAATATTATTATCATCCGTAAACTTTTTTAGTCTGTTTAAAATAATTTTTTCGGCCACTTTACTAAAGTTACTGATTAACGATAACGGGCGTAAGTTTTTAGGATCGGATATATTTTTACCAAGTTTACTGGGATTACTTGAGATATTTTCCAACAGTTAGGAAAATTTGATAGCAGTAATATAGAATTCATTATGGTAGTAAATTTGACAAATCCCTTCTTCGGCAAATTCTTAATAAGTACTACAGAGATATTATCCAGCCCTACTGCGTTTTTACTTTTAATATTTTTTATAACGTTACGTATTTCATTAACCGTAGTCAAGTCATCTGTTAAAAATTGATGGGGTATTTTTAAGTACCTCTTGACCGTAGAACTAATTTTAGTGCGATGGTAGTTAGAAGCCATATGACAATTTTGGATATGGATGTGGTAATAGATGTTGGCTAAGATATTACTTTTGTCTAAGTCCGAATATGCAGTGTTACCATTATAAGTTAGCGGTGTGGTAAGAATGTGTGAGATTTTGTAGCTTGTGATATCGTCTTCCAAAGGCTTTTATCTTTTACATTAATATTTTTTAGTTTATAACCAACTTGCATTTCTCTCTTCAATTAATTTGGATTTAACCGTTTTCGTTAAATAGCGAAATAATACCTTAGTTGATTACGAAATTTTTAATATCTTTTTCTAATGTAATTTTTGAATTTGATCAGAGCTATAAGACTCGGTGAAATTTGATAATTACTAGAAGATACTTCTGCTTTAGGGGAATAGACACATTCTAGTATTCGCAAGCAAGAAGTTCAGCTTTTCCTACAATACTTTACATCTAAATATTTAAGCGTGAATCACGGAATAATTCCTACAGTACGAAATTTACTTTTTAAATAATTCCGTCTAGAATCGTATAGACTGAAACAAATCAGCGATCATAATATAGTCAGTTGATCATAAAAAATGAAAAGATAAAACGAATTAATCACCATATAAATATTTGAGAACTATAATAAATGAGAATTAAAATGCGGAATAGAGAAAGCAAGGCATTTAACAAAATGAAAGTATTATTCACACGTAAAGATCTAAATTTACAAACAACAATTAGACTACTCCGATGTTATATTTTTACAATACTCTTATATGTAGAGTGGAATCGTGAACTTTGACGGAATGCATGTCGAAAAACTGAGTGCTTTTGTGTGGTTATATCATCGTATTCCCGAAAATTCCCTCGAACGCAGAAACAAATAACCGGATATCCTGAATAGAGTAAAATCCAGGAAATTAGAATACTTGGACCACGTAATGAGAACTGAAAGAAGATATGAATTACTGCAAAGAATTCTTCAAGGCAAGATAATGCGACGAAGAGGTCAGGGACTAAGAAGAATATCTCGGCTCAAGAATTTAAGAAGACAGTCTGAAGTAACGTCCACAGAACTCTTCATAACAGCAATGGACGAAAATAGCTTTCATGGCGAACGTCCGTTAACGGATATGCACTGGAAGAAGAAGAAGAAGGCTGAAATACCCACAATTATAGGAAAAAAGATGTTAGTAATATCATCATCATCAACATAACGGACACCTATTAACATAGTAGACGTCAATAGATAAAGCATCTCTTAAACTACTCTTACTTCGACTTGTATTACATCGAAGTAATTATTAATTTCGACTAATTAATTAATTTTTTTTCAAATACTAGGTTTTTATTTTAACGCGGTAAAACCGCGGAAAGACGAATCACGACAATTAAAACGAGAAAGAATGAGAAAAATTATTTCTATTACTCATTATTTTCGCAGTAATATAATTCGTTACTAATTAACGTTTGCAAAACATAATTACTTCTAACGTAGAATAATTGTTCTGTAGATAGATGGGAAAAAAATCGAACAAGTAAACATGTACAAGATTGAAATCGGAAAAAACAATGAAAAAATTAAAAGAAGAATAGGATGCGGACGAAATGTATTTAATAACGTGGAACAAGTACTTATAAAAAATTAAACCTTCGATGCAGGTTGAAAATTCTTCGCTGTTTGAGATATGCTTCAAAAAGAAGTCAACAAAAAGAAAATCACTGTCTTCGAAATGCGGGGTGCTACAGAATCGATTGTTTTACTGACGCTCCTTTATGACTCAGAAACATGGGTCCATACAAGAAGAAAACACGTTTGTTGGAAGTTGTCCACCAGAGAGTATTGCGCAGGTTACTGTATGTGTTCATCGGCAGGATCGAGTGGCCAATTGCGAAATCTTAATGCGGACTAACTAGTCTATTCAAATGCTACTTTGAAGCAACAGTTCCAGATGGACCGGACATATAATCAGAGTGAACGATAATAGACCTCCAAAAAAATTCTTCTTTCGCATTGGGCGTCCTTGTCGGCGATACAAAGACTATTTGTGTCAAATACTGAAGGAATGCGAAATTAATCTAGAGCGTAGAAACTAATGTTCGAGCTGTGCACGTAAACGACGTAAAGACTTGATCGAAACAATTGGAGTAGATCACATTAATACGGGTGCCTTTACGTGTGATGCATGCGGAAAAGACGTGAGAATCGATTTAATTAGCCGCCTTAGGACCTATAAATAGTGGATGGTAGTCCATACTCGGATAACGAGCGAGTAAAATATATATAAATACGTTAATTAAAAACGTATGGAGAGAAGGAAGTTTGAAAATTCATCTTTTAAATAGGATTGGTGACAGTGGTTTACTATTATAAAATGTACAAAGGAAGTGTACAATTTTTAACATATTCTTCATTAGTACTCAAAAACCAGCGGCGACTCCTGGTTAAAAAAATAACATTGACAATATCAAAGCCAACAAAATGTAACAGATAATCGAATTGATTTAAAGCAGCCATCTCGCAAGTCACAGCTTTGTCATTAATATTACTCATACTAAAAGGCATCTGGTGTGTCATGACTTACTCGAATCCTCATCAGTGTTAATTCGAAAACACCAATCGGTTTCGAATCCAGAATGAATGAATTCAGTCACTTTAGTGGAAGTGCAAAAGACATGGTATCGTGTTAATAAAATACGATCAGACTGCTAAACTTGGTGCATGGCAGGGAATTCTCATTTCGAGGATTCCTTCTTCCGGTTTAATTGCATCCGCTCGTCTAGATCTTCTTCATCGATGGCGGTCTGTTCTGCGAAAGAAGAATTAACTTTTATAAATCTATCCAATCTAATCTCCGTACCACATCCATTCTCGCACTTACTCCTCCTAAGAACATCCTAGCTCGGTTTTCTTTTCCTTCGTTCCAACCGCATTTCTAACCGTTTGTACTCCATCAATCATACTCCCTCTGTATACTGTATACTGTCCTGTGCATGCGGGAACTATAGCCGACGCTAGTCATGTGATTTTATGCTTGTGACTTGTATAGCGCGGGTAACTTTATTAATCAAATTTTACATATAAATGTTTACCTCCCTTTCAAGCGTAGGATTTTTTTATTATAAGCACATCTATTATCTACGAATATACAGTTGTTAGGAGTGTTCGTTGTTGTTAAAAATTCCCAATTTCTGAATGACGACATTTTCAGCTTGTGATCTCGATCAGGACGTTAATTATTAATAGAATAAACGATTTTGTCGGCGATAACGCTTATTTGGCAGTTAAGGTGGTATAAGTATCAAACTGGTAGAAAAATTATAGTTTTTTACCCCCAAGCGTGTCGTATAGATCTGTATTAAAAGATTCGAATTTGAAATTTTATAATGTCTCAGCGCTATCTGCGCATAACAAGTTTGTTTCCTATTTATATTTTATATAGGTTCTACTTTTGTGACAGCTTCGTTTGCACTTGGCGCAATGTTACTTCGGAAGTATCGACGACACTGATCACTTCATACTACACTGCGGCTTTTTTTTGAGATCTTTGCTTGAAGTTCAGACTCGATGAAAACTACTGCCTCTAAAAATTAATCGTGGAAATTCTAATAATTTCCTCGTGTAATTAGCCATACGTAGGAAGTTCAAAATTTGTAAATAATATATTAATTCAAATGTAAAACTGTACCTTTAGAATCGGCGTAATTAATTTAAATTAGCGCGTTATCCCTTTTTGGCATTTCTTAAGTTATTTCTCAGTTATTTTTAATTTACTTTGCACAACTGAAACTAACGCACCATTGATGGTCAATAGGACTGCGTTACTCATCACATTTTCCATCTTATCTCAAAATTACACCTTGCAGCCAACTACTAAACGCGCCTAATTTAAGTATTTTTCTTTTATTTCGGCTACATTACACATGCACATCATCATCATCATCATCGGTGGCTCGTTTCGAGCATCGTGACCCTACGAATCCTCATAAACGAACGTTTTTAGGCGCCATGTAGTTCGATCTACTGCCCGGTCCATCATTTCTCGTATTGATGCGGTGCCTGCGATTCTTTTAATTCTGTCTATATATCTTGTTGGTGGCCTGCCTCTTTTCCTACGACCTTCTACCATACCCGTCATAATCATTTTTTCCAATCCATTCTGTCGTATGATTCGTTTCTGTACCACAGTTTGTAATCTCTGATCCACCTTAATTTCTTGAAGTATTGACAAATTAGTTTTTTTCGCAGTCCATAGTATCCTTAGCATTCGCCTCCAGCAGTGTGCATTTCAAACGCATTAATGCGTTGTGTATCGCTCTTTTTCATTGTCCAGCATTCTGATGCATATAGGAATACAGAGAACACCAGCGAGTTCATAAGACGCATTTTTGTGTGTATTGTTATCTCATGGCTCTTCCATATTTTCGTTAATTGTAATAGCGCCATTTTTGCTATCTTTATTCTCCGTTTAATTTCCTCTGTTGAGCTTCCGTCCTTTGTGATTAGCGTTCCTAAGTATACAAATCTCTCAACCACTTGTAAGCCATCTATACTTTGTGGATGCTATGATTGACTGTTGCCATCTATAATCATTATCTTGGTCTTTTTCCTGTTTATGTATAATCCATGTTCTTTACTTATACTTTCCAATTTTTCAAGGAGGCTGACCATTTTTTGTTCTGATGAGGCGATTATTACAATATCGTCCGCGTATCGCAGGTTATTGATTGCTTTTCCTGCAATTTTTACACCATCTTCCCATTCTTGTAGGACACTTCTCATTATCCACTCACTATAAATGTTGAACAATATCGGGCTTAGTATGCAGCCCTGTCGTACACCTTTTCCTGCTTTGAATTCATCCGACAATTTATCACCTACTTTAACTCTACCTTTGCTAGATGTATATAACGATTTAATGAGACCAATTAGATGACGTGGGACGCCGAGGTTGTTTAATATTTGCCATAGGTGTTCCCATTGGATGTGGTCGAATGCTTTACTATAATCAATGAAGCAGAAGTATGCTGTGACATTGAATTCTCTACATTTTTCGATTATTTGTTTTAAGTTCATTATTTGTATTCGTGTGCCTTTGCCAGGAATGAACCCCGCCTGCTCTGAATATATTTGCGGCAATACGAATGATTTTAATCTTTCATGAATTATGTGAAGCACACATGCACATACAGTTCTTTATTAAGCGCTGACATGCACGCGTATATATTAGTATATAAACCACATCGCTAAAATATAAACTGCGTGCATTTCTAGCGCTGACTGATTCAGCCGAGCAATCATTAATAATATATAATATATACACGCGTGTATGGGCCCACGTGTGCGAGTAGATGGTAATTAAGCATATATAAACGTATAAATAAAGTTGCGTAATTCGGACAATTGATAATTTAGTAGTCGAAAAATTCGGGTCCTTGAACGCATCTTTAATTAGGTTATCTAGTTTCTGCTCGATACGGGGCACTATTGCAAATTCATACTTCATTTTAACTTGTGATAAAAATAAACCTTCTTACACGTATTACAACATTAGTAAGACTTCGAAACACACGATAATGATGACAATTATCGAAAATATGATGATGATGATGATGGCGATTATTATAATTTTAATAATATTTATTATTATTCTTATCCTTAATATTATTATTTATTTATTTCATTAATAGTAATAACTGTAGTATAGTAATAACAAGAGCGTTAGTAGTAGTAGTAGTAATAATAATTGTGGTAGTCGTAATCATAGTTGCAACAGTGGTAATTATTGTTATTATCGCTGTCATTTTCGTTAATTAAGTAGAAAAATCACGAGGAATAAAAATTATTTCTACCTCATTAGTCAAAATTCGTCAATTATATAGCCAACCAGGACAACACTTAATAATAAAATACATATATATGTGTATATATATATATATATATATATTTATTTATTACCCTAAAATGGAAATGGCCCGGCATTTGGCGAGATAAGAGGATGAAAAATTGACTAAACGGATATTGCAGTAGTGGCCAATAGGCAGCCTACGTCCGTGAGGGAGGCCTATGTTTAGGTGACGAGATGATGTTGTTAAATGGACAGGAATCAATTGGACTCGAGCCGCACCAGATGGGAGTCGTTGGAAAAGTTTGGGACTGCCTACACCCAGCAGTTTGTTGATATAGACATATCGTGATATAGTGAATGTATGCATACATATATATATATATATGCATGATGTATGTAAATATATATACATATTTCAAAAATTAAAATTGTTTCCTCACTTCTGTACAATAGCGGGTACGTTACAGTAGGAATAATATGAATATTACACTTTCAAGCATACTTGCGAAATATGAAATTAATTGCCTATCAATAGTGGAATTCATGGTATCTCTTCTTTTTCAGATGGTATAAAAGTTTACGGAATATTTTTGTAATCGCGTACACAGTATAAATTTAATATAATTAAGGAATGTTATGAAATTGTAAAAAATTAATTAGCGTCGCATTTAACATTTTTCGTGGTTTACAAATTATTGCTTTTATCACCTTATTATATACACCTATATATGTATATATATATATATATATATATATATATATATATATATATATATATATATATATATATATATAAACATAAACAGCGGGAAAGAGAGAGTTCACCAGCGAAAAGGAAAGAATACGGTATAGGCTAACGCGTATGAAATAATTTATTATCAGAATTATTACGAACATATCACCTGTTGATAACATATTATTATGTCACATTGCTTCCAGGAAACACGAAGTAAAATATTAAAAATTATTAATGGAATAAATTCAAGTGTCCGGACACGAAGAGAAATCGAATGAAACTAAAAATAGTAAATAAATGTTTATCTCTTATTTCTGCCACGTATAATTATTTATGAATTATATATTTACGTTTTATTTCTGCAACTAAATCTCGAAATGATTAAAATTAAAATTTCTTAGTATTTTTAATTTTTTCGCCATTGTTATTATTATTATTAATTATTATTATTATTATATCAATAATAATTGATTAATTTTAAATACTAATAAAACCAAATATATCGTTTATAGTTTTCAACCTTATCATATTACTGACGTTTTATCTACCTCTGTTAATGATCAAACTCTCAAACGATTATACGAAATTGAAATAACAAGTTGACGTGATCTGTACATTGTAATTATGTGGCTAAGAAATAAAGAAAATTAATTTTTTTTTTTTATTTAAATCAATGTTTAACCAATATTCACTTACGTAGTATCCGTCTCTTTATGAACCCGTTTTGTCAGATGGTGTACTACATTGGGGTAGAGTAGCGAAGATTCATATCATTACCGGGTATTACAAGACATAATTACAGGAAATATAAAATTTTGCAATAAAGTTTTGAATGTTCAGTTGTACGAAGTACAGCTTTCGAACAACTTTGTTTTCAAATATTAAGTTTTCTATTTACAACAAAATAGGTATCACACCTAGTGGTCACTTTGAATATTTCGAGTTATCAAATTTGAATAAATTCCATTACTCGGGCTATTTATACAGGTGCTGTGCTCTTTAATTCACTACCGCCGGGTTTTAAAAATCCATTTAATTAATTACAACCGTCAAAGGCTTTGATACGTTACGTTGCTAGTAAATAGCCCCGTTCATTCTTACAATCTGTCATAAAGTATGCGCTCGAGTGTTCTTAATTTTAATTTTATTATACCTTGGATCATTTAAAAAAAAATATTTTATTATTATTATTTTTTTTTTTAAAGTTTATTTTGTTTTAAATATATTTTATTATATTCGAATTTGCTCGTTTCATTGTATAGTTCTAGTACACTTACGTATTGTTCATATTTATTTACGAATATATATTTCGTTCGGTTAGGTTCATTTTATACATGTTTCGATAATTTTCGAATTTACGAAGTATTTCTTTACTTTTTATGTTTCGTTTACTTACAAGTTTTATATTTTAATGTACTAATAATTTTTATTTCTAATTCACCAAAATTGCGTGATATGCAACATATATATGCGTGTTTGCATGTGAACATGTTATTGCACGTTTGTGTATTTGCTTATATAAATCTTTTATATTCACCGGGTGTAGTATTTAAATAAGTTTTCGATATTGATTTTATTTATTCGCTCTTATCGATAATTTATAATTAATTTTTTAATTATAGTAGATTTATATTTTGCTTCTGTCATAAGTTCTTTAACTTATTTTCTTTTATTCGGTGCTCGTGCATTCATGCGTATAGTCGTCGTTTTTTTTTTTTTAATCAGTTTTACCGTATTTATTTAAAATTAATACCAACAAAATTTAATTTGATTTGATTATTGTTTTTGCTATTATTATTACTACAATTATGATTAATATTATTATTAGTTAAACTACTTAATCATAGGCTATTGTTTCATTCATCTCGTCCTTTAAGATTGCGTTTATTACGTGTGCGTATAGATTTTAACGACCAATTGTATAGGTACATAAACGTTCGTGTGTATGTGTGTGTACGAATGAAGCGTGTATATGTCTATGTGTGTGCATTAGTGTATATAAGTATTTACGATTGTTTGTATATACGTGAAGGATTAATGATCATGTTGTATATAATAGCATTAAATGTCTCATATTTTTCATTAGAACGTGTGTGTGTGTACAACTACAGTTATTTAAATTTGTTTTGTATTTTTTTCTTCTTTTTTGTTAGGTTTATTTTTGTTTTAATTTTTACATTGCGATGATTTTAATTTGATTCGTATAGAATATTATTAAATAATTTATTAAGGAGCGTTTTATAACTTGTTTATAACTTCAGCTTATTACTACCACGCTTGGTGAAATGCTGCAATTTTAATTCGTTATTATGCTTATAATAGGTCTATGTTTTATTTCATTTCACCTATATAAACTTTTTAATGAAATATTATAGTAATCAATTGAATTGAATTGAATACTGACGTGAAATATGCATGTGTATATGTGTGTGGTTATTGTCTGATCCTATATGTTTTTATATTTTTTACTCTTGTACTTTTATTTTCTTGAAATATATCGATTGAATATTATTATTATTATTATTATTATTATTATTATTATTATTAGTGTCGTTGTAATTATTATTTGACGTCGCGTACACTTAATACTTTACAATGCAATCTGGTGCTATTGCGAGTAAAATAATTCGCATAAGGGGAAAAAATTAGAAAAGTAGTATTTAAGTCTAGAAACGTTGTAGTGCTGGTGCGAGAGAAATAGGTAATATTACTTTATATATATTTTTATATATATATATATATATATATATATATATATGTGCAGGACAGAAGTGAGTGGAAGACATTAGGGAAAGCCTACATCCAGGAGTGGATAGACAACGGCTTATCGTGATCGTGATATGTATGTATGTATGTATGTATGTATGTATGTGTGTGAGCACATATTTTTAAAGGTTTATTATCATTTGTTAATCTTGTTTACACGATTTTCACCTTGTGACCACTACAGTTCCAATACATCCTTCAAACGCTATCCCAAATGCTAGTATTTTGATCTTATTGCGACAAATACTATATATGACATTTTTCTTCTGATTAATTTTTTATTGATACATTTCCTTTCAATTTTTTTTTTATTTAAACTATGGTCAACCATCGTTATATTTAGTATTAATACTGTTATCATATTTAAGGTGACAATGAATATATTACTATTATTCTTATTATTATTATTATTCTTATTATTATTATTATTATTATTATTATCCTAGAGTTTCAATACTTGGTTCAAACGCTATCCCAAATGCTAGTATTTTGATATTATTACGACGAATACTATATATTACATTTTTCTTTTGATTAATTTTTTATTGATACATTTCCTTTCAATTTTTTTTTTTATTTTAACTGTCACTACTATCGTCGCTGTTTAGTTCACAACCATCGTTATATTTAGTATTAACACTGTTATCATATTTAAGATGAGGATGAATATATTAATATTATTATTATTATTATTATTATTATTATTATTATTATTATTAAGCAATGCTACCTGACTTTAAAAAGACACATTGTCGAATGCAAGCCATTTATGTCGGGGCAGTGGCTTACAATTTAGTTCCAGAACCTATTAAACGGTATCTAATGAATTATAAGCGTCGTCGTCGTAAAACCTTGGTTTCTAACGTTTCAAATAATATTAATATATAACGGTTTATATTTTGTAGAATAAATGAATTTCCTGTTAATTTTTCGCGGTGTTATTTATTGTTAATTATTCTTTATGTTCATAACTTTTAATTTAAAAAAAAAAAATTGTTTTGTTATTGTTCTTTATCTTTTACTTTTCCTTTATACAATTATTACTTATTATCATTACTTTATTTATAGCACATTTCTATTTTGTGTAAATTTTTACTTTTCATTTAATTCTTTTTAGAGTATAACAGAATCTGATTTTGATTTTAATTTTTTTTTATTTATTCTTTATACAGTTATTATTATTATTAGTAGTAGTAATAATTATAATCATATAAGATATGTTTTTTCTGTTCTTTTTAATTATGTTTTTCATTTTCGTTATAATTAGAATAACCCTGTATTTTTAGTCTTATAAACTTTAAAAATACACGGCGCTCGCGCGTTTCTGCGCATAGCCGTGGTTTTGTATTCATATTCTTTATATATTTAAGACAACTATTTGTTAACTCATTTGAGCGCAAATGAACACTGATTGCTTGATTGATTGACTGATTGATTGACTGATTGATTGATTGATTGATGATGATGATTATTATTATAATACTTGGTTCAAACGCTATCCCAAATGCTAGTATTTTGATCTTATTACAACGAATACTATATATTACATTTTTCTTTTGATTAATTTTATACATTTCCTTTCAATTTTTTTTTTATTTTAACTGTCGCTACTATCGTCGCTGTTTAGTTCACAACCATCGTTATATTTATTATTAATACTGTTATCATATTTAAGGTGACGATGATTACTATTATTATTATTATTATTATTATCCCACAGTTTCAATACTTGATTCAAACGCTATTGCTAGTATTTTGATATTATTATGACGAATACTATATATTACATTTTTCTCTTGATTAATTTTTTATTTATATATTTCCTTTCAATTTTTTTTGTTAATTTTAACTGTCGCTACTTTTGTCACTATTATTGCCACTACTAGTTAACAACCATAAACTACGTGATAAATTAGAATTGCTGGTTTCACATTTTGCCAGTGTTGATAGTCGTTTATAATAACTTAGTTCCGCGTACACACTACTACTATAACATACGTAAAGTGGTGGCACGTCAACTAGCCCCTTCCACTCCCCCAGCAGAGATATTACTTGCGTCACCGTCTGAAATTACTAAATATATCAAATCTTTAAGAAATAGAGCATCCTATGGTGATAATCAACTTTCTGCAATTTTAATTAAGCAGCTCCCTCGTAAGGCAATGGTATTACCAAAATCACCAACGCCGTTATCGAAACTACCAAAATCATAGTTATACCAAAACCTGGTCGTGAACAAACATCAATAACATTCGACCAATTAGTTTGCTATGTACTCTCAGTAAAATAGTTGAAAAGGTTATATTACATCGACTGCAAACTTTCTCTACAACAAATAATATTATTATTCGGGAGCTATTCGGGTTTAGAGCCAACCATTCCACTATACATCGAGTAAATAGCGGATTACATAACCGACAACTTTAATTTCAATATAAACATATCGGTTTATTATTGATTGACATTGAAAACGCATTCGATTCAGCTTGGCACATTGGAATTATATAGAAACTACTTAAATTTAAATTTCCCTTATCATTAATAAATTCGTATTTAACCGATAGAAATTTTTACGTCTCCCATCTTAACCATAAATCCGGTATTAGATCTTACTGCTGAGGGGTTCCACAAGTGTTCTAGGGCCTTACTTATTTTTAATTTTAATAAACCATATCGCTAAACTACCTCGTATTAATGTCGCCTTATATGCTGACGACCTCGCCCTATATTGTGCGTCTCGTAGGCCAGACACTATACTTAACAGATTGCAAAATAATTCTGTCTTTAAATACTACAAACGTTGGAGACTGAAAATAAACATAGAAAAAACGGAGGCGATACTTTTTTCAAGACGACGTCCACTGACGTTAGCTGAGGTTACAATCGATGGTAATTCAGTGGTCGACGCAAGTTCGATACTTAGGAGAATCATATTAGATTCTTATCGTTCAATGACAATATTACTAACTGACAACGCGCTCAATACTCTCGCCAATTTTTAATCGTCATTCTTCTTTATCTATTTCGAACAAAAAGTTATTATACACATCTACTATTATTCTACCCCGATTAACTGACGCCTGCCCTGTTTGGTTTTCGGTTTCCAATAATAGTACTCGTAAAAGATTACAGCTGTTACAAAACCACTGCTGCAGTATTAAACGTCCATAGATGTACTAAGTTGCGTGATATACATTCGCAGCTTAACCTTTTAGATACACTTACCTATATAAACAAATTATCTAGTAAATTTTACCATAATATGCGTGACAGCGCATTAATTAACACCATAGGCGATTACGGCATATTCTCATCGCAGATATTTACAAGCACCGCAGAATTATAGATTGTTTAAGAATTATTTTCCTATTTATTCCCTATTTACTTAAGTGTTCTAATTATAATTTATTTTTATTGTTTTCTTGCAGGTTTTTTTTCTAATTTTTTCCCGTACTTAAAAGTTTAAAACTTTAAATTTTACGTTTTAAATTTTAATTTTATTACATATACATTAGTAAGTTAACTGTTAAGATATATATATATATATATATATATATATATATATATATATATATATATATATATATATATATAAGGTACTTAACATTCTTCATTATTCAATTATTCGTGTATTCGTGATTTTGTTTATGTGTTTTGTAAATACATTTCTTTCTTCTTCGCTATATTCATTATTAATATCGTTATAATATTTAAGGGCGACAATGAATATATTATTATTATTATTATGATTGTTATTGTTGCGATTATTATTGTAATTATTATTTTTCAGATTTAATCGTCTAACTCATTAACGCGACGACACGAACAAATAACAGTAATAATAATAATCATAATAATAATAATAATAATAATCATAATCATAATCATCATAATAATAATAATATTCATAATAATAATAATAATAATAATAATAATAATAATAATAATAAAATACAATAATTATTCACCTCCGTGTAATTATACAAAAATTATTCCTGCTAGCGATTTGCTTTCTTTCACATTTCTCCGATTAATGGACATTCTACATCGTTATCAACTTTCAACTACGAATGGGTAACCGGAGGATGAGAGTCTCTGTTAATGGACACCGAATATCGTGATCGGATTATTTAAGCAATTTCCGATTTGGACGAAGAAACATAAAATCGAAAATTATTTTAAAATAAGTATGAAAAAAATAAAATAAAAAATTTTCGGGAACATTGACGAAGAACGGAAAGCGCTCAAAACGAAAAATAATTCAGAGAGTTACGTGTAACCTCGTTACATTTTTCATTCGTTACTTTAAGTACACTATGTCCGAAATTATTTTCTAATGAAAAAAATATTTTCTACTTTCATTTTTAATCGCTTCGCGATAATTAAAGACCACTCCAGATAATAGTCACCAGTTATATGCTCTGGTATTCTTACTACAATTATGTAGTTCTTCAATAAATTCGAATAATCGTGATACGTGTCAGACTTTTCCGTAATTTTATCCCGGCTTTAAAACCAGTTTTTATATATATATATATTTTTAATATATATATTTCTACACGCCACAGCGACTTTGTAGTTGTAATTTTATTTACAAAGTTATTTTAAATTTATACTTTTTTTAGAAATAAAAGTGAAATAAATTCCACATCGCACGAATTCATATTTTTTATTTTTTTTTTATTTAAAAATTCTTCTTGCACATCGTCAAATTTCGACTTGAAAATTATAAATTCGATACGAATCGATTATTATACGATACCGCTTCTTACTAGACGACTCTAGATTTTTTTTTAAATCGCGTTTAAATAAATATTTTCGAACAAATTAAACATTTCGTATCAGCCGGAAAACGAAACAATTTCTTCGCGAGCATTTAAATAATAATTTCACGTATATCGTATAACGGACACCGATGTAAAATGGTTAAACTAAAAAAATTTTTATATATATATATATATTATAAATTAAATTTAATCTTACCGGTTAACGAATTATTAGGAATTTGCCCGGAATCGATTTATTTAATCGAATTTATTATCTAACGTCGTCATTACGATGATACCGACTGGATATGTGATAAAGTATCAACGCGATAAAGATTGCTTCTTCAAGATACCGAGGACGATACCGACTTGAAAAGGAAATCGTATAGCTAACCCGACAACGCCAGATCGTGATTAAACTGGTTGAAGAAGTCTGACACGAAGAATCGTCCAGCGCGCTATCTATAAACTATTATATATATATATTATAAACTATTATATATGTATATATATATATATATATATATATGTATGTAAACATACTTATACGTACACGGCGAAGGTAATTCTCACGATTACAGTCAATTGTATTGTACATTTTTGCATTTTTATTAACTTATATTAATTATATTTCATCGGTCTTATTAACCCGTTAGAGAAAATAATGGTAATAAAGAACCGGTGAAAAAAATTAAAGAAAAAAATATCGAAATATATATATATATATATATATATAATAATCTAAAATATAAAAAAAAATAATCTAAAATATAAAAAAAAATTATCAGAATAACGCCAATTAACTCCGAATCTACTAAACTGCCGTTATTCGTTCGGATTTTCTGGTAAACAGGAAATTCTCGAATTGAATAGAATTTTGTTTTTTATCCAGGGCGTATATTTCAATATTACATCTCGTTTTAATTATGGACAACGGCTAAAATTATCCTCCTGCGATTGTAAACGACGTCAATGTACACAAATCACACGCAGATACCGGATCAGAGAACGTAGAAAATAGGAAATATAAAACGAAAACATACGTTAAATTTTTTTTTAAATTTATTTTAAAACCGTGGTACTGCAACAAGGGCCAGACGCACCGAGAAAGGAGACTTTAGATTAGATTATATAGATCGCATGATTTAAGGAAAGACAGGAGTCTTTTTTCAGAAGAAGGTAAGTTTTGAAGGATTAGTGGAAGAGATCTGTTTAGGGAGGATATTTGCATATAAAGGATGGATGATTAATATATGTAGGATAGTTAATTGAGTGTTACAAAAGTGACAGAGAGGAGGACTCACTTGTTGCAGCAAATAAACGTGTGTTAACATAAAATTATTTTAATTTAAGAGAAAAAAATTTTAAAACCAGAATTTACCTTATGCGTCCGCGGAATAAAATAATAATAAAATAAAAAAATCGCATTTTTTCGTCTAAAATGCCGAAAATAGTTATTTTTAACTAGCAATCTGTTTTTTTTTTTTCATAATTCTAGAAGCGAACATTTGGCCGAAATCGGGATTAAACAATTTATCGCGCAGGTTAAAATGCCAAAGTATCGCTCTCAGTGAGCGCAACAGTGGAAACTTACTATTACACTTCACGTTCTCTAACAGAAAACTGGCGCTAATCGACAGTAAAGCGATTCGAAGGACCAATAAAGTGAAATATGTGGCAGTTTACTTAGATCGACGACTGCCATGGAGGTCGAATATCCAAAACAAAAGAAATGAATTCGACATCGGGATTAAACAAATTTACTGGCTATCAGGTTACCTCCTCCAAACTGTCGCTGCAGAATCGTCTGTTAATATACAAAATCTTACTACGTCCAGTAGTACACCATGCAAATGTGGGGTTGTGGAAAGACGCGAAAGAAACCGATTATCCAGCGTTTCCAGAATAAGGCGCTGCATCTAATTTACCGAATACCATCGTACGTGTCTAAAGAAACCGATTCAATGGATGAAATTATCCGGAAGCTTGCACAAAAACATCCGATGCGGTTAATCACCCTAGTCAGCAGTTGGTAGTCGAACTTTTACACATAGAACCGTCATCGAGACGCAAGCAAAATAAAATGAGAAACTTAATTCTGTAATCTTTTTTTTTTTTTTTTTTTTGAGAGGATATATCATTAAATACTCCTCCTATACGTGATTATGTATATATATATATACACCGCCTGAGGATACTTTGTACCTTCAGGGAACCAGAGCTCTAACCGGTATGGGACGCGTCCGCAGGTGGCTGATAGTGGAATGGCCTACAGATATGTAGGTTAGCTACGGATAAGACATTAATCAAATAAACAGTCGCCGACCAAGAGCGGCTACTGGTGGAAAGCTTCGTGCAGGTGATTCCAGTAGTGACAGGGCAATGAGAATGAGGATGTAGAGGGACAGGTTGGGGAACTATTTAACAAAACTCTACACGAGTCCAACGACTTCTCGCCCTCGGCGAGTTGAGGCCGCCATAAATTTCTCACCAGGCTATTCCCAATACCAAACCGCTGCCTTGCGGTAAAGGGTTATCATTACAAGACCAATACAAAATACGTTAACCGGGATTACAGATGATAATTCAGTCGACGATATCCAGCGGAAGGAAACAGAGGGCTTCCGAGGTCTACAGAAAACCGCTCCTTCACAATAGGGACAATGTCCGAACAATGTTATCGATTGGTAAATTTTCCAATATCAAAAGAGAAATGACGCGTTATAAAATACAATTACTAGGAATAGCACAGACGAGATGGAAAGATGAAGGCGATTTAATGTACGACGGGTGTTTTTGTAATGTACTATATTGTTACTAGCGCTGAGATAGTGTTGTGTTACCTTCCATGCGGTAATATTAGGATTATTTATATTTTCATTTTCTGATGACATCGATCGTATTCGAACTCGGTATGTCGCGGAGGCGTAGTTGCTAGAGTGCTCGACTGTCAACTTGACAGGTCGGGAGTTCGAAACCAACACGCGACATAGAAAGTTTTCATCATTATTTAATTCTTAATTATCACGGATAAGGAAGTAGCACCCCACTCCGTATAAATATGCATGTGCATCTGCATAGTGGCTTGAATGCTAGCTAATTCTGTACGTAAAAATAAACGTACACTAGTCACGACGTTAACGAACAAGACGACGATGATGATGATGACCTTCCGTATAGAAGTCCACGCTGTCTAGCCACTAGGCCATCCCGAAGACGGTATATTTTACATAAATTATGAAAATAATGAAACAGTAATTTGAACTAATAATTACTTAACGTCCGCGATGACGTAAAAGAATTAATAATATAGACGCGTAACACAGTAAAAGAAAATTTTATACTTATAATGCAAAACGGTAAAGAATTGTATAATAATAACTAATAATATTAATAACTAATAATATTAAAAATAATAATAATAATCAAATCAAATCAAATCAAATATATTTAAGATTTTTCAAACATTTTTACCCAATGTAAATGTTATAACGTACAAATTAAACAGAATAATACATTCTGTAATGTAATAATAATAATAGTATTTTATAACATTTACATAACATTTATAGTCGAAGAACCCGTTACGCGCACAGTTAATACCGGGTTATTATTAATAAATTAATCGATAACTTGTAGTAGAACGCGCGAGAAACAAAATATGTACAAACTTACTTTGTAGATACCGCAAAACATAAACGTGACCGATGACGTAGTAGTATAAAAAATAACGCAAAATGGAATATTCGAAATTATAAACATTATTCACATACACACCCATAAAAACATACAAACATACATAAACAAACGTTAATTTTATATAATTTTTTTTTTTTTTTTAATTCTTAACATATAAAGAAATGCCTACAAGATTAATTATAATATTATACATATGCTCAATTCATTTTATTCCAGACGTAAAGAATAATAATAATAATAATAATAATAAAAGAATAATAAAAGAATGATACAAGTTAAGAGATAAGTAAATATAGGATAAATAATAAAATCAAACCAGGTATAACGTTACACAAAAAAAAATCATTACGTTTAAGTCTCTCCCCTGTATTTTTTATATTTACTATACATCTACTGTTCTTCATTTTTTGCTAATTTTTGATAATTTTAATATAAATTAATATTTTTTCATTTTATATTTTAAATATATTCACTCGATAATGGCCTAACAGCCGAAAGCTTTGTAATTTTTCATAGAGAAAAAACGTTTTAACTTTTTTTTTTTTTTGTTTATTTTAAATTGACGTTGCCTAGAATCGCGCTACATTTACTATACACGATTCTTAATATAACGCGTGACTATGGTAACACGCTAAAGTTCTGTATATGTATATGTGTATGTATGTGTCATTATGGACAATTCGTACATTTATGCATCTAGTATACCTAAGTTATAATTTTAATTATTAACTAGTATAAGAGAAGTTATAAGCGAATATATGTATACTATGACTGAGTAAAACGGACGCACAGCCCGCGCAAATGCGAGTGTAATATATTATTGTTAACTATAGAGTATTGTAAAGGGGAGCAGTACACTGATTAAGCCTAAGCGATGGTGCAGTGTATTGCTCCTCTGTAAATGCAACAAGTTGTACGTTATTAATTTGCATAATAAAGTATTAATAAAAAAAAAAAAAAAATATAATATTTAGGAGAACATTTAGTACACATATCTTAGACACAGCTATTTTATAAAGTTGTAATTGTTTAAAATTAGTATTTGAAACAGTACGTGATTAGTACGGAACGAATAAGTGATCCATACAGAATTATCATTAAGAAATGATTTTCCATGAAATAACGAATATACGGAAGTTCGGGGAAATTTAGTGTATTATCGAAGATTACTTAACTCTAATTTCAGCGGGTGTAATTCGAGACGTATGCTGATGAAAAATTTATATATATATATATATATATATTACTAATATTTCATCATTCGAAAGTTAATACTGACTGTCGGCTGACGTTCTCCACCTGCCATTAGATTGATTCAGGATTATTCAAACGACTCTTTCCGAATTAGCTATTACTTTCCTCTGCTTATTCATTTAAAACCAATTTTTAGGGATAGCTGAGTAGGTTAGAGGTGGTTTGGTCAAAAGAAGTTTTGGATGTCTCAAATATTACCGATACACTATCAGAACATATATTAGTATATATATATTTTTTTTTTCTTCTTTCGTAATCCGTATCCGGATGCCGTAGCATTATGTAATGCAAACTAGCAGACGTTTTCACTTACTTCGATCCTGCGTTAGATTCATAATTCATTGTAAATCGAATTGACCCATTTTTGCGATTTATAACAGGCATCGATCTACCTTTCTTCGTTTTTTCATTGATCTTTCGTTGCAGGATTTCTCCAGCCCGTTTGCACGTATTTTATGTCCGAAAAATCGTAGTTGGTAACAACTGATGTATGGTTTCGATTGTTATATGTACACCGTTGTTGAAGTAGACACGATAGTACAACATATATTCGTTCGAACAGTGTTCTCTTTCATAATGAGATACACGCGAGTAAAGTCAAAAACAAAAACAAATGTAATATGAGTGAAAATTGGTTGTACGAGATTATATATATATATATATATATATATATATATATATATATATATATATATATATATATATATATATATATACAGTGATTATGATTGTGAAATTTTACCTTGTGCAAACGAAGTTCTACCAAAAATGACGTAATTTACTTTAAACACGAATGAGTCTAGAACACTTATTAATATTTTTGAACTTTATAATTTAAACGGAATTTTTGAGAAAAATCTACTCGTTTTCGAATACTCTCGAGAGTTGAGTTCAAAATGTCCCGTTTTTGAAAGGACCTATGCAGGATTAACGTCTCAACGCGAACGGGAAATTGGATTGAACAGAAGATTCGCCTCCATTCAAATAATCCACATTTATTCAGGGCGAAATTTCGAAGGAAACGAGTAAAATTGAATAGTCTCAACGAGCGAGGCGTGAATATATAGACATATGACAAACATACATATACATATATAATATATATACATACAGCGTGTACATAATATTATTCCAGTGTAATCGTCGTAGTTCAGTGATAGGGAATTTATTTTTACTACTGGTGGTAGTCAGTTGTTGGGACATACGTTAAGCCTTTTGCAAATGTTGGTTTGTACGTATCGAATGAGGTACAATTTCACGGCTCGTAACTAAAACTAATAAGCTTTCTAAATTTCTAACAAACGATAATGATAATTACTTTATTCGTCAGAATAAAACGACTGTTTTTTTAATTAATATGTACCAAACAATTAACGCTAATAATTATTAATAATAATAATTATTATAATCATAAGAACAACAATAATCCTTTAATTTGTATTTTATTATCCGGTTGCAAAAGTTGGAGAATTATTAAAATACAATTATAACGTAAATACGCCTGTAAGTGCGGAGTGTCATGAATAACTGAATATTAAAAATCACGTTACGTTTGAAATAAATAATTAATTATCGAAGAAGCTGAAAAAAAGTTAATAAAATCAATTTTGGACTACGAAAAATACATTGGGAAAAGTATTGTATAATAACGTTCACTCATAAACGTGTACAAATGAATAAGACATAAAATTACTCGCACAAGCACAATTTGCACTGTTGATAATCACCGTAACATTTTATTTGATTTATTTTATTTTATTTATTTAAAATTACACTTCCATTACAAGCGTATATATATATATATATATATATATATATATATATATATATATATATATATATATATATATATATAAAAGACATACAGTATGTTGCACGAGCGCCGTATTATTTATAAATAACGATAAAATAAATCTAATTGACATTTAACTCGATTTTTAATATAATTAAAATCTAATTTCTTATCTTAAATTATTCACAATACCATTAATGACATTTGAAGAATAATTAACTTAAATATAAAATAAATATTTTTAACGCCTGCCAATCTCTCCTTTCAACACCTGCACATCTCTAAAGTAACCCGAAGTACGTTTAAAAAATGCATGCATTTCTGTTAATTCCGCTACTAACACCTGCATATCTGTTCATCCGGCACCTATACATCTATTAATTAATCTGAAGTAAGTTAAAAATATGCAGGCATTTATTTTCATGCCTCTCTTAACGCCTCCAAATCTTTTATTACGACACCTGCACAACTCCCAAAGGATTATTAGGTATTCACAAAATTTGCGGTCGTTTAAAACTAAATATTTTTAATACCTCTCATAACGCCTGCAAATATTCGATCCGACACCTGCACATCTCATAAAGTAATATTGAGTATTCTCAAAATTAACAGGCGTTTAAAAATAAATATTTTAACACCTCTTCCAACACCTGCACATCTACATAGTCATCCGAAGTAAGTTTAAAATTTGCAGACATTTATTGTCATGCCTCTCTTAACGCCTGCAAATCTCTCATTCCGACACCTGCACATCTCCCAAAGTAATATTAAATATTCTCAAAATTTGCATTTAAAAATAAATATTTTAACACCTCTCATAAGCATATTTTGAATTTATGTAATGGTTACACTGATTTTGTCGGTGATAGTATAAACCGAGGAGTTTGAGTTGTCCATCAACAGCATAGAGACCTTTAAACTGACAATAACCAGGATGTTTGTAAAACAATATATTTTGAATTTATGTAATGGTTGCACTGATTTCGTCAGTTGTAGTATAATACCGAGAAGTTTTTGTTACCCATCAACAGCGTACAGACCTCTGAACTAAGAATAATCGTGTGTGTGATTCCAACAATAGGATTATTATTGGGCTATCAATTGCCTTGCTGCATCATAATCACTCAGCAACAAATTCTTGGAAAGGAATGACAAGGGAGTGATGATGAAAGGTAGTTAAAGATTGCATTGTGAAGAGAAACATTCTAAACAGCAGAAAAAAAAGAAAGTGCAAAATTGCTCAATGTTGTTATTTGCCATAAGGTTTTGCCATCAATGTTAAAATCTCATAAGATGTTTCCATCAGCATTATATATATATATATAAATAGTGGGTGGGCCGAGTTTCCATATTTCTGTTTCCATGCTAGCAGCATTGGGGCAACTTCTCCTTGATGGTGAATAAACACACTGAGCCATTTTTTGCATGACTTTCCTATTGTTTTCTTTTTTTTCTACTGCTTACGATGTTTCTTTGCAATGCAAAGTTACCATCTAATTCCATTTTCCATGCTAATAGTATTGAGACCATTTTTATAACTGTTATGGGACTTTAACATTGATGGACAGTGAGCAGCTTTTCTACTTCCGACTATTTTTTTTTTGCTGTTTATGATGTTGCTTCACAAGGTTACCCTTAACAACCATTCTTCACCACTCTGTGCTTCATTCCTTTCCAATAAATGGTTACCCTAGTGATTATGCAACTATACAATAATAATCCTATCATTGGAATTACATACCAAGTTATGCTTAATTCAGAGGTCTGAACACTGTTGATGGGTAACACAAAACTTCTCAGTATTATGCTATAACCAATGAAATCAGTGCAACCATTATGTAAATTCAAAATATGCCTCGGAGAGGTGTTCAAAATAATTATATTTAAATGCCTGCAAATTTTGTGAATACTCAATATTACTTCAGCAGCTGTGCAAGTATGGAGATAAGAGATTTGCAGGCGTTGAGAGAGACATGAAAATAAATAACTGCAAATTTCAAAAACTTACTACAGATTACTATAGAGATGTACAGGTATCGGAAGGATATATACCTTTAGATTGATCCAGAATTACTCAAATAACTCTTTTTGATGAAGAAAGTGTGGGGTGATCCGCTATTGTTTTCCTCTGCTTCTTTACTGTTCATTTAAAACTAATTTTTATGGATAGCTGAGTTGGTTAGAGGTGGATTATGATTGTGAAATATTACCTTGTGTAAACGAAGCTCAATCAAAAATGACCGATAATGAACTCGGAGTGTGAAAATTTACTTTAAACATGAATGAGTCTAGAAGACTTATTTTTAATTTTTGAATTTTCTAATTTGAACATTTTCAAAATTTTTGAGGAAAATCTGCTTGTAATGCAAATAATGGTAACAATAATTAATGGCAATTTAAAGAATAATTAACTTTAACACAAATTAAATAGTTTTAATGCCTGCAAAAATTCCTTTCCAACACATATTTGAAATATGTTTAAAATTTATAGATGTTTATGAATAAATATTTTTAACGCCTGCAAATCTCCCTGTCTGACACCTACACCAGGTCGGACAACTCCACATCTAAACTTGTAGGGCTTTGTAAATAAATATTTTTAATGCACAGACACCTACACTTCACTGAAGTAAGTTTAAAATTTGCAGACATTTTTGAACAAATATTTTAAACCCCCTCAAATGTTCCATTCTGAAAACTGCACAGTAAGTTTAAATTCGCAGGCATTTATTTTTAATGCCTCCAAATCTACCATTCCAAAACATGCACATCTCCCAAGTAATATTGAGTAATAAAGGCTGCATATCTCAAAATGTGCAGGTTTTTATCAATAAATATTTTTAATGCCTCACTTAACATCTCAGGTATCCCCTTACAACACCTGCAAATATCTGAAGTAATATTAGAAGTCGGTTTAAAATTTGCAAGCGCTTATGAATAAATCCAAAGTAATATTTACTATCGACACCTTTTCTGACATATACCTTTTACCACATTTTCTCACATACCATAAAAATTTTGAGAATATTTACATGTAACATGTGCAGTTACCACACATGCGCTAATGCGCAGTAAAGCAATGAGGTATCAGATTAAATATAAATTAATAAATATATATACACACGTACACACAAACACACATACATACACATATATATATATATGTGTATATATACTATTAAAAAGTAATGTGGCCAATGCAAAAAACATAATAGAGTGGCGTTTTGAAATTCCAAAATTGAACTTCAGGTTAAATGTTATAAACAAAATGATAGATCTCCATGTCAAGTTTCATTTGGCATCAAGCTCGACCCTTTATCTCCATGAAAACCCCTTAAAACTCTTGACCCCCCAGTTTTCTCTTGACATATTCACTTTTGAAACCTGAGTATGATGTGTTTTAATGCCTATTTAAAAACACTACAACTTTTGTAATTTTCCTGAAAAAATCGATAGTTGCGAAAAAGCTGCCCTTTAGAAATGTTCTGGTTCGGATTAAAATATTTTTACACGGTTTGTCGCATCTATACTATACCACTGTGGCAGAAAATATGTTTATCCTATACAAAATAACGTTTACATCGTGCGCAATTAAATTCGGTGGTAACATAGTATGCATAATGGGCCTCGTATACAATTAATAAGGTAAGAACGTTTTAAACTGGTTGTATGCCTGACGTGTGTGGTAGATACATTGACTAAACAGCTGTGTATATACATTTATATATATATATATATGTATATATGAAAAACAATATATATATATATGTATATATGAAAAACAATATATATATATATATATATATATATATATATATATATATATATATATATATACATATATAAAAATAACATTGCCTATACTAAATGCATTGTAGAAACGGCTGGCCAAAAATCGCTACCAGGGTCTTTCATAAAATAAGATATTGTGGATTTATGTATGGTTGCACTGATTATGTCGGTTATAGTTTAATACCGAGAAGTTTGTGTTATCGATAAACCCACTACAAACCTCTAAACTAACGATAACTGGGGCATTTGTGAAATATCATATTTTGAATTTACGTAATGGTTGCACTATTTTGGTAAGTTATAGTGCAATACCGAGAAGTTTACTGGTACAAGTCAACAATGTACAAACCTCTAAACCAATAACAACCAGATGTGTATATCCAATGATACTTTTATTACTGTGTGATCGATTGCCACATATTATTCCCTCGAGTAACAGTTTCTCTAGAAACGTAAGATGGGAGGGAGAAAAGAATTCATTTGAGAAACATGGCTGGGGAAACAGTGCAAAAAAAAAGTAAAACAACCGGAAGACACAAAGTCGCTCACTGTGTTATATTAATTCACCATAAGAAGACGCAGCTTCACCATCAATGTTAAAATCCCATAAGAATGTGTAACTCACTACTCAGAAAAAAACGGAAACACTAATAATAAATATATAATACGTTTAAGAAAGAAAGAAATCTTCTGAATTCAGTTCAAGTAGAAGAAAGATTTTCTTTGCAAACTGTGTCCAAATTTTTTCACTTTACAATGTTTCGAAAATAGTTGGTGTTTTTCTTTTCAAACTCAAACTGCAAATATTTTTGAAATTTTACACCGAAAAAAATATCTTTTTCTGTCACACTCGCATACATACATACATACACACTCACACACACACACACACATATATATATATATATATATATATATAGATATAGATATATAAAGAGTAAGTACGTTAAAATCTCAGCAACCTGATGATAAACATGAACGTTATATAATACAAAAATATTACTTATTAAAAAAAATTACAAATTCAAAACTATTATTTATGTTCTGTATTGAAACAAGGTAAACATATTGCTGGATTGTTTGGACATCCGTCACATCTTGTAAATACCTTTTTTGCTAATTGGTTTGCTTCAGAACGTGTCTTACCATCTGACCTATAATTTCTATAACATGCACTGCAATTTGAACGAATCCCTCGTACTAGTTTATGCATTATTCTTCGTGGTTTTTCTATGTTTTTAACCTTTTCAAAAATACTTAAGCAAATTTGTTCTCTGAATTTATTAATTGAAATATTACTTTGACTGTACTTTTTATATAATATTTGAGAATTGACAACACCAATATTTAATATAAGTTCTAAAGCCATTTCCGATACCATTTTACACCTTTATGTTGTATTGATCCATAAGAAGCAAGCTGGTCGCTTAGATCAATACCAGCTTTATGTACATTGTATTGTTGTATGACCAAAGGTTTTACTTTCATAATGCCACGTCTGTTTTTTGACATTGACCATGTTTACCTCATGGTAGGTTGATAAAAACAAAACTTCGCGTTTATCAATCCATCTGTATAATACAGTGCCTTCTTTATTTTGCATGACGTACATTGATCCTTTCGGAATTTTTGTGCATAGTAAGTTCAGTTTCTGCATAAAGTTCCAACAAGATGCTTATAGTCAATGATGTATAATAATTGTCACAATATAAAATTCTGCCTGTGTTTATATATGACCCCATTAAATCTAAAACCACATTTTCTGCTAAACAAATTCCAGCTAGTCTGTCCGTTTTACCAGCATATGTTATAGCCTTCAACGCGTATCCGTCGGGAGCACATAATTTAAATAATTTAATACCATATGTGCTTTTTACTTGGAATATATTGTTTAAATGAAACCCTGCCGCGGAATGGTATCATTGTTTCATCAATTACAATATGTTGGCCAATTGTATGCTGTATTAAAATTATTTTCTAGAATATTCTGTAACGCTTTATATTTATGCGTTCTATTTCCTAATGATTCTTCATTATCTGAGAAATGAAGGAAACTTAAAATATCTGTAAATCGATTTCGCGGCATTATTTTAGAAACATAATTTCTGTATAACATATTGGTAGACCAGTAGCTTCTAAGGCTAGGTCGGTGACACAATCCCATCCATAAAATAATCCCTAAAAATATCTTTATTTCCTCAGAAGTAACGTCAGTCCACCGAGATGTTATTCCGTTTTGAGCTGCGTATTTATTGGTTTCATTGACAATTAAATGTATTACATTATCATTTACCAATGTGAAAAAAAAGTCTGCTGGGGTATTTCCTATTTTACCCTATAATGGACATGGATTTGGTTCTATGAATGAAAAATTTTTTTGGTATTTAGGACAGTTTTCACATGAACAAAATTCTTCCCATACGGTTGATGGATCTTCTTCACTCGATTCACTATCATTATTTGATTCAGTGCTACTATCTTCATCTATAACCAATATAAAAGTATTTAACAATACTGCTGTATTTAATATACTGTTACTGACTAAATATTCATATTCTATATAAAATTGTTAATATTGTTCATATTAATAAATGAATAAAAGTATTTATTGAAAATAAATTAAGAACAATTCTACTATATAACGTGTTACGATTTAATTTTATCACCCAAAATCTAATATCATTAGATTTTGATAAAATAAGATGAAATAACGGTTGCAAGAAAAACCACCACCAAAACCTGCATACAATATTGTTCATATAATCATTTATTGAGCTACTTTGTATTAAATCAGTAACATGAATAAGTATTTTAAACTTCTATATTGTAATTGCTTACCACTTTCTTCGAATTCACTATAAGTTTCATCATCAGATTCTTGTAATATATCTTTAATATTTTCAGCACACGTAACATCATAAATAATTATGTAATTTTAAAATTAAAATATACATAAACAATATCTTTCACCGCAAATAAATAATGAGAAATTGCCCACAATATAAACACGTTTTATGAACAATAGGGGCTATAACACAATAAGTAAACATTCCTTTGTTAGAATCTGTGAAATGACGGCCTGCTGTAAATATAAATTAGTCAAAGTCCCATCTATCGGTGACGTGAAGAACCTTATGTTTTCCGTCAACCATATGTGAATACAAACGTTTTTTTTTTAACCACATAACCGTCTCCATATATGGAGACACATATGTTGACTAAATTTTTAGCCGTCTCCATATATGAAGACATTGGCATTTTTGAGACTTTTTTGTATTAGCAGTGGGGCTCTAAGTGTTAATCGTAACCACTTTGATTTTACTATCATTTAATCATTATAAATTAAAATTATATTTAAATTTAAGTCGTTGCCGTAATTTAAGGATTAGTAACTCGACCGGCGAGAAAGAAAGTAATTAACGCACCTAGGCGTTGAAAGGAAAAAAAAGTTAATTACTGGAAAAGATGATAGTTCGTTTAATGATAATTAAGACGGTAATAATGTAATTATCGTTATTACTATTATTATTTATTATTATTACTATTATTATTATTATTATTATCATTGTACGTACTACAGTAATTATTAATCTCGACCCCTCGGTGGTAATTGTTAACCTACAATTACATATGGTCGATGACGGTCGATTTCAACTGTATTACTTAACGTAATACAAAGACCGTGACACGTTTTTGTTTTAGAGACTTCATTCCTAGATAATACACGCTTTCTCGAATACGACGCACGCGTTAAGCACGTAATAAAACGATTAAAAATTCTTTATAAGACTGCAAGCATTTTATAATATTAAAAAAAAAACAATGATAATAAGTAGAATCACGACATATTATATATAAGAACACCGCAAAGCTTCCCGGCTAGTATTATCAAGTAAACATCAAAAATTATATATATATATATATATATATATATATATATATATATATATATATATATATATATATATATATATATATATATATATACTAGCTGACCCAGCGATCTTTGTATCGCTCCAGAATCAATAAATTTATTAACTTGGTGAATTAAAAAAAAAAAAAAATACTGAGGGAAAATTAGGAATTATAAAAAAAAATTATTAAACACATTTGTAAAGAAACTTAAATGATATGCCGATTCTGTTTAATTTTTGTAGATTTATTGAACTTAATAAAAAATTATATTTAATTCAGCTAATAAGTTAATGCATTTATTGATTCTGTGACGATACGAAGTTCGCCGGGTAAGTGAGGGCTAAATCGTATTATATACACATATATATTACCTAACGCCTAGTGTATATTCAAGATATACCACATCGCCATGCTAAAAGCATTGTAGAATCTATATATCAAAAATCGTTTTAAAAATTTTTCAAAATCGAACATCAAATTTTAAACTCGCGATTTCTCGTTATCGGTTGTTAATTTCGATAAAATTTATGTTATCACATAAATTATAGATTTTCATGTTTACTTTCTTCTAACGTTAAATAGAACGTCCTATCTATCGTGCGGGCATTAAAAACAGCCCAAAACCCCTTAAATCTTTAACCCCAATTCTCTCCATGGATATTTGGTGTAAAAATACGATTATACTATCGTTAGACGCGTATTTCAATGCGGCATAATATTCGTTTAAACTATTTTCCCCGATTTTGAATCGTTCGCGATTTATTGTGATAAAAGTGAAATTAAAAAAAAATGAAAGGATTTTGGGGTTCTGTATGAAATTTTTTTTCAGTTTTTTTTCGCTTTATACGATAGATATTATAAGAAACTACTATTTCAAGAATTAAAATATTTACGTCGCGCGATATGCCCTGCTAAAGGTGGGAAGTCGGCAATTTTTAAAAATCCGTAGCAATAAACAATTTAAATTGGACCGAACTGTAAATCTAAACCATTCTCGAACCCACCTGAAGACACACAAAAATTTCATTAAAATCGATCCAGGCCGTTTAGTTCAGTGACATACACACGCGCAGAAGAATTATATATATAAAGATATAAGAGTATATATACAATTTATAAAAACATAAAAAAAAAAAAATTGGATAAAATGTAAGAAAGTACTTAATTTAGATGTACAATATTATAAAAATAGAAAAAACAGATTTGATTATAAAATAATCTGATATCGAGTATGATAAACAACACAATCTCGACAAATTAAAAATATAAAATTTAAATAATTACACTAAATAGCGAGAAAAATAAAAATTTTCAATGTAATAATTGTTTAAATTTATAATATACTTTTTAAAACTAAAACTCTTCATTGAATTTAATAAATTATTTTTATCTTTTTTATTTTTTTCTAGTAGTTTTCTCTTTATCTTATAACATTTTTTTCTGTACATAAAATTTTATAATTTCGATTATTATCGATTAACAAAACAAAATAAAAGAAAAGTTATTAACTATAAAAGTTATTTTATTAATTAATTATAAACAAAAAAAAATATAACACAATCACTAAAAGTTTTTAATCGCGAAGCTTTTCGACAGTTACGTCATTTTCAAGCGCGAACTAAAATTATTACATCTTTGTTTTTTATTTTATTAATGCAAAGCTTTTCGATTCTGTCATTTTCAAGCACATACAAAAAAGTTACATATAAATTGAAAATGACGTGAATGTCGAGAAGCTTTGCATAAATAAAAATTTTATAGTGATTAATTTTGTTATTATTTTGTTTCGTTAATTCATAAAACAACTACTCTCCAAAAGATCAACATTAATACTATCGATTTTGTGTTTTAATTCTTGCAAATGTTCTCGAAATAATGATTTTTCATCGTCGTGGTCCATTTATATATAAAATTTAACGATTTTAATTACCCTTTTTTTTTGTTCCATTTATTTATTTTTCTTTGTATTCCTCACTCAGATCGTCTCTCAAGCTTCCCTCTTTACTTCCTCTTCTCTTCAAAGATGAATACTCCCGTCTAACTAACCTAATTATGTTTTTACGCGTGTTTCGTCTCTACTACTTGATTTAATTTCCTCTCCCTCGTGCCTCTAGCCTTAGTTGCTGTATACGGCACGTTTATTTAGATTAATAATTATAATAATATATATGATGAAGCAATAATGCAATTTTTTGTAATATAGCTTCTATTAATGACGCGGCTGCTTTCTTCTGCAATCTTAGAAGTAAATCTATACAAGCGGTACTCGTTTCATGTGCAAGGTGTGCAGAAGTACAGCGCGGTAGCCCAGCTCCGTTAGCTATCTTCTTAAGATCGTATTTGTAGACAAAAGTGCTAAAACTTTATTCAATCTGTGTGGAACGGATTGTTTGGTCGAAGCAAATGAGTATTAATAATTAGCCGAAAAAACAGGGTGGAGATGATGTTCATTTTAATCGCCGATACTAAACATCACCTTACGATCGATACGATATATTACTATGAATGCTGGAAATAAAATATCTACTCAGTAGTCATTATTAATTATTGTTATCGTCGTAATACTATGAAACTTAACGGCTAAGAAAAATAACGAATTTCTATAATTTAACTAACGGAACGAAATAACATGTTACTGATTATATATATATATATATATATATATATATATATATATATATATATATATATAGTTGAGCGACACTCTTGCTCGAGACGCTATTATTTTACACGTCGTATTGCATTATGTCGATATTCAAAATCTGAACAGATTGTACCGACAAACTCGAAAATCAAAAGTGAACCTTAAATCACGATTACGAAGAAATTATCGGTGTACGCAAACTCCGATGGTATCGGTTAAATCTTAATCAGCTACACGAAAAAGTTTCAAAATTCGACAAAGAACCTTCTAGTGTTGCTTCATACTCGTTACATCATGACGAGGAGAAACCTATAATAAACGCAAATACCAGATTTCACTGCGCTGCCACCACAATGAAAACACTAGTGAAAAAAATTAAAATAATTTAAAAATAATTAAATCTGATGTACATGTTAGTTGATGGTTTTATTACAATAGTTTAATTCTACTCCGCCATTTATATATTTAATAATTATCGCTAAAGTATTTTATATTTTCTTATTCTTATAGCATGTAAAAGTTTAATTATTAATACATTAACCTCGTAATAAATTTATTATTATGCATTCTGAAAGAAGAAAAAAATATATTTTTTCGTTTTTATTTTTTTTTTAATTTTAAATTCCCCTTATTGTATAACATTCTCTTGTTAAAATTTTAATTTTTAATTAATATTTTATTTAATCAACTTTATCTATATGGCTAGGCTGTGTATTTACAGCTGTCCCTTATGATCATTTATAACTTTCAATTAGTACTTTTAATTAACCCCTTTCAATCTCAGCTTAAATTTATCAAATTCGTTATATAGTAATTAACGTCTATCTAATATTTTTATATCAAAATTTAATATTGGTTTGGTTACTAGAACAGTCTTCGAATATCATTATATTTAGTGATTGTTTCTTAAATTTTACGCGGTGTTTAAACTTAATTTTTATCATTAAACTTAAAAGTAAACTTTATTAATATTAATAATAGTAATAAAACCTAGTCAGCCATTTTATCGATAGACCGTACAGAAAATATAAATATACATATAATACAAATTTAAAGCGGACAATTCGAGAATTATTAAATTACATCGGCTTCAACAGAAGCTGACATACATAAAGAGGAAAATTTGAAATATCGGCGGATGAGTAACAAATAATCGTGGCTGACATTTAAATGAAAAAAATAAAACAGTAGAGTACTAGTATTATCGTCTAAAATATCGCATTTACTTATGTATTAACTAAAAAAAAACTTAACGTATGGAGCTGAAACATGGAGTCTTACTAAAGAGATAGCTAGAAGAATTAGGAAAATCCAAACTTGTCACGAGACGATTATCCGTGGAATCAAGCTCAAAGATCGAAAGACGCAAAATTTGTAAATGCAATGGAGCGGATCGTCAGGCTAAAATGGAGATGGGCCAGACATTTGACAAGACAAGAAGATGAAGGATGGACGAAGCGGATATTACAATGATGGCCAATTGACAGCCGGCGTCCGCGAGGGAAGTCTATGGCTAGATGGCGAGATGATATTGTTATTAAATGGCCAGGAATTAATTAGATCCGAGCCGCGCAAGATAGGAATCGTTGAAAAACTTTTGAGGAAACACCCAGCAGTGGATCGATATAGGCATATCGTGATATCGTGATCATTTAACGTGTAAACGACAATACTAACTTCTTAAATACCTACGCGTATAAAGGACAAATCGGTAATCAATATTGTAGAAACTTGTAGAAAGAGCAACATAAATAATACCGCTAGTACTAGAGGCGGAGTTCGCTGAAGCAAATTACGCGACAAATAACGTGAGAGGTTTACTCAAATACTCGCTACATTATTAAATGTATATAAAAAATTACGTCACTTTCGTAAATGATAAAGGCTGTGCATGGTACTAAATTTTCAAATAATAAAAGGAAAAGTGATTTTATTATTAGAGGACTTTGTAAATATTTCAAATAAGGAAATCGGTGAAAAATTTCGCAACTAACTGGAATTTTTGCGGCGTAAATAAAATTTCAAAACGTTTAAATAGATTTTAGTCGGAAATTCACACAAATTTCTGATAAAATCCTCAACGTTAACGATAAAAATAAACTTTAATCGAAGGTTCGTTATTACGTACCGATCAGATCATTCCCACCACTTCGTATTCAGCTTTGCCGATCGGTTTAAGCATGGTAACTCGATTCTTTCTTTCGGTCCAACATTTAACGCCTTCTCTTTGAAGAACCCATTCCGGAGTAACCGTCGCTAATTTAATTTTATCTTTAGTCGTCATATTGTTATCAACGTCATCCAATTCACGATTTTTCAATCGTCTCGGTATTTTACGTTTTCGTCGGCTAAGCGTATGATTGTCGTCGTCATCGACGCAATCCGATATATCGGAGCTGGTAAAAAGTCGAATACCAGTAGCCGCCTTAGGACAAACCGCTAGATTATCGCTAACAATCTGATCGCAATATTCGATTTCGCTGTAATTCAATAAAATTTAATAATTAAATTACGTAAGAAATATAAATAAGTGAGCGTACGTATATTTGCAGCTAAATAAAAACAAAATTCTAATAAATTTCACATTATTTCGTTAAATATCAGTCGTAAAGCACAACAAATTCTTAAAATATATTCTAACACACATCGCGTAACAAACAGACAATTATAATGCCTTGTGTGCTGTTTTCAGCAAAGATGATGTATATATGAAGCATCTGTTACCAATACCTTCTTGGAGCGGACGACAAATGATGTCGGTAAGGTTCAAGTTAGGACAATCGTACGGCGAAAATCACATATTGATTTAATCGACTACGGTACTGCGATGAGGAAAGCAACGGAAAACTACCTCATTCATTATTTCCAAGAAAACCATTATGTTCACGAATTACTCAGAATCAGATTTGTTACGTGATCCGACTGACAATCGGCGTCTAGGTTACAACGGGACCTTGGATGTGAAATATTGCGACCCAAGTGACGATCGGCCCTGCAAGGTCATCGCTCAGACTTGCAATGTGAAATATGCGACTGAACCTAAAAGAATCAAGAAGGATAAAAAGATTTTAAACATTGCAACGTGGAATATAAGAGGGTTAAACCAGGTAGGGAAACTAGCTATAGTAGAAAGAGAATGTGAAAGACTAGGAATCAGCATAACTGGTTTAAGCGAAACTAATTGGCAAGGAGACGGCCACTTTCTAACATCGTCAGGTAATAAAGTTTATTATGCAGGCGGAATAGAACACAAAAAGGGTGTGGCTTTCTTAATTAATAGAAAACTGAGTAAATATGTAGTGGCATTTGAAGCAATAAATGATAGAATGATTTATTTAAAACTGTTGACTAAACCGATGCCTTTACACCTACTACAAATATATGCACCGACTGCATCAGCTCATGACGATGAAATTGATTTGTTTTATGAAGATCTACAAAATATTATAAATAGAATCAGTAAAAGAGAACCTATGTTAATTTTAGGTAATTTTAACGCCAAAATCGGTGACACTGCGAAAGAGAACAGTTTGCGTAACGTAATAGGTAAATTTTGGATTAGGAAAAAGAAATGAAAGAGGTAACCGATTATTAGAATTCTGTATTACAAATAGCCTATATATAACAAATACCGGCTTTAAAAAACATCCACGTCGATTATATACATGGAAATCGCCATCTGGAAATTCGAGGAACCAGATAGATTACATACTGTTGAGATCAAGATGGAAATCATCATTATTAGATGCTACAACATATCCTAGTGCTGAATGTGGAACTGACCACAACTTACTAGGAGGGAAATTTATAATGCGATTGAAAAGAATTATATGCACATCTCATAAAGATAGGACGATAATAAATAAGCCGGATACTTTCTGTTCCGCAGTAAATAACAATATCGAACAAGATAATCGAAATTGTGAATCGCCTAATGATATTTGGCTGAAACTGACCTCAGCGATTGAACGGGCAAAAAAAGATGGATCAAATCCGATGAATATACGGAAAAGGAAAACCTGGATAACTGATGACAGAATAAAATTAATTGAAAGACGTAGGAACACAAAAATCCATGGTAATGGTGTGGAGTGTAGGCAATTATGCAGAGATATCCAAAGTGCATGCAGAAAGGATAAGAATAGATACTATGGAGATCTATGTAAACAAATACAAGCTCACAAGGAAACGAATGAAACTAAAGATATGTTTAAAAAAATATGCATAGTTACTAGAGAATTTAAAGCCAAACCATGGGGTATTGTAAACAACACCGGGTCGTTAATAACCGACATACGTGAAATAACGGAATATTGGCGTGATTACTGTCAAAAATTATATACAGATATAAATAGAAATACAAATAGCAATTCAACGCAAATAAAGGACAATAAATTTGAACAAGAACCTATGCCTTTACACGATAAAGTAAAACAAGCGATTGTCAAGCTAAAAAATGGAAAAGCTGAAGGTGAAGACAAAATTCCTGCCGAAATAATTAAAATATTATCCGGAGTCACTTTTGAGTTCCTATATAAATTATGCTGTAAAATATGGAATACATGTGAATGGCCGCGTCAGTGGACCACGTCAATTTTAATACCGATACATAAAAAATGGTCTACAAAAAGTTGCGATAACTATCGTACAATCGCCCTCATTCCACACGCTTCTAAGATACTATTACACGTAATAAATGAGCGTTTAAAGTCTTATCTTAATTGGCAAATTCCTGACGAACAAGCCGGTTTTGTGGCAGGAAAAAGCACGCGGAATCAGATTTTGAAAATGAAACAAATTATAGAAAAAGCCAGAGAATACTACGTGCCTATATATAGCATTTATAGACTATAAAAAGGCTTTTGACAGCGTGATATGGGACAAGCTATGGATAATTTTGTCCGAAATGGGTGTTCCTAATCATCTTATAATGCTAGTGAAATCACTTTACGAAAACAATTATAATACAGTACGAGCAGATAATTATTTCTCTAAACCTTTCAAAATATCAAAAGGTATTAGACAAGGATGTATCCTATCGTCGCTTATACTCTGAATATATAATGCGACGTACTCTTGCCGCAGAGGAAGGAGGTATTTCAATTGGTGGAGCAAAAATTAATAATTTGAGATATGCCGATGACACGGCAATTTTTTCATCATCTATGGAAGAATTAAGTACAACTTTAAATAAACTGACGACAGTAAGCCATGAATTCGGAATGCGTATAAACAAAAATAAAACAAAAATTTTGATAGTGGATCATAATATTGAAAACATATCTAATACTTCACAACAATTACACGGATATGAAGTCGTCAACGAATTTGAATATCTAGGTGTCCGGATCAACAATAAAGGAGGCTCAAGCAAAGAAATAAGGAGACGATCTGCGATGAGTCTAAATGCTATGAATAAGTTGCAACGTATCTGGCGGGATGGAAATATCAATTATTCTACAAAAATACAACTTGTTCGTTCCCTGGTGTTCTCCATCTTTACCTATGGTTCCGAAACATGGGTAATAAACTCAACGGATCAGAAATATATTGATGCATTTGAAATGAAATGCTGGCGCATAATGCTGGGTATAAAATGGCACGATAAACAAACGAACGTCTCGATCATTAAGCGTCTTAATATAGATAAACGATTGTCACAAGACATACGCGATAAAATGCACAAATTTTTCGGTCATATAATGCGTGCACGAGACTTAGACAGGACTGTCACACTAGGAAGAATGAACGGACATAGAAGAAAAGGTCGGGCAATGACTCGATGGACGAAACAAATATGCCGACGTGTTAAACTGTCAATACTAGATTTGGTACACTCGGCAGATGATCGACAACTGTGGAGGAATTTGATTGCTACATAATGGTCACGACGGTCAATTATGATCAATATACGACTGTAGATATATATATATATATATATATATATATATATATATATATATATATATATATAAAGAGTTATTGATTTAGTTGTACCATTCAAAATAATAAATTATGACGATTAGAAATCGTGTTTCTGAAATTATTTCCAGATAAGACGAGCCAAAGGACAAATATCGTCACATCTTATGATGTCTAATCAGTTCGTTTCCAGTTACGTTTAAATAGTATTGTCTAAAAGTTTATAACCGATTTTAACCGACGAAAAATCAATACCCGATCATCAGTTTTTCTTCGAGAATAAATGTTGAATAACTGCGCAGAATAACTTAGGTGATCGATATTTATTCTAAACAGAAAGAATACTGACCGCAATTATTTTTAGATATGAACACAAAGGACTATTGTACAAAGTAAAACGGCTATCGTGCTATTTCGATTTTAGTCGATCCTGAAATCCTATTTACGGGACAGATATATTTTTTAAAAATTAAACAAAAAACAATTCTCCACGTTTTAGAGAAATCCACATAATCCCCAAAGCTTGGTTTTAAACACTGGTGCTATCGACGCTGTTACAACAACTGCATCGTGTATACATGACGATATCAGCGACAGATGTACATCCAACAGCAGTATGAAATAAGCTGAAAATCTTGTTAGAATAGCACGGACAGAGAAATTTGGTAACAAATAAGTATTTAAATTAATCCGTGAAACTAAAAGCGTATGAAGAAAATTAAATACATACGGATAGGCCATATTTTTAAACATACTGAACATTTAACATAAATAATTAATAGCACCGTGGGAGAGGAAAACTCAAGAGAAAGGTCAAGAATGAAATATATCAAACAAATAGAATACGATGTACAAGTAACAGAATATCATGTTCATCATTAAGTGCCATCTTCGTATCGGAGGTAGGCGACTACTTACCTATACATAATTTATTATACAGTGTAAGTAGCGTACAAGGCAATAGTAATATGGCGTTAGCGTAGATAGACACACACACCCGGGAGAACTGACTGTAATCGCTTTGTTGTCACGTATTATTAACAAATTCAAATCTAAATTAAAACGTAATATATGGCGCTATCTACATACGTATACGTAAACCAAAACTTTACATATATTCCGTAGATAGCGCCCCAGTTTACGCGAAGTTTTCTATCAAAACTAACAAAATGAAATTAATTTTTTTACTAAAAAAAGAATAAAAATAATAATAAAACCGTAAAAATTTAATTTTTAAAAAATACGCGATAATTAACGATAAATTAAAACACACTATGAAGAGTATTCTCAAATTACTTGGCTGAGTATGCTAATTTCTTATTCAACTCTCTTTATTTCACATCCGCTTTGTAATTACATTTTCATATAATTAATTAAACTAGTTTAGAATACAATACTTATCATAGTATCGTAACAAACCTCTCCAATTTCGTAAATAATTTTTTTGCCAAATGAGTTTTAAATTCTTCCGTAACGTGTAACGTATTTGCTGCATGATTTCCCTCTGAAAATTTTTCTGCTCGTTTGACGATGTTTTCATCCGGTTCTAAAATTGATAAATATATTTATAAGTTATCTGTATCCATATATTATATATATATATATCATTATCATCATTTGCCCATTCTTTGCCCTAGTACATAGTGTATATATATATTACGTGATTGCGTATGTATGCACATTAACTTACATATTTTCATAAAAAATGATTCACACTTATCAAATTATTTTACTTGTAGAATTTTTAATAATTTCACAGGTCGTGTGGCTAACAATTCCCCTTTACTTAGAACATAATTGTTTTCAATGATAAAATTTCGGTGATTATTACCCATCACTTATAAATTATCTGAAGGATTTTCTATTTAAATCCGGTAACTTAAAAAAAAAAAATCTGGTTAGAATACAAAGGATAATCTTTCGATTTTGTGATTATTTGTTGCATAAAATTAAGTTAAATTAAAGAATGTTTCTTTAAAAACAATAAAATAAGGATACTTTGAATATTACGAAACAGGCACATAAAGGAAAAAAAACGCGCAAAAAGTGGATAATAGGTATAACTGTCAACAAATTCTGATTATTTTTCAGTGAATGAAGCTTCAATAACATGGTTTTATAAAATATATAATTGTTGGTTTACTCATTTTTCACAATCTTGTGCTTCAACGGAAAGGTAATTAGATTGAAAACTGTTCTTTTATCAGTATCTACGTTATTTGCAGATCTTAGTGCTGGTACGTTGTTTACAAAAAAATAACTATTATAAATAGTGTTTATTAAAAATTAAGCTTGACAAAATTTATTAGCGATTCAGTAATGCGATATGAGCATACGAGTAATAGGTGGTGCTCACCCGATAGCTGTGACCTAATCTAGATGCAAAGGTTTACTGCGCATTCATGTTTTCGCGTTATTGAAGTATCCAGCATGTGTCAGAACACTCGACTCAATAAGTTTTATATAACTCCGAATAACTAATTTTGTACGCTTACCTGGGTTTTATTTGACGAATTTATATATGTAGCCGAGTTTTTGATATAGCATAATTTTAAGACATTCAAAATTTTATGAAATTTTATCACACCTTTTTATTCGACAATTCCTATCCTATATTCCTATATTTTAAATTTAGCTCATTTTTCGATAAATCCAATATTTGAAAAAAAAAATTTGAGCTAACTCAAATACAGAAATTTGAAACCTAGTTATATTCATATTCGTCAAAGAAGCTTATATCATTCTAAAATAATTAAAGAATTCGAACAAAATTTTTTTTTTATAAATTACTATACATCGTATACTAATCGTTCAACAGCCTTGCTATAAAGAATAGATTCATTCCGTGTGGTATTTCTTATTTTGTATATTATCATGTGAAAGTTACTTTTATTATATAAATTGAAGCATGCAAATTGTAAGCAAATTTTAAAGAACATTATATGGAAACCATTTAATCGATCATTCGGAATATTCATCATCATACCAAGTAACTTAATCCTGGAACGTTTCTTTTATTCAACTTATATACCTACTAAATCCAAAAGCCGTCTTCGCATAATACGATCGGATTAATCGTTACTTCGATAGTTATCTAACTAACAACCCGTCTACACGCTAGGAATAAATATGATAGTAATAATAACAAAGCTGTTTACGTGTAATTAGTAATTACTTTTATTTTACACGTTTAGAATAACGATATGATTTCATGAATGTTACACAGCGCAACATTTAAACGTATACAAACATCAATTAACTAAATTTCTTATTCCATCGAGAAAACTTACACTTTTATTTTTCAATTTTAAATTGTAATCAGCAATTTTTAAAATAAAGCTCAATTCAACCACAAATTCGAATCATAACGTTGAAACGAAATCAGCAGTTAAACAATTTACAACTAAAAAAAAAAAAAAAAACGAGCATACATCATAAAAACGTACGAGTCGATCGTAATGTCAAATTTATTATTTAATTAATATAAACTATGAAATACATACAAAATTTAAAATGGGATAACGTACTTTTATTTCGAATAGCGAACATTTCGTTGTCTACCGCATCTCTAAACTTTTCATAATCTTCTTCTGATGAAGAATATTCCATATTTTTGGAGAAAATCGAAACGATTACTTTAGATAAATATTTTAATTGCAGTTTTCCGTAAGAAAAATTTTTGTTTACTTATTATAACACACATCAGTGTAGCCGTGTGCAATACGTGAAATTATACAACGTACCTCTATAGATATTAACGAAGAATTTAATAATTATTTACGGGTGATTTCGTGTAATATTCAAAGAAAAAACGGATATATCATTAGTAATGTATTCGAAATATTTACCGTTTTTATATTCGTAGCAAAATTAAACGTAGGACCTGTTATAAAATTAAAATTAAAATAGTTCAGGAACGGCACAAATTTTACCAATGTTACTGAAAATTCGCATATATGCGAAAATTGAACATGACTTTGATAAATGTTCCTATTTTAATGACGTATTTTAACTTTTAAAATCGTTACGTGATGAAGCATCTTTAATGTCACATAGGAAAATTACTGAGAAAATGGGATAATAATGAAAATTAATCATACAGCAAATGATAAATAATATTTAATAAATCTAATGAAAAATTAATGAAAGTTGCGAATTTAGAAAAAGCATTTGTCAATTCTAATTTTGTTAGGTCGAATACTGGATAATTATTTATTTAAAGTTTTACAGTACGCCAGTACAACAGCTTTCGCCAATTATTGCACAGCACAGTATAAAAAAAAAAACAATAAATATACCGCACACATACGTACATTAGTACTTATTTACTTAAAAGATCACACACTCATATATACATACACATCAAACCTAAATACTGTACACATACATGTAAATTCTATCAAGCACAAAACGAAAATAATTCCTTACTTTCACATTGGTACGAAAACAATAAATATATATTCCAGATCACACTCGGATACACTCTTGCATACAAACACGAATAATATTATCACTTAGATGAAACATTGTAGCCAATCTCACATTATTAAACCCTTAACGATTTGTAAGAATTCTCCAGAATGATTGTGAAATATATTTATTTCGTGATATTTTTTTCTCTAGGTTGTTGTATAGAATAATTAATGAATATAAAGGGGGAACATGCATCCTGTTTAGTTTTTGCAAACTGTACTGCCAGCGTGAATTTTGATATGAATTTTTTCTAATAGAGTGGGACAATTTATCGAATACTTTTTTTTTTTTTACTGTTTTAAATATCGAATTTTTTATTAATACAAGATTTCCAAGATGATCATCTAAGCGAGGAATTTTTGTTTGAATGTTTGTTCAGTTGTTAGTTCAAAATGTTACAATCGTCCAAACAAAATTTAAATCATGTAAAAAATTCGAACTTCAATTATGCGGGCGCTGGTTTATTAATATTTTCATCGTTTATTCTCGGCGTTCTGTCTTTATTACGTTTCCTTTGAACGGCAAAAGCGATAAAAAAGTAATTTCACAAATTTAAAATACAAATGCAAAATTTATCGATATTTTCGTTTATTGAAATCTCGACAGCTTGTATGATTTTTTTTTGTAATTGCAAACCGTTTGAATAAAATAAAATTTTTCAATATCTCCTCTACACTACAAATGTCGGAGAAAAGCTAGAAAAATCGCAAAACCGTACTTATGGATTAGATCACAATTATTCTATACTATATTCGTTACTCTTTAATATATTTCGAACAATTAGGAATGGAGTGATGTTTGTTTTTTGTTTTTCTCTTTTGAAAACATTATAAATAGCTAAAATACGAAATCAATAACATGAACCAAGATTGTAAAATCATTATAAAAAGAAATAATTAAAGAAAGAGTTAAAAAATAATTTATTAAATTCGATGAGAAATTTTAAGAATTAGTTTTAAAAAGTATATCTAAATTTAATCGATGTTTTATTGAAAGTTTTTATTTTTTTGGCTTTTTAATGTAATTGTTTATGTACTAATTTTATATTGCTAATTTGCTGATTGAGTTTATCGCATTCTCTATTAGATTATGTTATAAATAACTGCTTTTTCGCATTGATATTTTTTCAGTTTTCCTTTTATAATTACATAGATATATATATATATTTACATTTTATTTTCTTCCGCGAACTTGATAATGGCTTAATAGCCGAAAAGCTTTGCCGTCTTTTTATATATAAAAATTTAGCGAATTAAACTATTTTTTGTTGGTGTTTATATTTCTTCACTATATATTAATTATAATGTCTGTATGTTCTAGATAATACATATTCTATCAACGAAATATCGTTTCAATGAACTGTAAAAAAAATAGCGACATATTTGAAAATCGACTTTAGAGAAATAACTCGTCTTGAAACTGAATGAACAGAATATATCCAAACAGAGATCGGCGATTCTTCAAACGAGCCCTACCAAATTTTCCTCCGGTCCGTTGAATTTTAACAGAAAACGTATCTCAAAGAATCGGAATAGTATAGGAATGGTCAAATACAATAATTAAAATGAAAAAAAAAACAAAAAAAAGTGTTGTCTTTTGAATAAGACCAGATTTATTAAGTGATTGGAATTGCATCTCGGCACCACTTCCTGCGCAGACGCCTTGGAGGATTGTCTGGAAGACTGTCTGAATGCATTATTCCTACAAATATTTAATTCCCATCAAGTTACTCTTTTCTCTTCCGCATAGTCTAGTGTCTTATGCGATTTTTCATGCAGAAAAATTTTAATGATTTTTAACTTCTTTTTTCATTGTTTTTACTTCAATGAAATTACTACATGTTCTTCAAAATACGACATTCGAAGTTGTCAAATTGAGAAGTGTTTTCAAAAGTTGACAGCACCGCTGAACCATCATACAGGGTCACCCAGAGAAGACGGACGATTTTGTTTTTCGAATAGCGTAGTTGATAATACTGCTACAACGTAAACGATGTACTCCACGTTTACTGTATACACGAGAGATTTATTTTTGCCTAGTTTCATTTATTAGTAGCATCCTATAACGAGAAGGAGCGCCCATTTTGAACGCAATTTTCGGTGTAAATCGATAGCGACAGTGCAAAGGGAGTTTCGAAAAGAATTCAAAGTTAAACGTTTTTTGTTTTTTTTTTCTATGAGGATACCTCAAGAGTCGCATTTACGAAACACGTGTGCGAGATCTGGTGGTAGATCTGAAAAATCGGATTTCTGAAAAAATTTCGAACATTCAGCGACCTGGCACGGTCATCTGGACGATGTTGTGTTGCACAAATGATTGTAAGCTAATTGACCTATTTTTAAATCAAAAATTTAATTCAAGTTACGGTCGATAGTTTTTGAGTTATTCAAAAAACAACATATCCCTGGGTCACTCTATATTACGAAGAATAAGAACTTATTTAAAGAATCCCAACGAAGGTTGGTCATACAATACTGAATGTGAACCTAGAAACGGCCTATGAAGAACTTTCGGATATATTCGTAGAGTTCTGATTCAAACATCCGATTTTATTAACGAATTTTTGAAATCGTCGATTGTACACTATGCTTAATAGACTAGAATAAAATGTTCCCCCGCATTAAGTTGATAATAATGAATAACGTATATTACGTAATAATAAATTGTAATGTATTTTTAAATTGTAATTTTTAATAAATTAAATTAACACTTTGAACCCCTGGTCACTCATATCATATGACGTTGTCCATTACCATCCAGCCCGTGTGATTATTTTTTTATATAAATGTGATAACACGTTAATTTTTAATTTTTACTCCGTATCCATAAGTATCACTTTCTGATCACTGAGGTTAACTTAAAATTTTTCCATTTCTTTTAGGAATAAAACCACAAAAAGAAAAAAATGTATCAGTCATTTACGACTATTATCTGTTATCACACGTGTTTATATTTGAAAGTATAAAGTTTTCATCTGAAACTTTTATTATTCAATAATATTAACCATTCGATGCAGTCGAAATTATTTTACATTAATTATAAACCAAAAAAAATCTTACATAAAATTGTCAGTCTTATATGATTAACGTTTTTGTGTTTTTTTTTAACATAAAAAGTAAACTACAAAAAACCTTTGTTATTATACAAAACTTTAACTTTTAACGAAATAGTTACAAAGTTAGAAGTGTTAGCCAGATATGATTGGCATTTAATCTTTCATCACAACCATACTCGTCGGTCCAATTCACTGACATATTAGCAGCGAGGTTCAAAATGTGACTTGGGGTTCGAAGTGTTTTAATCGGTAAATATTTACGAACGTAAACGACAATTAAAAATGAACCAAATGAATAGCCATGCTTTAGCTTTATCGTTCACTGTCTGGTATTTTATCATAAGAAATGACATTCATTTAAACGAGATGGGCGTCAGCACTCGCGAAGTTTTCTACTAGTTTGCGCCTTTGTCTTTACTCTAAAAAACCTCGTAGTTAGTAAATATAAACAACTGGATTGGAATTACTAATACGATAGGACCGTATAGCGGCGAACAAAGAATAACCGGATACATTGGTCATCGGAGTTCGTTAGACGGACTAAACCGGTCGTAGTTTCTTTCGATGTTCTATTCCGCTCCTGTGTGATCGAACTGGAAACAACATCTTATCTTATTAAACGAGCAAATCTTATATATATATATATATATATATATATATATATATATATATATATATGTATATGTATATACATATACTCGGATCAAATTTTGTACTTACCAAGTGATTAAAAATGATGCGCGTGGAAATTACGAATATTTGAAACGGAACCCGGACCCGTACAGTTTTTGAAATTTTATTAATTTTTCACTCCGTTTCGATTTAACGGATCTTTGAAATATATTTTTTAATTAAAAAATTATGGAAAAAAATCCGATCGAAAATTATTTCCAAAAAACAATGATATATAATGGTGGACTCGTTCTGATGTTTGTCGATACTGAAATTTACGGTTATAAGTCGGAAAATTTAATAGTACGCGATAAATATGCGATTTTATGGCGACAAAAAATACCCACCAGAAGTTTTATCGTACGTACTAGAGAAAAGTTCAATTCGCGTAGATATTTCGATCATCGTCATTTATTATTTGAACGATGTGGAATTTAGCGGTTTCAAACAAATAAACAATTTTTTTTTAGATACAGCAGAATTTCTGCAATCTTATATCTAAACTAAATAAGCAGTATTTATAAATAGCATTGCGCAGAGAAATAGCCCAATGACTAATTAATTTTGAATCCTTATGCATACCTAAATATTTCGCAGAATTCAGAACTTGAACTTGCTGGTTATTAATGTGGATAAACATGGATCCCGCTTGCGTAAAGCAAGTGACATGAACAGATTTCTGTTCATTTAACTGAATTTTCCAATCCTTCATTCATTCTGCTATATAATCCGGAGTATGCTGCAGATATGATCATTTAATACAACTTGGGAATGGCTGCTAACATGGTTGTGTCATCAGCAAACAAGTTGTTTGTATCCCGTATCGATGATATGTCCGCTGTTTATCTAAGACACTACCTTGTTTGTATCGGACCAACAGTCGATGTAGCGTCTTCGTATAATAAGCAAAATTCGCGATCGCATAAATACGATTGTACACATAGGTTTGTTGGTGCTACTTAATTTAACAAATGCTTGTGCGATATCAAGAAATATAGCACAGCAATATTTTTTCTCTTCAAACGCTTTTCAAATTATGGCTGTTATGTACTTGATCGATTGTTGAATGGTTTACGCGATAGCCAAAACTGATGATCGGGTAGTAGTTTTTGGAAGGGTTCGATACGTTTTAAAAGTAGTTTCTCAAATAGCTTCGATATAACCGGCAGCAATAAAATTAGTCTCTATGATTTGACTTCTACCCGCTGGTTTGCTCGGCTTTTTAAATCGTAATAATAATTTTTTCTACTTTAAAACACTTTGGCATCCAGCCTGATATAAGCTACTAAATACATATGCAAGAAGTACGATGCTCATCTTTGACAGTTGCTTTAATAGTCCTGGTGAAATGTCATCAATTCCTGCTAAATTTTTTTTTTTGATTGATGTTGCTATCAATCTCTCCTGCTACCTCAATTTAGGCAACTCTACTCTATCCAATACTACTTTTGATGGAATATTGTTTGGTTGGAACGAATAATTCTGGCTTTTCTTCATCACGACGAAGCTAGCTGCCGAATTCATCCTTTAAATGTGGTATTCTAGTAACGGGCCGATTGAAATCGCGTTGCTCTCCATAGGGAATCATTTTTTTTTGCACAAGGCCTTAAATTAGACATGTAATCAAAAAGCTCTCCTACTTTTCTTCGTATATTAATTTATAAACATAAAAAAAAAGAAAGTAATTAAAATCGTTCAATTTATATAATATAATTATTTATGTTCATTCTCGATAATAGCTTAATAGCCGAAAAGCTTCGAAGTCCTTTTTCCTTATTATATACATATATACATATATATATATATATAAATGGAAGATGATCAAGAGGAAGATAGATACAAAAGTACACCACTCAAATAATGGAAGACCCCAAAGTACATACATACCAGCAATTAAAAGAAAATGCGAAAACCAGAAACCTGAAAGTAGAGTGCTGTACATATTGACCACCAATCGAAAGATTGAGGAATGAAGAATAAATATTTAACGATTTTAACTAATTTTTTTGTTCATTTATTTTTTTTTGTTTTCTTCAGATAATAGGCGAAATTAAAAAATCGAGTAGAAATTTAATATGATATTTGTTCGTTCTTTATTTTCGATTCCTTCTAATAATTCGTAATTTCGTCCGGCAGTCAGTTCTTAACTCTTCGAATGGCACGATGTATATGGTGGTACGTGAAATTTTAACGCTAATAACATTTTTCATTTTCTAGTTGACGCGAAATGTGTCAATTTTACAACATTTTAAACAAAATAAATCTAAAACTACCATCTACAGTTCACCTAGGAAGCGGTGTATTATAATAGTATGATCCAGAGAAGACGCGCGGTTTTTGTTTTTTTAATAACGCAGTTGGTAACACTGATACAATGCTCCACGTGTAGTGTACACCCGGGAGATTAGTTTTTATCCGGGTTTCGATTACCACGGCATTCTATAACGAGTTGCTGGATATTATTCTATTTTTCGCATTTAATAACTCAGTTTTATCGTCGTGAATAATTTTTTCAGTAGCTCGTTAAATAAATCCCCGGACATAATTCCCGATATAATATTTAAGCAAAAATTTTGTTCGTATCATCATCGGACTCGTCGACGAATGCGATAGAATAACTTGACGCGTAATAATGTCGTACGAACTATTTAATTTTCATAGAGAAAATCAACAGAATAACGATCACATATATACAGATAATTTCAATCATATCTCCACTCTCTCTCTTATTTACATGTCTTATTTGAATTACCTGCGTAGTAGTAGTAGCAATCGTTAGAATGATTAAATTAGCACCTTGCAACTCTATTTCTATTCAACTTATCATCATTATCATTTGTTCAAATTATTATTATTATTATTTTAAATTATACTCTTTACATTCTCTTCATTTTGCATCCGTTGTTTGAATTCACTCTTCAGTTCCACTATTCATTTTTTTCTTTTGCAATACACTTTCCGGTATCTTGTTTAGCATTTTGGATATTATGTATTTATCTGATTGTCATAAACACAAGCGCGCAGACACACACACATATATATCGTCTGGTTAATTTTACGACGATTTTTAGATCCTCTTCCGATTTCAACTGCAAACGAGACAAACGTGAAAGAATTTTTGTTTTTCATTCGCATTTTTTTTCATTTCGTATTGGGAGCCAATTTATCGAATTTACCGCATCAACCGCGAACGTCGGAAATTCCACATTTAAATTTTTTTCCTTAATAAAATATCGAACAAATATTTCGCGTTTAATATGCGGTTAAAACGTAAATCGATTTTATTATCCGGTCGATTAATAAACAAGTCATGGCTTGTTTTTTGAAGATTTTAATAATATATACCTGTAATATATATATATATATATATATATATATATATATATATATATATATATATATATATATATATACACACGTGTTAATTAGTAAACTTAAAACAATAGCTGACTCTTTAAACCTTATGTTTGAAATTAGCAAGTCTCAAATTATGATTGTAACTGGTCATGATGAAAATCTTGTACAAATTTTATGTAATAATATCAAGCTTAATAATCATGTTTTCAGATACACTGACCATATTAAATATTTAGGTTTTATTATAGATAATCAACTGAAATAAAGCATATTCAATACATAAATGATAAGGTCGATAAATATTATTATATTTTTAAACCACTCGGTGGTAAATTATGGGGACTAAATTATAATTCAAAGTTAACCCGTAACTAACACACTTGGGTCACTGTGACCCACTCCATTTTTCATTATAGTTTTTTTTCCTAAATATTGGTAACACTGATTTTATATTTTGTGTAATCTTTTATCACTTGCCAACGTTTGCATTCACCAGTCAACCAAGTGGCTGTGCATTTTAATTTAATAGTAATTTTAACTTGTGGGTCAGCGTGACCCAAGTGTGTATTTAGTGAAACTTTTTTTAAATTTAAAAGGATTATGTCGTTTTTAACATTAGATCAGGTGGCAGATATATTAAATAGAAGCCCACCTGAAAGTGATATAGATAGTAATAGTGAGTCAGAAAACGTTTCCGAAGTAAGTTACCATGAAAGTAATAGTGAAGAAAGTGATATTTTTGAAGATATAGAGATAACAGAAGTAAGTAACAATTATTTTTATGGCAAAAATAAATATAAATGGGCAAAAGTACCTGCTATACGTGGAAGAACTGCTGCACATAATATTATAATTCATCTTCCAGGTGTTAAAGGCGATGCGCGTGAACTCTCTAATCCATCACCTGCCACCGTTTGGAATCTTTTATTATCAGACGATATATTAAATGATATTGTTGAATATACAAACCAAAAAATAAAATTAATCCCAGTAAATTCTAAACTTAGCAACACACATCAAACTGACGTAGTAGAAATTAGAGCGTTATTAGGATTATGTTACATTTGGGGAGCTTGCAAATCACATAATGAAGATTTGCGTAGCTTATATGCAGCAGATGGCACAGGAAGAGCCGTATTCCGAGCAATTTTACCAAAGAGCAGGTTGCTTTTTTTATTGACAGTTATCAGATTTGATAACAAATTAACCCGAGAAGAACGTAGAAAGCAGGACAAAATTCCACATATATCATCTATTTTTAATAGATTCATATTGAACTGTCAAAATAATTATTCACCGGGAGAGAATTTGACAGTTGATGAAATGCTAGTTGGCTTCCGAGGTCGCTGTTCCTTTAAAATGTACATACCATCTAAGCCAAAGAAATATGGAATAAAGATATTTATATTAAACGACGCAAAAATGCATTGTTGTATAAATGCAGAAATATATTCTGGCCGGTTAGTTATACAACCAAGACCTAGGAACGAACTGCTGATACCCACTTCAGTTGTTTTGCGTCTAGCAGAACCGATTAAAAATACTAATCGAAACATTACTGGAGACAATTGGTTCACCTCGATCCAGCTGATAGACGAGTTAATAAAAATGGGTTTAACATATGTAGGAACCATAAAAAGGAACAAAGTGAAACTGCCAAATCATTTTACAAGCAGCAAGAATAGAACAGTCGGTTCATCATTATTCGGTTTTGCCGGACGACATACTTTGGTTTCATATGTTCCAAAACGTAATAAAGTTGTCAACTTGGTCTCTACAATGCATCACACAAATTCGATAGACGTAGAATCAGGTAAACCGGAAATAATATTGTTCTATAACGAGACTAAAGGCGGTGTTGACGCGCTTGACGAAAAATGTAGCAACTATGCTACAGGTAGACGCTCAAGACGTTGGCCATTAGCCTTATTTTATGCTATTTTACACGTAGCAGAAGTCAACGCTCATATTATAATGTCTCAAATACCAGCATCGAGTGGAAGAATATGGATCGTCGAAATTTTTTAATGAGACTAGGTGTGGAGTTAGTAGAGCCACATATGCGTAGACGATTATTTGCACCAACCTTACAACGAAACATAAGGGACATTATTTATAAAATTATAAATATAGATGAAAAAAAAATATTCAGCCTATACAGGAAGCTGCAGCATCAACACCGTCAACTTCAAAGAGAAAAAGATGTTCTGTTTTCCCGGCTAAAAGAGACAGAAAAGGAAACAAAACATGTCGTAAATGTTCTGCAGTTGTTTGTGGCGAGTGTGTCAAAGTGATTTGTCCAAAATGCGCTGACGATTTGTTGTAATTATAAAAACTGAAAATAAGTATTGGGTGAAATTTCTGTACTTTTTGTAAAAAGTTTGGTCCGACATTTTTTCCCCTATTATTGTAAATATTATATTTTTTGGGTTTTTCTAATTATTATTGTGCCAACATTAATTTCCATTATTTTGATAATTTTGTAATTTGATATATGATTTTAAAACTGCTTAAAATAAAAACATTTTTCAAAAAGAAACATTTTTTCATGACTATTTTTATATTCTTGTAATTTTATATTAAGTTTAATAATTAATGTTGTAAAAGTTATTCCTTAAACTATTATGTTTATAAATATGCTCTGTACCAATATCTCTCATTTTTTAATTTTTTTAATTAGTGAAATTACTAAAAAAAGTTGAAAGTTAAGTTTTTTGTAGTATATTACTTACGGGTTAATACTATACAAAGGATTGTGCTGGTATCTACTATAACCGCTTAACCAAACACCTAATTCATAAAGTAAACTCGAATTGCCGAAAATTTTTGATTGATTTAGCATACTCATATATAACTGCTTCAAATATTCCTATTCAAACTATCGCAAGAGTATTGATCTTCGAATTAAAGAACGATCACTTATATTTGAAATTAAAAGAGAACATAATCTATGGTCATGGTTCTATCGGATATTTCTTGCATAAATTACAAATCATCGATGATGGAAAATGTCGTAATTGTGCAACTAATGGAATAGAGGATGTCCATAGTATACACATGTAGTAAACATAACCATCCGAGAAAATTGTATAATATAGATTCTTAATTCTAACGAAATTATTCTATTAGAAAAATTTCCTATTTTTATCTCGGAATTATTTAAGATTAAACATAGATATTGATAGTCACTACCGGTAGCCATAAACTACTTTCGCGGGCTACTCAATACGTTTTTTATAATTGTATATGCTCGTTTACGATCGTTGTGGTTTAGCGGAAGTGACTAGCGCTATAATTTAAAGTCGAAATTATTTTACACGAGGTGTCGCATATACGCAACTCACATATTCACTGGAACAATTTTCTTTTTAAATACGATAAATGCGATCTCACCAAGAAGGCGGCCGACAAGTGATGGCTGGAGTTTGCGAACTACCCTAAGTTGCTAGTTAAAACTCGAAGGGAAGATTGAGTGGGTTAATCGACTTAGACGTCTCCAGTGGATTGCTATGTTTTACCAGTTTCTTTAAATAACGTGTGCAGCGTTCCGGAATAGTTACTGTATTTACATCCGGTACACTGTCAAGTCGCGATAGATATTATCGTCGCGAATGTACCGGGTGCGTTCACTGTCGGATTTTGAAGCACGCGTTGTGGTAAAATACTAACAAGTCTGATATTAACCAATTCAATTTTTAAATTCATTGGAACCGGCTGGTATGCCATCGCATTGCTTGAATCTGAAAGTTGGTTCTTTGATTATATTATTGCGAAATATTAATCCACCAAAACTGTGTAATGGCACCAGAATGGCAGCGAAAAAGTTATCGCCAAATTTGATTGAAGCTACGATCTTAACTGCTAAATCAAAAGGAGAAGTTTGTTTGATACCGCGTATCCCTATGATTCCAACTGATATGCCATTTGAGTTCAAACGATTACAATGTCCTGTGCGTTTATCATTTGCGATGTCCATCAACAAGGCCCAAGGGCAAACACTTCACGTTTGTGGTGTGAATTTGGAGGAATCATGTTTTTCACATGGCCAACTTTATGTTGCCTGTTCCAGAGTCGGTACCCCAGCCGTTTGTTTATTCATGCTCAAAATAGAAAAACAAAAAATATTGTTTATCCAAATGTTTTGGATTAAGTTTTAAAATAGCTATTAATAAACTATTTTTTTTTTTAAATAAATGAATTTGACGTTCCAATTAAATTTGTTTATTATTTCACTATATACGTAGCGAAGCACGTACCGGGCCGCTAGTATATATATATATACATATATATATACATATATATATATATATATATATATATATATATATATATATATATGATATATTTAAAACTGTGTTATATTTCAATACGAATCGCACATTATTTCAGTCGTCTACATGACTATAACTACTTTAATCGTGTAGAATTTCGTCACATAAATTTTCGGAATTATAATCGAAAATGTCAGTATCAACAAATATCGAGAGAAATGTTTTTCATTGTAAATGTGGAATATATTTTCAGAAGATCTGATACCTTCGATCGAAACGGATATAAAACGTTAATTATTGTTATCAACACGTACGCGTTAAAACGCAAATTTCTAGGCTCATAACGTTCGAACGTTTGATGCGGTCGATCAGAAATTTTTAACAGGCATCTGTACAAGTATCAATAAAAAAGCGATGGAAATACAAAAATAGAAATTTACAAAATTTCCGAAATTTTCAAAAGGGAACAAAATTTTATTTGGAAGTACTCGTGGCCGGGGCTTAAAACTTTAAAATTCGCAATGTTTATATATTCTATTTTTGATTAATTAACACATTACATTCCATTCTATTTAGTGGCTTCTTCTTATTAGAAGATGGCATACATCAACATGTTTTATATTTCTCGTTCCTTAGTTGATTTTATTATTCCGTCACATGTTTTTGAATCTTAATCATTTCGAGTCTTTTCCTCCCTTCTATTATCTTTTCCAGTATTTTTCCTCGAACGGTAAATATTCCTTCTTCTCTTATTTTATGCGCGAGGTATTATTTTAGCTTTCTTCTCTCGATGTCTTGGACGGCGTTCATTTTGTCAGCACCACTCCTCCGTTATAATATCTCTGAATTCATTCCTTTGCCGTGCACGGTATCCACCATATCCTTCTAGGCGTCCACATTTCAAACGCGTTTAATCTTTTTACACTTTTCGCGTTTAGTAAGACGGTCTGTCATGACATAACACTGGTTGACTTTCATCTTTATACTAATTTTTAGTTTCTTGTGTCATTCGGTACGATTTCAAAATTTCTGAACGCTTGTTTGGCTATTCCGATACGATTTTTAATTTCTTTTATATCTCGACCATCGCTTATTAGTCCTAAATATCGAAATTATAAGGAGAATATCACTATCGTGGGTTGCGTTTGGAACATTACGCATAGTATTCGGCAATAAACAAATACCGATTAATCTGAAACGTAAACTATATAACCAATGTTTACTTCCGATTTTAATGTATGGTTCGGAAACATGGCCATATACAAAAACAAATTTAAAAAGGATACGAAAAGCTCAGACGGCACATGAGAGAATGATGAGGCATATAAGATTATCAGATCATAAAAAGAATGCATACGTGAACAAATATGGTTGGATGATGCAGTGGCGCGTATGGCTATAACAAAATGGAATTGGGGTGGCCACGTAGTTCGAAGAGAAGATAATATATGGTCAAAGCGGATCTTAAAGTGGTGGCTAATGGTCAGAAAAAGAAAACAGCTAAAGCCAATGACGCGGTGGTACAATGATATAGCAAACTGGGAAAACTTGGTTGAGGAGAGCGCAGAATAGAAGTAGTTGGAAGACGTTGGGGAAAGCCTTAATCCAGAAGTGGGTAGATAAAGGCTTATCGTGATCGTTATATATATATATATATATATATATATATATATATATATGGAATTTCCTTTTTAAATATGCATAAAATACGCGCACTCTCTATGAAGGTTTACTACGTTTAACATATATATCATTATTTTAATTATTTCTTTATTATTATTAGTACAATTATTATTATTATTTATTGTTATTTTGCTATTCCTGCTTTGTGTGCTAATATTGTAATTATTATTTTTCAGATTATTACAACTATCATTATTGATTGCTAAAATTTTTATTTCGCCGAATTTAACGTGGGTGGAAATTTAAAACTAAATTTCGACAGTATCCGGTAATTACGAACATTTCAGTCGACATTTCTGGTTCATTAAAAATATTAACACGCGCTTTAAAAACCGGCACTCTAGAGTGACTAGTAATCGATCTAAGGGGAGTAGAGGATTAAGAAAACGTAATAGTGATTGTTTTTTACATTCCGGTCGATTTGTTTCCTCAAACTGAAATACTCCCTGCTTACGTCTAGAGGGTTTTCAAATCGATCGCGCAACAATAACCAGTTCAGGCTCCGTCTTGTATTCTTTCTTGCTCCTTATATATATATTTGTCCGTATGTATATATACATATTATTAAGTACATTGACGTTGTTCACTTATAATTGGATCTCGTCAGAAAATGATATGTTCGAGGGGCGATATGGCTAAACAAGTGAGGGAAAAATATCGGTAAACCAGACGAGGGGAAAATATCACCTTAACCAAAGGGGACAGGAGCGACCTTACACCCCTCTGGGGCCTATTACGTCGGACGACAAAATTTCTCGACGACAGTTTCCGGTCGATTACAAAACAGAATCGACGTAGTTAATAAACGTAATTTAATCGGAGCTGAGTCTCCATACTAATTTAGATAATTATTCGATTTAATTAATTTATATATATATATAATGCATATAATGAATATGATAGATTACAAGTTAGCTATCTCGATAGTCAGCGTCGTTTTAACGATATCGTCTTGCGGAACTAGAGCATCGAAAAATGACGACGAAAAACCTAAATTAGAACAAATCGTTTCTAAATACCTAGTCAACGATACCGACACAACCGGGATTCTGGACGCTGAATTTTGGAACAAGACGCTTAACATCAGCACGATAATCGATAGTTTACCGTCCGATTACGCTAATTCTATTATGAAAATCAACAAAACTAAATCCTATTCGACGTCTCTGCGCAGAAACCCGCGGATAAATAGTCAGTCTGAGGACAGAGGTGAACCGGAAGATGAAGAAGATTTCAGTTGGATAACTTATCCTTTTAGAGAAGCTTTAACCGATTTTAGAATTAGAACCGACAAAAACGAAGCTTGTCGCCGACAATTACGAATATACGAAAGTCATCTACGAAATCAAACTTTATGGGCCATTAGAAGTAAGTATTTTTTTGTTCCCATTTACTATACGTGCATACATGATAAAGTTATACATTGTGTATATATGTGTGTGTGTTTGATATATAAAGTATGTGTATGACAAATCGTAGATATGTTATATGCAATAATACATCTACGTAAAATATTCCCTCTATAATAAATATATACTTTAAGAATAATATTTAAGTATTTTCATTTACCTTCTTTGATCGCATCCAATCAATCCGACAGAGATTTATATTTGTAATTGTTTTATATATATATACATATATATATTATATATATATATATATATATATATATATATATATATATATTTAACACAAGAAAAGCGATTTTGCCGAATTTTTAAAATAACCTAGAACGAATTAAGTACATAGACCCCAGGGCCTCGACCGTAAAAACCGTGTCTGTGTTACGAAGAATATATTTTTTAATCGAGAACAAAATGGAACACTCATTTTTACACGCAAACATAACGTGCACACTTACAGTGCTTCGAATGCTAGCCCATTTTGTAGACAAAAAGAAATAGCGCACAATGGGCAAGTCACGAGGTTGGGCAACAGAATGTTGCGAACAACGAGTGACGATATATTACGGAATTTTTTCCGTTAATCGCAAACTCGCTGGCAAGGTATCATTGTATAATTTGTTTAATTTTCTTCCACCGTTATATCTTAAATTTCGCCGTAAAAACAGCACATAGAGATCCAGAATGACTCTATCACGATGTACTTAATCGCGAATAACTATATAAAAAAATTATACGTATATAAAGTACATATATATATATATATATATATATATATATATATATATATATAATAAAATAAAATAAAGATAATTAAATAGTATATAACAAAATTTTGAAAATAATATATATATCATCATGATGTAGCGTCATCAGTCCTAAGACTAGTTTTGCTAATATATATATATATATGTACATATATTTGTACACGTTATGCTCGTGTTATTATAAGTCGATCAATATATAATCGCAAGGTTTTCATATATTTTAAGTTAATCAATTATGTTAGTGATTGATATCGTAGCATCGTTACCTGTAAGGTTAAATATAATTTCTATTCGTAATCTCCGATTATTAACCCTACTCAAGTTTTAAACGCTTTCAGTCACACATGAAATTTTGACCACGAATTAGAAATTTTATACAGATTATTTATTATACAATGAAACTTCTTAGAGATGACTCTAGATCATTTTCGTCGCGTTTAAATAAATATTTTCAAAAAATTGACACATTTCACGCCAACCGGAAAATAAACAATTTTTTTAGCGTTAAAATTTCATGTAAATGGACATAGCGATTGTGAACGATTATTTTCCTATAGTACAGATATATATAGATAAATATGTAATGAGAAACCGATTGTTAATTAATTTTTTGATTTTAATCGTACGTAGAAATATTTTAACTCTTTTCGCGATGTCCTACATGAAATATTTTTAACGCTAACAAAATTGTCGATTTTCTGGTTAAGGTGAAATGTTTCAATTTTAAAAAATTTAAATAAATAGATTGAAAATTATCTACAATTCACTCCTAAAAAAAACACCTGTATAAAATTTCTAATTTTCTGTCAAAATTTTATAAATCGAAAAATTAAAACTAATTAGTTTCTATGTAGTCTACGAATGTCTGGTTTTTGTAGTTCAGATTTCGGAAAGTGTAAAAGAAATACATCCTTCTTGGTACATCGTTTATAATTGGGAATAGTAATAGAATAAATTTAATCATTGCGTGAAATACTCTTCGTAATAATATTCACAGTAATATATTCGAAGGGAATAATCGACGCTTAATTTTTTAGCTTTTAAAAATTTGTTTCGTCTTTCGAAGTATGAGTAATGTACATTTTTAAACTGGTATTTCAAAATTATTAGTATTCACCATCTGTATATATATTCAGTGGCGCACCCACGGGAGGTTATCGGACTTAAGACCCCCAGAGGGCTTAGAAAAGTATAAAATACTCATCAAGAAGGCGCGTAACTTGTAAGTTCCAAATAATTTCCCCGCTAAAATGATAATATTTGAAAGAGCTCCCGTTATCACTAATAAAACCTCATCTTAAAGAGTGTGCAAAACAGCCTAGATTGCCAAAAATTGCTGTTAGAAAATATTCGTTAGATTCTATCTGCTAATGACATTGAAAATCCAGCTGACTGTGCAACATAGAGAAAAAAATGGCCATTGGTTGGCCCGTTCGGCATTTGAATCTGACCCAGGTTGTGACTAGTGGGTTTTTTGTTGTTGTTATTACTTGTTTCGTTGTTCTATGTGATTGTTTATAGTTTGTTTTACCTGTCAAATTTTGCCACACATTCGGCCGTGTATATTTTATTCATTTTTATCACGAATTTTTAATTTTTTTGGGAGGGGGGATGTTTTAGCCCGTCCCAGATACAAATCCTGGGTGTGCTACTATATATATATATATATATATATATATATATATATATATATATATATATATATATATATATATTTCTTAATTCTATATAACATAACGTGCTCGATCGGAGTATTTTGTACGCATGTATTAATTAAATACAAGTCATAATTTTATGATTTTTTCTGTCTTGTTCTTGTTACGAGATTCGTTTTTTAAATATATCAATAAAATCATATAACACCTGTATGTGGAAATTAATGTAAAAAACATTCGGCCTGTCAGAACACGCGATTTTTTAGAATAAAGGAAGACACAATTTTAAAAATATTTATATAAAGTTGAAAATTATGTAAGGTTCAGCCAAAAATCGGTATTGTATAATAAACACTCCTATAAAATTTATTTTCTATTACGTAATTATACGTTAAAAGCGAGTCATTAATAAATCAGTTTAACACTTCAAATAATGTAATAAGACGCGAAAAATACTTCCATCTTCCTTTGCACGTAAAACGACTTATATTATTCATTAATTTTCATAAAATTTGACAAATTTTACCAACTTTTATCCTGTTTAAGTTGAATTAAGAATTAGTCTAAGTATTCTATAGATTCTTACATAAACTAACTGATGGTATTAATGACTTTAACTTCCAATGAAAAGAACATTATATATAATCACGATATCATGATATCCCTATATCGACTCACTGCTGGGTGTAGGCAGTCTTCAAACTTTTCCAACTACTCCTATCTTGTGCGGCTAGGATCCAATTGATTCCTGTCCATTTAACAATATCATCTCACCACCTATAGCCATAGGTCTTCCTTGCGGACGCCGGCTGCCAATGGCCCACCATTGTAATACCCGTTTAGTCCATCTTTCATCCTTTTGTCTTGCTAAATATTCGGCCCATTTTCATTTTAGCCTGGTGATCCGCTCCACTGCGTCTACCAATTTCGCCTGTTCCCGAATCCATGTAACCGTCTTGCGATCTTTGAGCTTGATCCCGAGGATAATCCTCTCGTGAGCCGTTTGGGTTTTCCTAATACTTCTAGCTGTCCCTTTATTAAGGCTCCATGTTTTAGCTCCATATGTCAAGACTGGCATTACACATTGTATATATATATGTCACCATCATGTAGTCATCAGTCCAAAGACTAGTTTGATAATTTTCTCCACAATTGAAGATTTGCTGTTTTCCTCTTCATATCCGCATATCCGGTGCTATCAGTGTCTTCTATTAGTTGTTGCATATATTGTTTTCTAGGTCTTCGTTTTCCTCCTTTTCCATTCATTATTATTTCTATAATTATTTTTTGTAAACTATCCTACCTTAGAATATGCCCAAGCATATTCATCCTTCGATTTATTATCGTTTTCCATAATGTTCTTTCTTACCTCCAATTTTCTTTCAGACTTCTCCGTTAGTTAGTTTATCAATCCACCCTATTTTCAGTATTCTCCTGTAACACCACATTTCTAATGCTTCTAGTGATTATTTTTCCACTGTATACACACACACACACACATATATATATATACATACATATATATATATATATATGAATCTGCTCCGTCCTGGTAAGTCAAGATAATCACTAAGTATGCGTACATATTAGAAATGCATACACAAACTTGTAAATAAAGACACTATGGTTCTTCATGTTCTCGGCAAATTCGGGATTTATTGGTTGATGTCTTCGGGTAATCTGAAATAAATTTAAAATTTAAATTATTAAATAAATTATAATTTCTTGATTATTTCTAAACGTACAGGCACACAATACATAGGTCAATTTAAGATAAACGATGATGAAGCAAATCTTGTAATTATTATCACACATCATCTCATGTGATCAGTTCACCACCTTACTACGTAAAACACGAACTTTATCCGCATTTTAAAGTACAAACCAATAGAGAAAGCACGGTAAATCCCGTAGATTGATCGGGTAGATTTCTAACGGAAGAAATTTGATGATCTCCACCGAAGACAGTTTCTCTGGTTGCGTATACTCCTGCAGATCTGATCGTTCGTTTAATAAGTGTCTGATTGTACCCGCCCCGTCTATCCTCTATGGTGAGGATGATTATGATATTGTCGTTAAATCCTAAAAAACATCGTGATCGTACTCCAGTAAGTAATTTTACTCCGTATGTTTCTGTCCACAATAAACATGCTACGTATTTTTTTTATAATTAAAATTTATTACGTTATTTCTGTAAATAATGCCAATTTTGGACGTGTCAAGTCTAGGACTGATTTTGACTATTTTTATAGTGGTTCCCGTGTGTCACACAGCGGTGTCTGCCTTCTAATAATCGTTTTTCCAAATAGAGAATGCTTTCCATGGTGATATGCAAGGAAGATCGTAAAGTCCTTAACTCCTTAATTACCTATTCACCGTTCATATCGAAAGGTTGTGATGTGAAACTGTTCGTCAAAAGTGTGAACACGAAAAAATATTTCGTTCTAAATGTGAAAGTTTTTAAAATTCGATAACTTTTGTAACATAGATGGAATAAATTATATGGGCTCAAAGGCTGGATATATCGTATTGCACGAACTCAAAATAAGGCTCGCAAAACAACCGATGCTGCGCGATGGCATATATATATATATATATATATATATATATATATATATATATATATACTGCGTTGCGTATAATTACTTTCTCGAAAATTATTCTACTTTGTATAGAAAAATAACAATGGGCTACTAGTCATGATGCATGGCGCTGAACAGTATAACGACGATTCATAATTGATCCAGTCTACCAGAATTTTTCAATTACTATCTTCGCAGTTAACAAAGTTAAACCGCCATTCCGACCGTATATTTTTTACCAAATTTTCGGACTTTTATTATTTTTCAAATATTCTTCAACATGTTCTATCGTATAAAGCTGCATGTTTACTAACTCCAAACTATCAGCTGTCAAATAGTTTTTCTTAATTTATTTATTTATTTATTTTTAATATGGTTGGGAACACTTTACATCACGAATAGAAACCACTTCAAATCTGGAGTTAATTATGTGTCAGTAATTATAAATAACACGTCAATTTTCCAAATAACAATTTCGCCGAATTATGTGATAATAGGGTTATAAAGACGAGTTTTTTTTCGATCTACCCAAGTCCATTACAGTCCGGGTATATAAATTTGACTTTGAAAAAAAAAACAGAAGATAATTAATGCGATATTCGTTAAATTTCGAGAGATTTAAAGAAAAAATGACTCTTGTTTAATAACCGCGAACTGTTAATAGTCGATATAACGCGCGATTAATTAATTGCAAGCATTTCGATTTAGGACCTAAAATTTAAATCAGATTTATTCGCCTTCAATCTCCTCCGAAAATCTTTCGCTGGTTAATTTATGTCGCATATTCGTTACCAAAAAACCACAACTTTAATTATCAAGGTTGAAGTTGATCTTCGAGAGTTGATGTTAGCTACGCAACTTTCAAACCACATCATATACTTAATATATATATATATATATATATATATATATATAATCATCGTCATCATCATGTTGCGTCTTTGATAAATACTTCATACACCTACATCATATGCAGTTAAATCGAATATACTAATCGTCTGCTCCTCGCGACATCCACTACGTCCTTAACGGTTTTTGGACCCGTGCCTGATGTTATCATTCCCAGTCTTCTTCTAACTCGCGTAGGTTTCCCTTCGAATAATCCTTCCTCTCTGAACATTCTTGCTTTTCCTCTTCACGATGTGATCATCTTTTTCATTCCGATTTTTTGAAGCGCTAGTTTATTTGTTCTCTTTTCTTTCCATGAGATTCGCCACATGCGTCCGACCGTCCACATTTCAAATGCGTTTAATCGTTCTATAGATTCCGCGTTTAAAACCTTTTTCTTATTTCGCTACCACCGAAATTACAAAGCATCGATTAATTCTAATTTTCGTATCCACTTTTTTTAATTCGCGAAAGGCAAAAAATAACGTCTATTTTACCACCCTATAGACTCATAAATAGGGACTATACCATTAAGTAATTCTCGTAGAAAACCGAAGGATACTCATAAATCTATCGCAAAAGAGATAAAGTTTGACAAATTGAATAGAGTATTCCGTCACGAAGACATACAGTCGGCGTGAAGAAGAAATTTGACAAACATCACATTCACTATCGGAGTATTTTTCATTTTTTGTCTAATTTCTATAAATTGCATATATACAATAGTTATTTTTACATTTTATATTTCTTATATACTTTATATATTTATATAATTCTATTTTTATTTTTAAATTTTATTATATGTTCACTTGATAATGGCTTAATAATGTTTATAAAACGTTTAGCTACTTGGGCGGTCAAAGGGTGAATTATAGGGAAAAAAATGGAAAAGTGCAGATGAAAGGAAATTAAGGACGAATAATAGACTCGAACAAGGACGATACTAGTTCACATTATAGACTCGCCCAGCATATTGCACGAAGAATTTATCGGTAAAAGGTTCAAAAGAATTTTATGGTCGATGTAAATACTAACAAGAAAAGAAGTCTGCTTTAAAGCGAAGGAAATGTTAATGTATCAATTGGTTCGGAGAAGAGCGGAAAAGGAATATTTGAATCAGACTTTGTTCAAACTGATAGAGAAATATCATGATCACGGTATGTACATTTGAAAAAGTACGTAAAATCTGGAAGGATCACGCACACGCTAACGCGGGTAACAAAATTATTAATATACTTTAGTATTTGCGATATTCTTATGTACAGCCGAAACACTGGCTATACGCGGCCATTCGAGTTGTTATTATTACAGAATGCCGACGTGTATTAAAGAAGAAATGTATTAATTGCGGTAGATTCGAAAATTGGAAAGAATCTATCCACTCCAACTGAAAATAGTAAAGTACTGTGGTCGTATTGTACCTCGCAAAATGTATACTAACGAGACGTGTAAATAGAAAAAGAAGCAGATTATCCCGAGGAGATGGACAGACGCAATTACATCGCTGACTAAATTAACTACAGTATAAGCCCGGAAAGAAGTAAATGGAGAGAGGTAATATAACAACCAAGAAAGGAGTACTTATATATAGAGGGAGGGAGATAATATAACCGGCTACCACTATGACGGACGTAATAATCAGGAATTGAGTTACCGGATGTGACAATCATTGAATTTAGAAGGATGCACTTAGGAAAAGAAAGACACTGTATAGGTAGAAATGGCGTGTCAATGGAGATTTTTGCACGTAACTAACGAAAAAAATATTTACGAATTTTAGCAAAAGTCTTATTTTTCAGATTGAAATTATTTTTGTAGAAATATCTTATATTCTCGTATACGAGGGTAGTTAAATATTAAACGTAGAGCTGTTTTAACGAACGTTTTTCATCCTTCCTACAAAACCATTTGTTCGTTGATAATTTTATACTATATGTAGTGTATATAAAGTATAAGCTACGCTATCACATGTAGCTGTAGCGTGTGGATATGAAGTTGTAAAGTGTTAAAACGGAAGTCGCGGTTTTTCTGCGATATTATGGTAGTGGATGGTCGGATATTTTTTCACTTTTATATTTAAGATAATCGGATGGTCTGGAACCAGTTGGAACACACATTCCAAATTTTTTTTTGAAAATCTCGATTAAAAATCCAAAATTTCGGTAATCGTCTCGAAAATCAGAAAAGTTTAAATTAATATACCAAACGAATCTAACCCCAAAATTGAAATTAATGACTGCATTACGACGTACGGTTTTACATGCCTTACCCGGATTTATTAATCGTTATTTTCAATATTTTCCTTTGTATAAACACTGATGAACAGTAGTAGCCGATTCTATTAACGACCCGTAATTATAGTTGTACTCGAAACCCTTCCACGCTTTTTCTGCATTGCACCTAAGTATTTAACCTGCGTTGTCGATAATATTAAATTTTCTCTAGCTAAATATGTTAGTAAAGACTACGTAACGATTCAAAGAGGCTAGAACGAAATATTTCGTGGTATTTAAATGATGGACAACCTTAAGATAACTATGTCCGACAAACAGACCGTTTAAACACGTTCCTAATACAGATTTAATTATTTTAGTAATAACAGTTATAATAATAATAACAGTAATAATATAAATCATAAGAAGAAGAATGCATTTATTTTTATTTTTATTATTAATAATAATGATAATCATAAATGTAATTAAGAAAGTCATCAGTAGATGATTACAGGTGGTATTGCCCTTAAAGTGAATTAATTATTTACAAGATCATAGACCCAGTCCATAAGTGAAACAAATAAATAAGATAAATACACGTACACAATCCTACATATATATATATATATATGTATGTATATATGATGGGTTTTTTTCACCATACGAAAAGGATGGAAGATAACGAAGGATAATTTAGACCGACCGACCTGTTTTCTAGAATAACATTGGGTCGGTTTTGGGACATTACTTTGAATCTTTCTAAGAACATACGATTTATCATATTAAATTACATTGTTTTCTATACATTCAATTACGTTCGTCATTCATCATCGATTGTTATTTTAAACAATTTTGTTGTATATCATGAGCTTTACCATTAATTCATTATGTAACGTAAGCTTCATGTTCTGGAATCTAAATAAAATTAATATAAATTTAAAACACTAACATTCATTTATGCACTTCTCAGTACTATTTTCGTTATTTGTATTTATATTTATATTTTATATTCTTATTCATATTTTACATCTTATATTTTTTATTTAGATTTATATTTATGTTTTACATTTTCATTAGTATTTATATTTATATTTCATACTTATATTTAAATTTATATTTTTATTTATTTCTTTATTTATTTTTCTAATTTGATTAATGAGCCACACATGTAGCCACGCTAAGGGACTGAAAGTCAGAAAGAAGTTCTCTTCAAAGATGTAAAAATTCGATCAGCAATTAGGTCCTGTTCGCCATGATAAGGACAGTAGTGTGAACAAGGCTACTGATTATCTATTCGGGATGAGACTTTTGATTTAAGTAGTCCCCCACGGTATCGGTTTTACTTTTAATTTTCGAAATTTATTATTTTGTACGTTGTGCCTATATTAATTTTCTACTATCTGTTTAAGATTTTCAGTAGTAAGGTAAATGAACGTAGACAATGTACTGATAAATGTGGTGGTTTTGGCAGCTAAATCCACAACATTACGCCCATAGATCCTTGCGTGTCTACGTATCCAGATGAGTTTCGTTTGAAATAGAGTTTATACACGTTGTGTTTATATTACGTTAATGAGCCGGCCAATTAGTTTTGGTGAAAATGGGTGTTAGTCGGAATGACGTAATAAAATCGGTCAGGATTACTAGATTTTGTTCTTTCACAGTAAATTCCAATCAATTCGAAAGTTGGTTAGAACAGCTCCTAATAATAACTGCAGTATCGGTCAAACGACGCGTGTAGGTTAAGTCAATGTTGTATTGTCATCACGACTTCTTTACTTTCCGAATAAGCTACTTCTCGCTTGAATGATTACCTGAGTTTTCTGGAGACCTTTTTTTTTACCATAAAAAATTCTCATTCCTGGTGGGATTCAGCCTTAGGTCGGCTAATGCATTATACCATTTTTCGATGTTCTTATTTAAATCATTCAATTTAGGGCATTACGCACATTCGAACGTGATTTACGTTTAAATCTCGATTTTCATAAAATGAACGACTTTAAAAATTCGTAATATCCTTTGAATGATTCGACTACTATATATATCCTGGTTAAGGTTGGAGGAAGCTATAAATGAGACTGCGAGGCTACTTGCTATACGAGAGAGGAAAAATTCAAAAACAAAGGGATTAAAAATACAACCGAATCTCAATAATATTGTATCGATATGAATCTGGAAATTTAAAAAAACAACATAACATAATCAGGTCAAGAATAACGAAATCAAACACCATTCGAAGATTAATAGAGATCGCGTTGGATATTATGCTGTGATGAAGTAAATATAGAAAAAAGAGCGAATGGGTACGTATGTAAAAGAGAAATATTGCAGGCGGAAATCGAATACGCGGTTGGAAGCTTGAAAAATGAGGTATAATCGGAAAATTATGGTATATCTGCAGAACTACCAAAAGCATTCCCACCTAAGTGAGATAACCACTGTGCAACTAAAGTCAGAAAATGACTGTCCGGTCGAACGACTGGGGACAATATCTTTTTTCATATCAATATACAAGAAATGTTTCTTGTAGACAGTGTGAAAATTGTAAAACGATTCTACTGATACAAACAAAATCATGTTTCACGTTATTAATAATAATCTGAAATAGTATATAAACTGCCAAATATCGAAAGAACAAAATTTATTGTTGACAAAGAAACCAGAGGAGAGCATTCTGGCACAGGATACTGTTGGCGAAATCTTAAATGATGAGGCTGAATAAATTCACGAAGGATCGGCCCATCATTAGATGCAAATATAGTTAGTTAATACTCTTGTATATTTCTATATATACATATATTTTATTATTTTATTAATTGCTTGCAATCTATCTTCTGAGACAATAAGCAGCATTACTGACAATATGTTCTCAAATGAACGTTGTACAATTACAGCCACTCTTAGCTTCTGTCCATGTTAGTTTATAAAATTGTAGCGCACTTCAGTTTGGAAGAATCTTTTCAGACGTCTGAATCGCATACTGTTATTTATTAGATTGACAGCTAATGGATTAACGTGTAGGTCAAGTCGTTGTTTATCATTACGGCTAAGAGAATCTGATGGGTTCCTTTACTGTGTACGCATATATAAGTCGTTATTCCTGACAAACTAAGGTGAGCATACTATACTTCCTAAGAACTTCGCCTGAAATCGTTCGATGATCTTAAGGTCAGAATTGCTGGTTGTTCGATAGATCCGGATGCCGTACGTCCAGACAGGTTTTAAGACTGCATTATATAACAGCCTTTTTTTTTCTACTGGTAATGCAGAATGTTTATTCATCAATAATTCATTTCTCGAAATTTAATATCAAGTTGTTGGGTTTTTTTAGCAATAATCTATATAAAGCAGAAAGGTTGGTGCTGAAAACCTCCTGTACAGCGGAGAGAACAAATAAATTAATTTGCGGAAGAGCTAAACATTCCGATGGATAGATATTATTTCGTCTTTTACATGACGAACAAGAAATCAAATAATACGGAGTAGGTACAGATGTAAAAAGATAATATGGGAGGTATTTCAACAGAGATCGCGATATAGTTACCGATTATGAATATATATGAATATATATATATATATATATATATATATATATATATATATATATATCTTTTATTTATCTATATGAATTTTTACTCGATTCGAGAATAGTTCGTCTACTTTTCCGGTCAGATAGTCCAACGTTCAGGGTTATCTTGCTTTCTGTTGGAGCATAATGCATTTTTGGTTTACCCCATTTGTATATCTTACCGACACATTTTTCCATATTATACACACACACGCAGACAATAACATAATTTTTTACGGCATTACTTACTCTTCATTTCTTTACGAAGAGTTCATGGAAATACGGAATAGTTCAAGTTTACAAATGTTATACTCCGTCAAGGTTAACCGCTATTCAGGTCTCGTGTCTGATTATTATTATTAACATCTCGAACGTCCACGAACTGGAGAACCTGTTAGAGGGCAGCAGAGTTTTTGCGCGCATACTATGTGTACTGTTCCCGAAGAAGGATCGTCTGATGTAACAGAACAGATATCGAGGAAGATTTCAGTAAAAATAAATAAAAATAATAAAATCTTAAAATCTCCTTTCACCCTATATCGTATGTGAGCGGATGAACAGACTAGTATCGTTGAGGAAACCGCCATTTTTATCCGGGGAATTACAGGTTTTTCGCAAACTTCCTACTTTTTGTTTATCATCAACGTGTATATTCCATCCAGTCTGGAGCATTATCATCGATAACAGTGTACGGATATTCGAAAAGATCGCGTTATAACTAAATCTGCTAATTTTCTACGATATCGACTGTTGATCATCCTTTTTGCCAATAGACTAACGATGAAGTAATTTATTCGCTACGTCTACTATAAAGTGATACACACATTCCGTCACGTACGTGTGAAGCAGAAATAAATCGTAATTATTTTTATGTTATCAAATAAACACACGTGTACATATAAATAAATAAACGTATATTTAAAAAAAATATATATATAACGTGAAATGTAGCGATTTTTAAAAAATAAACAACAAAAAAGTATTAAAATCACGAAATTTTTATATACAAAGAGCACAAGCTTTTCGGAACCATTATCAAGTGGGCGTAAAAAATATAAAATTATATACAATTTACAAAAATATAAAAGGAAAAAAACAAAAATAAAAAGAACATACTTAAATTTAGTTGCACAATATGATTAAAAACAGCAAAGTCAAAAAACAGTTGTTTATCAAATAATTCAATAGCGAAAGTTGTAAACAACGCAATCGACAAGTTAGCAATATCAAATTTATACATAAACAAATACAGTAGACTGCCGATTAACCGTGGTATCGAGTCGCGTGACATCCGCCGATAATCCGCAAAATTTTCAAAAGTTCAAAATTAACGTAAAAACTTTATTCTTATGTGCTTATATATATATATGCATACATATTATATAATTTATAAAGTAAAGAAGTTTTTAAAAATTACCTGTAGGTTTCGCAAAAAATGTTCACCAGTTTTTGTTTTTTCGAAATTAAGTTCTTCACTTGAGATTGAAGTTTTTTCAGTACCATTTTATCACACAGTGATGCATCGTCTTATTCCTCCGTATATTGAATAAGGCCTTCGATGTGTGTTAGAGCTGCACCATGGCTTAATTGCTTCTTCGTCTTATCCTCTTCCATTTTGCTCACTCTCCTCTACTCTATCAGCAATTTATTCATCAATAAGATGTTCAAAGCCTGGATCATTCGCATCGCATTTAATCCACTGAAAAATGTTTGCTTCGTCGATTCCTCCTGTAACGAATTCAATTAGCTAAATCACAAGTACAAACTTTTTCTTCTTTTTCTTGTGCAGATTCTAGTATTTTAAAATTTTCCTCCAGCGCTTTACTAGCGTAGATTGTTTAACTAATTCAAAGCTGTCGAGAATCGTATAATCTTTCCAGAAACAATTTCCATCTTCATTCATTGTTTTCACTAAGTTCGTTCCGTACTTTTTTTCTCATTAACGCAATCACACCCCGGTTCATTGGTTTTTTGCATAAAAGCAGGTACATCGGGGGGGGGGACAAAAATTGCAAGATGAAATTTTTATTTTACGACTTTAAAACGTTTTCCTCTGGGTGGGATGGAGCATTGTCAATTAGCATTAGAGAGGTTTGTGTCTGGTAAATTCTTTGACTTCAGATGTTCTTCGACTTGAAGAACTTTTTTTCAAACCACTTTTTAAATAGATGAATGTCCATCCAGCCTTTCTTTTAGTTAAAGTCGGTATACAAGGAGGTAAAGGATCTCGGTTTTTTTGATTTACCAGTGACTACCAATTTTAATTTATGAGAGCTTGATGCATTGCTGAACGTCATTATAGGGCAATGTCCTGGAGTATCATTTCCAGAAGAGCCCCGAGTCAACAGCGTTGTACATTTTATTGTATGAAATTTCCTCCGATTAAAGAAACTCTTCAAAGTCGGTCTGGAAATTTTCCGCTCCCGTATGTTGCCACTTAATTTCTCACCGTGAAGTCCAATATCTTTTATCAAGTGTCGCTGATGAGTCAAATGTTCCTTAAAAACCTAGTATGTAAAAAAAATTGTTTGGATTTTGCAGCAATAATAGGCCAACGCGAGTTGCTTCAATTCTCAATTAAACCATCTATTCTAAAAGTGTCGTATCTAATTCTTCATAACTGCCATATTTAATGGTTTTTCTTTTTTTTCATCGATGAAGAGTTGTCTGATGTGGATGCAAATTGAGTTTTCTTTTTGTTTTAAAACGTCTCTAACAGTGAATTTTCTTGTTGCTCTTTTGAAGCGCCATTTTCAACTTGTTTTATTAATTCTGGTTTCGCTTGAATTTATGAAATCACTTTTTTTCTTTTATCAGTCGTCGTAAAATAAAATAAAATCACGAATCACGAAACAAGCACACTGCTATAATAAATTTGGCAACAAAACTAGTCATGATTCACTAAACAAACGAACTACCTGCTAACTGACGTGAACGGGACAATGAAAGGTGAAAGCGAAAAAATTAAGATGAGAGTTGTGATTTTTAAGTAAACAAATATTTTTTCGTTTATGTTTTTCTATAAAAAAATCCATCCTAGAAAGACCTCGGATAATCGAGAGTTTATTATGTGTACTTTACATATATATATATATCCAATTGTTCGGTAAATGCATACGAAATTGCTCTAAAAGTAAAGAAACTGGTAAAGGCAATGGCAAACCATGTCTCATGATATGCCAAGGGTCCTCGTTTGGTCAGTCCTCTATCAGTCTAAACGACATCGTCTATCAAATGGGCTAGCGTTCGAGGCATTAATTATACGCAATCTGCGTGGAATTCCTGTCTTTTCCGTGATGGACAATAGTTACATGATAACAAAACTTTATAAACTGTATGTCCGGATTATCGAACTCTAGACTATCGGATTGGCAATCGGCTGCTCGGGCAACTCTACGTAAATACATTATTCTTCTTAAGTCGTTCAATGAAGGTTGCTAATTACATGTTATACTGCACCCCAGGATAACTAGCCTATTGTACATCATTTTTATATATACAAGATGAGTTAGCATTCAAGGCGTTAATTATACGCGATGCATATGTGAACGTGTAAGATGTTAAGCTAGGTGCGCACCTGCCGATTTATAAATTTTTGGTTGAAATGAGTCATTAAGTAATATTACGTCCGTTTGTGTAAACTTCTTTAAACGCATGATATTTATTATTAATAATACTAATAATTAAGTCGAGAAAATTGATTGTTGCTCCTACTATTTCCCAACTTAATTTGATGTCGATATTACGATTATAACCTTTTGTACAGCTTTTAATTTTTATTCTTCTCCCTAAATAGTGTACACGGTACCATCGCCTATCGATCGTAAAAAACGTGTTCAAAAAGGCGCAACTGCATAAACTTTATACGATGAATCTGCGTCCAGATGTTGATGTTTTAATAATCGTGTTTCTTTTCTGGTTAATTACTAGTATACGAATCGACTCAAAATGAACCGATCGGCTTGCTCGGAGGTACGGCTTACCAGATGGGAAGTTACGAGGAATGCGTTAAAACTAAATATTACGAAATTAAAGGCAAATATTGTTTGGCCAATTTGCAATATTCGTTGAAGCAACCTTATAAACAAAAATTTCAAAGCGCTTTAAAAGAAGACGATTATAGCGACGTAAATTACGCCAATTCCGTTTGGGAGGCTTTAGAAAAAGTAAGCAATAACGCCTTATTATGTTCTACTATAAGTATATATATATATATATATATATATGTGTGTGTGTGGTTGTATATATTTATACAGTCGTAGGGATAGATGACCTAGTGGCTCAAGCGCGGACTTCTATACGGAAGGTAACGAGTTCGAACACGATCGACGACACCAAAATTATCATCAGGAAATAAAATATAAATAATCCCAATATTATTATCGCGTGGAATAGCAAACCACCACGCTCAACACTACATGAGTATACACTACAAAAACACGCGGTGCTGCATTGTATCGTGACAACAAAGCGATTACAATCAGTTCTCCCTTGTGTGTGTGTGTGTGTGTGTGTCTATCTACTCTATCGCCATGTTATGATTGCCTTGTACATTACTTACACTGTACAACAAAATATGTATAGGTAAGTAGTCACCTATCTCCGATACGGAGACGACACTTAATGATAATTATATATATATATATGCGTGTTTGTACATATAATATAAATTGGATGTAGTAATTTTTTTTTAAATACAACATAGTTATGAGCGTAAATCACTAATTACATTTGGTCAAACTTTTCAACAGACATGATATATTCAAGTTATAAAAAGAAATTAAATCATAATAACAAACAGCGATACTAAATATGATAATAATAATAATGAACGAATATATCCGATATAAATAACTTATTCTTTATCAGTTAAGTAGTAGTTAATAGTTAGAAACAAGTTAAATTATATTTCAGTCGCCTGAAGATGGCGCGACTGACGAAAATTTCATTTAAGTTTAAATATTAGTAATCTAAAGATGGTGCGCCTGCTGAAAGCTTTAGTAAAGTTTTAATTTTAGTAACCTGAAGATAGTGGCACTGTCGAAAACTTTATTAATGAAGTATCAATTGTGCTCATAACTTCACCGTACAAACTGGATAGATTAACCCCCGATACCACCTGCCTGTCGTTAGAAGCGACATAAAGGAAAGCGAACGTCCGGCGCTATATTCGCTCCCACGTATATATGGGTAAGCGGAGAAAATACCCCGATATTCGTCGGTAATGAGTTGGACATTTTTACGAGCATATTTCAATCATAGGCGTGAGGAACAAATTCTTACATAGTTTAATAAGTACATGTAGAAAAGTTAGAGGAATCTTTATCATCAAATTCTTCATTCCTTCCTAAGTTCGCATCCATATATGTATATCATGTGCATGATCTTGTCGTTGCAGTTTGCCAATCAGGTGTTCTTCATCTCTTTATACGTCATTTGCATTCTTTCTTTTATTTAATCTATCCATGTTATTCTAGGTATTTCCCTTTTTATTCCTCTTTTCAATTTTCCTTCGATTATGACCGTCATAAACACGTTATGCCGCAGTAAGCCTTTCTCGTCTTTGTTGTATTATTTCTAGTAGTTTGCTCTTTTCATTTACCATTTTCAAAATATCTGAGTTACTTTTTTAGTCCATAAGATCTTCGTCATGCGCGCCAACCCCTTCCAAGCATCTGAATTGTTTTTGTGCTTGTACGTTAATTTATCTATTTCATTATGTCGCTTTTTTTTTTTTTGGAAAGTTTCACAAGTACTTTCAATTTTCATTTTCAAACGCAAATAAACATTTAGATTACTTTCGAAGCGTTACAGGAAAAATTTTTACTTTTTTCTGCTTTATTATGTAATTTTAAAATTTTATACCTACATTATATATATATATAATATGTTCTGTCAGTACAAATTTAACGCGTATAATTTAGCAACCTGTTAACTACAAATGGAATTTTGGGCAGATGTTGTAAATCACAATAACATGATTCCAACGAATACAATATAAGAATATAAAAAATGTTGCACGCGGAATCAAATTAAGCATGGATACACAATAGTTCTTAATTAGGATACAGGGTGTTATTTGGAACGCGCATTATTATATGATTAATTTTAGATGCTTAATTGTCATCAGTAACGAATAGATATAATGTACTATTTTACATAGTAATCAGCTTCGTGCATTATGTTGAGCAGATTTTAACATAAAATATTAATACGGCATTAAAGTTGCTTTTAACAATCATTCAAGAAAACATAGGTGAAATTTAGTGCATATTCTCGCCGAGGAATCGTAACCGAAATTGATATCGAAATCAGTAGAAAATTAACAAGTAATTCCTTGGACAGTATAGTATATAATTACCCTTACATTTCGTATCGTGTCGTGTAGTCTTTTATTCCGTGTTTCGATCGTCTGATTGTGTATATAGCTTTTCATTTAAGTTTTATTTTATTTTTATTTATTTAATTTTTTTTTTAATTTATTTTGTTTGGGGATTGTTTGTTGAGTATATTAAAAGTAACTAGTGTGCTCAGCTATGAATGCAGCCAGCCCGGGGGGGCTTTATCTACCTGTTAATAGCAACATGGAAACAGATGTTATCGTACAGATAAGTGATAACCAAAATTCAGGTAGTAGCCGAAATAACAATTATATTAATAATAATAATAATAACAATAATATCATTAATAATATTAGAAATAATAATAATAATAATAATAGCAATAATAATAATAATCACATGGCGTCCTTTTCTAATGCGCCACAACTATTTCTTCTTGGTATTCATGATGGCCCATACGTAATTATTATACAGGCAGAACGCCGAAAAAATCTCGCCAATTTGCATCCCTATTGCAATTTGCAAGAAATTATCAAAATAGGAAGGCCTGCTCTACTTTCAGCGTAACGGTGTTAACAATATAAAGGCCATTTTTGACTCAATTCAAAATGCCAATAATTTTCTACTTGAAATCGCGAAGAACGAAGAATTTACTGCTTATGTTCCGAACTCTTTATTATATCGTTTTGGCGTCATCAGAGGTATTCCAGTGGAACTTTCGGATGACGAAATTCTTTAACAACTTGAAAGTAACATTTCCTTTGCTAGTGTAAGGAGAATAAAAAGAAAAGTAGGTGATAAACTCGTTCCTACACCTATGATAGAAATAAAATTTTTGGGAAATACTCTTCCTCAATACGTTTATCTATACAAATTGAGATCCGCTGTTGAACCTAGCATACGTCCTCCACGATTGTATTTTAACTGTTTCCGATTCGGTCATGCTGCTCAACAATGTCACTCCAAACCAAAGTGTCAAGTATGTCACGAAGAACATTCAACTCAATTCTGTTCTGCGTCGTCTAGTCCAGGAATATCCGTTCAAGTTAAACGTTGTACTAATTGTAATCATTCAACATCTGATAAGAGTTATCCTGTCTATATTGAGCAGCTCAATATCCAAAAAATAATTGCCTATGATAACATCACGAGAGCTGAAGCGATCAGAAAAAAGAAAGCTGCCGTTGTAAGTGGCGTTTTTTCTTTTTCGGACATAACGCGCTCCAATAATGAGAAACCATCGCATCCGTATCCAAATAAACGACCAACCCTCGTTCACTCGTGTCGTACACTTCAGACTACGACACCGAACAGAAACTTTCTAGATTACAATAATTTACTAAGTTTTCCGTCCGGTAGATCTTCTAGTTTTATAAAAGGATCTTTCTTAAAATCAGCCTCTGAAAATGCGAGCCCGCAACTAGACAACAATCCTGCTGCGGATAAAGAAGCGCAAACGTCTACGACAATGAAGAGATCTTCAATCTCATCGTCATAATCTTCTGCGTCTACAGCTTCAATGTCTTCACATCCTTCTTTTCCACTGAAGAATAAATCAGGTCACGCCGACAAAAAACCAGCCCCAGCGAATAAAATTATGAATAAAAAGTAATTCTGTATTACTATTTTTATCTTTATATTTTGTATTTAGAATATTATATTTGAAAACGTGTGCAAGTGCGTACATATGTAATTATTAATGTGTACTCATGTAGTTTTATTTTCATTTTTTTTTCATTTTTGTTCTGTTTTCCTCTTTTCTCCAGTCAATCTTTTCTTTTCTTTTCTATATCCCTTATTCCTTTTTTCAATTTTTTTTCCTGTACTTCTTATTTTTTCTTTCCTGCATTTCTACATTTCTTTTTTCATTTTCGTTCCTTTATCCCAACATTTCATTTTTTCCCTTTCTTTCTGTACTCCACCATGCCATTCTATTTTTTTTTTTTATTATTTCCTATATTCTTCCATTCCTTTTTTCGCACTTTGCTAATTATTTTTATGTATTCATTTAATATTATTCTTGGTTTTGGTTCCGGGATTTTTTCTTTTTTTGTTTAATGCCATCTATTAGTAATAACTCTAGCCTAAGAGTACTACAGCGGAACTGTCACAGTGCATTAAAAAATAAAGCAAGCTTAGAAACATTGTTTTCCACTAACAATTTTCACCTTATCCTTTTGGCTCTCAATTTCTAAAAACTTCTCAATATCAGGGTATCAATGTTTTCGTGATGATAGATCGGATGGATGTGGAGGTGTTGCTATTTTAGTACATAGTAGTATGCATCACTCCTTACTTTCTATTAATTCAATTTTACATTGCAGCAACTGTAATGGATTATGCCTGCAGGTTGTATTCTCAATCAAGATTATATATTCTCTTTTTATTGTCCGCCCAACCATTTCTTTAATAAAGATAATTTTATTGATTTTATCCATGCCTTACCGGCAAACTCTTACATAATATGTTGTGGAGACTTTAATGCCCAACATTCCAGCTAGGGCAGTATTGCAAACAATAATACGGGAAAGCACATGCTGGACATTATTGACTCAACTAACTTAACGGTGGTCAATGATGGCCGTCATACCACTATTCCTTATATTCATAGACTATCCAATGTTCACGATTTATCGTTACTGTCTAGCAACCTAGTGCTTTTTGCAGATTAGGATGTTAAGTCTATTCCGTTGGGTGGTAATCACCTTCCTATTGTCCTCACTATTCAGTATATATTCCAATCCATGGTTGCTTCCTGAGCACAATATAGGTAATTTCTCTTCATTTCTAGATTCACTGTGCACTCCTTTACTTTCAACCTCAACTTTTGACATCACAGTAAATTTATGCATAATTTTAATACAGCTTTGCAACATTACGCCTTTCAAAAAAAACCTTCCAATACAATATTCCACTCTCCTCCTTGGTGTGACTCTTCTTGCTATAGTCAGCAAAATCTCTTAAGCGGTTACTTTAAACAATTTCGACGGAGTCGCACTATTAGAGATACCTATTCAAAAAGCAGGAAGCCATTACTCGTCGTTTTTTACTTAGTAAGAAAAGGGAAGCCTGGAAGAACTTTGTTTCTTCTATAAATCGTACTCAAACTTCATCTTACATTTGGAATAAAGCTAAATTATTTGCTGGTAAAACAGTTTCTCAACTTATAATCTCAACTTCAATTCTGACTCTTTCATACACTTTGTAGATTTTGTAACTCCTAGTTATATCTCTAATCAAACCGAATGTCTTTTTCCTATACCCATACAACATACCGTCCACGACTCCAATTTTCCATGTTCTCCTATAAATTTGTCTGAAATTTTACACTTTCTTACAAAAAAAACTCTTCTCCTGGTTGTGACGGTATTACCTATAGAATACTAAACAAGCTTCCCTTCTCTGCTGTTATCATCCTCTTAAATTATTTTAACCATTTCCTTAATACTGGCTCCTATCCTGAAAGCTGGTTACACTTTCTAGTGGTTCCTGTTAAAAAATCTAACTCACCTGTGAGTAATACATCATATCGACCTATATCTCTTGCTTCCTGTATTCGAAAAACATGTGAAAGAGTATTGAAGAACAGAATTGTTTGGTGGTTAGAAAATAATAATATGTTCCCATCTGGAATGTATGGCTTCAGTAATAATATTAGCTCACTAAATTACGTCTCTCATCTGGTAGCTGACATTTACAAGTCTTTAATAGCAAGTAAATATCTAATTGCGTGCTTTCTAGATATAAGCAATGCTTTTAATTCCATTTCAATTCCTATGCTTTGTGATACACTTGCCTCACTAGGAATTCCTCCTTCCTTCATCTACGGCGTATGTAAATTATTTACAAATCGGATTCTTATTTTTAAACATTCGTCTATAGCTAATCCGTACATCAGGGTTATACATTTGGGACTACCTCAGAGATCTGTTTTAAGCCCGGTTTTATTCAATATCTATATGTTTAAATTATTTCAAGCCTGCCCTCGTAATAACATTAATATCTTATCCTATGCTGATGACATTGTACTTTATAAAACTAATTCTGATCTTTCAGAAGGTATTCAATCACTAAATAGTACTTTAGAATTCATCTGTAAGTTATTAAACAACATGGGTTTCACTCTTTCATCTCATAAATGTGACTATCATATTTTCTTCTTATAGCCGTGTTAACCATTCTATACCCGGTTTAATGGTTGACAATTATTGCGTTCCATTTACCACATCTTGCAAGTATTTAGGCTTTGTCCTAGATTATAGAATCAATTGGCGTAATCACATTGAGACCATTTATTCCAAAGCTTCCAAACGAATAAATCTCTTAAAAACACTTTCGCATACAACTTTTGGGGATGACCCTCTAATTTTACTTCTTTTGTATAAATCGTTTATTTAGCTTTCTCTTTGCTAATGCACCATCTAGATATATTTCAACTTTGGACAAGCTTCAAAATACATGTCTAGGTTTGGCCCTTGGAGCTTTTGTCTCTACTTCCATAGCCAGTCTAGAAGTAGAGGCAAAAGCTCCCCCTTTATCTATGCGACGGTCTTATTTGGCTGATAAATTTTTGATTAACTCTTTCTCAGTTACTTCATACTCGATATTTCTCTCATTACTCGAAATTTTTCAGAACTGGAGATTTTCTTTTAATCGTCGTCCTATCTTATGTCTTTCTGCACATCACTTTTCTATGTACAGTGAATTAATACTTCCTTCTTCACCTTCCGTTTATTTTTCATTTCCCTTTCTTAATAATGATCTTGTGTTAGATATAGATTTAAATTCTTTTAAAACGTTCAAAGTTGCTACACCCCCTTCTATCGCCAATATTCTCTTTACATCCCATATTTGTGATAACTGGTCAGAATTTCTCGCTATATATACAGACGGTTCTAAATCGAAGAATCATGTAGGAGCAGCTTTTATAATTCCTTCCTTAGACATAGTTAAAAAATTTTCCCTTTTGCGAATTTCTTCCATTTTTACAGCAGAGTCTGTGGCTATTTTTCAAGCTCTGCGTTTCATCCTGTTAAATCGGGTAACTCAAAAGGTAATAATTTTTTCAGATTCTAAAAGTCGTCTCTTGGGTTTAAAGTTCTCACTTTATAATCCTCATTCCTCTCCCATAATACTTAAAATTCGTAGTCACATTGCCCTTTTACAGGGTGCCGGTATCTCTGTTAAGTTTTCATGGACTCCTGGTCATGCTTGTATTAAAAGTAATTTACTCGCTGATCATTATGCTAAATGTACAACGTACCTTGGTTTATTTATTGCTTACACACCGTGCATTGATCTCCTGTCTATCATTAAGACAGCTCATAAAGAATACTGGAAAGCTACTTGGAATAATCCTTATAATGTTACAAAATATAAACTGCTTCAGCCTAAGCTTCCTTGTCTACCATGGTTCTATAATATCGAAATACAAGTGAGTCTGCTCCGTGATTTTATTGTCGCTTTATGTTGACTACGTTTTGGAAAGAATCGTCTACCGGCTACACTTTTTCAAATACATCTTGTTGCTTCTCCGTTCTGTTCACATCCTTCAGATATCCACTGTATCGCAGACGCAAATCACATCTTCCTGGAGTACTCATATTACCGCTCTAATCGTGACTCCTTCTATAATAACCTCATATCTCTAAACGTTCCTTTTCCTGTCAATATTCCTTTCTTACTCTCCACGCGTAACATGCACATATACATATGTTTATATAGGTTTATTGTTAACTGTAACATACCTATATAGTTAAAATTAAGATAATTCTTTTTTATTTTTTTTTTGGCTATGTAATATAGTTTAATGGGTAAACTGATGTGAAAGCCCAATAAAAAAAACATCTGAAAACAGAAGGTATATATATATATATATATATATATATATATATATGTTGAGGGAACAAATCACAAAAACAGCATCCCTGAAATCGTTAAACTGATTTATTTTCGAATACACTTTCAAATAACTTATTACCAATTAAACTTCCAACGAAATAAGACTGTCGCGTTAATCGATCACTACAGGTATAATACATTTTTAAAGATAATTAAAAATTCCTTCAACCGAATCAAAAATTGTTAAAGAAATTGTTACGATCGATTCTGCTAGCCGTAATATGGAATTTGAATAATTACGTTTTTTTCCACTTATACACTACAGAAAATACTAACTTAATTTAATCCGTGTGCTTAGCTGCAATAAAACATTTGCATACACTAAAGAATAGACTAAATTAAAACTGTATTAAATTAATTTATATTAATATTAAATCCTCTCCGACCAGTACTCGGCCAGTTTTCTCGAATCTTTGCAGAGTGCTATTAGCAGCAACTCTTTGTCTGGTATTAGTCCTTCAATGATGATAGTTAGTGACGGTCATGAAAAAAGCCATGTATGTGTTTTATTTATTTTTTTTGTATTCGAGTGTGGAATATGTTGGCCGATGCAATATAAAATTCGCATCGAAATCACGGAGATTATCCATCGCTGTTGTAGTTCGCATCGTTTCCAGACGCACCTGGTGGAGGTCTATTCCGGCTTATCCGAATCTCGGTTCGAATAGACTACGTATTTTCTTTTACTACTGTTAACCACCGAGTGATTTTCCAAAGAAAAATATGATTTACATCTTCTCGGGCTAACGTCCGAACTAGGTTGATAAGAATCACCAGCGTAGTATCGACAATAATAGTAATAGTAACAATAATATAAACAAAAGAACTCCAATAAATATGGAAGAAACAATAAAACATTCTATGTCAACTGATATTATACCAAAGTTTTTTCATTATTTTGTTTTATTTTTTTTTGCGTGAAAATTTTTTGTACAAAGGGTCACCGCTGCGAGTGAAATAAGAAGTTGTGCGTAGAAATGAAAGATATTTTCCCGAAATTTATGAATTTCCCGAAATGTTACGTACGAAATTTCTTCGCATTATATCAACGCGACTACTTAACCGCCTTAATAAGCTCTTCGACCACCATCGTCTTTGTCTGACCAACAAAGAAAAAAGAGCTCGAGTGAATTGTTTCGAAGCAGATGACTAATTATTGATAATCTAATAAAAGGAGTAATAAGCGTAATTCGCTCCGGTAATCCCACGACGATTTTAACAATCTCGTAATCAACTGAAATCGCGTTTATCGAGTAAATTTTGGCCGCACCAATTTAGGACGAAGAGATGAAAAATAATATAAAGTTATAAAAAAAAAATGTTAAACGTTCAATCGGCGGACCTACCGGCGATAATTGGTCAAAGCTTTTAACTTCCACTATTTTCATATCGCTATATCGCTAATTCAATATGTAACGATGTTATTGGCCAAGGACGAAAGAAATTTTTATAATTTTGTATGTCCCCCCCGTTAACACAAACACACACATATATATACGTGTTTGTGCGAATATATCATCGTCGATTCAGATTAGGCGCGAACCATTATCATTTGCATTGTACAACATTATTACACGTAAAGTACAAATAATAACAATCATCATCAAATCGAATTATATTCGTTTATATAGAAACGAAATCGCTAAATTATAACGAAATAGTAATAATATTAACGACCATCATAATACATAATACATAAAACATAAAACATAATACGTAATACATAAAACATAATACATAAAACATAATACATAATACATAAAACATAATACATAATACATAATACATAAAACATAAAACATAATACGTAATACATAAAACATAATACATAAAACATAATACATAATACATAAAACATAATACATAAAACATAATACACAAACGTATATACACATAACGTGTACATAAAATATACACACAAATATTTATTACACAATATGCAGAAAGCAATATTTAAAAATGCCCGGCTAATTGATATAAGTTGCGCGAGCAGCGGATTTTGTTTCGAAATAATATATTTAATAATAAAAAAAAATTGACCAAACCGATTTCTACGACGCAAGAATAATAATAATAATCTTGAATCTTAAATTATTATTGAAGTACGAAAAATTAAGAACAGTCAACGTAGTAGTTGCGTTCGTAGATTTTAAGAACGATTAAGACTCAGTTGATAGAAGGCCCTCCTGAACATCCTGGAAGAACTTGGAGTGGATAAAAAGTTACGATCTCTAATTAAAGAAACATTTACAAGATTCAAAATCAAATTTCGAAATCTCCGAATCGTTTAAGATAGGAACTGGAATAAGAGGACGGACTGTAACCAGTTATTATTATCTGTGTTATGGAAAAGGTAATACGCGAGTGCAGGATCAAGGAAGGAATCGAAATAGTGACCATTGGAAGGAAGGAAAACAACCTATAGGTGATCTCTCGCGTTTGCAGAGACGACCTAGTATTGTGATCAGAAAATATAGAAGAAGCCAGCCGCCAAGTTGAAATACTAAGCATTATAGCAGCAAAGGTATCTTTTTAGATAAATAAAATTTATAACCAACGATAAAAATGCTCTGGACATTATGAAATAATCGAAAGAGTAGAAAAAATTTAAATATCTAGGAGAAATGATTCAAGCGAAAGCGGGAGATGAAAATCGAATATAGATTGAAAATTCCAACTAATAAGGAACATAATAAAAAGTCGATATCCAGAAATATAGCACTATCATTAAACCACAGTGCCTGTACGCAGCCGAATGCCTAAATTTGACCTATAACAAGGAAATCCGGCAATCAGAAGTCGAAGAAAGGAAAATAATTCGAAAAATATTAGGCCCAAGAGAGGGTGAAGAATATTGGAAATGAAGAAGCAACCGGGGAATATATGAAACAATAGAAAAGGTTAAATCAAGAAAAGAAGAGTCGCCTTTTACATAAAATGATCTTACCAAAAAGGTGTTACACCCATTATAATAATAATAATCGTATCTCCGATATGGATTAACCGCGGTACCGGTACGATGTATGAATTATTGTTAAAATATGAAGGGAAAATTCGTATTGCTTTAGTTTGAGTTTGGCGTGGAGGACGTAGCGAGGAAAACTGGAAAAATATAGACGGATGAAAGGAGACAAAAAAAAAAACATTCCGAAAGAATGAACTATTATCTAAGGAGTATGGAGTTACACGTGCAAAAGGTTCCCCTGGTCCGTAATTGGCTGAATAATTCGATAATGAAGAACTAACATTATACGATATCGAAAAATCAGGAAACGCCCTGTACTCGGAAAATAGTCAGACGGGGCTGCATTTTGTTGTCGTACATCGTTTAGCTTATACGGGGAATATAGGGCACGATTATTTCGAAGAAAAAAACCGATTGGCGATGATATATCTTTGATGCGACAACGATTAAACTTTAATGACTAAGAAAAAAAAAAACAATTTTTAAATCTTCGAAAAAAATCGCATTGAACGCGAATAAAACCAAAATTGTATCGAAACCGTGGAAATTGTTCAAATATTTTTGATTATGTATACACAGCTTAATATCGTCGAAAATTTCAATACGCTCTGCTGGAAATGACTCCGTAGACACACGACTTAGTCGAGACGTCGGTGATCAAACTATAGAATAAATTCCGAATAGACGAGTATTTAATGCTGAAGTTGCCGTCACCTGCCCTATAAAATAAACCGGACCGTATCACACAAACGTGGAAAGTGAACATAAATCCGGGAAAGTCCATTCACTAATTAAAGAGATCAAAATGATGAAGTATCGATAGGGAACAAGAAAATGCGTAAAAAACTAACGTGGAAGAAAAGAACCGGACCTAAAATTGAAAAAATTATACCGGCTCGTAGCGTACAATTCTGAATTATTCTTAAAAAAAAAAAAAAAAAAAAAAAAACGATTACTTGTGTACAAATTTGTATCGAAACCAATCTGGGGTTATGCCGCGCACAAATTTCGGGATGTGCGAAGAAATCAAATAGATAATTCAGCGCTTCTAGCACGATATGTGTCCGATGAAGCTATGGATTTAAATACCGTTTGAAGGAACTATAAACAAGCTCGGGAAGCATTTCGGCCGATTAGGTGTATTCATCCAAATCAGCTAGCAGCATTTCTTATATGTCTACGGCTACGTCTATGCGACTAAAAAGGGCAAAGTTAAATAATCCGGTTTTATACTTTCATAGTTTGTAAGGTTATAAAGTATCGCTGTATGCGCTTTTACTACGCGTGATTATTATTATTATTATTATATTTTTAATGGGAGTGCCTTTACAGTTTACCCAACGTGATACAGTGGGCACTATCTACATCTTAATCGAGGATGCTGACTTGTATAGAAATGTCGCTATATGGGGGAATAATTGTCGATTATCCAAATGGCGAAGGGCCGATGCATTAAAAGGAGGTGTAATACTGGAAGAACGTAGAAAAACAGGGTAAAGCTCCGAACGCAACGGCGCCACAGTAGAGCATTCAAAAAAGACATGATCTGGATTGCAGACTGTCTGTTCAGAATGGAGGGGGACAGAAGGAACTTTCTCTAAGCTGCAGAGGAAAAGACGGTCAGGTAATAAATGTGTGTCCAAATCGTAATCTACCGATGAGTGCAATTCCCTTACGACTAATCTTCTGAAAGATATAGAACCGCGGGAGTTTTATTAATATATTTTTTATTTTTCTTTATTATTATTTATTGGATAGCTTCTCAACTAGATATAATCTAGCGTTTGACGTGCGGAAAAAAATAACTGCACGTAAGCGTTATTCGCGTGTATGGGTGTAAGTGTGGTTTTTTTTAACGTACGTCGATATGCCGTTAACGAACATTTTATTCGGAATTTAGTTAGAAAAGGATTCCGTACGAATAAGCAGGACGAAATTATATTGGGGCTTTTGCATGCCGGACGCCTGTACTAACGAAGATTTACAAACATCTTTGAACGATACGATGATACCGATTTTCGATAAGCATAATTTAAATCTGAACATCACCGTAGACGAAGTGATGTGCAGTACCAACGAAAAAATACCTTATAATCAAGGATTCTACATGATGATGTAGGTAAATTAGTATTCTTACTATATTACATAAATTTAACTAATTCTCGTTATTACGAATAAGCCTGTATTTCCCATTTTAAATTAAAATTTACAAATATTACTTTCTTAACGTTAAACTAGTATTAATATGTATAACTTTCTTAATGATAAACTAATATTATTATGTATAGCTTTCCTTAATGCTAAACCAATACTAATATGTTTAAATATATTAGGGAAATTAAGCGCGTGAACGAGCATTGGTCTCTTCCAATTTATTGTTCGTTTACATATTTTCCTCTTAGCTGTTTCCAGTCCATCCGATTAAATGCTTTACGCAACAAGACTGCACTTGCATAATCGTGCCTCCATCGGTCTTCGCCTCAATCTTTTCCTATTGATTGGTCATCATTCGGTACATTTCTTTGCTCATCTGCTTGTGTCCATTTGAACTACATGTCCAGCCCAATTCCACTTCATTTCCAGTATTTTGCGGAGAGCACCTTCTATTTTTGACTTATCCCGTAATACTTTATTACTGATTTTGTCCATCGATCTTCGACGAGTGAAGAAAATTGCTTTCTTTTTGGAAGGATTAAGAGCAATTTGCCATTTAGAAAAATACTTAATTACACGATCAACGAATGTAACCTATTGCTGATGATACTTGGTCTGTAGGAACTGTAGTACAACGCTGTGTCATCAGCGTATAAGGCAACCTCAATGTTATTTATATGCGGGAAATCATGCATGAAAAATGTAAATAAGAATGACCCCAGCACGCTACCTTGAGGCACGCCGGCAGACAGGATTTGTTACTTGACTTCGCATTATTTATAATGGTATAAAATGGTCGATTACTTAAATAACTATTAATCAGTTTAATTAGATAATTGGGAAACCTGGTAACAATCATTTTATAGATAATACCGTCGTGCCAGGTTGTGTCGAAAGCTTTTACCATATCAAATAACACCATCCCAGTATGTTTATTGAAGTTAAAATTATCTGTGATAGAGTTAGCAACTCTCACTATCTGTTGTGTTGTGGAATGCTTTGGTTGAAATCCAAATTGACTACTAGTTATTATATTATTAGAATTAGTGAAGTCACATAATCTTTTCAGAATAATTTTTTCAGTGATTTTGCTAAGATTGCTAGCTGATTGGACGGATATTGTCTATCTGAGAGCAATCTTTAGCGTGTTTTGGTACTGGAATTATTTTAGCCACTTTCCAACTAGAAGGGAAGTACCCAAATTTAAACATTGCATTAATCAAATTAGTTAACTAGACGATGGCTTTTTGAGGTAGCATTTTAATGACAGTAGATTGGATACCATCGTGACCTACCGAGTTTTTCTTCTTTGTTGATTTTACATATGTAAAAACTGCTTTGGGAGAAGTTAGTTTAATATTAATTGTTATCTGAGGTGATGCGATAAATCTGCTGACAACTTTATGTACTTTGTTCTTCTGATAGCTTGAAGCTAAATGGATATTTCTGCTGTGAACCTCAAGGTAGCGTGTAGCAAGCAATTCTGCTTTATGGGTATTATTATATGCATATGTGTTAGTATGGTGATCATGAATTGGGGGAAGTGCTTCATGATGGTTGTGTATATTGTTTACATATCTTCCAAGGGCTATTATTTTTAACAGAAAGATTAGAAATTATTTTACTAAACTTTTCGTGATTATGTTTATTTAGTAAATATCGAACTAAAATCGAAAGTTGATTCAATAATTTCTTAATGTTTTGTGAATCAGTACGTGAACGACTTTTAGTATAGGATCTTCTGACAATATTTTTGATTTTAATTATGGAAGTTATATATGAAAAGATCGAAGGTATAGGGGAAACATTCTGCTTAATAGGAACAGAAAGGGCAATCATGAATCAAGTTCGTCAGAGTGGTGAGACAGTGGTCAATGTTGTCAGTATCAGAAATAGGTAGGTTTCAGTTTATATTATCAGAAATATGACGCTTAAAGAAATTCCAGTTCGCATTTTTAAAATTAAATGTTTTACGTACTGGTTGAAGCAGTATGTTGTCAGTTTTGACGATTATAAATATTGGGTTATGATCGGAGGATAAACAGTTAACTGAAATGGGCAGCGTTGTATTGATATTTTTGACTAGAACTAAATTAATAATACTAGGTCGAGAGCCAGGTGGTGGGAAGTATGTAGGTTCTCGTGGTGCTAATATTTGTATATTATTTGGCAGAGAAGTACTAAGTAAGACGTTACCAGCCTGATTATTATTAAAATTATTCCAAGACTTATGTTTAGAGTTTAAATCGCCGATTAAAATAATTTTTTTACTTGTCTTCATCAAGGATAAAATACATTCCCTATACTTAGTCAATCGATTAGCCGGTTTATAAACAGCAAAAATAGTAGCAACTTCTACATTGCGATTAAATTATGAGTATTACCAGCAGTGGTTAAATAAATGTTTATGCCAATATATTCATATATATTATATATGAACAATATATCGAAATTCACCCGTTATTCTGGTTGCTGCTGCAATCATATACTATTGTAGTGTAGACCTTCAAATTCACTTGAAAATAGCGAAGTTCAAGGATTTTCTGGAAACCGTAAACAACCTACTCCGTAAAATTCACGAGACCTATTAAAATATTATGAATTATACACGATTTATCTCGCTGTGGAATCATTAATGAGCTCCGATGTTGATCAGTCTTCAACTTTATGTTTTGACTATCTTCTAGCAGTCCGCGCTCTCTGCGATGTTTTCAACCATGATCAGCAATAAATATGATGAAACTGGCTCTGGCCCGGTCGAATCAGAAAGTGACATTCCAGCTGACCCCAGCTCATGATGAGGTACATGAGGATAAACTAGCTCATAAATCGTCCAGGTTGCCGGTCTCTCGGACTTTCCAGGCATCTGAACTTAAGAAATGCTTCATAAATGGGTTTCTTGCGTTATGGCAAAGAAAATGGCAGCTGACACGTTTCATTGTCGAATCTAATTAACTTTCTTCACCGGTCCGGTCTCTATTCCTCGATCTAATCCTCTTTTCCTACCATGCCTCTAGCCTTAGCTGCTGTACACGTCACGTTAACTTATTTTCATAATAGTAATTATATATATATATATATACACTTATTTCGATCGTGTAATATTGTGCGTATTAAAATACAAAATTGGCAGTTACTGCGTATAATTTAAAGAAAAAAAATACAAGCTGCCTGAAAAATAAACAAATAATTTTGAAATTATTAAATAAATAATACGAAATTTATATCGACAATAAACTTGTTGACTTATATTTCAGGTAAAATAACAAGACTAGGCTGTCATAACATTATAATAATCATCATAATGGTAATTAACCGGAATACTAACGACTCCTTAATGATGTTGATACCTAAAGGGAGACAATAAATTAGGAAAAACAAATCGTTACGATACAAACTATGTGTGTTTGTACGAAAAACACCAGTATCTATCGATATATAATATGTAATATGTATATATATATATATATATATATATATGTATGTATATATATCGATTAAATTGACGGATTAGCCTCCATCGTCGTGAATAATGGTGGATGCGAAGAAGACAACGCCCGACACTGACAAGATACGAGACAATTAAGTTAACCAAGATTTGAAAAATCACTACACTCAGTAAACAGAATAAGGCAAAATTGATCGACATGCATATACTTAAAATGTACATACGCGAATGGGCGCGTTTAAAAGTAAGCTTACAGAAGTGTGCCTAGATAACTTTTAGACAGCAGATGGAGAAAATGCGTCGATATATTGTATGATATGAAATTCGAAGTCACCTTATTAAATTAAGAATAAATGCGGTAAAATTTTTCTTACACATAACTAGCAAAACAGGCTCACACCGATGAAAGAGTCCTGAAATAAGACAAAAAACCTGCACTGACACCGGTTGTAGCTAGGAGAAATACAACATGCCGAGAGAAATGAACAAAAGCAGAAAGAACATAGGATACGATATATATATATATATATATATATATATATAAAATCATCATCATTATCATCATTATCACCATCATCATTGTCGTCGTATTGTTCGTTTGTACGTTTATTTTTACGTACAAAATGAGCTACCATTCAAGGCATTATTTATAAGCGACGCAGAGGGGCACATATGATGTTATACGGAGTGGGGTGCCGTGCCACTGCCTTCTCCGTGATAATTAAGAATTAAATATTGATGAAAACTAGCTATGTCGCGTGTTGGTTCGATCCCCCGACCATCGAGTTGACAGTCGAGCACTCTAGCAACTACGCCACCTCGACATTATATATATATATATATATACCTAAATTTTAAAAATTATTTCGCTGACGGATGTAATGTTTAAAAGATAGAGGTGCTTAATCTACAAGCCTACTCTATGATCGAAACAAAATTTCGAGAATGTTTCAAAGGTCAGAAGCTTTAATACAGGGTTACGTTTCTAAAATAAAGGGGCTCGAAAAATTAATATAAATCGAAAGTTTAAAAAGTGCGTAATTAATTTTAGAATAACTAAAAATCCAACTTAAAAAAAACATCAATTTTTATCGCATATATTTCGACACCCTGGTAAAGAAAATTATATTTTGCATTAATCAATTATTTCACCAATAAAACGCCCCGGAAAAATCATACCTCAGTATAAATAAACCTAAGCGCCAAAATTACAACATTAACGTTCTTATACGGAATAAAAATATTATATGGTTCATTCGGCACAGGAAAAATGAGGGCTAAATAAACCGTACAAGAGGTAAAAACTATCATCGGATAATTTAATAATTTGCGGTACAATTCATCAGATATGTGGCTGGTTATAAGTTAGCATTTAAGAATAAACGTGTATCTTCTTCTTCTTCTTCATAATCTCCGTTAACGAAGGTTGGCCACAACGAGTGAGAAACTGATCCTGTTTCTGGCCGAATGTATTAGTTCGTTTGTTGAGCATCCCATCCAACTTTTCCAAATTTTTCATCTACGACATTCTTCTGCGTTCTTTTCGTCTACATCCTTCTAGTTTCCCTTGTATAATTAACTCTATCAACTGATACCTATCGTGACGCATAATGTAGCCCAAATACGCTAATTTATTTTTCTTGATAATTGTTAATAGCTCTTTATTTTGCCCTATTCTTTCCACAACTTTTCTATTCGATATAAGGTCAGCTCATGATATCTTCAGCATTCTCCTGAAAACCTACATTTCGAATGCTTCTAGATTTTTCATCGTTGTGCTTTTTAATGTCCACGCCTCCGTTCTATATAATAAAACCGAATATACATAACACTTAACCATCCTGTATCTTAATTTCAGACTTAAATGTTTATTACTGAACAGAGATCTCATTTGGATAAATACTGATCTTGCCTGTTCGATTCTTATTCTGATTTCTTTATCGGGGTTAATTTCATCATTCAACCAGGAACCGAGATATTTAAACGATTTGGCAACTACTGCCATTATTGGACATGTCTTCTGAATATCATCGCTTTCGTTTTCTGTGCATTTATGCGTAGTCTTGAATTTTTCATTGTGGATACAATTTTATTCAATAATATTTGTATATCTTGGGCGGTGTTTGCTACATATAAATATAATATAGACATATTAAGGCTACATTTGGTACATTTCATAGAATTGTACTATAATTAAATATAATTCAAAAAGAACGAGAATCAATTTTAAAAGGTTGCAGATTAACTAATTGCGTATCTACTAGAAACTATAGTACACAGAGATTAAAACTATCATTAAATACTTGAATAACCCGTGATACAATTCATAAAATATCCCCACAAGTAGCTAATGATAAGTTAACATAAAAAATGTACATATATATATATATATATAATAACACATATACATGTAGGCAGGATATATAATATATGCATGGTGTGTGCGTAATTTTAGAGCTAAATTTATTACATTTCGTAGAATTCTGCTCTAAATAAATAAATTTTAAAAGGAACACAAATGAAATTAGAAAAGTTATAGATAAACTAGTCGCATCATACAGAGATAAAAACAATCATTAACTACTTGAATAATATACGTGATACAATTCGTCAGATATCAACAAGTGGCCAGTTATAAGTTAGCATTATATATTAAAACATATATGTATATAGATTATGTCGCGATAGCGTATTTGCTAGAGTGCTCGACTGTCAACTCGATGGTCGGGGGGGGTTCGAAACCAACACGCGACATAGAAAGTTTTCATCATTACTTAATTCTTAATTATCACAGAAAAGGCAGATCCCTATAACATCATATGCGCGCGCATCTACGTTATAAATAGTGCCTTGAATGCTAGCCCATTTTGTACATAAAAATAAACGTACAATAGCTAGTCACGACGTTCGGCAACGATACGACGATGATGATGATATAGATTATATATAATGTACGCGTGCTGTGTGTGCGAGTTTTAGGGCTACATTTAGAGCGTTTCGTATAATTGTGCTCTAATTAAATATAATTCAAAAAGAACGAAAATTAATTTTAAAATTGTGTATCCATGAAAAAACTACACATGCACATTTAGGTTCGTCTAGGATCAAATTTTAAAGACGAACCTTTTTAATAGCCTATATACTTTTCTAATTTTTAATATTTCAGGTTATTCTTTATAACGATGGTATTACTGAACGTGTTCAGCTCGCTTTACGATGTGTACGAATTTACCAAAGAGAAATATCCTCATAATCCTAGTAAGTATTTTTACGTATTTTTTTATTTCAAAATTGTATTACATTGCAACTATTTTCGTTCTTTATTAAACGCGATAATAAATATAAAGAAGGTAATAAAATGCGATAAAATGGAAAATAGTAAAACAATAAATATAGAATTAGAAAATGAAAAAATACAACATGTAAAAAAATCTATAAATATCTCGGTTCAATAATAACAGAAGGTGGGAGAAGTGATCGAGAAATGAGATCGAGAATATAGCAGGAGAAAACCGCACCTATGAAAAAGAAATCATTATTAACATCTAAAATACAGAAATACCGGAAAGGTTAACAAAGGTTTATGTTTGGAGCGTGCTTTTGTACGACACTTATAACTTATAAACAAATGCAGACAAAAACAATTAGAAGCGTTCGAAGTGCGGTGTTGGCGAAAAATACAAAAAAAAAAAAAAAAGTTACATGGACAAACAAAACGAAAAATATAAATGTTCTTAAGATTATCAACGAAAACTTATATATAAGCGGAAGAAGATACAGTTGGATAGGACATATTATAAAGAATAAAAAATATTTAATAAGAGTAATCGAAGGACGAGTAAGTGGAAAAAGATCACGGTGAAGACCGAGGCAAAAATACATCACCCGAATAATGGAAGATGCAAATACGTACGAGGAATTGAAAAGGCGAAAACCAGATACTTGAAAGTAAAGTGCTCTACCATGTTGACGACCAAACCAATCGGAAAATTGAGGAACGAAGAAGATTAATTTTTAATCGGCGCAGCTTATTTAAGAATTTTAACGCGGACACGTCCTGTATGCGAGATTCATTCTAAAATTTTTTCATTTTCACGAAAAGTATCTTATTGATGACGTTTTCAGCGGCTATATACTTTTGTCATATAACGCGACGTAATGAAGATCACTCGTGTTTGATAGTTTATTGTGTTTTACCAGGCTACATGCGCGGAAACATCAAGAAACGTATCAACGCGTTTTTAAAATACGCTAACGTTTATTGCCTCGTAATGCGAAGAAGAATTACTTACATTATTTATCATCATTAGTACAATCCTGAAATTGTTCCATTGTCATGGTGGTAAGTTTCAGTTTTTCCTGAACTTCCGCAGCTCTTTTCAATCCATCTTAGTTCTTTAGTCTTTTAAGCGGTTTATTATGGTTCTTGGTTTTTTATTTTTCCTCGACTTTTAAGAATATTTCGAGGTAATCCCCCATGCCGAAGTATGTAATAACAACATTTTCTCTTCAATTTGCCCGTTTTAAAATTATTTTTCTAGCCAGCTTCCTTTTAATTTTCCTCCAAGCCGAAATCTCGAACGCTTGTAACTTATTCATATTCACTTTATTTAATGTCCAGGTTTCAGCATTTTTATAGTTGGATCACACGTACATCTTCGATATTCTTTCTGCGAGCTTCGATGGTACTTTTTCTTAATGTGCCTCGTTTTCCTCGAAAATCACATTTTGTTAGTCGAATTCCATAATTAATTTCAGTATTACTATAAAGATTAAACTTATGGACTTTCTATTTCTCCATCAATTTTTATACACAATAATGGGCTCTGTTTCACTCCAATCATCATTGCTTTTGTGTTTTTTCCATATTTATTTCCGCAAGTTTACATCATTTAAACGTCGTATCATCTTTTGAAGTATATACGCAATCGAGTATTACCTAATCATCCGCTCATACATGCATTTTATAATTTTTCTCCTAGTTAGTGCTTTCAAATGCTTGCTTAACTTTTAACTATAGATGAACATTAAAAAGATACGACGGCAACAAACGTACTTACTTCTGTTTATGTCGTCATAAATGTTTATTACAGCTTTTTGACGTTCGTATAGATTATGTATAAGCCTCGGTAGACTTTGAACACATCGTATTTCTTCCAACGTTCTTTATGAAATATAGTCAATAAAGCAAACAGATAAACATCGTCGTTTACACTTACTCCGTAAGAATTACATTCGGTGTAGCTTTGTTGAACCGAGATTATCACCGTTGTACGGTGCTGCTCCGTCCATTTGACTTCTCGGTATACTTCCGAAACTAGTTTAAAAACTTCCAGTTTTTTTTTTTTTCAATATAATTGTGGAAATTTGCACATTCTTAAAACATTCGGATACTAGGGAACATTCGGGATAGATTTTTTTTTAGATTATTTTCCTTATTTAGGAATTGATATAGCCGGAACGAAGAAGTGAGAACCTCGTGAAAAATACTAATGAATACTAGCATTGTACCAACGTCAATAAGATTGATACGACCGGAAGTTTATAATTAACTTTATTGAAAAATGGATATTACTAACGAAAGTATCGCTTGCATAATCTTTTATCGTTCTGACATCGTGTGAAATGTCAATTTTCGTTTCATCGGATAAACCAAAAATTCGACTACATTCGATAACTTTATCAACCCCACACATACGCTTCTTCTTTAATATATTTATCTCCGCATTGGATGAATCACGTGCGATTGTACAGGATATTCACTATTTAATCTTATCGCGTTTCGAAATCTATTTTCATTTCATTAAAATATTTTAAATTTGTATCTATTCGACGAATATGCCGAGAGCCCCGTGTCTGAATATACGATTCTGTTCGTAGGACGTTGAAAAATTCAGCGTAATAATCTAAGCATCATAACGACGCGCTCTCTGATCGACAAATATATCTTATTATATATATATTTGGATGTGTTGGAGAGTAGTGACTTTACGAATTAGCGAAACGAAATAAAAATTAATCACGATAAAAGTTATTTTATTAATGCAAAGCTTTTCGACACTAACGTCATTTTCAAGCATATACGAAAAAGTTACTAATACTAATAAAATTCAATCTGTTAAATTATATCCAGCTTTCCGTATGTGTAAGTAAAAATATTGAAAGTCTTATAAGTTTATTTTTTTATATATTATATATAGAGATAAATTTAATTAAATATAGGAATCTAATCGAATAATCCCGGATTTCGGATTAACCAGGATTAGATTAGATATTCGATCTAGCGTACACAAACACACACACTCAATCGACTATTATTTGCAGGTGGATTCCGAGAAGTAGCAGCGTCTTTTTCGATTATACGTAACGTTTACAATCTCGGTATATACAATAAAGATTCTCAAGTGAAAATTGCCAGCGCGATGAAAGTACTTATGATGATCTTAATCATTTACGGCCATTCGTTGCTCTATTTGCTCGGCTATCCGCATTTCTATCCGCAACATTTAGAAGAGGTAATTACGTTTACACGTACTTATACGATAATAATAACAATTTAATAATAACAACAATGATAATAATTTGAAGAATGTGGAATGTAGTGATTTTTGTTAAAATAAACAACAAAACGGAAAGTGTCAGATTGTTTTATTAATACTGTTTGCTGATTTTTTTCCGAATTGTAATCTTATTTTTCATTTTATATTTTTATCTTTTTAAATATTCACTCGATAATGGCCTAACAGCTGAAAAGTTTTCCGAGTTTTCAAAAAGAGGAAACTTTTAGCGGTTTTAACTTCTTTTTTTTTTTGTTTATAATAATAATAATAATGATAAAATCTTAGTTTCTTCTACTATGTTTACATATAGTATTGATAAAGTATTTAAATAATCGTAGGAATTAAACCCTACAAGGAACAAAGACCTCTCGTACGAAATTAAAAAACCGGCATTCAACTCCTAAATGCGCCCACGTCGTTCGGTCCACATTCCACGTCCAATCTGTCACTTAGTGTTTAACAGTATTATTCGGTTTTGCGATTTATCTTTTCTCGTTTATATTCGATATATATTTTTTATTACAAGTGTTCTGTAATTTTTGGAGTGAAACTTCTATTTGCGCGTTGTATATGAGAAGTTAACCCGAAAAACAAGCGAACGAGCGAAATACATAGGCTGAACGAAAATAACGGACGGATATATATAATATATATATATATATATATCCCGTTGGAATGTACCTCCACTACCAACACCCATCTGTCAAAATACGTTTTGTTGCGTTAGGCGCGTCGTAAGCCCAGCAGCAACTGCAAAGGTAGTATTCTTTGTGTTATCTTTGCAAATTCTTATTGTGCTTATTATGCGTTGATTCATAAATTACCGAAAAATAAACTTTATTAATAAAATAATAATAAAATATAAATTTGATTATTGATTTCATGTTTTATACCTTATGCTGTATTGAAAAAAAAAGTGAACCTAAAACGAATTTTTGGAAACGTCTTCAAATTTCACTTCTTCCCTGAGCCTCAAGGCATAAATGTTTTTTTTTACAGATAACTTCTCACCCCATATATATATATATATATCCTTGTTTCACTGCGTAGTGGCTAATTGAGAGGGAACACTTCGCTCATCAGTTATTATTATAATAAGAGTAATCCAAGACGCAAACCACTGATCGAAATTGGGTAACCAGCATACGACTGGTACAGGTTGAAATATAAAAATAACGCATATTACATTTGTGTTTCTATGCAACGTATATTAGTGCACATACGTAAAGTACGATGCTTTCAACGAGCTCTAGTAATCGTGCGATGGTCATCGGATATTGGAACGATACGTTATTTCGAATGTCGAAAATTTCTCAAAAGGATAAATCCGCTATTTTTTGCAAATGACTCACAATACGACAATAACCTTTTCGACCCAGAGACGTTATGCTAACTTCACTGTATAGTTGCTCGCTCGCTTGCTCATTAACGTGGAAGTACTTACCAACTCGTAAATTTCCTTATCAGTTCCTTAATTAATCTGTTCCGGAATAAGGGCTTAATTTTCATTTTATTTTTAAACTACAACGCAACAATGTTTACGTTCAGTTCAGATATATGTATATATATATATATATATATATATATGTTGTTTTGGTGTTTTTCGTTAATTTCTTAGTTACTTTATTCATTCGACCGAAGATGCATTCACTGAAGGGATCCTTTCTTCATAAGTGTAAGGAATGCCGGTTTTTATTTCGGGGTGGTCTGGTATTGATAGGAATTTATTTGTGAAAAGTTGTAACAATATTAATTTTTTATTTAAAAAAAAAAAAAAAAACGTGGAAACGCGGAAACCGCGCCACGACGACCTTGCCGTATCGAACGATAATTAACTTTTGGCGCGACCTCGATTATTATCGGTCGTTTAATTACTTACAGTACACCTTTCGGGCAACATGTGTCTCGAACACGTGCTAAGCGTTTATCATTATTATTATAAGTATATTATTATTATTATTATTATTATTATTGTTATCAGTAGCAGTGGTATTATGAGAAATATATAAACAGTGAATCGATGAGCGGAGAAACATGCAAAGAACTGAACACATGGTTAATTAGTAATATATATATATATATATATATATGTAATAGTGCTAATCAACCATGTGTGTGCGACTGATTTTTTTTAGTTCATTTAGACCCCAAATATTATCCAGAAGGTAACTTCAAATTTGCATATCTCGTTTTTTCACATATTATAACAAGTGAAAAATTAGTTATCAATCCATCAAAAACCGAAAATCCATTTTCTTTACACGTAGACGACTAAAATTGTCAAATAATCCGATTTGATCACACCAAATTCGATATTTAGGCGTTGTTTTTGACAACAAACTTAACTCTCCTAAACACATTAACTATATTAATACAAATGCTAATAAATCCATCTGTTACATATATCCACTGTTTAATAATTCCTTAATAACATACGCGATAAATTTATTATTTATAAAACGTTAATATGTCCGGTATTTACTTACGTTTGGTATTCGATATCGAAGAACGCCAGTTGTAACAAATTGCAGCTCATTTAGAACAGGTGCCTTAGGTGCATACTATTAAATGTACCTCGTTATACTAGAATATACGCGTAATATTTCGAAATTACATCGTGTTTAACGTATCGTTTAAATTTTTCGAAGATTGCCGTATAAGCGGTAATGAGCTTATCTCATTAATAGGTAATTCTAGGCAACTAATATTTATATATATATATATATAAAATATATAGATGTATTAAACATAATTTATTGTAATGAGCCATTCGCTTATTAATATTGTTCTTATTATTAGTGCGATGTTATATTCATTATTTTCATATTTAATCGCCGGTTTCAACTTTATGTAACTATTACGCTCGCTTTGTTTTTTTCATTTTTCACCAGCGTTGTAATAGCTGTGTGCATTTTTTATTTGCTACCTTAATTAATTAATTAATTGCGTAAACTATCGTATTGAGGCGATATATTTATAAATGATGTGTTCTTTTTAATAATTTAATAAAACATTTATTTATTTTATACATATATATATATATATATATATATATATATATATATATATATAATATGTAACTATACTTTATATGACAGTCTGAGAAGAATTATTCTAAGCAAATCAGCATTACGAACATCACTTCTGGTTCAAATGTTAGACACTATTGAAATACCATTCAATAAGAATTGATCGCAAATTTACTTTTAAATTTACTCTACGGTTAAAGTTTTACAAACCAAATATCGAAGGTCTAAATGAACAAATTATATCGTACGAAGATTTAACGCGGCCTCTATGTGGATATGTTGCACGCTCTTGCGTAAATTAACCCATACTAAAGAAAATAATGGAATAAAAAATAAAATTGTTATTAAATATCTTCTCTCTATAGGACTGCGTCTTCCACAGGTGTCGACGTTATTAGTAACATATTACCATTAGATCTGCATGTAATTGGTCGGGTAATTGCTTCGAAATTTAGATTAGCTGATGATGGCATTAATTTTCTTAACAACACAAAATAGTTAAAAAATGAAGCCATACAATTTGAACGATATCACTCCTGTACAATAACGAAAAAGTATATTAAGCAGACGTTAATAAATGTACGGCATCGAAGATGAAATAAAACTGGCAGGTAAACATGCATTGTCTCCCCAAGCATTGAAGTAAAATGAGCAAACTTTTTATAAATTACTTTACATCTCAACCACCGAGTATAAATGGAATATCTAGAGCAAATATCTTCGCAGATTCCAGATGAACAGTGAAACATTAAACGTTTCGTGATTTTATGACTTGTGACTAGTATATAAAATCAAACTTGACAATTCCTCAGTGATTAAAAAAATATATAAAAGCTGTCCTAGCATTTAAGGAAAATGTCGTGCAAAGAAAATACTTATATAACTGGTTAAGGGCAGTAGGAATACAAAACGAGTCCAATTCAAACGTTGTGCGATAAATTAGAATCTTACCTCGGAAATGTAGGTTGAATTATCTGCTTTCGCTCATATATACTTTTATATTATATATATGTATATATATATGTGTGTGTATATATATGTGTATGTGGCGAGTACCATAAGTAATGAGACTGTCGCTATAAAATCAATACCATATTTATGAAGTTTAAAGAGTATGTTGGTACAACCTTCCGTTTTGATCCTACCGAGTTTTTCAAGTCTATGGTCTCATTTTTCACAGTATTATCTGCAACAATCAACACTTAGTTTTTGGAAGAAAAATTGCTCCGGTGCTTAGCCACCAACCTACGCGCTAGATATAATTCCCCCTCCGCCAGTTTTCTGTTCCGTAAGCTAATTATGGAGTTTAAAGGCGACCACTTTGGGGGCTGTGACGAGGACATTCAAGTAAATTCCGAAAGATAGTTTTTCAAAGGTCACGACATAGTCAGAAGAACGTGCAAACACGTGTATAGAATGTACTGTAGACCACTTTGAACAAAAAGTTTGTTGAAAAAATGTTTGTAATTGTTTTTACGCGTTCTATAGTGATAGCCTCATTATTTCTGCAACGCATGTGTGTATGTATGTGTATATATGTTATTATTATTATTATTATTAGCCATAAACATAAATACTATAATCTATATTTATTAACATAAAATAAAATAATCTTTAACATATGTTTTAGCCCTGAAAACGGGCAAATGCCTCCCTCAACTAACCTGTCGCAAACCACCCTTTGATACTGCTTATGTCTTAACATTTTAGTGAAATCATCGTCCCGTTTGATTTCAGGTCTTCCCTTTTTCCTTTTCTCATAAATAATCCAATCTGTTATTGTTTTTAATCCATCTTCCAGAATCCATTCTCGCAACATGACCTGCCCAATCCCATTTCTTCCTTCTTATTACCCAGTTGAAGTTATAATTGACTTTTAATTTAGCTTTAATTATTTTCATATTATATCCATTAATCTAACTTCCATCATTGATCTTTCTATTGCATTTTGGCAAGTCAAAATTTTGTTTCGGGTAATATTCGAATTTGACCATGTTTGACATCCATAAGTTAGGGTAGGTACAACGCATAGGTTTAAAATTTCTCCTTTCAGTCTATTACTGTTTAATTTTTATAAGCGAGTATGTAATTTAATTATAAAATCGGTATACTTGTGATGATTATATATACTTATGTTAAATTATAAATTAAGAATACACATATTTCATAACACATTTATTTTCATATTCGATAAGTAAATGGGAACCAGTATTTCAAATTTTGAAAAGAATGAAACAATAAACGATGTATTAGAAAATATAAAATACTCGAACGTGAATATGTTTAAATTATCCCGCATATATTTAGACTAGTATTTACATTCTCATCTATTCCGGACGCATACACACATACACGGTTGTTGAGGACTATGTTTGTCGTTTGAGAACACTTAACACCGAACCGTCATATACATAATAAATCTTAGTTTTTCTTTCAATGTAACACACGCACAAATAATTTTAAGCACGTTGATTTCCCGCTCTTTTATATAAAATTTCTAAAATATATTTGTTCCATTGAATTTGAGAACACAAAAAAAAGATAGTAGCAGACGGTTAGTACAAATAAAACGAAATGTACGTTGCTCAAACGAATGGGGTGACCTAGATGCTGGTCTTCCTTTTGCAATGCGCAATTCTTACTTCTATAATATCTATCAGTACGGCATCATATTTTAACACATGCCCTATCCATTTTATTTTGGCCGTTTTCGAGAGTGACGTCTTGTAATTCGGTTAAAAATTTTTTCATTTCGAATTTTATTAACCTTCGAATTTTTTTTTTGTAACACACGTTACTATATTCTTTTGAATATATTGACATAATGGAAATAATATTGGATCAGGTAGTGCAAGGTTTGCAGAATGAACGAAAACTTAAGGTCTAAGAGTGGACTGATATCGGCTAATTGAGTAGTAATATGGTATGTATACATGTATGCATATATACACAGTATACAATACATATATCTGAGGTAATTTATATATATATATATATATATATATATATATATATATATATATATATATATAATGTTGATTTATTGGAGAGTAGTGATTTTATGAATTAACAAAACAAAAACAAAATTAATCACTGTAAAAATTATTTTATTAACGCAAAGCTTTTCGACAATCACGTCATTTTCAAGCATATAAAAAAAACATTACCTTGACACAATTTTTGTCTATATATTTTATGCCTTTATTAAGAATATTCAAATCCTCTTTTGTTAAATTTATATCAGATATAAATTAATTACTCCGTCATGGAACTTAGGATATTGATGTTTGCTCCGAGGACATTGTTTATCAATTAAATTCTTGAGTTTGTTGTTAACTAATATGTTCTTTTGTTTTCTGTTTAATGTATTTGTTTGCTAAATTTGACATTACTAAATTTATTACTTCATCTCTATAGTAATTTTTGATTTATTCTGTTGTCTTTCATTTTATTAAATAACTTAAGACGTTTTTTGTATATACGTGAAAATGACGCGATTATCGAAAAGCTTTCCGTTAATAAAATAATTTTTAAAGCGATCTTTATTTTTTAATTTTTTATATAATGTGGAATGTAGTGATTTTTTATAAAAAATCAATTGAAAATTAGTTAAATCACTAATATTTATTTTCTTAAGGAAAACACAAAATATTAGTGATTTAACTAATTTTCAATTGATCTTTATTTTGTTTTGGTAATTATGTATATATATATATATATATATATATATAATTTCACTTGTGTTACTCACATTTCCTGTAAGTATTACTGTGATATGTTTACATTATCCTGAGAAGTGACCCGAATACTACGCAATACAATAGTGATACTAAAAATGGAGTAGGACTTTTTTAGGCTAGAAATTATATTGTTTCACGAAACATATACGTCGAGCTGCGAGACTTATCGTGCTTTTTTTTTAACACTTTCAGTCATACATTATAAAATTTTGACACTAATTATAAATGTTATACAGCTGTTTATTATACAATACTGTTTCTTAAGTGAGCTGTAGATAGTTTTCGACGTATTTTTAGAAATACTTTTAAAATCGAGACATTTCATGTCAACCGGAAAATAAAAAATGTTGCGAGCATTAAATTTTCATGTCCCGTATAGTGGACACCGTGACTGTTAATTAGGTTTCGCTTCGTTTACTCGTAATGATCGTTCGGTTTATAATAATTAATTAACGTCATTCGTAAAATATGTCATACATGTCAGAGATTTAACGATTTACGAATTATATTGACCATATTTTTTACATTATTAATAAAATCTGAACTTTATTTAGTACTAGCTAGGTAAAATAAATTATCCGATGCATCCGATTAAGTCTATATTAAATTAGTCATTAGTATACGCATCAAATGGTATGCGAGTGAGGACACTTCCCAGTAGTAAACCGTTGCGTCGGTGTCGTCAGCGACTCCGCTTTCCTTGGTAGGAGACAAAGAATTTCCCACCTTCCAGCATACTGCGCAGTATCGTTATAAGCGTATAGTCTTTTGTAGTCTCGGTGACTTTTTTTTTAATAGCGGTCCATCGTTTACAGTGTCATAAGCGGCTGACAAATTAACAAAAACTGCTCCAGTAATTACCCTTTTATCAAATACGTTTTCTATATGTTGTGTTAAGTTTAACCCTCGACCGCTATATGACTTCCCTTTTGAAATCAGCCTGTTCGGGTATTAACTTTGACTCGAATAACTTCGTTATATTGCTAAACAGGGGAATAGTTCGGTAGCTTGCAGGATCTTCTGAATTCTTACCCGGTTTTAAAATGGCAATAACTTGTGTCATTTATCGTTCTTTTAAAAATTTCTTCGTTAATGCTTTTTTTGATTTTTAACACTCGTCTATATGCGCATAACTCAGACGCCTCGATACATTTGGTTCCGTATATTCAAAAAAAAAATATTCGGAGTATTCATTCTTTTTTGCATAGAGTAGTGTTAGACGCGAATGATCAGTCTGAAGCAACTGATTAAACAGGTTATGAGGCCTATTCCACCCAATTTGTCGTAAGAAACTTTAAATTTAATAATATAAGAAAGAAGATCGGCACACGAAGGTATAATCGATAATTAATTAATTGGGCGTAATGATCAGTAATGAGATTCGATACTATGGTAGATGCACTTGAAATGTATGTGTACCGTCGCATGTTCATGATATCGTACCGAGATCATGTCAAAAACGCCGAAGTCCTGCGTCGAACGTCCAAGAAAACCGAACTATTGCACACGACCCACTCTAGGAAACGCCGATACTTCGGTCACATAACACCCCCGGAAAAAGTACCTCCTACTTCAGCTTGTTCTAAATGGTCAAATAGAAGGCAGAAGAAGACCAGGAAGAAGGAGAACATTGTGGCTAGCTGACTTGTGGATATGGTCAAAAGAAGAATTACTGCAACATCCAAGCCAACAGTAGCTGAGATGATCGCCATCGATCGGAGAAGGCGTACAGAAGAAGAAGAAGAAATGGCTAGAAATCCGTAAAATTTTGATAAACATCCTAGCACGCTGTAGTGGAACAATATGATTGGAAAAGAGATAAATTTAAAAAAAAAAAAAACTTAAAAAAAATAATGCTCCTCGGAAAAAATGAATAAAAATTAAAATTATACGTAAATAATTACGCGCGTAATTAATACCGTCGTGAACTGAGAACTCGTTAACAACAGAATGTAATTACAAACGGTAACAACTCTATATATGATTAAGTTTACAATCGATCATACGTTTATGTTTTGGGTATATATAAGTTTACGTTGTCTCGAATCGTAATTTCCGGTGTTCGAGATAAATTGATTTTCAGGTAGCGAGGCGAGCAACATTAAGGATATAATCTCTTTAATAGCATAAAGCTACACGCGTATGAACTATTTTGTAGTATACCCGAGGACATTTAATATATGTGTGAAACAGTACGAGTAATTTATGATTCAGGTTAAGATAAAACTTCGAATTAATAAATATAGGCTAAATAGAAAACATAGCTTTTAAAACCGCGTAGTTTATACGGCTCTGTAAAGATTAATCTACGATTCGAAGTAATTCCCGAATAACGAACACAAAGTGTCCAATTAATGCTAGAGCATTATCTATTTGCAGCTCAGTGAGCAATAAAGGCCGCGTGTGACAATTTACGATAATATCCTAGTAGACGACACGTACTTAGCTGCAATTTATTCCGAAGAATTACATTGGGTGCAATATGCACAGAGCGTTACGTTTTACAACTTTAAAAGACCAAATAAGAACGTGGTACACTTCCTCGGGGTACATTCCAAGTTTTTTTTTCACGCGTATAGAGTCGCGTATGGTCGTATTAGAAAATACGTTACTAAGCTATCGATTACACGAACAAAATATTTAGGCGCCTTGTATCATTTTGTGTCAAATAGCTGATAAAACCGTCCAATATGCTCGTTGAAAAATTACGTGTTATACAATAATTGTGGCCACTTGTTTGTAGAATGTTCTGTATGGAAACCGAATTATATATTATACTTTTTTTTTCTGTGCACGTTTATTTAAATTACTGAGCAAACTGATAAGAGGTACATTAATATTATTTTTGACGAGCCTTTACTCGGTTTAGTAAGGGCTATGATTTTTGCAGTTTTCAGGTTTGAGGGTAATGTACAAAATTTTTATTATATTTGTAAATTCGAGTAAGCCTTTACAACTTTTTGTGACGCAGTTTTTCAATAACGGTGAGAGAAATATCATGTCCGGCGATATATTCCGGGTTTATTTATATGTTTACGAAAATTACCTTCAGGCGAATTGCGTCTGCATCATGAAATCAGTTCACGGTAGACAAATATTTTTTAAAAACAAATTCAATTTTATTATTCTTTATATTTCGATTTTATGTTAATTTCGGCCCTAAGTTTATTATCGCAATATCCATTAACATTCGAGTCATAAACAAGTGGAAGGACAGCATATAAACTGTTTGCAAACTCTCCATTGACTATTATTTTTAGGCGGAATATTTAGAAGGCGAGAATTTTAAATTTACCATCTTCTTCTTATTATTATTATCAAGTATCAATGTATATTGTAATGTATAAAATAAATGCAGACGTAACTAGCATTTGAAAACCTTGCAATTTGTGTTACGAAACAAAATTAATGTATTTTCGAAATGAAACTTCTATTGGCGCGTTGTATATAGGGAGTTAACCGTCAAACGAGCGAGCGAGCCGATTCGTATTCTTTCTACTACGGATGCGCGCACGGCAATCCATTATTTCATTCAAATCCTCGCTGCACAAAGGATGTATGTGTGTCCCGTAGATTTGAGAACGAAAACATTTAAATCATCGCCGCAAAAGTTTAGCATAGCGGACACCTTTTCTTTGTGAAATTTGTACACAATCGCGAGTTTATTAAATAAGCGCCTTTTCATTTTCTATAAATGTACATTATGTTTAATATATTGAATTAAAACTTACGTTCTATCATATTCGATTTTATATCGTCTTTAAGTTTCACTTCTTTCAACTTTTTTCCATATATCAAGCCGAGAAAAAGGTAAATGGTTACACTGATTGTAGGATAAAAGTGTCCGATGACGGATTTGACTTATTTCAGAGATCGTTCGTTTTATTTTATCCGCGTTTAAATATTTTATTAATTACAGATAAAAAGAAAAAGGTAAATTTTAAGCGTTTATTTTTCAAATTACAGGTATATCGCAGGGGAGCGGATATCGCGTTAGTAAATACGAACATAGTGGATGTTTTTTTCACCATCAGCGGTTTCATTACGTTTTATTACGGTTTTCAACCCATGAAAATTGGCGGAATTATTTATCTAATACTGAGCATCGTGTTCAGATACATCAGGTTTGTTGTGTATCTCGTTTTAAGAAAGAGAAGTCGCTAAACTTCGACCACAAAACCAATTTCATTTTTTTCGGCTTCCGTTCGTATTCAAACCAGTTCGATACACACACAATTCTTATACCTGCGTAACGATCTCTTAGCTAATTAATCCCTTACTTACTCTATTCCGTTTACGCATAAACACATATATATATATATATATATATATATATATATATATATATATATCGTAGATTAAATAGTTTATTTAGGGTAAAGGATAAAATTGTGAAATATGGCCCCAAAGGAGAGGTACGTAGAAGAATAGCTTGGAAAAAGTTTCATTTTCAATCAATTTAAAAGTTCATTTGGGATTATCGCGATAAGTGATAGTTGTGCGGTTCCAACTAAAATGGAAGCGAAAATTAGATCGAATAGTCGGAATAGGATAGAGTAGGATCGAAAATACTTATCAGAGGAAAATTTAAACATAGAATTGTTGTAAGATTGAGGGATAATAGGTGGATATATAGGATAAAAAGTTGGTATATTAGGAATAAAAGAACAAGAGGTAGGTAATTTTTTAGACGTTATGTGTAATAAACGATACGAGAGAATTATCCAGGACTGCAGAGAATGCGCAATAGATTGCTGGCCGATTTGAAACTGTTGTCCATATTCTCTATGAGTGTCCTGTCCATCAATTTTATCACATAACTCGGCTTTCATCTCTCAAATTCTGAAACGCACTAAACTCTTCTCATTATAATCATTGTATTTGGACTTAAAAAACTGCGTAATTCACAGTTTGCGCATAATAAACGTGGTTTCATTTTGTTTCTTTTTGAATGTACACACCACCGCTCTTACTACTAGGCACGCACGTCTAAATGTTCCTGAGAATGTACACGTTTGAATGTATATATCGACTTAATTGCGCATTGTAAACACGTGCGTGCTTGTGGATGCGTACATGCTGGAGTACATGTTTTTGTATACTTATGGTGGATTTTGCGCATTGATTTATGTATATAAAATTATCTATATATATATTATACACTTGTATAACTTCAAACTCGCGCATATGCGTGAATGTTTGCAGTAAGTATACATTCCACAGCTTCTGATATCTTCCGCGAAGAAGAAGTTAGATGTTCTATAAAGAACCTAAAATCTAGCAAAGCAGCTGGACCAGATATAATACAGGGTGACTTATTGAAAGTATGTCAAAACGACCATATAAAATCTTTAGTTAAATTTTTCAACTCGCTGCTGTCGTCAGGCACTCTACCATCAGATCGGTTGGAGCCTGTTTTCATTGCACTACCAAAGAAGTATAATGCTATACTGATTGCAATGAATATCGTACAATAAGCTTTATGCCACATATCTTGAAGATCTTCCTCAAAGTAATTCACAGCTGAATTGATGAAAATTTTTTTTTTTTATTGTAATTGTTAATATAATACAATCTTATCTAAGAGATAAATAAGTATTAATTATAAAATAGAACCCATAACTTTAGATATTTATATATATGTACAGTTTACGAACTATAAACTAATAAGCCGTGCGATATTATTCACTAAAGGTGTATTAAATCTAACTATTATAAATCATGTGGTTTTGTTCGTTGAAGGCGTCTTAATTCACAATTCCGATTGATTAAATCTGATGCTTCAGGATTTGGATGTTGGTGAAGTCGGTTTGTATGTTTCTTTGCGAAGCAGCGAATTACATCGTCGACCCACGGAATGTTTAAGTCCGAATGTATGTCACGATTTCGTTGGTACCAGTGAGCCGCTGTGATAGTCCGCAAACAGCTGTTTTGAGCTCGCTGAATAATCAAACGATTGCTCTGCTTTGTACAGCCCCATAGCTGGATGCCGTATGTCCAGATCGGCTTAATCAGCTGGTTATATATTAAAACTTTGTTAAATAAACTGAGTTTTGAATACCGCCCTACCACCCAGTCTATTTCCCGTAACTTATGAAAAATTTGTTTTCTTTTCATCTTGACATGCACCTTCCAGTTCAGACGTGAGTCTAGATGCATGCCAAGGTACTTGGCTGAATCTACCTTGGGGACTGTAATGCCATCAATATATACTGGTAAATAGGTATATCGTCTGAGAGTGAATATGACATGAGCTGATTTCTGGTGATTAACTAAGATTTTCCAAACACGCATCCATTTACTAATTTTGTGTATGGCTCGTTGCAGGTTAGTTGTTGCACTTTCTATTGTATCACCAACTGACAGAATAGCAGTATCATCAGCAAATGTGGCAATATAAGTTTCTGTAGTTGGCGGTATATCTGCTGTGTATAACAGGTACAAAGTAGGTCCAAGGACGCTACCTTGTGGCACTCCTGCCTTTATTGGATACGGTAACGATATAGCCTCTGCCAGAGAGACCTGAAAGCTTCTCTCTGCAAGGTAAGATTCGAGTAATTGACACATATTTCTTGGAAGGATTGTACTAATTTTGTAAATTAGTCCTTCATGCCATACCTTGTCGAAGGCTTGCGATATGTCTAAAAACACTGTTGCACAATATTTCTTTTCCTCCATAGCACGTTCAATGGTCGCAGTTACGCGATGTAACTGATCGATCGTAGAGTGCTTATCCCTAAATCCAAATTGATGATTCGGAAGAGCAACAAGGGGCTTTAATCGTTTCAACAGCAGTTTTTCAAATAATTTAGATATAGACGGCAAAAGTGAAATTGGCCTATATGATGTCATATGTTCTAACGGTTTTCCTGGTTTTGGAATCATAATGACTTGCGCGATTTTGAAACGTTTAGGAATGTGCCTCAACCTGAAGCATGTGTTGAATAGATACGTTAGCATGATGGTCCCCTTACGAGAAAGTTGTTTAAGAACTGCTAGCGAAATGTTGTCTATACCAGGTGCTTTCTTTGGATTTATGTTTGTATCGATTTTCATGACTACTTCATATGGAGTAATGGGTTTTATTACGATGTCTGGTTCGTATCTTCTAGATAAATTTATGCTCGTCTGTATAACGTGAGGCTGAAAAACTGACGCGAGATATTGCGCAAACAGTTCAGCTTTCTCATCCTCTTTTCGTATCCATTGTCCATTATCATTTCGAATTGGAGCTATCTGAACTTGTGGTCGCTTAAAATGCCTTGTTGCTTTCCATAAGGAATAATCTTTATTTGCGTCCGCACTCAAGTTTTTTAAGAATTCTGAAACGTTATTCTGTTTGAATTTAGAAAGTAATCGATTGAGCATGTTACTTTTTCGATTAAAATTTGTTTTATCCATAGGATTCCTTGATTGATGCCAAACTTTGCGAGCCTTCCTTCGTTCTTTAATTAGTTCCCTTATTTTAAGAGGATAATTAACCTCCATTGGCAGCTGGTTCTGAACAGCTAGAGTGGAATAGTGGGCAGCTTCTTTAACTGAATCGATAAAATCTTGTGCTGCTACTTCCAGTTCTTGTATTGTTTTAAGGCGAATGCTAAGTTCAATTAAAGAGTCAAGTTTATCTCTAAACTGGTCCCAATTTGTAGATCTGTTTGTAAGAGTAGTTCGAACTCTGTTTGTGCTAACAACGGAACTAATTGTCATCAAGACTGGAGTGTGGTCAGATGATAAGTCCATTATGCCTCTAACGTTTAAATATGTAGGTGTAACTCCTTTGGTAATGAAAAAATCGAGAAGGTCAGGCACCTTACTCTGATCTGTAGGCCAATAGGTTGGTCTGCGTGAAGAATAAAATTCACAACCACATAAATTGATAGCATGAAGAAGTTCGAAGCCTTTTTTTGGCGTTACTATACGAGATCCCCATATTGTATGTTTTACATTATAGTCTCCTCCAATGATGAAATGCGGCCCAAGTCGATTGTAAATATTTATTATTTGTTTTTTCTCAAAATTAGTTCTTGATGGTCTGTATGCGGCTGCAAGGTTAAAGTCAACCCCATTAAGGTTGATACTTATAACTTTCAGGAACAATTCAAATTCTTGAGCACGCTGACTCAAGCCATTGGCATTCCAAGTGACGATTTGAAGAAATTTGTTCGTCATTTTTATTGATGAAAAATGTAAAAAAAAAAACGCTAGTGAAAATCAATTTGGATTTAGAAAGGGTTATGGAACACGAGAAGCAATATATTCACTTTTTGCACTATCACACACTTTACCGCTGCTTCATTGATTATAGCAAGACATTCAACTGCATGAAACGTGACAAATTAATTGAAATTTTGGAGGCGATTGGAATAGACTGGAAAATTAGAAGATTAACAAGGAAACTTTACTGGAATCAGACTGCAAAAGTCAGAAGCGAAAATATTGAATCAGAAGAAACACCAATTAAGAAAGGTGTGCGACAAGGTTGACTCTTTAATATATGTTCAGAAGTAATTTTCAAACGATAGTATCGAAAACCGCGTCATATTTCATACATAAGATATGCAGACGATACAGTTCTAATCTCAGATAACATTGATAAGTTACAAGAAATGGTTGGTCGAGTCACCGCAATAAGCAAAAGTATACGGCTTCGAAATAAATGTAAACAAAACAGAATGGTTAGCAATACGTAGAAAGAGCGATACCTGAACCATAGAAAAATTTGAATTAACAGTAAATGGTCAAGTCATAAAGTTCATAAATTTCAATATTTCGGAACCTGGTTTCATGAAGAAACCGATCAATCGATCGAGATACGATCACGCATAGAAAAAGCGAGGAAGACATTTTTAAATATGAATAATCTGATGACCCGGAGAGACATTAACCTGCAGTTAAGACTACGGCTGATGTTACGTACGACCGGTACTACTCTACGGTATGGAAAGCTGGATTCTCACATACACATTTGAAAAGAAAATCGAAGCGCTGGAGATGTATATATATATCGCCGTATTTTGAAGATTTCATACAGAAACCATCAATACAGATGTGCTGCGAAAAATATCAAATGGAACTCCTATTATACGCTCCAGAAAATTAAAATATTACTATCATATAAATTAGACATCCGGAAAAAAGGTATTATTTATCCGACAAAGAACAGCTATTATGTTGATCGCCAAACTTCGGTCGGAGATGGCATAAAAAGAAGAAGATACATTAGTAAATATTTTAATTACGTTCAAATCGATTTTAATTCGTTCGATATTTGATTATTATTAATATTACTATTACTATCGTTCCTGTTGTTATTATTATTAGTATTATTATTAATTAGACTGGAAAAAAGTGGGTAATTTTTATTAGAAGAATTATTAATTCGATAAATTGCAATTCTCGCACCGACACTGTACGCGCGTGTGTGTGTGTGTGTGTAAATCGATGGTGTCGAAGGTAATTTTAACGAATTTTTACGAATAAACCGGTTCGTAAAAATTTATTATAAGCCAGCGATAAATTTTAACAATTTTTTTCCCGGAATTTTAGATTAATGCCGGTTTTCGCTGTAGTTATCGGTTACGTAACGTTCATACTGCCTTACACGAGCGACGGTCCGATTTGGAAAGCACGCGTCATGCCGGAAGTGGAAAATTGTCGGCAAAACTGGTGGACTGACTTGTTGTTGATTAACAATTTCCAAAATGTCAACAAATCGGTAAATAATTGTTTGTTTTTTTAACGAATTTTACACTTTTACGAACCCTTTCGTGAGAACGAAATGCCCAAAATCAACCGGTGACGGGGTAATATTCGTTCTTAAACCGAAACGTATAGATCACGGTAGACGTCTATAGCCGGTATTCTCGAAAAATGTAAATAGAAAAATCCGTCGTCCTCGAATAGATTAAATTAAATAAGTAAAATTCGATTAACGAATGAAATTTCAAGTTACGCAGAATTTATATATATATATTTATATAAATATACGTATAATTATCGCTTGCTCCCGGAAACAGTCTGACCAGAATAAAATTTAAAAAATTTCGTACCGTGTTAATAAAACGCCTGCAACGCCAATTTCGAAATACGCGAGTACGAAAAAATTGTAGAAATCGTCGTCAAATCGATTAAACAATTTAAACCGGACTAATTAAAATCCGATTAACGAATAAAAGTTATATTTCTGCGAAATTTCTGTATATATACACATACACTCACACATTTTATATATATATATAGGTATATATATATATGCACATATACATACATTATATATTAGCGTAAACAGCTTGACCAGGCGAAATTTTAAACAATTTAATGAAATCTAACTGGAACCGGTTCAACAAAAATGTAAAGAACGCAATAAGAATCGATAAGCACACGTATTCTGTATGTTAAGTGTGAGTGGGAGTTTACCTTGTGCATTGTAAAATAAAAGTTTGATATTTGAAAAGCAATATTTTACCAAAAACTAGTCGAACAAGTTCAAACGACGTACATTATATTAAATACGTTTAAAAATACGTACAGAACATTTTCACTTTCGGTCAAGTATGTAAAACTTTTTTCATAACGAGCTTCCGCGTAATAAATTACTTAATGGGGAATAATTAATAGAAGACGTAAACTTATTATCATTTGTCTCAGTATCTTCTTCTGTAATTCCCGAAGGAATGTCGTGAGATACAGCATCTTCAATTTCTTTCCGCCACTCTGTCCGATTTGCAGCAGTAAGTCTGTAATTTAAAATGTTCCCGATGGTGTCCGTCCATCTTGATGTTTATGCATGTGTCCTTTGCTTTTTCCCGATTTATCGGTATTTTTATAAAAATATTTACTCGTTGACGAAATTATCCGTCCGATTTTCTTAGTATAAAACTCTAAATGATCTAATTACTTTACGTTAAGATATTTCGACGATAACCACGTGATGTTTTTATTTAAGTTGTTTCTAACCACGCGAACTTACCCCAGTTAGATGTCAGTACGCATTCGGCTAGTCTTCGATTTTATTCCATTTAATTTTGTAGCTTCTTCTTGTCAGAACACGGCGTACATCCAAATGTTTTATACTTTTCGTTCTCCCTGATTTTATGATTTCGTCAATTTTCTCGTTTTTAAAGCTCGAGTCTTTCCTTCTCCCCCGCATAGTCTGTTCTCACGAACGGTAACTATCCCTTCTTGTCTTATTTCATGTATTCTTTTCGCTTTCTTCTCTCGATATCTTCGACGATGTTCATTTTTCTATACCTCTGAATTCGTTACTTTTATATCCGTCATATTCTTCTAATATCAATCATCTAGCTGCCGATTTCGACGAGATAACAGCGTACAGTTACGACGTCTTAAAAAAGAGCCTACACAAGTAGAACTGTTTAACCGGTTTTAATTCAGCGCATGCTCCGATTAATAAGTTCGTCAAATGAAGAATAGCGGTCATTTTTAATAACACTCGTAAATTTCTAAACACGGCCGCTATGCATTAACCGCTTAAGATGGATCGTATTAATAAAAAAACAAAAGTTCAAACTACGTGATTTGTTATTTTTCTCTAGTGCGTGCTAATCAGTTGGTACATAACCGACGATATGTTACTTTGCATGTTGGCTTCCGTACTGATTTACGTTATCGTTAAAAAACCGAAATTCGGATTGTTCCTAACCATAACGGTATTCTTAGCGTCCATCGTAGTTACGTATAGCGTCACGTACATCCATAAATACGGCGGTTTGCTTAAATTATACATGAAGTTAGTATTTATTTCATTTATATTATTATTATTATTATTATTATTATTATTATTATTAGCTAAAACTGGAAGCATAACTACTGTAGAACGTTCCTGATATGGTTCAGAATGATTAGTTTAATATTACATCTACTTTTTTAACATGGCCGGTATTGCACCAAACTGATGAACAATATTTGGCTGCTGAGTACACAAGTGCCGAGGAAGAAATTCTGTTCTGCCATCAGCATAGTCGAAACTGCGAGTCTTCTAATGAGATTTATACGTGTTTTTAACTTTTTAGATAAAACTATTAGATACTCATTATATATGATAAGGTGCGATCTAATGTCACGCCTAAGAACTTTGAAGATTTTGTATCTGCTAGTTCTACACCTTCAAATTTCGCCACAGGTTCGATTTTTGCCAGTCGGTTGTTGAGGTGGAAAAAAACGCTATCATTATTAGCGTATGAAAGAGTTTAATAAATGGAAAATAACGTGGGAAAGGAATTTAGAACATGTAACAAATTCCAATTTGAAATTGAAAGAACGGATTTATCTAGGAAACTGTGGAAGACACTCGATAGAATTAGGACCGGACAGTGAAGATGCGGATATCTAATGCAAAAATGGGGGTATAAGGACAACTGCCTCGTACCAGTGCACTAAGACAAACAATGCAGCGTATATTAGAAGACTGTAATGAATTTACACCTTTTAACATTAGGGATGTTCACAATCTTAACGACCGATTCATAGACTGGCTAAGAAATTTAAAGTTAGACACTTATGATGGGAATTTTGTGTAATCATATAGTACAGACGATTACGCGATAAGGAGATTATTATCGTTTTATTGTTATTAATTGCCATTTTTTTTTTTTTAATATCTATACAAATTGCAATCTGGCTGATGTAGCCAATAAGCAAATGGAATGTAGGCTATGACAGGATGGGAGATGTCATTCAACAACGACACTCCGAACTACCTCTCCAATAATTCAAACCGGTAGGGAAGATCTAGAGGTGTGCGATAGTTCAATCTGCGCGGCCCATTGGCATGATTTAATAAATCTACCGCCAGCTGGTTAGTCTAACCCGTGGCAAGTAATTTCTACTGCAATCCCGAACTACTTCGTGCACTTTTGGTATTTTTAAGTCTTTATGTAAATTTTCATTTCGTATATACCAGGGTGCACCGGCTATTAATCTTAGTATTTTTGATTGGTGTCCCTGCACCATTTTGATATTCGATATTGATGCTGTCCCCCATAGTGATATGCCATATGTCCACACCGGCTTAATAACTGCTCTGTAAAGCAATAATTTCGATTTTAAAGGTAATTCGGAAGTTTTACCCAGGAGCCAGTACATGTTCCGCAGTTTAAGTTTTATCTCCTTAACTTTGATCCTGATGTGTTCCTTCCAGATCAAGCGGCGATCAAGCCACATCCCCAGATACCGGACTTTATTTTCCTGTGGGACTCTACCATTAAGTTCAACAGGGGGGTATGTGTTCCGCCTAGTTGTAAATGGTTGGGTTAATTTTAACCCGCCACTGTCGTGCCCAGATGTTCAAGTCGTTTAGACCGCGCTGTAATTTTTCCGGCACCGCCACCGGATCATTATCTCCCGCGAATAATGTTGTATCATCGGCAAATGCCGCAATCTTCACATTTGTATTTACGGGAAGGTCGGACATATATATGAGAAAAAGGATTGTTCCCAAAACAGATCCCTGTGGAACTCCAGCATTGACAGGATAAAAGGTTGATATATCGCTACCGAATTTGACTTGAAAAAATCTATGTGATAAGTATGAGGATAGTTGTAGTAGGCATGTGGCAGGGTGCGTTTTATTTTTGAGAGTAACCCTTCATGCCATACACGATCGAAAGCCTGACTGACATACAGAAAGGCTGCAGAACAATACTGCTGCTTTTCGAAACAATTACCGATGTATTTTTGCACCCTATGAACTTGCTCTATTGTAGAATTGCCAGGACGAAACCCAAACTGGTAGTTTGGAATCGTACCCTGTAGCTGTTTCGTTAGTTCAAGCAGCAGTGATTTTTCGAACACTTTTGATACTATCGGTAGAAGAATAATAGGTCGATATGATGAAGGATCACTAGTAGGTTTACCTGGTTTTGCTATCATTGTTACCTGAGCGATTTTCCATTGTGAGGGATAGTAAGCCAACCGTATGATAGCGTTGATTATTGTGGTTAATAGTACTAATGCTCTTTCTCGGTAGGAATTTAAGCATCTTTCCAGTGATTAGATCGTACCATGGAGCTTTGTGCATTGATAAATTACCCGCAATCACTCTCTTAATCTGGGACGGAGAAAACGGTTTTATTTGAAGACACATTTGGAAGTTGAACTCAATTTGATTATAACTCCGATCCGTTATCGATTGGATGTGGTTTAAACACACCATTTAGGTGTGACCCAAAAACTTCCGCCTATTCAAGATCGCTACGTGCCCATTCGCCATTATGTTTCCGCAGGGGTGGAATCACTTTCTGTGGCCTGTTAAGAGCTTTAGTGGCCTTCCACAATGAATGATCGTCATTTTTAGTGCCCATGTTAGAAATAATTGATCTTAAAGTGTCATTTTTATGTATTTTCAGTAGCTTAATTCTTTGGTTATTTTATTAAGATAACTTTTGCGATCCGGGTGCCTTGATATCTGCCACAGTTTTCTAATTTTTCTTTTGGCATTGATTTTTTCTCTAATAATGCGTGGGTAGTTAATATCGCGAGTTCCAGTCTCCTTTGGAGTACTTAACCATGCCGCTTACCGATCTATCTAGCATTTTCAGAAATTTTTGAAAAACATGTTCAGGAAATTACGTTAAAATATTTAAATGAAAATAATTTCTTCTACTTTAATCAATATGAATTTCTACTTAGTAGGAGCGCGGAAGATGTATCGCTCGAACATGTCGCGTACACATTTCTAGAAATCTGCAGAAAGACAGTACTGTTGCTTCTGTTTACTTCGATCTACGTTTAGATTTCCATACTGTAGGTCGTTCGATGTTGCCGAAAAAATTATATATATATATAACGCGAGGAATTAAGGGCACGATCGGTTTAGCAGTTATTAATAAAAAAAAACAACGAAAATGTAGTTGAGATTACTAAAATTTTCTTTATGAAAATCACTATAATACAGCGTGCTGTGTACTGACACAAGGGCTAGACGCACGGAGAAAGGAGCTTTTAGATGATATAGGCCGCATGAGGAAAAATAGGAGTCTTTTTTTTTTCAGAAGAATGTATGTTTGAAAGGATTAGTGAAAGAGGACTAGGCATGTTTAGAGAGGAACAAATAGTTCTATATAAAGGACACGGAGGATTAATATATAGTTAGTTTTTACAAAAAATGCAACGTACTTCAATGACCCGTGCGTAGGCGAGACAAAACCGCTTCATTTCGTTTTCCACAGCGATCACTGATGGTTATGGAACTGTTTTCAGAAGACGAAGCGAATTCGAGTCCAAATGTTGACTCATCTCTGGATCTACTGTTTTCGAATACCGTATATGAGGAGCGCTCGAATATCAGTAGTGTTGGAATTTTCGAAATAGGTCCCACGAAGAACGATAATTTTGCTGCTTTATCAGCTCGCGCGCGCTGATTTCATAGATTCTCATGGCCTTGAATCCACGCTCTGCACATCTGGTAAATGACATTTCTCCATAATCAATTTTACGCGTTGTTTCTCTGAGTTGCATACGTTCGATTTAGAAAGTCTGTGCAGATTTGTAAGTTTGAATGTCTCTGCTATCTGGGGCAGTTAATGTTAAAAGTAATAATTCACACACGAGAGCAAACTGAAAGTTAATAGGAACGTTAAAATATAAGTGCCAGTCAGAAATTACCGACATTGATTGTCTTATTACAGCCGTACTCGTCGATCATAATTGACTGACGTTTGTTTGTTACCATCGAGGTTTTCGAAATATGGCTTGAGGCTCAATGTGTTAATATATCCGTGTACAAAAGTAGAACACGTGGTCGAACAGGGTTAATACAGTGGCAACGTTTACCCGGTTAACAATAGTTTTTACTCGATAAAACGGAGGAACAATAAATATAAATCGCTAAAACAAAACAACATTATGCATTGGAATATGTTGTTTATCTGATATTTTCCTATTTTTTTTTCCTCGCAGTTGTGTTTTAATCTTCATATAGATTGGCACATAAAATATATATATATATATATATATATATATATATATATATATATATATATATTGAAATATAAACGAAGACAAAAAATTATTGATTAAGAATTTTATAGAAATAAAGTACGTATACATATTGCGCAAGGCGTTATGTCGAGTTCGCCGCAGTAAATCCGATATAGGTAATAACGATATTTTTAAATAAATATTTAATTAAAAAAAAAAAATATTTTTATCAAATAAATTCGTAGTATCGAAGTATGTACATTAATGTAATTAACCCAGATATGCCCGATTTTTTTTTTCGAGCGATTTTTTAGAAATATTATTAAATTCTGTGTAATTAGTGTTTAAATAAGACGTACTAATTAAAATTTTGTGCTACCATGTCATAGAATGTGAAAAAACGACCATCCTTCCAGAAGGACATTGGGCATACACGGCATCGTATGACATCTCTTTTATTACCCTCTTTCTGACAGATTTTTTGATACATTTCTTTCATTTATGGTATATTTTCAATTATATCCGGAAATTTCATTAACAGTACAATTGAATAAATGCAACAGTAAGAAATTAAAAGTAATGTATATTATGAATTATATTATTTTTATTATTTAAATCTCCAGATAAGATACAAAAAAGTTCAGTTATTTTTTATTTTGTATGAAATGCAACAAAGCATGAAATGTGAAGTGCACATTCGCACTTAATGCACTGTGTTGTAGATTTTTTATGTTCATTCTGCTAAGTCAATTAGAAGGGGGAACGAGGTAAACAAATTATCAAAATAAATTTTATAAGGATGTGGATCTAATTAGTCAATATAAGACGAAACTACACCATAGCCCAGACCTTCGTCATTATATTTAACTGGTAATGTACCTGCTCCTTGGTAGGGTTCTAGGGTTCCAACCATGATAAGTATCCTGTTCTAGTTCCACCACACCAAAATTTAAAGCCATATCTGATAGGTTTCCCACATATAAATTGCTTGGTTCCACGGCGCCCAAAATATTGAACCATACTTTCATCCACAGAATGATGTTCAAAATATGGCATGAATGATCTGCACCGCTCATTTATTGCTTTCAAAAGAGGGCGAACTTAACCCTACAGTCCGCAATGTGCATTTGAAGATACATAAATTTCAAAAGGTGATTACACAAATTACAAGAATATTTAAAAATTGCATTTTGTTGGCGTTGTGCACTCAGAGATACATAGTCAGTGCGTATCGTGTAATTTTTTTTTTATTATTATTGATTATATTCCACCGCAGACCTGATTGCGAAAAGTTCTGTTGACAGTACTGATAAAATAGATGGCAATGCTTTTTGTAGGACTGATACTCCATTAACAACTACCGAACAACCTGTTCTTGTTGATGATTTAGATCTATCTGTGTGTATATTGTAGTCTACGTGATTTTCCTTGATCTCCTTAAATGCTTGGAATATTCCCTCTTAACACTTAAGAGTGTTTTACTTCCAATCGCCATTCATGGTGGTGTAGCGTGGAGATGTTTATGGGAAATTGTCGGCACGTTATACTCTTGAGATGATGGTCTTATTCTTTAATCTCGCTTCAACTTCAGTTAATAAAGCCTCTGTATGTAGCCTGTCGGTAGTATCTTCTTCATATTTTTTTTGCCAGATCTGTGTTATTTCTTAAGTTGAGTTATTATAGTTATCGGTAATTTGTTGTTCGGTCCGTTAATTGCGTTCTTTTAATTTTTTAATTGACTCGTTTCAAATCCTCGTTGTTACATCCGAGAGCTGTAAGAAATATGCTGATATATTTATGAGAAGTAATCTTTGTAAGGATTTTAATTTCTCGATGATTTTTTCAATTTATCCGAGTACGTTAAATATTCGTATTCTGTGATCTAAAAAAAAAAAAAACAGCATTATATAATTTTTTTACTAGTACCCAAAATTTATTGCGATGCAACGATTTCAATGTATTATAAAAAGTTTTCTAATTTTATTAAGCATCGTGTTTATTGTAATTAAATTTTTCGTCTGCTATTAATTTCATCGCTAATGCTCGAATTTGTATTATTTAATCTTCGATATTGTTCTTCTCCACGAAGTAAACGATATACGTGTTTTACCGATGTTTTTAATTTAGATCGAGTTTTGTAATTTTGTAATTTATTATTTCTATCGTATCGTTAATTAAATCTTATTTCATCGATTATCACTGTAGAATACGAATTTTTCCAATTTTAAATTCTGATCGTTTCGAGAGCAGTTGTTCACTACGATGTTTATTCTAATGTAGTGTTTTTTGTTTTCTGTTTTTTTGTAAATTGTTAATTCGTCTGAGTTAGTTGCTATAATAGCAAAATCATCTTCTATTTCGTACCGTTTGTAACTTTTAAACCGTTTCAATTTTTTTTTCTTATTTTTCCATACACGGAAATATTTAATCGATTCGACTCAATTGAGGCAACAACGTGAAATATCTGTTCGTACGTTATTTTCTTGTCAACTACGATACATTTAAGTACAAAGAAAGATTCGAAATACCTAAAATCAAATATCGTCCTACTGCCGAATGGAAAGTAAGATTATTATATTAAAAATTTTATTTAATCGTTAATCTCGTTTATCGGCAGCTTTTTAGAAAATCCGAGACGTTCCGTAGAATTCGAAAGCGTATACGTAGCCTTATATTCGAGAGCCGGACCTTATCTAGTCGGATTCTTTTCCGCGTACATAACGATGAAGCTGAAAGAACGGAAATTCCAACTTTCTTTGGTAAGCTATTATTAATCAAATCTGTAATTTACAAATGTCGAAAAATAAAAATGAAAAAAGAAAGCAAAAATATAAATGTATTTATAATAACGATAGTGGCGGATTTTAATTGAATACTGGCGATTTAGGTTTTTTTTTTTCAATTAAATTATCCAAATCTCCGTAATTTATTACCGCTATTACAGCATAAGGAGACACACGTGTCTAATTTATATATGTACGATAGGAGTCTGGCAAAAAACTAGGATTCTGTTTTATCGATGATTGTTTGAGAGGATTTTGTGTATCGGACCGTGTATTTTGTTTTTTAACCTGTGCGGTGTAAGTGTTCGGCAGTTTTAGATTAAATGTACGACTATTGGTTCTGTTAAATGTCCGCATCAGTTTGGGCTTTTGATTGTGCGATACGTATGATCTACACGTCAATGGTTCGTCGACCAGTAGGTAACACGATGAAGTGGAAAATCACTGACAACTCCTCCTGTATATGTGACCATGAGCAATCTGTCTCGACCATATTTTTATCTGCACTAGCTGCCCGCGTACGTGCGATTTCAGTGACCTAATACAACTGCGTGGAAACAACGACGCGCTTGCTGAGTACTGAGCGAACGCCGTGTAATAGAGATCCTTTTTATGACACGAAGACGGTTTTCTACGGTTGATTTTATGCTTCTCAGAAACGTTGTTTGTGAACTCCAGTCCATTCCTGCTTACTGTTGTTTATGAGTATGTGTGCTAATAGTTTTTTTTTTCTTTTTTTAAGCGGGAAGGGAAAAATCTTCAAAAGACACTGATATATTTATAAGTACCATATTATATTTTTGAGAGCAGCACATGCACTCAGCAAGTGCTGCTGGATTCCGAAGAAATCGGAGCGTGGGATTTTTACCCACTAAAAAGCCGCATACCTCTGCGGAAAAAAAGAGAAAAATATACATGTAAATATAGAGATCTAAAATACCTCCACGTTATGATTTAAAAGGGATGAAAAATCCAAGAAAGCGTATAACGAGTTTATGATTTATAAAATATTGGAGGTGGTTAAAAAACCAAATATATAATTAAACAAAAAGCCATTTCCTTATAAAAATGATTTATCAATTAAATATAAAACTTTTCGTAATTCGAACAAATAATGTAGTGATTTTTAGAAAATTACACGACAAATAAAAATTAGTTTAAAATTGCTATATTTTCAAACATATAAACACGAATGGAGCTGTTCGGCTATTTGTAATGTTTAATATTATCTGGATTTTCCGTTTTAGTTCTTTACGTTGTTTTCCCGTAATTTTTCATTTAATATACGAATTTAAATGTTCTATAAATCTTATCCTATATATTACTTTATCGCGTCGATTATAATTTAATTTATATACTCGGGAAAATTTTTAAATCTTTTTCTATATTCCATTTCGATAATACGTTATTATATCTTGTTCCTAATTCTGCGTTTTAAATATTTTTACTATTTTATATACGTTTTTCATCGAACCTAAATAATTCACTTTTAATCGTTTTCCGTTAAGTACAAGATGTAGCTGTTACACGATGTAATTAAACACTTTAGATAGTTAAACTTGCAAGTACATATAGAATTATAAATATTAACTATCGCAATCGGAGCATAGATGACAGGTAATCAGCGAAGGAACAAATTAGCAAACGAACGTGATTGATAAAATTTTAGGCAATAAATGTAAAAAAAGAAAAGATAGATATTCTAAAATATGAAACGAATTTAATGCACACGAAAATAAGTTTTTGCGTTCGTAGGGATTACGAAGTTGCGTTATGTAATTTATCGAAGTTGCGGTTCGAATGAAAATGATGAAGCGTGGCAAATTAGCCGGAGTAGATTTCGTTTAGGACGAATAGCTAAAGAAAATCAATCGCGTATTTATTGCGTAGGTTGAAGCGACTGTTGAAGAAAAATGATATATATATGGATTTCTAAAAGATTAACCGGTAAAGAGAATCACATCCTCAATGCCGGAGCATCTAAGATTCTCTGTTCCTTCGGACACTAAGAATATGGAAACGGCAGAACAATAGGCTACCTAGAGAAAGTTGTCTGTTATCGTCTAACATATATACAAATTACCGACCACGCAGCAGAGAAAAAAAACCGTTCGATAGAATACGCTCAAACCTACTGTACGGATGTTAGCAAAGTTTAATATGAATAATAATTTAAATTCCCGAGAAAGTAACAACTTTCGGTCTTAGAAGCAGAAAATCAAACAGAACCCATCGTATACAATAAAGAAATGAAATAAGTATATCACACTTAAAAGTGCGTTAACTTGAAAACATTATTTTAAAAATTTCAAACAAATAAGAAACTATATTTTCGCGCCAAAAACATCTGGGTCGTAAAAACACGGAGCCGTTCGCTACGTGCAAGTTGTATTGATGTCGCATTTAATGAATCACGCAGGATAATAACGAGCTATTTCCATTAAATTGCTCAGTTATACCAATTGACCGGGAACCCGACAAATTAAAGGAAAAAAGAGTCCCCCGTACATATACAACAGAAAACACCGATTGAAAAAAAAAATCGTATAAGCGAATGTCGGTGCTACTGATATATATATATATATATATATATATATATATAATATATATATATTTTATATATATATATAAAAAGGATTGGAGCAGGAGGACTCCCAATGGAGAACGCCTAATAAAATCGGAACGAATATACAGTAATGGATGCGATCGTGAACAAATATAAAATCATTCTTTAATATTGTCCAGCGGAACCATGAAGTTGCAATGAGACCGATTTACGTTTCACGAAAGAACACGACTGAAATGTGGCTGCACTTATTGGTGTTGGAAAATATAACTGCGAACGATGAAAGAGTAGGATTTTTCTTCTTGTTACGTCATCACCAGTTGAAGGTCGGCCAACATCGTAACTACTAAATATCGCTGGACGCATCTCGCAGCTGAGGTGCTGATTCTTTAAGTTTCACTTCTTCCCTGCGGCCCGAAGCACGGATGTTTTTTTTTCCTTAATTTTTAAACCTCTATATTCTGTCGTACTGCCAGCCATTTGGTTTTGGTGATATTTATGTGTAGTCCGTGTGTGATGCGCTGATCTGCTTAACATGTCTTGTAAATTTTTGAAAGTGTCTGCAACTAAAACAGCATTACTAGTATAACGGATGTTTGACAAGTGCTTTTTGTTATAGCATACCATTACCTGTAGATTTACGTGCCATGTACTGAGGCCAGAGGCGCGGGAAAGGTGAGAACGTAAGGTTAGCGAGAATCAGTAGAAAGTTGGAAGAATAGATTGGAAGTACGGATTGTTAAATTAGATTATATAAATTGGAGGATTTAAGAAAATTTAATAAACTATTGGAAGCATCTTGCGTGTAGGAAAGAATGTTTAGAAGCCTGAGCGGTTTGTCGAGGGATATTGGGAGTTGAATTGCACACATTCGAGGAGAATATGTTCGAGACGACGGTAATGAGGACATTACAGGTTGAACAAAGAGGAGGAGAAAGATTATATAGCTGTGTGGAGATATTAGTATGACGTAGGCGCAGACGAGCAAGTACAACATCATCTCTTCTGTTTGCCGAGTGAGATGGAATCCGGAGGCATGTAGTGTCTCGAACTGATCGCAGTTTGTTGGTGAGTGGAAGAGCAGACCACTGGAGGTTCCACGATTTACGCAGTGAAGATTTTATGAATGTCTGGAGATCTTTCATTGGTGTAGGCAGGAGCGGGAAAGCATGTTTGATAAGTAGATTTTAAATAGAATTGGAAACGATATACAACTTTTTAAATTAACATTTCTTCCGATTCGTCATTTTTCACTTGTTATTATTGCGATTTATAAATTCGCTATATAAACCTTCGAATTTCAAAACTAACGTCCATTTGTTAAAATATTTCCATCGTTTCGTCATGTTTCACGCAGTCGGAGGCTTTCCGATAGTCGATGAAACAAACGTAGAGTTCGTGTTTTATTACATCCCGAGATCGCCGAACTAATTTCTGTGAATCCTAATTGATAGTAGAAGAGAGGCGACTAATTACATAATACAAAAAGTTTGAAATAAAACGAAAACGACACCTCGAGAATTATTCGATAATTTTTTTTATTCTCTCGCGATTTTATTTTCATTTTTATTACTAGAAAAAAATTACATACCTGTACGTATGTTTACCGGTAATGTATATTTCGTTCCGATGCGCTTATTTAATGGCGATAAATTTTGTAGAAATGGTTGATCATCGGAAGTATTTTGGCTATCGCGATCGGCGAAGGTAGTCAATATTACGGAGTGGTCTTTTACCAATATGGTAGACCGTATTATCTGATCGAAAATGCCTTATACAGTTGTCTGCATCGAATATTATTCGCCATGTTATTCTCGTGGTTCTTAATGGTATACGTAACGACCGGATTTGGTAATATATATATATATATATGTATTTATTTATTCGTTTATAATCGTTCGTAGTAATTAATCATCAGAGTATGTATAAATATATTTTTAGGAGATTATTAAATCGGTTATGAATAGTATCGCAGAACTAGAATATTAAAAATATTCGTACATATATAAATGTAAGGCAGATAAAGAAACACCTGAACGAAATGTAAAACACTCTTGTAACGAGCTAACAGAAAGGCAACGTGTCTATTGAACTGATTGAGTTTATTGATCCGTCGAGAATGCGGTTAACTGTCCATTTCCATCTGTCGAAGGTATAATGCACACCTATATATTAAAAGTCCTTACTGACTTGCAATTAAAAAGTGACCGTAAGTATATAATAACTATCGGACGTTAATTACTTGTAAAAAGAAAATTAAAATATGTAAAAAAAATAATTATTTTTATTTAATAACGTTTGTGCAATTTTTTCCGAAACCGAACACGCTAGAAGAACGTTAATCTCGACGCAATCCCATTGATCGAAATTCTTTTCCGGACTCTGTTTACCGATGTCGGAAATGAGATGACGAAGAAGTCGCGAATAATCTATTTTTCGACAATTTAGATGGAAATTTTATTATTGAATTTTTTCAAATTAAAAAAAATCGGTTATTTAAAAAAATAATAAAAAAGAACGATTATATAAATGAAGTTACGTTTTGATTTTTATTAAATCGCGAAATTCTGATATAATTTTAATTTCTACACGGCAGGTGTATTGGATCCGATTATAAATAATCGAATATGGACCGTACTAGGTCGCTTAACGTATTCCGTTTTCTTAGTGAACACCATGACCTTAATCACATTAACGGCGTCGACTAGAACACCGTGGTTCGCTTCCTATAAGTTTATCGTAAGTCGAACGATTAATCGATCGATTAATTGAGTTTAATTATTTATTTATTAACGCAAATTTATGAATTTTATAAATATTGTTTTTTTTTTTTTAAATAAATTATTACAAATCTCCACACGCCGTTCGTAACTACCGGACATATTACAGTATAAAGGAGACACGTGTTTAATATGTACGCTAACAGTCCGCTTTCTCTGGCAAAAGTCAAGATTCTAACTATTGATTGAGAGTTGTTTGAGCGGATTTCGTCTATCGAGCCTTCTTTCTGTGTTCTGTGTGGTGTACGTGTTTGGCAGTTGTAGATGAATTTACTAGGAATACGCACACATACTTTTATATATATATATGTGTGTGTGTGTGCATTTCTCCTAAATATCTATTTAAAAAGATTTCTAATTAAAATAAACGGATTGAGATGACCCATCTACTGAAGATGTTTGCGAGAATTAACTATTTATCGAGAAATTAAAAGTCTATCGAGCGAGGCAATTTGTTCTGTACGCGGGAATAGGGAAGCGTCGAATACGTAACGAATAATTCGGCCAAAATCAAAAGTGACGAAGTCAAAAAAAAAAAACAGAACGTTTGACTACGTTTATCGTGATAATTTTATCGAAATCTCGAAAGAACGTTACGTTCGTTTTGCAATCTGGAAGCGAAGCGTAAAAAATACATTTTTAAATTAAAGATAAAATTATCTAATGTATAAGTTAAACAAATTTTCTAACAGATCATATCGAATGTAAGGAATTTATCGGAAAAATTGTCAATAATATTCGATACGCGTACTACGGTGACTACTTGGAAAATCTGAAATAAAAACGTGTCCGGTAATTAATATATAACGAATTATTGGCGGTCGTAAATAACTTACATAGTTAATCTTGTTTCCACCGCGTCACTAACCATCTAATTCTAGAAACTGAATTACGGCGAAGTGTAATTACGTTTGAGGCCGAGTATTAAATAATACAGGTATGAGAAGTGTAGTGTAGGGCAGTGTAATAAAATATGGTAATAAGAGTTTGGAGTTGATAAAATAGGCAAAAAGCAGGCCTGTACGTTGGAGTAGATGGTCGTAAGAAATGTGTGGTCAAGGCGGAGCTTCTGCTGAGAAAAGATATAGAAATTTACGGATTTTATTAAGAAACGCATAGAAATATAATTTACTTCGAAATAGTTTTAAGAAAAAAAAGTAGAAAGAAAAACTACACAAAAAAAAAAAATTAAATAGAATGTAAGAAAATACTTAATTTAGATATTACAAGAAATAACAAAGTGAAAAGAAAATAGATTATTTTTTTTTTTAATTTAATAGCGAAAAAAACAACACGATTAATTAAGCGATATAAAATTTATACAATTATACATTAAATTAATTTTTTTTTTATCATACAGAAAATTTTTTATTTTTCCGGCTATTTAGTGTAACACGCCTTAAAAATATTCAAGAGAACAATAATACCTAAATGGCGCGAAGAACAAATAAGCAACATACAATTCAGCGATGTCCTGACATGAACAAAGACGCATATGCGTGTGACCGTTGATTACCGTAAAGCTTTCGAGATTGTGCGAATAGTAAAAAACTAATTTCAATACTAAAAATTATTCCTATCGACAGAAATTACTTACGCGCATAAATTCTGAGAGGACCTAAGTATGAAATATTACGGATTATTATAGAAGGTAAAGTCGCCGGCAAAAGACCCACAAAACTCACGCATGGAACAACACCTACGATGCTTGGCTTTGTAGTCTTTTTATATAAAAAAATAGTGATTTTAACTAGAACAGCAGAAGTTAAAGTCGAAGAAACTGAATATGGAAGTACCGCTATTAAAAGAACAGTTCGCCAACAGTGTATACATTCGCCCTTGTTGTTTAATTTATACACGAAGTCAATCATTAAGGAAGCCTTTGATGAGAATATTATTAAAGCGAACAGCCAAGAGGAGTTAATGGTGGATAAACTTGCTTCCCGCATCAAAGCCTTCGGACTCCGGATCGAGAAATTTAAAACAATAGTGTTTTCAACGAAACCAAGAAAATACTCTCGATAGGCTTAACGATATATAGCTGGAGCAAGTTTCAAATATGAAATACTTAGGCACTGAGACCTTCAGGATAACTGTAAATCGAAAAATGAAGTTGAATAGAGCGGGCAAGAAAAGCGGTCACAAATATTAAGGAACGTGCTAGCTAGAAAATAACTGAATGTAGAAGACCTATGATTAAGAATAGCAAAATGCTCTGTTTCAGTTTTATTATATGGCTGGGAAAGCTTCAAAGCGAAAATATTTCACCTGTATAGACGGATATTAAAAATTCTTCGGATACAAAAAGTCAGCGATAGATCGTAATAAAATGAATAAAAACCATCCGGAATTATTAATCCGTATTCGTTGAAGGAAGCTAGGACGAATTCTGAGAGGACCCAAGTATGAAATATTACGGATTATTAATAGAGAAGGTATCACGCATGGAACAACACCTACGATGCTCGGCTTTGTAGTCTTTTTATATAAAAAAATAGTGATTTTAACTAATTTTTTTTGTTTATTTAGTTTCTCGCAATATTTATAGCTCCTCATATCATTTGTCGAATTTCGTAATTCCGTCATTAATTTTCGAATATTATTCTTATAATAATACAATATTTCGATTTGTTGCCAGTGGTTCATCGTATTCGGAGACATATTAACTACGTACGCATTCGGATTCGTATTTTATTTATTGATCGAAGCTCCGATGAGCAGTTTGTCAAAATTTTTGCAGAAAGCGCTGGCGAAGTAAATATCGAGAACATTATTATTATTATTATTATTACTATTATTATTATTATGTTGTGGGGAAATTATATTTTCTTCGTCGTTGTTACGTAAAAACCCCAATTAATTCGTTAAAAATTTAAAAAACGGAGAAAAAACTATTCCTATATATATATATATATATATATATATATATATATATATATATATATATATATATAGATATATATATATATATATATATATATATATATATATATACGTATTTGTATATTCATAAATATTTAATATTGATTAATAGAAGATATCAATGCGGAACGTCCGTAAAAATAACGATTAATAAAAAGCAAATATTTCTGAGCAATAAGAAAAACAAGTTATGATAACGAAGCTGATGGTAAATTAATTAAATTATCTCCGAATCATTATTTCACGCCACCCAATTGGACCATATATTTATATGGAGTTCTATCTTATCAATTTCTTCACCGTCTAAGAATAATTTTATAATATACATATCAGAACGTATACAATGAAAATATGTTAAACACAAAAAAACCCAGTGCATTATTGAATAAAAAAGTGTAAAAACTACGAATAAGCTTTATTATATAAAGACGGTGTGAGTTAGACGAGTTCTATAAGTTCAAAAACTAATCCAGAACATACGAAACGAGAAGATTCAAATTACTATACATAACAGATAGATATAATAATAATAATAATAATAATAATACAAATTTATTTCAAGTTTCTGTTCGATTCAAAATAATTTGGATGCGTAAATTAAAATATACGCGAATAGCAAAATACAATCTTTCGTTCATTCTCGTCACGGATATTGACAAAAAAATGGAACAAAAAGTAAAAGTTAATCAGCGAACAATGGAATATGCTGGGGATCACTCTGATGGACAAATGGACGACAAAGCGCGTACGAAAAACCGTAAAAGTTAAAGATGCAATAAGTATTATTAAACATAGTAAATGGAGATGGTGCGGACATGTGGGTAGAGTCGAAAACCGCTGGATAAGTGCGTCAACATCGTGGAAACCTGAGAGGTCGACCAAGGAGATACGGTGGACAGATGAAATCCAAAAGTTCAGGTCAAATTGGCGGGATGAAGCTCAATATCGCGTCGTCTGGGACAAGTTGGGTAAGGCCTTCGTCCAGCAGTGGACTGATAATGGCTAATGAAGAAGAAGAAAGAAGAACACATTATACATATAATAAAACTAGCCTATTATTAAATAAAAACATGTAAAAACTACGAATATTATTACATTCTTAAATGAAAGACGGGCCTTTGATAAAGTGTGACATGACGGCGTTGTACAAGATTAAACAAGATATTTCCTAACCATTATTACGATTTGTTTTCGTCATATCTAGGTACTACCAAATCAAATATTGCGATGAATTATCCAACATATATCCGGTAAAAGCGAGGCGTTCCACAGGGAAGCGTATCTTCTTATTTTTATACAGCCGATGTACCTGTTGGTGATACATCCTTAATCGCCACTTTTGCCGATGATACTGCATTCTCGAGTTCAGATGTAAGCCGAACAAAAGCAAATCATAACTCGCAAAGAACGGTGGATGAAATTATGTCGTGAAGCAAGAAATGGCGAATTAATATAAATGAATAATAAATCAACGCGTATAGTATTCTCAAAACGTCATATAGAGCCATTTTCTCGAGAAGTTGTCCGAGTTCATAAGGAATATGAGTTAGTGATTATTACGGCTCCACGTTGGGTAAGCTGTAAAGGCATCCCCATAAAAAAAGAAAAAAAAATCAAAATACATAATAAAATTGTACCGTTTATAAAAAAATATGTTAAATACCTAGACTTTAGACCAAAAGTTAACATAAGCATATTGATAAAAAAATGCCTGAAAATCAAAACCAAAAAGCTGTATTGATTAATAGGAATGCAATCCCAATTTACCTTAAAGAACAAACTACTACTATAGAAGTAAATTCTCGCTCCAATATGGAGGTATGGATACGAATTATTGGGCTGCAGTAAAAAAAATCAATATAATGAAAATACAAAGATATCAGAATATTACTCTTAGGTTAACCGTCAGTGCTTGACCTTGGCATGGAGTATATAGCTAACGTAATTAAAAAGATGACAAACATCAGGAGCGGTTGCATAGTCATGATAACTGGTCCGCAATTAGCTTATTGGATAATTCACAACAGATGCAAATTCGCAAGCTGAGAAGAATTAAGCCATTAGACCTGGCATAGTAATGAAAAAAAATCCTTAAATGGAGACAAATACATGTATGAAGACAAAACAAAAATAAAAAAAAAGAGCTTGTATTCCAAAAATATGTACACATATATGTGTATATATATATATATATATATATATATATATATATATATATATATATATATATATATAGTAGCCGATTATGAGCAAAATTGCGCGAGTATTGATCTATTTCTAAAGTATGAGAAAAAAAAAATAAGCAAAATGCGTAAAGTAACAAAACAAAAAACCCAAATAGGAGAACGCGGGTCACATCGTATCAGTTCTTTATATATTTAATATTTATATACGAATTGAAAGCTCGAAGTTTTAGCTTTTAAATAAAGTAAAAACTGATTTGATAGTATATATCAAACTGAAACAGATACAAAAAAAAAAAATTGTCTCAGTGTAACCCATACACTTGACGGTATATGTTTCACTCTGGGCACGATTAAAATAACTGAGTAATGTCAACAAAACATTTTATCGAAACACATCATTTAAAAAGATTTTAGTTAAATTTAATCATTATATACATAATATCGATAGAAAATAATTGAAATATGTTATATTTAGACCAGGAAAAATTAATTTGAAAAATTACATACGTATTTTGTGTTTCGTTTTGCTAAATAAAGTTGGCGGTGATAATATTGTTTTAATATCCTCTTTATTCACCGAGACGACGACGCCTAATACCGATAGTGTTAACGATAATAACAATATTAAATTAAAATTAAACTATTAAATATTAACGATTTTAAAGAATTGTAAGTATTCGACGCATTTAATGCAAAGAAAAATACAGAAAAATATTATCTAAAGAGAGAAAAAAACGGTTACGCTTAATACGTTTATAACTTTTTACCTGCGTACTATATTTATGCAAGAATATAGAGTAAGAATTATTATTTAATTATATTACTTAGTTATACTATTTAATTATAAATTCGGGTTTTTACAGGTTATTCGAGAAAGAAATAGAAAAGGCCAAGCAGAAGGTGGAACAAAAGACAGCGGAAAATCAAATTTAATATTACTTCCCGTATCGAACGTTATGTATAAATCATCTTTATTAAGACAAGTCGCGAAATGCGCTCTGATTTTCACTAAAAAATCAATCCAGTCATTACATATTTATATATATATATATATATATATATATATATATATATATATAATATTAACTTATAACATAAATACATAAATCAATTTTAACTATTTCTATTTAGAAACTTATCACAAATTATTTTGCCTTAGATTTTTTTAGTGAAACTTCTATTGGCGCGTTATTTATGGGGAGTTAATCCACAAAACGAACGCGCGATCGAAACTAACGGACAGATATTACGTTCGTGTATATGTATATGAATTAGCAGTATGAAAATGACCCGATGCATGAAAATAGAAACATATTGCCAGTATTCAAAATTCAACTGAAGTGTTTAGGACGTGTACGAAAAACAAGTTATCGCGCCCCCAAAAAAGTTAAAATGGCCGCGCTGTCGATCCGTGATCGCCCTCATTGATGCCGTCGTAAAATATAGCAGAATATCGGTACATTCCAAATTAAAGGAAAAGGTATCTGACCGGTTTTACTGAAAAGGTTTGTGCGTGAGATGTATCTGTCTTGAGCTGAAGTACTATCGAAGGTATATATCCATATATCCACATACATGCATCCACTACTATTATATATAGTAGTGAGGGCACAGGGTTAAGACGAAAAAGAAAAATTTGAACGTGTGATAATCAACCGTGAAAACTTATAAAATTCTAACAATAGAGGGATAATAGACCATGATGAGGTGCACCGAGCAACACAAGGGCGTACGCAAGTTAACTAGCCGATAACGCTAGGGGAAGACAATGTAAAATATTATAGCCGGAAAATCACGGACACGTGGTCGGTCAAGTATACCTGGCAATATAAAGAAAGATTAGGCAGTTTGGTCTTTAAAAATTTATAAAATTTGTTCACCGAGGTTGGAAACAGCTATCAACAGAATATACCTTGGCCATACGCTGAGTATGCACTCGCGTTTACTGAGTGTCCAAACACCGACAATATGTTTTTTTTTCTCTTATTTATTACCGCAAACTGACCAACAAGATCATTTAGCGGTATTTGGGAGAAGAGCATAACAGGAAGAGTATAGTACCCACTGGTACACACCCGGCAACCACGACCCTCAGATTAGGTCCAGGGGTTTTCTACGTCTTAAGTGTCTGATATCGCCGGCTGTATACAACAATCCTAATGCAAGGCTATTTGGATGATTTTACAGCCTCACAGCATGGCTTTGTGTATATTGCTTAATGTCTTCGCGCACATAAGGAATGTTCAAATCATGGTGAATGATCCGGTGGTTTGCTACATACCAAGGCGCATTTGTTATCAGCCGAAGGATTTTATCTGGGCAGTCTGTATAGTTCTTATGTTTGTCGGGTTTGCCTAACCTCACAGCTGCACCCTGTATGTCCACACAGGCCTTAAAATCGTATTATAAATAAGACGTTTGTTTTCAATAGACAACACACTATTTCTGCGCATTAAACAAAATAGTTTTTTAATACTTCTTTCCCCTTCATTTGGATATTATTTCGATATGTTAGTCGACTATCCAATTGTAAGCCCGATACTTCTACGTTATTGATTCTTACTGGGGGATAATTAGTTTTTCTGTTAGGAAGTATACCGTACACCACTAACGGTCTATTATATTGTTGTAATCTGCCAGAAATATACTCAATAATCAGTTGTATTCCATTTTACACGTTAATATCCGTTAAATGTTCATTAATTCCAGTCAATAACTTTCTATCGTTTGTTAAATATAAATAGAACCACATCTTCATGCAATTTTATATATGCCTTGAATTTTCATACGAATCGTGTTTCAGAAAATTATTTCGTAGTGTACTGACAGGTTTAAAAAAAAAAAAAAAAAAAAAAACATTTTAAGCGATTTCTATTTCGTTAGTAGCACAGGGTGAACTTGATGTGTTTTCAACAGGTGTTATTGTTTAGTGTTTTTTTTTTCAATGATGTTAAGACTGAATTCATTACTTATTTTATATTTCTTTCACTATACTGCAATACTGCAATACCAGGTCGACCCGCGACAAGGGTGGAGCAAGCTTCTAACACCTTATCCGTTTTATCCGTTTACAAAAATTAGTTTCATATACTGACCCCGCATTGCGAGGTGTAATTAAGAACAGATACTACAATTTGATTTTTCTTGAATTATATTTTTAACCAAGTTCAATTCCTTCTTTCAGCAGAGATTGTTAACTCATGAAAGACGGTAATTATTTTTTTGTCATTTCCTTATTAACGATATATAGTCCCACTACACACCCTAAATTTAACCTGAAAACCAAATTTCATCAGATTTCATAGGGAAAGGGACAGAGAAAACAGCCGTTACTTAAAATGAACATCGGGTGTATAAGGAATAGTTTATTTTTATATTCCATGTTTTATTACAAAAGGTAGTTGTATACATCTAACAATATAATATTAAAATAAAAATGAGCTCATTGTAATATACCCGAAGTAGAGCTATCTATAATTATCGTAACGAGAATAAACGAAATTTAGGTCGAAAGGATATACAAAATTTAAACGTACGTATTATAATTAGATTCCGCGATAATTTACAAAGCAGTTGATACGAACTTCTATCTTGCATTGCATACACACTGTCCGAATAATAGATTTACAATCAGTACCTGCGCATTTCAACTTTTTCTTCTCGGAAATGGAGCTGACAAAATTATCTGTCCCTTCCGCGACTACAGTCTCATTTGTTTTATCGACAGCACTCTATGAACTGTAAAGATAGATCATCAAGACAGTAATTAAATACTTCAACTACTTCTTTGAACCCCGAGGATTTAATAAGTTCTTGAAAAGTGCATACTTCTTAATCTTCCCTAATATCCATAATACTTTCATCCATAAATAGTTCAACTATTTGTACTGGGCTGAGCGTCGTATAGGTACTATAGTCTAGTTCCAAAACATAAACAATTGTTAATGATTCTATATCAAATCTCTTTTTCCATCTTGTCGTTTCCGGAAGATCAGAAATTTTTATGTTCTTCATACTAGGTGTTGTGGAAACTGTAGGCGCTGAAATTTCTTCAGAAGCAGCTAGAACATCGAAAAAATCAACAATTTCATATTCCTGATTTTTAAACCTAATTTCAATTGCTGCTTGTAACTGGCGAGAGTTCAGGTTATCCAATAGCCCTTCATTTTCATATAATTTGTTAGGTCACCGACATCTGGAGTTCAATATATATATATTCTCAATAAAATTGGGATCTTCTAGTATGTTCATCATTTCGTCTAAAGTGAATCCGGACTTTATTTCAACAAACGGTATTTAAAATTAAAATTACATTTAATATTACAAGAATAACGAACCTATCTTTGGCTGTTAAAATGTTACAAAATGTTATAAACCGTCTCTCGCAATATAATTTAAAATGTTCAAGGTTTTGTGCAATCAAAATGTAAAAAAAAAAACCTTGACAGATAATTTTCTACAATAACATCTTTTATTTACTTTATCTGCATTGCCTTTAGGTAAATCTCGACTTTAGTAACCCCTAGCTGCCCTAGCACATTTTACAGCTGACGAAAAAAAAAAAACATATTTGAACAATTCTTATATAAAAAAATTGCAAATAATTTTTGATACATCCACATTTTTGTAAACTGTTCGTCTTATGAAAATTTAAAACATTAACACAACGAACAACTAAAACAGTGATGCACAAATTATTTTCATTTGCGAATTATTTTATGTAAAATTTTATCACGATGAAAAGACGGTAGACTTTTTCTCGTTAATTGTTAACTAGGTTAAAGTAAAATTCATTCTGTGATTTGCGCCTACTGGGTGTTTTTTAAAATTGTGTTGATAAGTTTGTCGATTAAAATTTTTCATGTATCCGCCTTATTAGAGATTTGTATAAAACGTATAATTTTATGAAACAATGATTTTATTTTTTTAATGCAAGTAATGTTTGTTAATAAAAAATACTTCCGAAAATGTTTACGATATAGAAAAATTTAACACGGGATACGCGCTTGTGTTCGGAACTGTATTGAAAGTCGCAAGCCATAAGTCATATAGTTTTAATGACAACTCATTTTGATAATCAAGATTCACACGAGTAGGTCGATGCAAACGGAATCAAAATATGAATTGCTTTTCTTTTCAAATCGGCAAATTCGTTCCCAATTGATAACCAACAATTTTTGGAAAGTCATAGATTTAAATTGCGTACGCAGTGTTTCGTCGCTTGAAACATCAATTAATTTTTCTTTTTTATTTAAAGGATGTTGGAATTAACAGTATCACGTGAAGATGGATCACGAATCCAACCTATTTAGTTATCTGGGAATTTTTCAAACCTTTTCATAAAATTTTCTTTAATTTCACCGAATGACGGGAAATCATGTTTTTAGTAACAAAAAATCTGTATTATTTTCTGTAGTAAATTCAGAAAAAGCGCGGGAACATATTTCTGTTTTTTTTTTGCTCAATTCTCCTTGTCATAGTTTACTCCTAAATACTTCAATTCTACCACTTAGTGTTAAAATGTTCGTACGCTGTCCCTGAAGACTCGAATTAAATCATTCAGTTTTTTTTAAATGGCAACCATGTAACTGAGTTTTCCGAGCTAATTTTCATAAACGTGCCAACATATGTTTTCAACGTATAAACTTCGTTTCTCAAATCAAAAACACGTTGGAATATTTTTCCGCGTAAGACACATCTCACTTCAGTAATAATGTCTCATACTCAGAACCCATCTCATTACAGAGTATTGAAAAGAGACGACGTTTAAACTGTTAGTTTTAATCCTGTAATAATTTGTTCAATTCTTCATCAATGTTTTTGGCAAAGTTTCGATGTATCACGCAATGGTTAAATACTATATGGGGCGCAATTTTCATTATTATCCCCCTTAGTCCTTTCTTACTGCCTGTTAATGCTGCGGCACCATCGGTTGTATTGATTTTTAAAAATCGAATTTAATTTTTCATATTTTCAGCTTGTTTTTAATGGAATTTGAAAATTCTGTATGTTTAGTTTCTAAATGTTTTTTTTTTTTTTTTTAATCTTAACAGGTTTCCAACTTTCTTCTTCTTCCCCATCAATAACGCAAAATGTAAATTCATATTTAATAAACGCTTCTTGATACTTCCTTAATTTTTTATTTAACAGATTTTGTTCAATACGTTTTGAAGGAGAATGAGCACCACAGCTTTTCATCCACCATTTTTCTAAATGATTTTGGTTTATCACCATCATTCTCATTTGTATTGGCATTCTTTTCGATTTACAGTTGAGTACTTATTTTTAGCCACTTATCTATTCCTATTGAAACTGAAACCGAGTCTTAAAATAAATAAATAATATTTCATTGCGTTTTACAATAGAAACTACCCCGGTAATCTGATGAAGTATCGTTTAAGGATAATTGATTTTTCAAAATAAAAAAGAAAAACATACAAAAGAGCGTGAAATTTTTTTTAGAATATTTTTTTTTTAATTTATATACAATTGTTATTTTTGATATACTTCCAGCATCAGTGTTGAAAAAATAAGTTATACATATATGATAACAAATTAATTGGTATTAATAAAAAGGTGCTTAAATATACATACAGAATTACAGTAAAATGGAATGAACAAAAATCTGAGTTACATGACCCACGTTAAATTATTTTGCAAGTGCTTACTTTAAATATTTTTAAAGAGCACCAAGAACACAAATAACGTTCTGATTGTTAATAGGAGTAATTTTTTATTCTTATGAATAATACAGTTCCATTTCATTATTTTACCGGCACCTGTTACTTGTTGAATAAAAGCATTTTTTTTTTTTTGTTATATACATAATTTAGCGACCCCTCAAGGATTGAATGAAAATCTTCGAATCAAAACAGAAAGTAACTCGTTGTGAAACATGTCTCACATAAATTCAACATGTCTAATGTAAATATGAATTGTAATGCCTTTATTATAGAGACATTGCTACTTTGTATGTTCAAATGGGAATCTTTCGATAAAATAATAAGTAACACATTATGGGAGATATCTCGCATAATGTCAACTTATCTGACGTAGTTGTGTTAAATTATATTTTTTAAGGTGCACCGATCCGTGCTATCATGTAGTATACATAATCTAGTCTACTGAGAATATAAGATATGTAAAGCTGCATGAACGGTATTCTATCGGATCCCGAGGATGAATCATATTTAATTTTTGATTACAATTTGTTTTTAGAATATTTATGTGTATTTTCCAGTTTAATTTCCTGTCTAATGTTAGTCCTAATAAGTGTAATCTATATTATGAAATTGTATTGATTCAATATATAAAGGTAAATATTCGATTTCGCAGCATTTCGTTCAATAGCCTGGAATCAGTGTTACATGGAATTAATTTAATAAATTTACTGATATAACGCCGTACATTATCGCAGCCTGAATATAGGTCTATAAATATAGCAGAAGTTTTAAGCTTCTTCTGATAATCATTCTCAATATATGACGTGAGGGCAGCAAAGTCCAGTCTTACCGTAACTGATCAATTCTTGATCTGATAATGTCTTCTTCACATAAGTAGTAAGCTTCATGTATATCACCATAACGACTTGGCTAACAGCGACCATGTTCCAATACTGGTCAAACGACTGATGATGCTCGCATCAAAATCATAATCCACTATGTTGGAACTATAAAAAAAAAAAAACGAAATGGGACAAGTATTCTGCACACTGCCTCAATCTAACGCTAGACCTCAGCAAAGATATAAATAACATTATGTACAATTTTACACACATTAGTAGAAACTGCGCGATTGTACACTCCGGAACCGAAGATGACCAACCGTAAATTAATTCCTTGGTGGACACAAGAATGTGCAAAAACAATTAGAGATAGACGAAGAGCTTTTGCATATTCATGACTCACAATGAGGATTTAGACACAATCGCTCTACATTATACCAAGTATATACACTGCAACATATGGTGTCAGAAGCATCAGCAAACCGGCTCCATCTATTAGCAATCTTTTTTGACCTGTCAAAAGCGTTCGACAGAATTCCTAACCACAAAATCATGTATCAGTAGCGTCGCTGGAACTTTGATGGTAATATGATCGCATTTATCAAAAACTTCCTTTGAATCGAAAATTCATCATCCGAATAGATAAAACACTTTCATAAATTCGTACTATGACCAAGGGTGTACCTAAGGATCGGTACTGAGTCCTGTTCTTTTTAAAATCGCTATAAATGATTTAGTAGATAATATGCAATCTACTGCAAAGTGCCTATTATTTTCTAATGACCTTACTATCTCTGTAACTTGCAGGAATAGTGTTCTTGGGAGAAGTGGTACTTCAAAAATCTACTAACAAACTATCCTCCTGGTGTTCCACAAATGAACTGTGCTTCTCTACCAGCAAGACCACAGCAATAGATTTTTGTAAAATTCGCAAATGCAAAGGAATCACCATTCCATGTGCATCGACAATACGATACCTTGGTTTGATATTAGACAATAAGATGTCTTGGAGCGCCCACATAAATCATTTTAAAAAGTCTTGCACAAAAAAATTAAACTCACTCAAAAAGTTGGCACAAACATCATAGATCAAATTGTTCTACTTCGGATTTATCGCTGTTTAATTCGATCAAGTATGAATATGATTCTGCAATCCATTCAACAACAAAGATAAGTAACCTACACGCTCTAAATATTATACAAAAAATAAAGCTCTTCGACTAGCCGTTGGAACACCTGTCACAGCTTACATGTAGAAGCAACAGAATGGCCTCTCAGGATCTGTCAAATGTATCTACTATCCAACTTTTTAACTCAATGTGACGCCTCCAACTTTACATCAGCTCGTCCGGCGCAATATTCAGCCTAAACTCACCACGATCAACACTGACAGTTTTCAAACATGCTATCAACACTAAATACAAACAAACCATTAACCTATAAAAACTTAAATCCAGTAATGCCACTGTGGACAAATAATTCAATTAACTTAGACTTACATATAACCTGAAGAAAAATTCCCATACTAATCAAGAAATTATTCAATCTGCTACTTCACGAACATCTCAATCATTAACATTTTCTATACAGATGGCTTAAAATTTGATACGTTCGTTGGCTGCTCCGTTGTCAAAGATAATGACGTCTATATTCGATTCTCACTGTCGCAATCATTTACAATTTTATCTGCCGAACTATATGCAATATACTTGGCCGTCGATTTCAGTATAAATATTGAACTTGAATCTAGCTTACCAATAATAATCTTCTCAGACTCTCTTCCAGCCTTGAACGCTATTCATAATGTATCTCACAACAATAGACATCCTATAGCGGAAACAATTGTCGAATTAATTATTAGAAATACTGAACGATCCATTACATTCCTCTGGATCCCAGAACATTCTGGCATTTCTGAAAATAAACTAGCTGATAGAGTAGCATTACCTGTGCCTCATTTACCAGTTTCATTCGCAGACCTCAAGAGGTTCATGAGATCACCATTATTTCAGTTATCGCAAGAAGAAAGGCAATCCGTATCAACATCAAATCAGCTACGATCTATCAAACCAAAAATAACATCTTGGAAGACACACTTACCACATCGGAGAGACAATGTAGTTGTCAGCAGACTCCGATTAGGTCACACTAAACTGACGCATGCTTATCTTCTTAATAGATCGAAAGCTCCATTGCGTAGGTCCTACAACATTGTACTGTCTGTCCAACATATACTGACAGAGTGTCCTCAATACAGCCTGCACAGACTACGGTCTTTCATCTTCATTACAGTTACTGCTCGATGACAACGTTTCTACGCTATCCGGACTCATCCTCTTCCTACATGATACTGGATTGTGTGATTTAATTTAATACTTATTTTCCTCTGTGCCTCATTAGTTATATGGCACATTAGTTTGAATAATAATAATAATTATTATAAATAAATACTAGCGTTAATTTAATAAACCTATAATATTATCAAATAGTACGGACATCTTAAGGATAAAGGAATTTGAACTTCACGAATAGGATACGCCTCCATCCTCCTGCATCGCAAAAGCTCCTTCCTGCGGCATACCGACAGGTCGTACGAATTTAGTTTATATTAAATATATCTATCTATATATATATATATATATATATATATATATATATATATATATATATATATTTTAAAATAATTTTTATATAAATTTTCTATACGTTTTTGCATTGTATGTTTTTTTAAATAGTTTTTTATGCATTTAATGTCGTATCACTAAAAGTATAGCCAACTCGTCTTAAGTTTGAATTAATACGAGGCAATTTCGCAATTTACACTTTAGTTCTAGATCGCAAAGTGGCGATCACGATCGAGCCGGTTAGCTTAAAATTAAGCAATTCCTCGTAAAGGGGCGGAGAGTCAAAAATTAGAATATTATACATTTTCTCTACACGACTACTATTTCAATTATTTCATTGAAAATTTGACGTCCACGACTGATTCATTTCATCATACTATTCATTATAAATTTTGGTAAGCACGACGAACATTATATATTAACTAATACATAATAAATTTTAGCTCCACATCACCCAGAATTATTGGCCAAGACCACGTCGGGATAAAAAACCGACATTATAATATATATATATTCATAAATAAATTAAAAGTTCATGCTCACGATTTTGAATTATTGTTAATATACGGATTAATTTTTCCATTTACCATCGCCGGATGCTCAATCGACTTCTTTTTCATCGTTACCCTGGTGGATGAAATAAAGTTTTTCATACATCACTTATTATTGCATAAATGTATGTATATTAGATGTGCGACGAATCAGGTATTATTATATGTAGATTGAGGAAATACAGGTTCCTTTGGAAAATGGACAATTTTCGTCATACTGTTTATTAATATCGCGGATCGAATAAAATCGGTCTCCTCCATCATAAATATCGGAGTCTATTAATCTATTTTCGTAACATCGAGTCGATACAAGATACTTTTGCAGTTTACATAAGGATGATTTAGAACTGAATGTAAACTAAGAGCGTTAGTTGGTCATCACTTGCCGATCAACTTCAACCGTCTCTCCCTAAACTTCCGTGATTCTATTTCTTTAAGAAGACTAATCACAAAGCAATCGTACTCGTCAGTAGATTATGATGTAGACATCATTTTGTTGTCACTTGATCATTTTTTCCGCACAACTTAAAGAAAGTATTTTCTGTTCCCTACATTTTGAACAGACATTCGGCAATCCTGAGCATGTTTTTTTTTTGTTTATTGTAGTGCCGGTACGTTCTGAGCTTTACCTAATCCTTCTACATCTTAATAATCCGCAATTATTCAGTCACATAGCAACATTTCTATAGGAATTATCACGCCTGACTAAAATATGAACAATCTCCCACAGTATCACATATAGTAAGCCGTAAATAAGTCCCCGTTTAAGATATAAATATATATATCTAAAAAAAAAAAAAAAAAAAAAAAAAATAGAATAATATAGATCATTTAGCTAGATCATCTGGAACTTAACGGGAAATATTCGTGCACATGTTTAATCTCCGACGAGCTTTCTACTCGTCAGTGCGAAGAATTTTTAAGTAATACGGGTGTTTTATAATTGTCAAACGTTTAAGTCGCCAATTATAGCCGTGTATGAATCACTATTTCGAGAACAAATCGTTCTACCGCAAACGCTGGCTTATCTACCGTTAAGTCTGCCACCATGTTGATTCACTACCACAGTATGGAAATAAAATTTCCGTCCTTTCCACGACAAAACCAGAATAATTTCCCTAAGTTCGTTAGTCAGAGAGCGGCTTATAATTTTTTAAATAGGATACACACCTTATATAACGCAGGTTTAAGAGACGAAAATATGAAATCAACTTGCGAATACGAAAACTTACTTGGTCAGCTTTTTTTGTAACATTTTAGTTACGTTTGTTATCGGTGATTCGATCATTAAATGCAATAGTAATCCGTAAATGTAAGACATGACTATATCGGACAGGCAGAGCCAAACCTGCGATTTAAAAATATACTCGCTATATACGATATAATTATATATATATATATATATATATATATATATATATATATATATATATATATATATATATATCACAATATACGATACGTAATCTATACGCTAAAATAGTTGTTGCGATCTATGCGGATAGACTATAAGGTAAAAACAAAAAAAAACTTCTAGCCTTGAAACAACTATTACGGACGAAGTATAAAATATAATCGGACGCTTAGAAAATAACAAAGTACAGATGGAATGTTAGTAGAAATAATTATGATTAGACACCGTAAATGTTCAATCGCAAGTCATTTCAAGCGATGCTTGAAAACAAAGTCACAATACCAACTACGTGGATGGAAACGGAAGTAATCCTTGGAAATAGGCGGAATATGAACAATTAGAGATCTATTCACTCGTACAATTACGAGCAATCAAAAAATCAACTTTGGTCAACCGAGAACACGCCGGTGTCAGATCAGGATTCGATAGAAATTAATATCTATTAACAATTACAATGTTGATACACAAAACAAGACGAATACGATGTAGAGATTACGGAAAGAGGTTTTTATTCTTTAGAGGTCCGGTATTGGGAATCAACAATAAATATATCGAGATTGTAATGAATATTTATAGATGTGCTACAATATGAGTAAATCTGAGGGGGGAAAACAAAAAAAAATATTCCAATAAAAAAAGACTTAGACAAGGCGATACCATATAATCGATGAATAATCACATCAAGTTTGTAAATGACATAGTGAGAACAAGTTGTAGGTGGGAACAAATTACACCGACGAAGTTAGACAACACGGTGAAGCGGATACATAGAATAAAATGTTACCTGACCAGGTAGCTCGACGGTATGACAGATCAAAAACAAATCGAAACGAAAAACGAAAGCAGGGAACGATCATACGTCGGTTCGATAAGTAGCCGGGGAGCAACAGCTACAAAAAGCGCAGGACAGATATGAATAGAAAGTATTGAGGAAAGCATTCATCCAAAAGTGGTTAGACAAAGGCATATCGTCGTATCGTGATCTATATATATATATATATATATATATATATATATATATATATATATGTTAGTCCACTGTGATTTGAGCACAGTTTTCGAGGAGGTCGAGAAAATTGCTCAACTTTATTCAATAAATTTGATGAACAACTTGAAGATGTTTTGAATGATTAGATCGTGTGAAACAAACTGATCTCTGCTGATTTTATTCCTGTTATTTACCATAAATTATGTCCTTGTTGGTCATCAGATCGTCGATGGTGTAATATATATATATATATATATATATATATATATATATATATATATATATATATATCAATCAATGGCCCACTCGATATCGAGTATGGGGTACCGTTATTTATGCTTTCTAAGATGACTGATAAGTCCAATTTTCGTTGCATATGAAAACGCCTTCCGACGAGCTGTACATTTCCGCGACATCATGGTGACGTTTTCGCTTTTTGTTTTCGGCCGCTGTTTCTATTTTCTTTTTGGCGATACCAAGGCCATCTTTCACTATACGCTTCCAGGTTGCTCGATCCTGAGCCAATTCTTCCCAGCTGTCTAGCTCTATACCGCATTCACTGAGTACAAGTCTGATATAATCCCTATACCTCCAGCGAGGACACCCAATATGCCTTGTACGCAACGTCATTTGGCTGAAGAGTATTTGTTTGGGGAGCCTGGTATTGTTCAACCTTGCTACTATTTATATCAATCATTCAGTATATCAGTCCTTCGACCGGTTCGCTTTATCATCCAAGTCGTCATTCTTTCCGTTCTTAGCCTTTTTCAGTTAAACACAACTGTCGATGTTCGCTTCATTCTTGATTATGTATAATCAACGTCCGCCTTGATCTACCGTTTCGCCTGCATATAAGCACTTTTCACTCTGTAATATCATTCGGTTGCTCATCATGTCTTAACACGGTCCTATTCGTTTAAGTCTCGTTTTTCTAATCGTTTTCAAGAGAGACCTATCCATTTGTATCCGCTTAAAAACTTCTTCATTTGTTATATTTTCAACATGCGTAATCAGCACCACGTTTCGAAATCCTCAATTTTCTGTTTATACCTTTTATCTAAAGTCCATGTTTCCGCTGCGCTATGTTTCCGCTGCGCTAACTATTGCGAACCTTCGCCGAATCTGTTTACTACAATAAACATTTTCTGTAATTATATATCCTAAATATTTAATCGAATCAACTATATTTTTTCCATTGATCTATGTATGCATTATTCCTTCTACCGTTATTATTATTATCATCATTATGATCGAATTTTAATTTTTCATTAATTTCTATAAAACGTATCCCTTAATGTCGCAACCTATTTAAATGTTATATGTGTTTCTATATATATATATATATATATATATATATATATATATATATATATATATATATATATATATATATTACTGATTCGTAATAATAACGACGTTTATTACATGCGCCTCAAAAAATAAACTCGTCAGCTCGAAAATTGGCAGCACACGTCACCTGGTCATCCGCATTAATCTAAAGACTAATAAACAACAAGCCAAAGTGGAAGACGATTGCCAGCTTCACATTCGAATTATGAAAATTAGTTTTAATCGATTATTTTCATACTAAATTTTGAACTATTAGTAGGTGTTTTTTATTCTATATTTAATTGTAAACATAAATTCGACGAATTAATTTTGTAAAAGAACATAGCAAACGTTTCAGATATAAATTTAAATTTCGTTTTCTTTAATCAGCGATAAAAACGCGGAAATTCATTTTTTCGAAAAATTAATTTTCACTCTCACACACCGAGACACACATATAACATACATATATATAAACGTATATTTAAATAGCCATTACGTAAATTTTAATACTAGATGCTCGGATCATATTCAGAGATAAGAAATTAATGAAAAAGAAGACAAACGCAGAAGAAAGACAGGGTAATTCCATAACATCAAACTAACATATTTTGGATGTTTATACGGTAGTTATATACTCGCATAACTTATTCGGTATCGAATAAGATGATATAGTAGCCAGAATACAGTACTGGTTTCCCTCTTGCCAGGGTTTACTCACTTAACCGAAAGGAACAAGTTTTAAGGCGCTGAATACTCACCTACTCGCTCTAGGTTGGAATTCACCAACCCGACTGAGGCACAGTGTCATGAAAATGAAGAAGATGCTTCTGAGCTCACGACTTATGACTTAAGATTCAAAACTATGAAATGCTATTTGTCTGGTCAGCACTGCTATACGGTGTGGAAACGTGGACTGACGTGCAGAACACTAAACAAGTCTAGAAGTCTTCGAGTTTTGCCGCTATCATCGCCGTTTGCTTAAAATCCCGTGGACTAAAAATATGGCAAATGTTGAAGTGCCACGAATAATGTGAAAGCAAAAAGAATTGATTGGTATTGTTAAAAAAAAAAAAAAATGAACTATTTCGGCCGTGTGAATACACACTTTTACAGAATATAATAACGGAAATGGTAGAAGGAAAAAGGAACGAAAAGTTACGGACAAACTACAGCGTTGAAGAATTGTTTCACACAGCTCGAGATAGGAACGCGTATAGGGAATTAATGAAGTCTACCGATGGATGTGCATAATATCGAGATCGGTTTTGCGGCAGTGAAGAATTAAGTAAGATACTAAGATGTAGACACTTTTTTTTTTTTATTTCACGCAGAATTATATTGAAGAAAATGATTGAAGTAGGTGAAAGATTACTCTAAACAGTTTCAAAAACGTAGGTAAAAATATTCTTTAAATCGAAACTTTCTACGTCGTCTAATTTCCCTCATTATCAAAAACAGACAACTTGGTTGTTTAATGTACGTACTGCAGACTGACTGAAAAACAAGTTAAGGTGATCTACAATCAGACTCGAACTTTTTCATTATTTGTAACGATATTTTCGTCCGTTGGGCACCAAAACCGATTAAGCACGCCCGGCAATTCGCGGACGTGATCCTAAGAGCTGCTCGTACGTTTCGGTGTAAGCGTTTTTAATACATCCTTCTCGGTTTCTATTTTCGCAAATCTCTATAAGCATCGATGGAGATAGGTATAGTGTTTTTGTTTGGAAACTTTTGGATTTTTCAATCGAAATGTTGTCTCTTAGTCGTAGAAAATAGAGTAACATTATTATTTTTCAAATTTAAAAAAAAAAAATATATAATATAACGTTATTTGTAGTAATTTGAAAGAAATATATACTACACTCTATCCGACTAAGCGATGGCTGCACTTCACTGGATGCAGAGTTATACGGAATTATGTACTGCATTGAGTACATCAGATCAGCTGTACTTCCACATCGCAAAACACTGGTCATAACAGACTCCCTCTCCTTTCTTAAACTAATATGCCGTCAAGATAATAAAAACACCTTAATATTAGAAATTCAACACAACCTAAACACACTACATAAGGAAGGATGGGAAATCCGCTTTCTGTGGATCCCAAGTCACATTGGGATGCACGGTAGCGATAAACCTCGAAGCTCGGTCTATGGTACTTTCACCAGCATCAGAATACTCACCACCTCCACCATCATTAGCTCACATACTCATGAACAACAGCAAGCAGGAATGGACGACCGACTGGATCTCGCAAACAACCTTCCTTAGGAACATAAAACCAACTATAGAACCTTGGTGGCCTCCAGATGGCACAAACAGAAAAGAATATGGCACCCTAAACCGTCTTAGAGTGGGTCATACAGCCATATCACACAATTACCTTTACACCAAAAGGCCTCCACCAACAAACTGCTCCTTATGCGGACATCTAATAGAACCAACAGTCACACACTTAATACATAACTGCCAAACACTCACACCACACAGGTTAAAACACAAAATACAGGGCCCAATACACAAAATACTTTCAAACAACCCTCAATCAATAGTTAGCATTCTGGCATTTATAAGAGAAAGCGGACTCCCAGCACACATATAAACTAAACACACGTCTCCTTATGCTGTAATAACCCTGCTAGTTAGGCATATGGAGATTTACATAATAAATAATAATAAAAAAAATAATAAAAAAATAAAAATATCAAAAAGATAACATTTTACTAAACAGTTCAGCATCACTTCTCGCTGTAACCTAAAATTATATTTATTTCGATGGGAGTAACGCTTTCTGTTCTAGTATTAACGAAATTTATTGATTTTCGTGTAATACTCCCGTCCTGGAAAAACCAATTATTTACGTAAACATACGTTTTTGAGGATATTTACTACGTATATGTAAATACGTTTTACTTATGTGCAACACGATAGTGTCAAAGATTGATCATTCGTAATAGTTCGGTTTAAGTCGGACAGATTACGACTGGTAAAACGTTTATTTAATACGGACTTACCAATGTCATCTTGGAAAATGTCGGCACCGGAGTTCGTTGCGAAGCGGCGTGATAAAGTTGGATAACCGTATTTACTAAGAACACGCAATAAGTTAGTCTTCCTAACGGTACGAACAATTTCGTTTGCAAAAATTTGTTTAAAAAACCTAAACAAATCCCATTAAACGATTTATTCGTATAACTTCTTTTACATGTACTAAAAATAAATTTTAAAAAAATATTTATTTATTCTCTAATTTTTCAATACCTACTTTATTATCGATCTTATTAGACTAATTAAGTGAGACCATACGTAACTAACGTAAATAATTATAACAATATGAAATAGCGTATCTATAATGATCCGTTAGAAAAAACTTTTTTTTTCTCGATGCTATTAATAATTATTAGAATTAACGGCGAATGTTGAAACATGTTTAAATATTGTTTCTCTAATCAAAACAAGAGTAGGATCCATTATTATTGATCACCACGTATCTACAACATATTATATATATCCATCCACCCATCCATTACGTACGTACTACACATATACAAATATGTTTAAATGTACATTTATGTATTAAAATGTCTTAAACGCCACATTCAAGATTATCAAATCTCGGTGTTATAATTAAAAAACCTTGAAAAAATTTTTCAAGTTCAATTCTAAATTTAGTTCACGTCATATAGAAAATAAATTAAGGCGTATAGTAGATAAGGCCGTGTGCCGTGTACGCTCAGGCCATACATTAATACTTATTTACTAATAGAGACCAAATCAAACTTTAACTATTACTTGCTTCTTACCTGTCCGCTGAACGTACAGTCGCAAACCTTCCAAATACTCTCTCAAAACATCCGAATTCGAGACTTCTTCCCTTCATTCATTTATCCAAATTCTACCCGTCAATATAAATTCCTCCCGTGCCTCTGGCCTTAGTAGCAGTACACGGCACGGTTACCGACGAAGAAGATAAATAATTTAAATTTTTATTATCTTCATTAAATTCAAACCGTTATCTACAACTGGCGAAAATTTCGATTTAAATTCTTTATACCGCTTCAGATATTGCAATATAGACAGTCGATTTTTAAACTAAAAACAAAAATACCTGTTATCATTAATGGAATAAAAATTTTATATAACGATTCGTTTAGTAAAGAACTTTTCAAATACAAATTTTGAACAAATTTAAATCACGACACAATAATTTAACAATTGGGGCTAAAAATCAATATCCGCATAATACAGAGATTTCGAAACAAAATTTTGACAACAATGACAAATGTAACTCGGTTCGTCAGCAATGACAAACTTCACCAAGATACAAAAACTCGATATGTAGAAGACGTCCTTAAAGAAACGGCAAAAAGACATATTGATACACTGCACAGTCATACTAATTAAATCTCCCGGATAATTCATCGGAGATTACGAGACTAAAGAGGAACTATTTGATCTGGCTGATTAGTCCGGCATCAGACTAAAGAAGACAAACATATGATTCAGCATGAAACCATAATACTGCCTATCATTGGATAGCTGAATGTATTCAAGCACTTATCTCCAACTGAAATCGTCTATTGACAGCCAACGATTATTACTAATCCACAGATTCATTTGTAATTTGCCGGCAACGACTTTATAAATCGAACGTGACCCTCTAAGGTGTTAGTAAAAGCTTACCAATTGGCTTTTCCAAAAGTCCATCGTGGTACAGGTTCTGATGTTGGAATTTCGTCCAAATCCAATGTTCATAATAATCGGCCGATGTTCGTTGCGTGAAAAGGTACAGATAAAGTTTCACGACTTGTTGTAATTGGCCGCGTGTGTTTGTCTAAAAATACAAAACGTAGATCAGGAGTTGAGTCGGCTGAATTAAACGTGCCAATCTTCTTCAAATTGTATACGAAAAACATGTTCGCTTGGGCCATCCAATTGACGATGGCTTCTCCGGCTGGGTCGTTGTAATTATATCCCCCACATTGTGTGCTGACTATTAAAGTCTTCAGCTACGGCTGCAGGTTCAGCTATCTTCCGGATCGCATTAGCAGGCCATGTATATATTATGAATGTACGTTTTGACTTTAAGAATTGATATATCATCTTTCTCCTCCGGTGTACTGGTTGCCATTTTATGGCCGCTTTAAAGTATGTCGTTATTCAACAATGTGTATTAAAAATCGCTCCAGCAATTACGAATACCGGTATTGTTCCAGTTCTGACAAGCTGCCGGCTATCAGAGAATTGTGTTTCTTGAACTAGTAAAACTTCTATATCTTCTTTATGGATTACTTCACTTTTCGCCTGTGTCATTCGTTTCAGATTTATTTGTAAGATCTTTATATCGTTCTTTGCTTGTGTCCAGTTTTGGTATTTTTCGTCCGAGTCTGGATACTGAAGCATTGAAAAGGGCTATTTCGAATGTTGCGATAATGTTCGCGTATACCAAAGGCGTGATTACACACATTTCGCCTCCGTCTCCTGAATACTTTAGCAGCTATAATACATTACCCGGGGCGGAAGACGTGGACACGTATTCAGGGGGTTCCACCCCTTTACACTAATACATAAAATGACCTGACAATTATTTAGATCAGCATTAATGTATAAAACAACAATTTAGCCGTGCCATTTTTAAACATAACTAACTAAAATATTAACACTTATAATTAATCTAGTACAAAATTTAATAAAAATCCAAAAATAACAGTTAATCTTTATGAAATAGTTGTAAACAGTTTTCACTTTTCTTTCCAACATAACTATCATTAGGTGCATAAAAGATAGACAGCACCATCCAATTTTTCAAAATTACATTCAATAAAAGTGGTCGGACACTGAAAACGCCGTGTATGAAAAGTCAAATTTTAAATATTTACCACCGTGCTTCAAAAAGTTAAATTTGTCGCTTTTTTTTTATATAAATAAAGAAGTAATAACAATATTTTCAGCCTACCTAAACCGGATGTCATGTACAGTAGTATGAAAGAGCCGAACAAGGCGGCTAATAAGGTCCGATTCAAGGCGGCGTACAAGGCATTTTCAATCGGTATATAGGGACGTCCGAATACGTACAAGAAACAACCGTAATATTGGAAACCGTCTCCAATGACGATGGCCAACGTAGCTATTAAAAATTTCTGTTTCTGCAAAACCAAATTTGTATACATATATCATATATATGTATGTATTTAATTATACACCTGTATAGATGTGTTTGTACATATTTTTTAAAAAAATAGCTGCATTTTTTCTATCAATTTTAAATCATAATTTATATTACATACAAATATATATATATATATATATATATATATATATGATATTGTTCGAGTTCTCTGTTTCTGACATGTTTGAATATAGCTTTAAAATTCCGTTTATTATTTCAAGTTACATTAACGAAAGATCTAACGCATAGATAGAAAGTTCCGTTTCAAAGATGGTAACTTTACAAAGTATTCGGTTATTTATCCTAAAGAAATTTTTAACAGTGAATACAAGCGTTTAGACAACTTGGACTAAAGTATATGTTGCTAAATATTAAGAAGTTTTAATTTTTATTTTTTTATGTATGATGCAGCTGATCAAATTAAGACATTAGCTGGATAAAATGTGACAGTGGTTTTCCACACAACAATGGATAAATAAAAATGGGAGGAAGTTGTGAAAATAATATAATATCACCCCACGTCTTTACGTAGGACAACTTGATGGGTTTGAAATTAAACGTAAAGATTGTGATTCATTTTGGAAAAACCAATTTATTCGCGTCTAAAGTGTCTTCACATTTTCTTTTTCTTGTTCTTATTCTTCTTCATCCTTATCTACTTAATTTTTCTTTATCCTCTTCATCCTCCCCTTCATTATCCTCTTCACGCTCTTTACCTTCTTTACCCTCTTCATCTTCTTTTTTCTTTTTCTTCTAACGCTATCTAGGAAGGAAGATTGGCGAATCTGCATAAGATTCGGAGCTGTGCACTAAAACCATGTTTAGAGAATTAGATCTCAAAATTAGTGACCGTTTTCGGCAAATTTTCCCATCGAGGAAGAATTTTTAATAGTGCAACAATTTTCGTTTTAAATATAAACGAACGAGTATTCTATAACGTGTATCATTTATCGCGTATTAATTCTTCGCGAGAAAAAAAAAACATTTCAAAGTAACAAAGTGTACGGTGACCCAGAGAAGACGGACGGTTTTATTTTTAGAATAACGCAGTTGGTAACACTGCTACAAACCGCGTGCTTCTTAATTTACACATGAGAGATTCGTTTTTGTCTAACTTTAATTATCATAAAATCTTATAATGAGAAGGAGCTCGGATTACGCGTATGATCACGACAGTGCAAATATAATTTCGAAATGAATTCAAAGTCAGGCGATTTTTTGTGGGGATACCTTAGAAGCCGCGTTAAAGGAACACGTCCCACAAGATGTGGAAGATCTGAAAACTCAGATTTCCGATGAAATTTCAAAAATTCAGCTACACGCTCGAAAAAGTAATTTCTTACTTACCGTGGTAAATTTAATACCGTGTTCTAAAAGAACGCAGGTCAAATAAGCGGTCAAAAATCCCGTAAGATAAGGACCGACACGTGGATAGGTAGCTATGTAGAATTTATTGAATTGCTCCGAGTTTCGCGGTTCGGTCAATAAACTGCAAGTAATAAAATTAGTTTATATTATAAATCGTTTATTGTGCCTGTCCATATTTTAAAACGATAACGTAAGAAAACGCGACAATATATTGCAGAGAACAATTTTTTTTATTAAATGAATTTTTAAAAATCTACATCGATCACAATCTTTACTTTATATATGATTCACGTATCTTAAGTTTATACATTATATACCGTCGTCGTAAATAGTTAATCGCTAATTTTTGCCTACAAAATGGGCTAATATTATGGGCTAATATTCAAATTGTATTCAACCGAAGCGCGTGTATATATAGGGTGTTACGCGGAGTCGGTCGCTACTTTCTTCTTGATGAAAACTAAAAGTTACAATTGTGAAAATCTTTATACCGCGAAGTAGGGTCGAACTCACAACCGTCGGTTTGATTGTAGCAATTCTACGACCGCAACATTCATTCTGATTTTTTCTTATATTTGCTAATAATTTATAACTGACCAAGAGACTATCTATTTACAAAAAGAAGACCTAACGAATTAACAACACACCCATAGAATGGAAGACTCGGATCAAATATCTCGGTGTTATTCTAGATAAAGGTCTTAAACTTTTCTAAACATATAGAACACGCGCCGTTAATAAAACTCATGCCTCTTTATTTAAATCATATCCTATCTCTAATAGGAAATGCTAATACCAGGTAGCTAATTATCTACAAATGTATCTTAAGACCGAAAATGTTGTATGAGTGTCCTGTGTGGTCTTACGCAAGTCTAACTTATCTAAATTGCAAAACATGCAAAATAAATATTGTAGAATCATTCTTAAAGCTCCGTTTTATGCTAGAATAGTTCGTATACACAGGGTTTTGAAATTACCGTATGTGCATCGAGCAATAAATCAGCAAAGCAAAACATTTTTTAATGATTTTATCCTAAGCGCGTTTATAAACAATATAAGAGACTACACTCGCACTAGTCTCTCCAATTAAAATATAAGAAATATAAACATAAAAGAATTAAACATACATTATTATGATTTCCTGATGCTATATAGTTATTATTTAAGTTTAAGTTTATTTTATGTATATAGTTATTTTTCTCTTCATCGCTACTCTAATATTATCTCATATTCCATTATATCACAATATATACTTATTTCATGCAGGTTTTGGTGGTGGTTTTTCCTGCAGTTTATTTTAAGCTTCGTTTCTTTTATGTATATTATAATTTATATCGCGATACACGGGAAGACTTTTGTCTTATTTCGGTACGTGCAGATGATAATTGTTGTTTCTTATTTTAAATGTAAAAATACACTTTTTATTTATTTATTTAATTATCTAATATACGATGTCGCATGGTGTCGAGTATAACTAATAATACATCCATCACAGGATTAAGTATCTTATTTTAGTTTGCTTAAGTTTTGATGACGGCTCCATGTGTGAAAGTTCGACTACCAGATGATTTAAATGATTTCGTAACTGCATTAGACGTTCTTGTGCGAGCCTGCGGATGATTTCATCCGCTGAATCGGTAACCCATTTGTATGACTTCATTGGACACATACCGTGACATTCGGTAAATTAGGCACCGTACCTTGTTCTGGAAACGCTGGATAATCCGTTTGTTCGATGTATTTGCGCAACCCTCAGAGCTGCGCTGCGTAGGACTTCATAATTTATACTCTATTTATATTAATTAATTTGATATGTATATAAAAAATTGAAATGTTTAATATTTTGTTTCGACTGTATAGGTGAGTAAATAATAATTAATAATAATTTTTAAAAAAAATTCTGTACTACATAGGGTTGCGAAACAGGAAGATATTTACGATAAACTAAAAACACACAATACACGAGCTATGTGTAATATTAGTTCACTTCATTTAATATATTTACATATATATATTTTTTAAATATATATGGACGGTATATTATGAAAGAAGTACTGGATAGATGAAACCAAAGAATGTGTTTATGTGGAAAAAAATACGTCCAATTACCGATATGCCGAATATAGGTGGGGGTAATGACAACTAATGTTAGCTAAATGAAACAAATATGACGAACAAGTTCAAAACATCAGCAATGGACTGCAAATAAATAAAAATAAAACAATAAACAAGATTGTAGACAGAGAAAAACTGTCAAATTTTGATGATAATATTTTGGCAGAGTATGAAACGGTAGAACATTTTACATATTTAGGAAACGAAGCGTCATGTATGATCGTTGTGTTATGATAAGACTAATTAACATATAGAAGTACCACTATACTAATAGGAGCGTTAAAGTAAAATTGGTAAAGATATTAACATTCGCGGTAGCTTCATATGGAGCTGAATCGTGGTCTTCAAACGATACCAACATAGTTCGACTTAACAGTATCGAAACGATGTGTTGAAGAAAATTACATCGCGTACCGTAGACAGAAAATGAACAAATGAATAGGTATTCCGCGATTTGAATAAAACGCAAACCATCGGCTAATATAAACGTACCCCGCGTAGTAAAATATTCTGGCTAAATAATTCGCTGTAAACGAGAAAACGTCCCCGGAGCATACTTAGAAGACGTTGTCCAAAGTGTTGGACAAAAAAATTAAGCTAAGATGACACTGAAGCCTACAACGAACAAAAGATGTCGGAACAATGGATAATGATCGATTTGCTACATGGTATCTTGCAGTGGTTACCGACGTGGAAGATTGTATATATATATATATATATCTCTGAACACATGTTTTTATATATATATATATAGATGTGTGTGTGTGTGTGTAAAATAAATAATTGCAATACCTTATGTATAACTTGAGGACTCCGTCATAATGATTAACGTACGCTACGGTAAAAGTAACCGCGGCTGATAGCAGAAATACCAAGCCGGTTAATATGAGACCGCATTTCTTGTACTTCGTCATGACGTACAATAAGAAACCACCGATAATGCATAACTGAATATCTGTGGATATGTACCAGCTGACTACTAAACACTAAATATAAAATAACACTAAATATAAAATAAAATTGAGATTGATCTTACATGTGTGTTCACTTCATTACACACACATGCATTATATATATATATATATATATAACCCGGCAAACCGAGGTTAACTAGGGTTTCTTTGGGTGGAGGATTGATTTTTCGGAAAATACGTTTAGACACGAATTAATATAACTACTTCAATCGTGTATAATTTAGTGTTATAGCCGGAAATGCCAGTTTTTTGACAAATATCGAAAGAAGGCTAATTAATGTTTTTTTGAAAATTAATTTCGGAATGTTCTGATAGAATTTTTACCGTAAAATAATTCTTTCATTGTATAGAACTATTTTCGGAAGATCTGATAGCTAAAATCGAAACGCGGTAGCTGAGGTATAAAATTTTAATTATATTTACTAATACACGCGCTAAAAATTAAATTTCTAACCTTATAACATTCGAACGATTAATGCGATCGAGCTGAAATTTTCACTTAATTAAATAAGTATCGATAAAAAGGAGTTGAAAAAATAAAAATTTCCAAATTTTACGAGTTTTATTCGGGGTCGGGATACGAAATTTCAAAATTCGTGACTTTCATTCCAACGAACTTTAGTTACTTCGTAAATTACACATATGTGCAATCGAAATTTTTGGAACCGTTTCCGGAATGATCGACTATATATAATATATGTACATCTCATCTTCATTATTAAGTACGGCTTCCGTATCAAAGATAGGCGACTACTTACCCATACATATTTTATTGCACAGTGCAAAAGCAACCATAATATTAGTTTAGATAGACACACACACCCGCGAGAACTGATTGTAATTGCTTTCGTTTTCACGACATAATGTAGACCCGCGTGTTTTGTAGTGTACTATATTATTACTAGCGCGCATATGGTGTTGTGTATGGCGGTTTGCCATTGCCTTCCACGCGATAATATTAGGATTATTTATATTTTAATTTTCGATGATAACTTTTGTGTCGTCGAACATATTCGAACTCGATACGTTCCATATAGAAGTCCGTGCTTCAGCCACTAGGCTATGTCAACGATATATATATAATAAAACTTATTTTATCCGTCACTCTCTGTTATCCGCCCCTGTCGGTAAAAAACAATTTTGATTGAAAGTTTGGTGTCATCTGACGATACAACAAGGGTAAAAATTCATTGAAAAACTACATTAAGGACGCAATTTTTAGTGTTTCTAGTGCATAGATCGCCCCCTTATAATGTTAAACCTACATAATGGGTGGAATATGGCCTGAACCGGCGCTACCTACTAGCGAAACAACGAGAACGGTTAGTGTTGATGAAATCGTGAAGCTATGCAAGGATGGTCTGCTCAACTATGACACGCTAACAACTGAAGAAGTAACAGATTGAGTGTAATAAACAAGATGAGGATTTTGACATTTTGAAGATATTGTATCTAACTTTCAGCGGTCCGATAATGGTGAAATTGACATCGATGAAGAAGCTAAATACAACCGAAAATCAGCAATCAGCCATTCGAAAGTTCAAATAATGTTAACAAAGCTCATCGATTGGCCTGAAAGACATGAGGAGGCAAACATTACTACGCAGATAAAATACGGAACATTGGCCTAAAGAAAGTTCAAGCTGCAAAGAAACAGAAGAAATCTGCCGATTATAATAAGATGTAAACAATTTTACGTACATTTTTTCTATGTAATTATAAAAATACAGTACTCTAAACGTTATCAAATATATATATATATATATTTTAAACTTCTATATAAGTAATTTGTAATAGAATTTCTGTTATCCGCCTATTCAGTTATCCGTCACAGTCTCGGTCCCAAGGATGACGGATGAAAGAAGTTTTACGGTATTTACATCGTTGGAGCAAACTTGGTATTTCGAAAAGACTTCCAAACTATTGACGTCGACAACGTTAACGTAAAATATAAGTTCTATAAACTAACATCAGCTAATTTTTATGCGGACCCTCAGTGGTCGCAGAAAACGAAGAAATAGATAAAGCGGCTAAAACATATAGAGGAAACTTAAAAGAAGTTAAACTCATACACGCGTTAGATACACACCCAATATTATATCGCCGATAACACTATATCAACAACCTTTAGACACACACGAAGAGCTTTTTCAAATTAAACGAAAACCAAGGCCCTCTATAACATCAAAGCAAAAAAAAAAACATAGACGAAGGAATGTAGCCCTAACCGGACTACGCGTAGGCTCACGTCACAATACGCTAAATGAAAACCTTCCTTCGAAATACTGAACGAGAACAAACTTACCATTATAATATAAGCAATACAATAATTCCCGAAATACTTACAAACTCCAAAATAATGCAATACAACTAATACCACCGAATAATATGTCGAAATAATTAATCTCTTGAAATTTCTTATAATTACAGGCATAATTCGTAACATCCGACCAAATGTGTAGATTCGAAGAAAAAAAAATTATCTTCAAATAAAATTTAAAAAAACATTCTCACTTGTTTTTCAACGTTTACGAAATTATTCACAATCAACAAATTCGCCCACCAAGTTGATCTGCAATTGTCGGCTTCACGAAGAATCCTTTCAGTCCATAAAGGACCGTTGTTGCTATAAGGTAACACGAATATTATAAATGCGGCCAAAACGCAAAACACCGGTACCATTCTGAAAATTAATTTATTATAAATAAGGTTATAATTTTTAAAATATCACTTAAAACTCCATTATATATATATATATATATATATATATATATATATATATATATATATATAATCATCATCTCATCAGGTTTCGAAACCAACACGAGACATAAAAAGTTTTCATCATTATTTAATTCTTAATTATAACGGAGAATGCAGTGGCACCCTACTCCGTATAACATCATATGCGCGCGCCTCTGCGTCGCATATAAATAGCGCCTTGAACACTAGCTCACTTTTACATATAATGATGCTTAAATGTCTGCACAACTTGTTCAATAAAATAGGCCGCGAAGAGACGAGCTGATTTCAAACATGCAGTTTTAGTTCCTATATACAAAAATACGCGCGATAAGGCAGACTGTACCGATTACAGGGGAATTGCGCTCCTATGTACAGCTAGCAAATATTAAACTTACATAATCCATGGTATGTTCAAGTTTGGTTACTTTCCACAACAATGGAAATTCTCCAAGATTACCCCCACTTCCCAAACCTCGTAAAAATTCTTCTCATATTGAAAATGTGCGTCCCATCAGTCTATTTAGCAACTTAAGCGAGATAGCGGAGAGGGTTATTCATCGCAGGCTTAAAAATTGCTCATTCCATACGAACAGTCTGGTTTCAAGTCCAATCACTCTACAACTCATCAAACTGCAAGAATATGTGAACATATTTCTGATAATTACAACCGTAATAAGCACACAGGTATGTTACTACTAGATGTCGCTAAAGCCTTCGACAAAACGTGACACCAATGGTATTATCTGTAAAATGATTGAAACAAAATTTCCAAACTATCTAATTTCTCTTATTAAAAGTTATTTGAACAATAGATCATTTACTGTATACATTTCTGGTGAATACTCCACTGTGAAAACCTGCACGGCTGGTATCCCACAGGGAAACGTGTTCGGTCCACTTCTGTTCACTTTATTCTTATACGACTTTCCTAAACTATCTTCAGCTAACTCCGCCTTATTTGTGGACGATAGTGCATAATAGTTCATTCAGGCCCAATGCAATCGTAATAAACTTCAAAAAGATTTAAACCGCACGATACGATATTTTAAGAGCTGGCAAATTAATATTAATCCATACAAAACTGGAACTATCTTTTTCAGTCGTAGGCATTCAATAACAGAATTCTCGTAGAGAATAAACCCATTTAATCGGACTAATACGCTATCTAGGTGTCTTTCTCGATCGCCGCCTAAATTTTAATCGGCACTTATCTCATATTAATATTAAAGCGAATAAAGCAATTTCCGCCATTTATCCCATCTTTAACCGAAAGTCGTTCCTGAATTCTCATAAGCCGGTAATTTACGCGTGCCCAGTATGCTGTTCTATCTCGAATTCTGCATATAAACAACTACAATACAAAACACGTTGCATATTAAATAAGTCAAAATACGAAAGAATCTCATTTATGCACGAAACTACTAATCTATCCTAAGGATTATATATTAAACCTGCTAAATCCTTCACTCGGTGTTCATCACACACTAATCCGCACATTAGGCCTATATTACGATTCCAGGCGACTAAAAACTATGTATCCGAAATATAAGACGTCTAAACTATTATAAATTACTGATTAATTAATTTTTCAGTAACTATATAGTTTTAATTTATCTCTATACTAGTTTCGGAGTTACCTTGTTGTAATCATAGTCATAATTGAATTACTTTAAGTATACTGGTTTTACAGGTTTTATTGGTATTTTTTTTTCCTGGTAATTTTCATTACTTAATATAAAATAACGAGATGGCATATATATATATATATATACATATATTATCTGTTGGTAAGGTATTTTTTTCTTTCTACCGGTACACAGTAATCATTATCTGTATTATTTTTGTAAATTTTTTACTATGAAAATATACCGTTGTTTTGTTTGTTGTTGTTAAATATTTAGTAAACTTTTACATGATAAGTTGAAACCTATATTGAATATTTGCCAGAAGAACAGTGTGGATTTAGGCAACATCATAGTGCAACCGATATAATATTTTCCTTTAGACAATTAGTAGAGAAAACCAGAGATACCTCATTATGTATGACCTTTATTGATGTTAAAAAAAAAAAAGAGCTTTTGATTCAGTAAACATAACTAGCCTCTGGGAATATTTAAAAACAGTAGGATGTCCACTAAAAATGCTACATTTGATAATTCAACTATTATTCCCCCATATAGCGACATTTCTAGAGAAGTCAGCATCCTTGATTCAGATGTAGATTGTCCCAACAGTATCACGGTGGATAAGCTGTAAAGGCACCCCCTTATTAAAACAGAAAATAAAAAAAGTATAAGTCATACGTAACAATGGACGATCCGACACTTTCGATATCAATATTGGCGTTCACTATAAATCATAATAAAACAGAGGTAGTCCAGATCGGCAGCAGTATGTTTAATTTTCATTTGTCTAGTAATCGGATAAGCATCGTCGATTCATTTAAATATTTGGGAAGTATTGTATCGAACGATGCAAACTTGGATTGCGGGGTAGCATCGAGGATTAGAAATGCAAATGCTGGATTTAGCAAATTTAACGCGGAAAGTATTTTGCAATCGAAATTTAGAGATAAAAACCAAGTTAGCAGTATACAAGGCTATTATAATACCAGTCATGCTATATGGTAGCGAAACATGACCAATAATGAAAAACAAACCAATGAACTCGAATTTTTGCCGCCAGAGACTATTACGCAGAATAAGCAGAATATCGTGGAATGATCGCGTGACAAATGCAGAAGTGTTAACAAAATCCAATTGTTTATCTGTAGAACAATATTTAACACAGAAGCGCATGAAATGGCTGTCATGTTACTCGTATGGGACATGAACGAATACCCAACTTATTACTATACAGAAAACGACCTTGCGCGCGCCCGAAACTTCGCTTCGAAGATGTAGCGCGAGACCCGAATATAGCAAATCAGTCGAATGGGAAAGTGTGGCGCAAAATCGTCCCAAGTGGATAGCGTTAGTTAAGAAAACGGTTACCGGCAGGAAACCAGCTGTAAAGAAAAAGACAAAAACGGTAACATAGGAGAAGAGTATTCACAGTGGTATGTCCAAGTGTAATAAATATAAATTTGCCACAACACACCGAATAGGACTGATATCACATAACCGACACTGTCATCAGCAGACTAAACCGCACCTTAATTAGAGGATAATCTCATACTCGAAAACGAGTGAGGAGTACAAGAAGAAGAATATATATATATAAATCATTTTGCTGTAATTCCGCAACAGATTTTAAACAATTTTCTTCCATATCAGATGATATTGATTTTTTGTGTTGATTGATGTAGAATATACATAAGTAAACATTTAATCTTATAACTCATTTAAGAACCAAATTATTTTACTTTGTTTATATTCTTTATTGCAGAATATACTCTAATATATATTATATATTTGGGCAAGGACGAACAACATTTGGGAAACATTTCGCAAATTTATACCAACCTCACCCTGGAAATACAACGTTAAACTCGGGTACTACTTACTGTTATGATGTTTACAAACCAATAAAACTTACATCTGCAGGTGAGATTAATAATGCGGTGAAAATCCTAAATCCAAATAAATCACCGGGATATGATTGAATTACCCAAGGATTTTAAAGGAATCGCCGCGAAAAGGTTTTTATACTACTGACGTATATTTTTAATGCAATGATTCGACTGCGGTATTTTCCTGTACAACTAAAACTGTCACAGATTATCGTTATAAAAAACCCACAGAAATCACCAACAGAACCGAGTTCGTGCCCATCTCGTTACTATCTGTATTATCTAATCTTTATGAGAAATGTCTGCTAAAAAGACTAATGCCAATCGTCGATGATAGAGGTTTAATCCCGGTACATCAATTTGGATTTAGATCCAAGCACTGTACAATAGAGCAGGTACATCGTATAGTTAATACTATCGAGATGTCTCTCGAGGAAAGAAAAATATTGCGATGCCATGTTTTTGAACATAAGCCAGGCTTTCGACAAAGTCTGGCATGATGGCTTATTTTACACAAAATTAAGCAACATTTTCCACATGAATTATACCAGTTGCTTCGGTCTTACCTAAGTGAAAGGTATTCTTTTGTGAAATATGAAGACGAGTCATCAGATATATATCCGGTAAAAGCAGGTGTAGTACAGGGTGGTGTACTGGGACCACTACTCTACCTCATTTACACATCAGATATTCCTACACCGTCTGATGTAGAGGTAGCGACTTTTGCTGATGACACTGCGATTTTGTGTTCTGACGCATGCCCCGTCAGAGCGCGCAGTACCATCCCGGCAGCAGTCAACGAACTTTCGTCGTGGCTTAATCTATGGAGGATCAAGGCTAATGAAAGTAACTCAACATGAGTAATCTTTACTAACAGAAGAATTGATCCAACAGAAGACATAGTCCTAAACGGTGCTGCAATTTCACAGAAATCAGTTGTAAAATATCACGGTATGCACCTTGATCAGCGTCTAACATGGAGAAAACACATAATAGCAAAGCGCGCTTAGCTAAATATAAAATTGAGACCGATGTACTGGTTATTAAATAAGAAATCGGAAGTGTCCGCTGAAAATAAATTATTGATTTACAATCAAATTTTGAAAACAGTTTGGCTTTATGGCTGCCCATTATAGGTATATTCTAAAAAACAGCAACATATCGATTATTCAGCGGTTCCGGAATAAAATCCTCCGGATGGTTGTCAGTGCACCGTGGTACATCACCAACTTAACGCTCCACAAACACCTTGGAATGAAGTTTGTTCTGGAAGTAATATCCAGCGACGCAAAAAATTATGCTCATAGACTAGAGCTGCACCCGAACAACATGGCGATAATCAAGCCGATGGACCTAGCCTAAGAGATAAATTTTAATGACTGTTTTTAGCACTTACTGATGGGTAGGCTGCTAATCATGCCGTCTTGTCGTCTGCATAAAATATTAAAATTGCTAAATAGCGACCATCAGCTAGGTGCAATTTAAAAAGGAAAAAATATATATATGTAAAAGTATATATATATATATATATATATATATATATATATATATATATATATATATATATGTTTCTTCTTCATCACTTGCTTATATCAGCCACTGTTGAATGAATTCCTGTTCATATATTGGATAAACAAGGTGTATCACGGATGAACAAATTTATCGAAAATTACTTGCAAGGCATGAATTTTTACGTAATTATATCACTCTGTTCCTAGCTATTTAATTTCGTTTTTATTTCCAGGTACATATTTCATGTATATTCTAATTCATTCTATACGTGTGGATATCCTGCTTGAAGTTATCTTTTTGATATAAGTACGTACACAGTAATTGCAAAGCTATCGCGTTTACAAAGATATTTTTCATTTTAATAAATACATACACATATTTTTTTATACAGCCTTTATGCATCGAAGGTATTTGGCGATATCCTGTGACATTGGCACGAAATCGTATAAACTACTTTTCTCCGCTACTTCCGGCATCCTGCCATTCCTATAAGCGAAACCAATGTCAGTCCAGTCTTTTTGTTTTATTCCACTCCCGTCCGTCGAAAAGAAAACCTTCCTCGATTTCTATATCCTCATGGTATTACTTTGTAGCTTAGTAATTTTCCTCGTTAGTTGCCCAACAAATTGTACTACATTTCCTTGAATGCGGTACTTTTTTCCAAATCTCGATTAGTTTCTTGTGCGGCATATTTTTCTATGGTCGGGGGTTATATCCTATGTAATTAGTACTTATCTACCACTTTTTAGCGGTCGATGTTATCGTCTTCTTTGATTCGGAATCTCTTGATCAATCACTTTAATCGCAACTTCGGTTTTCTCCTATACGTTATTTTTCGCCGACATTTTCTTGGAGATGTTATCTAGAGTATTGTAGTTCTAAATATGCCTATATAATATGCAATGGTTATAATAATACAAATGTAACGTATGTACCTGAACCATCTAAGTATTAGGCTCATCGGATAATAAATTTCGCCAGCTTTCTTCATCGGTAAATGACCGAAATAGTAAGTTAGAAATCCGCTAATCATGAAGAATACGTCGACAACGTTCGTATGCACTAATTCGATGCTGCTGATCTCTTTATACAACTGAAATTAAACGAATTTATATAGTTAGCAATTTACTAATTACGTAAATACTCTTAGGAAGAAGAAGAAAAAGCTTCATTTCATTAAGATACATAACAAGGGGTTCATAAAGTTTAGTTATACCTTAACAGTTTAAATAGTATTACTAAATGTAGAAAATTAATAAGACCAATGTTAGGCTACAGGAAAAATAAACAAAAAAAAATTAAAAATTATACGAGGTACATATGCATATATATACGAATCAAATACATGTGCACACATATCATATTACCTACGCTTAATTATACGATGTTTGTAATAAAGCATGATAAAGCTTAGTATATCGTACTATGAAATTAATTAAGCTATTTTTACGTATTCTACACCTATCGTTAGGAGTATATCTCGTGCCCACGCATAGATCACAAGGAGATAGAAATTTTTTTGGTGCTCCAAAAATGATCGAAAGTGTTCCGATGAAAATATTTTGAAGTTTTTTTTTCTTTAAATCGACTAAAAAAGGAAATAAATAATTACGATACATCCGAAAGTAAACAATGGGGTCATATTAGTAAATTATGAAGAAATTATTTATAAAAATAATTTTGAATGACGACATTGGGCAGCGTATGGTTTGTGACAAATTAAAAAATAGTATATCTAAAAGTATGGGCATAAAACGGTTAAACGGCGATATGTAAATAAATTTAGATCGTAATAAATCTCGTCTTGTTTGTTCGGTTTATAAGTTAGAAAAAGATATATTTCGTATTCAGATAATTGAATAATTTAAAAATGTTGTACGCGCATGCGCATATAATACCCGCTTATTTATTTATTTAGAACATTCCCCTTTACCCATTTCGGGTTTCAGCCAGTTTTACCCGTCGGCAGATACCCGTTACATTTCGATTAACATTATAATCTTAAAAATATAACAATTTACACGTAGATCCCATGTTTAATACTCGTTTATTAACGATATATACAATCGCACTTATTAAATATTCTAGTACTTATAGTAAATGAATACATTTTCCTTTTAAATCTAATTAAACTACATAATAAATTAATTGAATAAAAAATAATTTATTTCTACCCTTCTATGTGTTATAATTAACATCCAACCTCAAACCAAGACCCCATCGCCATTTGTAGTTTTTTCTTGTATATAAAGGCAGTAATTCTGCGGCTAAAGACTTTTACACTTAACTTTGTTTCTCGTCACTGTTATTTATTTTATTACTTAAGCTTTCACCTTTTTTCCTCCATTTTTTCTTTTAATGGGGACACGCCCTTACAGCCTACCGAACGTGATACTGTAATTCTTAAGTCATATTTCCATAAACTCGGCGTACAGGTTCTCTAGAAATATCGCTATGTCTGGAAACAGATGTAAATTCTCAAAATGAAGAAAAGACAGAACCATTACGAAACACACGCAGTAATTTAAGATACAGTTCAGAGCGTAATGTTATTAAAGAAAGGCATTCGAAGAACACGTGATCAGGATTTCAGACCGCACGTCCAACATGTAGAGGGCAGTAAGGAGTTTCTCTAAGTTTCATACAGGCAGTCCGGCAACAAGCAATGCCCGAACCGCAAAGTGCTGATAAGTACAACTCCTCTCCGCTTAATGTTTTTAAAAAAATAATACCATGGAAATCTAGGAGGCTGCAATCGATAGAGTAAGAGGCGACTGCTGTATACTCTCCACATACGTCTGTTCCCAAAGTTTCTTATGTTCCGACCGTATAAAATTGATGATACGAAGTAATGGAACTAAAGAGAATACCACACCACTAGAAGACCCACCTTTAGCTGATGAATCTATAATTTCATTGTTGGGAATTCCTCGATGTCACGATACCCACAAGAAAGATACAAATATACTCATGTTTTCTCCCGATGACAAAGTTTCAACATGATATCCCTTTGTTTTCTATGGCCTTCAAAATGCTTTATGAGTCGGTGATTATGAGATAATTATCCGGGAAGCTTCGTATCAATTAAGAATGATGAGAAAAGTTATACTGCCGCAACTTCAGCGGTAAATGCGTAACAAAGATCAATTTATATGCCCTGCTAATATTAAGACATGTAAAGTGCTGCTCGAGTTCCCTGAGCCGACTTTGATCCATCTGTATAAATAAGGGTGCGCGTACGAAAATTTTCACTGATAATATTATTGAATGAAGCCCGGATCAGTGGCGGAGGATAAAGAATGTAGTTCTCAGCAAAGAAAAATATTCTTTTATTGGAAAAATTGTATAAATACGGTAATATAAAGTCGCCATCGATGATGAATGGAGTTTTCAATGAATTAAAAATATCAATTGTATAGAATTCGAGACATCTTGCGATAAATTGCAAGAAGTATGAAAAGACGTAATGTCGTCCCGCACTAAAATTGCCACGCCACCATATCCATCATGTCTGTCGTTTCTATCAATCGTAAAATTTTTATACTCGAATTGTTCACTGGGTTCAGGCCATGTCTCCGTCAATGCCCTATTTACGACAATCGTTGACAGCCGTTGTGTGACACCAATTTCTATTTGTACGGCTTGCGTCAACGGAATTCTAAGTAGTCTGCGCCAGCACCATGTTTCGAAACTGTCAATTCTTCTTCTGTCCATTTTCTTCAGTATCCATGTCTTATATTCAGTATCCATGTCTTATATCATGATAATGGACGAGCTGTATCTTCGCGTAGAGTTATCCTTCCAGATATTGTTCAGTCTTGTGATGGCACTCTTGGCGGCAATTTCAATTCTCCGCTTTATTTCGCCGTGGGAGCCGCCTTTATTCTTTATAAGTGAACACAGAGATACAAAAAAGCTTCTGTGTGGGTAATTTCTATTATCATTATGTTTATTTATACTTAATCCGTATTGCGTACTAATTTCTTCAAGTTTATTCAGAAGTTTTCCCATTTCATCCGTATTCGCAGCTATTAATGTATCATCTGCAAATCTGGGATTTGTTACTGTTCGTCGTCCTATCGTTATTCCACCATTCCACGTTTCTAGGACTAATCTCATTATATATATTTTGCATATAAATTAAGCGGCATAGGCGACAGAACACAGCCTTATCTGACTCCTTTTCGAATATTAAAGTTTCCAGATGTTTCAGTATCATTACGCGCAATATATAATCGTATAGTTCCCCTTTATAAGATATTGTGCTTTGATGGACCCATTTCAGTTAAAACAACACAAAGTTTATTCCATTGGATCAAAGGCTTTTTGATAGTCAATAAAGCACATTACTACAGATACCTTATATTCTCACGCTTTTTCTATGAATAATCTTAAGTTGAGAATCAGCTCCCGTGTGCCTCGTCCTTTCATAAAACCTGATTGTTTTTCGGCTTTGGCCACATATGATGCGTAGATCCGGTTATTTATCCGTAGGAATATCTTACTCGCATGCGACAAAAGAGATATTGTACGATAATTTTCACATGAACATTACATATTAACTTCAGACATTTTTTTTTTTTTGGCAGATGACTTAGTGTCTCTAGTTTACTCGTATCTGTTTGTCCTCATATTTAAATGCCGTATTCTAGACGTGATTACTGCATTATAAATTTAATTTCTAATATCGAATGTGATAATCCCATCCGAAAAAGCTATCCATCCATATGCCGAAATATGTATGCGTTATTAATTTATACGTTATGCCTATTTCAACCCACTGCCGGGCATAGGCTTTTCTCAAATACGTCCAAGTTTGCCTACCTTATGCGACACGAATCCCGTTGAAATGTCCTCTATTCGTGTATTCATATCGGTCACCGCTGCAATACACGTTTAGTCCATCTATTGTCATCTCGATTGGCAATATTGCCCATTTACATTTTCTTACTAATTTTGTTTATTTTAGAACTGGCAGCGTACATTGGTTGTATACTATACTTTTTAAGCCGCTCGGTATTTCTTTATTTTTTGAAAAACACTGCTTCATGTAATCCAGGTAAGACATACCTTTCAGCTTATACATATTTATTTTAAGGTTTTAATAATTTCTTCGCTATTTATAGATATCGTTGTACTATCTGTTGAATTGGTCATTATCTAAGTTTTATTTAAGTTTATTTTTAGTTCTATTAGGACTGCGTGTTTAGTTCTGTCAGTATCGATTGTAAATTTTTTACATATATATAATATACACGCGTGTACTATATTTTGAAATATCTAAGCTGTATTTACCGTTTCGGCCATTTGTGCATCGGTTTTAGGAAATCCGAACGCGTATATAAATCTATGTCCGTAAATAATGATTAAAATATTCATAATTTTAATGAAATGGATCGCACTGATATCGTGACCTTTATCAACCTTAACGAGTTTCCTCATGTTGGTAACTATGGAAAATGACGTAAACAATCTTAGCGGTAGATTCGCTGCAAACAAATAAAAAAGAATAAAAATATTTTTATTTTTTCATTTCTTTCTCGCACGTTTACACCAGATGGGATATATTTTTCTTCTCAACAATCTAAATATTGGCGGTAACGTGCCAAAGTCTTAAAAACTTCCCCCATGCTCTTGCTAATGATGAAATCACTCGATATCTTCCATTTGTGAAAATTTCCTATTACATTTTTCTTTATACTAAAATAGGTTAGTCATCTGTAAAATTTTGTATCCGGATGCGTACCTCTAGATAGTTTATATTATTTTTAAGAGGTACGTACACTCTTCGAATTAATTATAATCGGATAATACTGGACTCTTCCGTTAGTAAAATTAATACGCATAGATTTCACCTTATTCAGTTTTATATTCGATTTTTTAATTTCTTAGTTTATTCATCTATACTATTTCCAGTAACTATCGCACTAGTGTCATCTCACGGACTTGCTCGTTAAAACCGGAATATCGGCAGTATATAATAAATATCAAACTGAGAAACCTTGCTCGTTAAACTGTTCGTATGGGTTCGGCGTATTCATCGTTATTATTCTGAAAAATCTGACAGTTCGATACAAATTTATTAGTTTACACATGTTCTCAGCTGATACTTAATTACGAGTACCATTCCCCCCATGCCGTACCTTAATAAATAATGAATAATGATGGTGATAACCTTTTTCAGCTTTTTCGTCGTAATTATCGCTATACATTTTCACCGCTTCGTAAAAAGTAGCCGAGAAAATCAATAAAATTATCGCCACCATCGAATACCTGGGAAAAACATTTCATTATTTCAAAAAATTACAATATAAGGAAATAGATATAAATTAAGTTTATATATCGAAAAATCGAATTTTCCATCACGACCACTTTAACGGTACATCGTTAAATGTTACTCGCGGTCTATTTAGCGAATAGATTATTTTACATTAAGTTCCCAGATCTATTATGAATTCGGCGGCGAAATTCCTAGGGATAGTGAATCCCTTCCTGTTTACTTTGTTTCTATCTGATTACCGAATTTACCCGATGTTCAAGTTGATCTTTCCTCCGCAATTCTTATATACCTAAAAACAATTACAAGTTACTGACGGGAATAAATCGCATCTTGCGTTATTATAAAACATAACAAATTAATTCCGTTATAAAACTGAGGCTATATTTTTCACCAGCAGGCGTCTCACATTGCTGAAATTCAAATTAATTCCACCCTAGTCAGCTGGTAAAAACAAGTAACGCTTTCTGTCTAGCCATATACTCTACAGAGTCTACATCATCCGACTTGAACTTAACAATTCTTCGTTTTCGACTCGTAATGATCATCTCCAATGGAAATAATCGAATAGTTTTCCTTCTGTCTTCCCAATCACAATATCGCAATTGTACTTTAACTAGTAGCACAAGTAGATGTCTCAAACTTATACTGGTACGAAAGTTGCGTGCTTCTCAGCAAGCCCTACTGGTATCCATGATATCAATGTCGTAATTCTTAGCGTCACCTGGCGAAATATATATATACATATATATACATACATGTTTATTGATTTATCTAAAGCTTTCGATTGAGTATTATGCCTGTCCTGAACGAAAAGAAATTTCACAACATGTACTAGATACTATTAGTAAACTGCATAAAAAAATCGTAAACACGATAAAAGTCAACAATATTAATTCACATCTCCTTCAATCTTGACCTGAGTGTCCGACAAGACTGCTTTTATTCTGTTCAATATATATATATATATATATATATATATATGTATATGTATATGTGTGTGTATAAATATATAATACATGAAGTCTTCGAAAAATGAATAATAAGAGTAACAATAACAAACTTAGTCACTTAATTTATGAACATGAAATTTTATTTGCATTATCTACAAACAAAATTAATAGAACTTGCAACTAAACTAAAGAATATAAGCAAAACGCATGGTGTAAAAATCAAGTCTAATTATAATGGACCGGAGTAAAAATTACCTGTTCGACACTGGGGAAATTTCTGGACACGAGGTAGTAGATTAAAGACATTTTACTGCCTCGAATTATACAAATGAAAAAAATACGTAACGCGTCTCGTGGTAACGAATATTGCAGCAACGAAACTTGGACAATTATATAAAATAAGGACACGCAGTTATAACGTGGAACACGGAATTCAAGTCGGCCAACAGATGATTTTCCAGTCACATCCTATGTATCCGAAAACTTAACGATTAAAAGAAAATGTAAAAAATGGTTTCTTCAAAATAAAAATCAATGATTCGTATACTACGGAGTGTATATAGACGTAATACATCGGTTTTAGACGAACTGAAGGTAAGAGAAAACATCGATAACGGAAATAAATTAAAATGCGACAAAATATTTTATCCATATAGCAAAAAATATGAACTAGCTGAAGTCGGCTAACTATTATCCAAGGCAAGATGCTAGAAAAGCCCGCTAGAGAAAGACGTCCAATACGATAGACGGATCGAGTAAGACACTAACATGGTTGAATGTGCCGAATGGATTCCATCTGACATTAGAGTAAAGAAAATGAAGAAGAATCGTCCAAGTTATATGATACCACCATGTCCTTGTTAAGGAAAATGTATCCGTAAGCATATATATATATATATATATATATATATATATATATATATATATATATATATATATATATATTATGTATGTATGTGTGTAATGTACATAAATATGTAAAAAAAACTTACACAGTGACGTAATATCCGGTCGCTCTTTTCGAGAACGAATTTTTCGTTTGACATAATGCGGATTTCACATTCACTTCGATATCCAGATTATATTTAGCGAATAACGGTTTTAAGAATTCATTCAATGACAACTTCAATTCGTTGGCAGTACAAGTTGTCGGTAGGCAAACGGCCCAACTCACTTTCGTACGATCATTTCGGACCGGATCTAAACGATACTGTTAAGTAAACGATAATTTTCAATTAAATCAAATTATTAATTATTTTCAACGATAACGAAATTTTTTCAATTTTTTTTCTACTTCTTACAATTCATTCCTAGCCATGTTCTATGAAGGATGTCATCGTGTTCTATAGTATGGGGAATACATCCACTGATGTATTCAGCCGTTCTTTTAAACTAGGTCACGAATTCTAGTTCTTTTCAATCGTCGGGTTGTCGTGACGTCTGGAAACGTAGAGACTAGCTCATTGCAGTATGCGTATTGCATGTCTTCGAGCCCGCTGCTTTATTGCTTCGTCTTCCATACAGACCCCAAGTTCACGATGAATAGCATTGGTAACGTACCACGGCATATATCAGCATTAAAGTTTTATTTTGAAAGCGCTTTATTATATTTCTGCTAGTATTTTTCGGTACATATTGGTTTTATTATTGCATTGTATATGAATACTCCATTGGCTAAGGAGAGGTTCGAATGATACCCTATTAGCCGATAGAGAGATCTTAATTGAATATCCAGTCGTTCACTTGTTTTTTTTGTATATGCACCTTCCAGCTTAATGTGCGATCTAAGTGTACTGCTAGATATCTGATACTGTTGCTTCTTGGTACAACATGTTTACCTAGTGACAGATAACTATGATCATCTGTTCTATCGGTGAATGTGATATAGGTGCATTTATCAGGATTCACTTCTAGTTTCCAGCTGCAGAACAGTCGAGTTTTTCTGTAGCGCTGAAACTGCCACTTCAGGCTTCTTATCTTGAGCAATGAGCAATGTGTCATCGTCAAAAGTAGCCACTTTGACGTTACCCACGGTTGGAAGATCCGCTGTATATAGGTTTAGCGGCCCCAGTACACTTCCTTGAGGAACACCGGCTTTAATTGGATGTGGTTCAGAGTAGTCACCACAGCATTTGACATGAAATTGTTTGTTCGCTAGAATACTGTTTTGATTTTGTACAACAAACCTTCATGCCATATTCTGTCAAATGCTTTTGTAATATCTATAGACGCTGATTTTTCAAAATTAATAATACCGAATTTTGAAAATAAAATTGAAATAATAATTCTTAATATGGATTTAGAGTACATGATAACGAGTTGGTTAAGTCGATCGCCAAGTCTGTAGGTGGCAATCTCTAGTTCTATATATATATATATATATATACACCACCCGATGATATACTATCTAATTAGAAAGACTCATGAGGAATATTAGGATTTACTACGATTAACGTTCCAAGATAAATTACTTCTATTAAGCAGTCTTTCAGACACAAAATGGAAGTTCTTAACATAGCATCGATTAAACGTGTAAGTACTTTTTGATTTTTTTTTAACATTTTGCAATGAACAAGTTACTTTTTTACGATTGTCTAATTCATGATCGATTTGTGTTTTACCCGATGTTAATTGCAGAGCAGATTTTGTATGGTTTGCTGCTCTTTCATGTCGGGAAATTGTTAATGACAATGAAATTTCTAAATCCTATTTTATCCCCTGTTCCATTATGAGTCGAAAATAACAGAATGAGCCAACAAAATAAACTCGTTCAATGCTCCCGGACCCAATTATCCGGGCAGTAATCTTATAGAGTCGTTAAATGATTGTTTATATTATTTATTTTTACCTTTATGTTATACTTATATTTATTTATTTTCTTTTATACGTTTTATTTAACGACGTTCGAATATTCTGGTCATTTGCGCCCACGATAAAGTATGAAATTAAAGTCTTATATTTATTAAACATCCTTTATTGTATTAATTTGAGTAGGTTCGATAGGTTTAAACAATTTAGCGATTTCTGTGATATGTTTCGTCTCGTAGCACGTCGTTTATACCAACCCCGGCAACTGAAGCCCCTTCTTTAGTTTTCGAATTTTTAGCATTCAACGATTATGTGTCCTACCGTTAGTGGCAACCAGAGAAGGACGCATGCGTTTCTCCATTGATCAGTGAGCCATGCGTTAGCCCAGTGTGTGACCGATTAGTATCCTCGCGCTAGAGTTCTATTTATGCGGTACGATGTCCAGGTGCCAATCTGTGGCTTGATCTATCGTAACGTGTTATCGCTTAAGCTCGACCAGCGCTCTCGTTTGACACGCTCTAATGAGCATTGGATGTTTATCATCTCCAAGTTTGGCATTTTGCCACGGTAGGTTCGGTGAATTAGGAAATTCCCATGTTAACGGTATTATGTTGAACTGGCGAATATAATTCTTGCACTGCAGACTAATTGCTTCGTTATTTTCGGTCTACAACCTTTCCAGATTTCAGCAAAACGTTTTATAGTAATTAGGATGCGGTTTGTTCGTGCTGAGTTTGAAGTAATACTTGAGTGAATTCGACGATCTTTTAACGACGATATGATACTTTCGGAATAAAAAAAATCTTATGACAAATTTTTAACATACCCATATTTGATACAAGTTGTGTACACCCTTGATTTCCCCTTTACAAATTTTCTAACTCGAATTTGTCTTTTGCTCATAAAATATTTTGGAGAAAACCGTTCATTTTACCTGAGGGAATTTTAACCTTTATTTTGCCATTGTGAAATAAAGGTTTATTGTTGAACACCGTTTATTTTCTCTTAAATGTTTTACCTTGATTTTGTCTTTTATGAATAGAATGTGCAAGCGGAGCTCTATTTGTTTTCCCTTGGGAAATTTTAATCTTTATTTTGCTTTTGAATTATAAAGGTTTTTTTTTTTTGCTGGACACCGTTTATGTTCCCTTAGATTTTTACCTTAACTTTGCCTTTTTAAGTATTTAAAAAAAGCTATCGTCAAAACTTTAAAAACTTGTACCCAAGTCACCCACTTACTTTATATACAAATAAATAAATAAATAAATAAATATATATAATTATATATATATATATATAATGTCGCGGTGGCGTAGTTGCTAGAGTGCTCGACTGTCAATTCGACGGTCGGGGGTTCGAAACCAACGCGTGACATAGAAAGTTTTCATCATTATTTAATTCTTAATTATCACGGAGAAGACAGTGGCACCCCACTCCGTATAACATCATATGCACACGCATCTGCGTCGCATATAGTGCCTTAAATGCTAGCTCATTTTGTAGGTAAAAATAAACGTACAACGACGTTCGGCAACTAACAATACGACGATGATGATATATATATATATATATATATATATATATATATATATATATATATATATATATATATATATATATATATATATATACAGCGCTCTTTGCAAAGCTACTAAAAAATTTTAGTAGCAACTATCATCATAAGTATATGACATTTATCTGTGAACGTTCGAATCAGTCAATAGAACTGTGAAAATGTTTAAAATCAGTAGAATATCCGCAATACCTACTGTTTATGATGAAACAAGCACGTCAGTTACGTATGATGGTTCGGGCCAGTTCCATGCCGTGCCATAAAACGAAAATATTTAATGGTATGTTTACTTTTTAACTTTTACACGGCACGATAAATTTTTTGGTTTTCCTTCAGCGCTTATAATCATAATCAGCGAATAAAATTTCTTCTTATTAAAGTTTTACAAAATTTAACAAGTCACGCTTAAGAACTCGTATCCTTGCAACCGTGAACCTACAGTACGAACACCGCTGACTAGTTGTTATTAACGATATTGTAAAGTAAGAAAACAGCGCTTGAATGTTTGTTTTCAAAAATAGTAAGGTGCGATAATAAATCGAAACGAAATACGTCGATTCATTTAAATATCTAGTCGGAAGTATCCTACCGAAATATGCAAAATTTAAGTTTCGAAATGTCTTCGACGGTCGGAAACACGAATGTGAGATTTATCAAACTGATGAAATAAAGTATTGCGCGCGATCGAAATCCGGAAACGACTAAAGACTGTCAGTAATTAAGTCTCGTGATAATTACGTCGAAGTTATGACCGTTAACGATGAGGCGAGTAATTATAAATTTTTGTACACTTCGTAGAATAAACTGAAAGAGCCACGTGATGGATAAAAACAAACCTAACTGACTATCGATCGACAGATATTATAAAAAAATCACGACACACGTGATCCGTATGAAAAGGAAGAAATTATTATCAAACAGATCGTCCTACAGCAGCTTATTGATGTATATTGAAAGTACGTTTTAAGGATGTAGCAGCAAAAAATGAATTAAATATGCCGACGTATATAGAATAGCAGGATGCTATAAATGAATGTGTTTAGTTGAATAAACAGTCGCTATGAGAAACCCGTTTTCAAATAGAATTATGTAAAAGATACGGCCACCGGAAGGAAACCATAGTTTCATAATGTCACACACCGAATATGACTTATTTCACATATCTGTCAGCAGAATTCACCTCAATTAGAAGATAATCTCATATTCGCGATGGAGTAAAATTTAGGAGAACAAGAAAAAAAGAAAAGAATTTATGTATATATATATATATATATATATATATATATATATATATATATATATATATATATACTAGCTGACCCGGGGAACTTCGTATCGCCCCACAATCAATAAATATATTAATTTATTAGCTGAATTAAATAAAGCACAAATACCGATGGAGAATTAGGAATTATACAAAAAATTAAAAAACAAATTAATAACGAAATTTAAATGATATGTCCATACTTTTTATTTTATGTAGATTTATTGAACTTAAATGCATTGTAGAATCGGCCGACCAAAAATCGCCGGCAGAATTTTTAAAAATCGAAAATGAAATTTTCAACTCGCGATTTCTCGTTACCGGTTTATTTTTAAAACATTTACCTCATAACATAAATTATAGATCCGACGTCTACTTTCTTTTTAGCCGAACCCAAACCCCCGATCTATCATATGGGCCTCAAAAAGGGTCCAAACCCCGAAAACCCTTCAAGCCCAATTTTCTCGGCGAGTATTCGATATAAAAATACTGCAATACCATCGTTAGACGCGTATTTTAATGGCAAATAACTTTCGTGTAAACAATTTTTTCAAATTTCGAATCGTTCGCGAATTATTGCGAAAAAATCGAAATTTTGAAAAAATCGAGTCCCTTTTGAAATTTTTGGGTTCGGCTTGAAATTTTTTTTCGCTTTATCCTATAGATCTTATATAGTAACGACTATTTCGAGAAACGGAATCGATTGCCAAAGGTGGCAGATTTTCGAAAATTCGTAGCTCGAAACCTATCGATCGTAACGAAAAACGGTTTTCTGTTTTTGAATTCGTCATTTTAATATCTGTCATATCCGTATCGATTCAATCGAAATTTTTCCAAAATCGAAATTTTAATGAGTCACCCCATAACCCCTCTGGGCTGTTTTTAGGGCTTTTCCGGCAACTATTCGAATTTTTCTCGCCGTCAAAACCATCCTTGAACTTCAACGAACATTTCAAAAAAAGAATTGGCCAAATTGGTCCAGGCGTTGTTGAGTTAGGTACATTTAGCGATTCATTGTTATATTATAGATATATTATGGCGTTTTAAGAACTAGGGGCTATTGTAGGAATTTATTAGAAATGAGAGAAAAGAAAATAAATAAATCAAATAAGTTTTAAAAATAATAAAGGTTAGCGGAGGTAATAGGCTCGTGTGCGATATATTAGTATAGATATATATATATATATATATCGATATTATCACGCCATTTAGTTACAAGTAGAGCTTACTTCGAAATTAATACCCGATTAACGGGGGAATTTTGGGAAACAAGTCGCACGTGGAGCCAGCAACCGATAATCGTGTAATTATATATATATATATATATATATATATATATATATATATATATATATATATATATATATATATATGTATATGTAATGTATAAGATACACGTGTCGTATAAAGATAAGCGAATATGGTTAATATTAAAATCGGTATCGAGGGAAGAAGTTGTACTTTGGTCGGAGAAAGCTGTTGATCGATCGAACTGCTCGTCCGCAACCAGATCGAATAAAATACTAGCGAAAATAATTGCTTGTTTTTTTAAGAAAAAATAATCATAATATAATATTTTCGTACGTGCTCCGATAAAATAAGAACAATGAATAAATTTAGAAATAATAAAATAATCACGATAAATATTTTACTACGGAAATAAAAAAGAGCGGAATATCGGACACATCATCACCATCCGGAAGGAACCATCGATCTCACCGGTGGTACCACCAGGTTACGCAATTTTATATTTTTTTTATATGTGTAAATGAATTTTGTGTATTTTTGTGAATCTGTATCATATTGTAATGTACATAATTATTTGTGGATTGTTTCTATGTAATGTGATGTAAAATTCGTACAATTATAATAATAATAATTAAAATAAAAATACCGAATTTGTAACTTATACTAGTCATTTCGTAGGGAAACTGATGGTTGCCGGCTCTTCGACAAGGGACTTAGTTTCCTGTGGTTAGGTTAGCTAAATTAAGTCCAATTTCGTAAAACATATAAATAAAATAATATTAAATAAAGTAAATAAGTTATAAAATATTTAGCACGGTATAACTGTGCTGACGACCGCGGCATTTCGTATCTAACTCACTGTGGTACATTACCAGAAGAAGAGAGAAAAAGAGTACAGTAAATAGTTCAGTAAGTCATAAAACACACGACGGGATTAGTCCTATCGATTTACCGTAAATTGGCAACGACATCGAGATACCCGTACCCAATAAATTTGCGATCGACGACGGGATACGCTTACACAATAATATATATATATATCTAATATATATATATATATATATATATATATAATATAATTTTCTATAAAAAATATTTTTCGTTACTTCGAAGTAACGGTTATTCATAAGGCGCCGAAGAAAAAAGTAACTACCGCAACGATAGGTTTTTCGTTTCTTTTATACGTAACATCTTTCTTTTATTGTTTCTTCGTACAAGTCTTTTTTAATTATTTACTCTTTAAAGTTATCGTCTACTAATCTCTCTCGATACGTGTTTTAACGTCTAGACGGAAGATGATTTAATTTTTTTCTAAATGACAGTTATTTATTAATTTTTTTTTTTTAAGATTAAATACGTACTTATCGTATAATGAGTGTAACGCAATTTTCGCGGATTGGAAATAACCCGGTTTTTTTTTATTCCTCGTTCTTTTTCTTAGTTTGTAATATTTTTTAATTATCTACAAATGTTGCAATCGAACCTTATACACTCAGCCTTGACAGTGATCTGACATTATATTCGCAAACGAATAGGTTTGGTCACGCTCGATAAATTGCGTCCGGTTATGCTGAAGGACGTAAATTCCCCGTTTATTTTCTTTTTATCATTTTTTTTTTTGCGCGATGGTTTAAAATTTGAAAATGTACGATAATTAATATATATATATATATATATTGAAAAAATCACTCGATCCCCCCCAATCGTGTGATTCGAACTAGAACTCGGCTAAGAATATGGAGGAACTACTTAATTATAGTTCCGAGAGACCGTGAAAAGTATATAAATCACACCAATCTCTGAAAAATCTACTATTCTTACCGGGTTTACAAGGCTGAATACACCGCATTTACGCGAATAATTTCATAGTTTTAGATATACTGTAATATGCCGGATTATTGTTAAAAATACATCGCGTGCGTTTTTTATTCCATCAACTACCTCCTCTGTTCATCTTGTGATAAACGTGGTTTCTTCATTTATTTACAGTAAAAACTATAATAATAGTAACAATAATAATAATAATAATAATAATATTATTATTATTACGAATACTAATAATGAAAACAAAGTAAATCCTACTTGTTTATCTTTAGATAATGAAAAATTTATTTATCGCGCACGATTCAGTTCACCTGGCCTAACGATTACATTACAACAGTGGAAGTTTAAGAACCCGGCTGTAAATATGATTTCAAGATCAATGAGATTTTTTCGCTTTATAACACCATGTGGTTACAAACATTGTGTACCGAGAACACCTTACCACAATAACACAGTAACAATATAAAGAATAAACCAAAATAAAACGTTAAATACTGCAGGAAAAAAGCAAATAAAAACCTGCGGCTAAAAAATAAACACGTTTTCTAATTACAAGTAATACATGATAGTAAAGAAATTTAAGTCTAAGCTACAAAATTATATTGTTTAGGTTGTAAGTTCTTAAATAAATACTATGTATATACATATATATATATATATAAATACATACACATATAAAAAGTGAATGACACGGGTGTCGAAGGTGCTTACTAAGTAAAGAGGTTAAATTACAATTACAACATTAAAATTAATTACTACATAATGTTATGTTTAAGTCGCCTGTGTTTATATTTGGAATACATGAAACGAAGTTGCTTAGAATCGTAATTGGCAATCGAGGAGACGAGTACATTGTTTCGGTATGAACATTTAATAAAAAAAGGCAGTCGATAGCTTTAGAACAAAATCTCTAATATAGGGCAGGTCAGTAGCTTCGTGCATACTGTCGATTCTAGCATAGCGAGGTGCAATGAGAATACATCTGAGGCATCTGTTTTGAATGACTTGTAACTTGTTAAAGGAGGTTTTTGATATAGAGCTCCAGGAAGGACAAGCGTAGCAAAGTATTGGGTTAGTGCTTTGTAGAGGATTATCTTGTTGTTAATGTTGAGGAAGGACTTGTGATTAAGAATGGGGTACAAGGAATAGAAGGCATTGTTTGTATTGATTGTGATATTATTTATGTTTTTAGTGAAAGTAAGTCTATTGTCGAGGATTACACCAACATAACGAACCTTATCGCACCACTCTAAAGTGTTTCCCTGTACCATCAGATTGTCAGGTAGCGCAGGTCTTCTGAAGGAGAAGAAAATAGCTTCGGTTTTGTTCGGGTTTATGCTAATTTGCCATTTATTGTAGTATTTAAGTACCCGCGATATCGCATACTGAAATCTATTACGAATTGTGCTAGGTCTATGGAAGCTGCAGAATATCGCAGCGTCGTCAGCAAATAGTCCCACTTGCGTGTTGGGTGAGTTTGGAAAATCGTAAAGATACAGGGAAAAGAAAAGTGGTCCGATAATACTGCCTTGCGGGATACCCGCGGAGCAAGATTTGTAAGACGAGACAGCATTACCTACAGATACATAAAAAGATATATCGCCTAAGTAACTATCGATTAAGTGAGTTAAGCATGTTGGAAAGTTACATTTTATCATTTTATAAAGAATACGTGCGTGCCAAGTTGTATCGAATGCTTTAGCAACGTCAAATAGTACCATGCCGGTATGCTTATTTAAGTTGAAGTTATGGGTAGTCGGTTATTCTGCATATTTGTTGGGTTGTAGAGTTATGAGAGCGAAAGCCGAATTGAAAGTTTGGAAATTTGTTATTGTTGTCGACATAGGATAATAATCTAACATAAATCACCTTTTGAGCAACTTTACTTAGGTTGCTCAGTACACTAATGGGGCGGATGTTGGAAACCTGCGAAGGATCCTTACCGTGCTTAGGCAAGGTGATGATTTTGGCAAGTTTCCAGCTTTGCGGAAAGTATCCCAGTTTAAAGATACCCCGTTCATTATGTCTGATAATACAACAATGGCGGAATGAGGGAGTTTCTTGATTATAAATAATGATATATTATCAGGGCCTACCGAGTACTTTAATTTCGTTTTTTTGATGATATTGCATATTTCTAGAGGACAAATGACGTTAACACAAATTTGGGTAGTGTTAGTTATATGTAGACATGTCTTAGTACTGCGTAAACACCTCTGAACCTCCGACTGGACTTTTTTGCGCTGAAAGCTGGAGGCTAATTGTAAGTTCTGTCCGTGAATTTTGAAGTAGTGAGCAGCCAGGACCTCTGCTTTTTCTATGTCAGTGTAAACCACTTGAGCACTGGTTGTAGATGGGTGGAAGAGACTTACTACGGTGGGTAAGGTTTTTAGTCGTCTTCCAAAGACTATTATTCTTGGGCTGGCTCAGCGTTGTGAGGAATTTGTTGTACTTTTCGTAGAGTTTTCGTCAAAAGAGTTAATAGCTGCTTCAAAAAAGAAGCGACTGGTCGGCCATAATGCTTGGTGCACAATCGTCTGATGAAACTTTTGAATCTGATGAATGCAAGTAGGTAAGACGGTAAATTAGATGTAGGTGAACAAACGATGGTCTTTTTAGGGATATGTCTTTCAATCGATGTCAGAATTAGTTCGACAAGGTCACTTAAGGTTTTGTCAATGTCAGCGAGACCGCTTATGTCAGTGTGAACAATGTTGTTGTTAATGTATTCTTTAAATTGAATCCAGTTTGCATTTTTGTAATCTAAAACTTTTTTTTCTACGAGGAATTTAGTGGTAAAAATAGTAATGAGTATGGGATTATGATCGGATGAGAGATCGTTAATAGAGATTAGGTCTGATGTGTTTACGTTTTTTACAAGTGCTAAGTCTAAGATGCTGTTTCTGAAATATACTTTCTTTTAACTGAACAATGAGCCCGAAAGTGGAAAGTCGAAATAAATAACCTTAAGTCATCGCATGTCACTTTCACAACTAGACGACAGAGTTGTTCGCCAGTTACATATAGCGGTCGAATGATAGCGCCAGCAGTTAAATATTTAGGATTAACATTCGATCGAAGATTAACGTGGGGACCGCACGTCATAAATACGCGGAATAAACTGACGCTTCTACTGCGCCAGTTGTTTAATAGGGCGCAAATCGCAACTTTGTCTTGCAAACAAAGTCCTCTTATACAACACAGTAATTGCTCCTATCTGGAAATATGGTCTCGAAATGTACGGTTCGACGTGCAAAACCAACCTAAATAAGGTACAATCGTTTCAGTCGAAGGTTTTAATGACAAATGCACAATTTTATGTTCGTAACGACATCATTCATCATGACCTCGGAATACCAACCGTTGCAACAAATCACAAACGGCGATACAGGAAAATGCATACGACACTCGGTGAAAATCCAAATCCGCTAATATCACGAATGTCGACAACATATCTTCCAGATAACCCTGTCAGACGTCTTAAAAAAAAGGTCAATGTCCGGATGCACTTGCGCCATCATAAAATAGAGGAAGAATAAATATAAATCGCTAAAACGAAACATTATCCATTTGGATATGTTGTTTATTTGATACTATTCTCTTTTTTTTTTCTCGCAGTTGTGTTTATAATCTTCATATAGATTGGTACACACACACAAGAAAAAAAAGATGTTTATAAATCCACGACTTTATGAACAAAGTAGTTGATTTATTTTTCTTTCCTTTGGTAGAAAACAAAATTCTAATTATTTTACATTAAAGGTTTAAATAGCACAATACCTCTTCTTCAGGGAACCCTATAATAAGACGAAAATTTGTATATGAAAAAAAAAGTACAAATTTTATTATAACTTTCTGGCATTTCCAGAAGAAACGTTATTACTGTATAATGCATACTTGGATTATATATAAGCAATTAGAATATGTATTGCGCATTTTTAAATATATTCGTAGGGAGCAGGGGCGTATTTCAACTTTTGTCGCCCCTACGCCACACAAGTGGTGCCGCCCCATGTAAGGCCATCGATTTTCCAAAATTTTGTTACTCAAATATGTTGATTCGGTTACAAAATTTTATTTTCTGAAAAGTGTTTTACTATTCTTAAACACAAAAATAAAAAATTTAAAGTCTATGGTATGAGTAAAATAAAAACTTTTTAAAAATAATCCATCTTTGTATTTACTGTATAATAAATAATTTACATTTGAAAACTTTACACTGTTTCAATAATTATAGTTGATAGAAAAAAGTCATGATGTCTAAGATATAAGTGTGCCTTCGAGATGAAAATATATCAATTGGAGAAGGATTTCAATGCAAATTTTGTAAATGCTCTCATGTGCTTATACGTATATATATATATATATATATATATATATGTATATATATGTGTGCGTGTGTGTATATATATATGTGTATATATATACATGCATTTAGTATCGAAAACATTTTTAAAAAATACACTTCGTATCGTTTAGATTCTACGAATTAATAAATAAATAGACGTATAAAGAAAAAACGGTTACCATCATGATTGCCTTCCAAACTGAAGAATCCGGATCAGGATTGTCGGTGATGACGTCAGACGGTGACAATTGCAAAGTCGGATTATTCTTTATGTTGAACGACGACTCAGTTAGACAATATTGACCTGAAACGGTCAAGTCATGCGATACCGCGTTGATACACTCGTCGTAGCTACCGAAATGGACGCTGTAACCCTCGAATAAACCCATCGTCGGCCATTGAGACGATTCGTACACTGCGGAAAAACCAAAATAATTATACGTGTGAATAATAGGGAATATGTATATGAAAAATCTAACGACTTCGATGAAATTTCGTATATAGGTGTAATTTACGAAGTAATTGAAAATTATTCGAATTTAAAATTTCGGTGCCCGACCCCGAGTACATGTCATAAAATTTTATTTCAGATAGCGTAAAATTCAGGTAAAAAAAATGTATTTATAACGAATTTTATAAATAAAAAAGCAAATAACTGTCAATCGTAAGTAAGTAGGGTATGGGTACTAATAATTTACGTTGTGATTTCTTTACCAGTGTACTTATATATTTAAGGGCAAGGGTCCGGATAATAGAACATAATGCAAACCGATATTATTATGCTGAACATGTTTATAGATTATTTAACTACTCCTTAAGTGTAAATTTAATTATTTTAGACATGGTGGTATTGACATGGTTTTTTCTTTGGGTTTTTTTTGTGTTTGTTTTTTGTGTACCAACCTATATAAAGATTATAAACACAACTGCGGACATTGGTTATAAAAAAAATATATATATATATATTAACATTCTAATAATTGATATTACGTTAATAACAATCAATATTATACGATGAGTTAAATCCAAAATTAATCGCTTTATATAACATATATTGGACACTGAGAAAGATCTTTATATAACATATATTGGACACTGAGAAAGATTAAATTTAATTATTTTAGACATTGGGATTTCGACATCGGTTATAAGAACTATATTAACATTCCGATATCCGATATTACGATGATAACTCTCCCTGTTATATGATGCGTTAAATCAAATCGCTTTAGATAACATATATTGGACACTGAGAAAGATTAAATTTAATTATTTTAGACATTGTGGTTTTGACCTTGGTTATAAAAAAAATATATTAACATTCTAATAATTGATATTAATAACGATCAATGTTATATGACGAGTTAAATCAAAAATTAATCGCTTTAGATAACATATATTGGACACTGGGAAAGATTAAATTTAACTATTTTAGACATCTCGATTTTGACCTCGGTTATAAAAAAAATATATTAACATTCTAATACCTGATATTACATTACAACTCGGCCTAAAGGTATTATTTGCAAAATGATACAATGTCTATTCCCCCGTAATGTGATTAATGTTATTCGCAGAAATTTAGCAAACAGATTATTTTGACGTTACCATCAAATGAGACGAGCCGATATTTGAAAAAACGCTTAAAGACCCAATCGCCTTCTAAAATATTTTGAACGCCATTAGCGACTTTAACAATTTTAAATCGACTTAGGGAAAAAAATTAATTTTTATTCTAAAGAGAATAATTAATTATTGATTTTTTTCTTCGCTATCATTAAATGAAATAAATTTTAATCGAATTCCACGTCCACAAACGAAAACTTCGACGACGTTGAACTGTTTCAAAGTAAAAATGTGATCGTTTAAAAATTGCTATCATCCACTTTTTGAAAATAAATTAACGCATCGTCGAGATGAAAAGGAAAGAACTCGACTCCATTCCTGAAGGATAGAAAGATAAAGCTCCATATACGCAAATCCGGTTTGATAATTTCATAATCGAAACTTCACTAACGACAAATAATCTGAGCGTATCTCGTTTATATATATATATATATATACTGGCAAATTAGTAAATTTAAAACAAAACGTGGAAAGGCTAAAATCAGATATTCTCGGAATAAGTGAAGTAAGATGGACAGGAAGTGGCGAAATGTGGAATGAAGATTACAGATTTATTTACTTTGGGCCGGATGACCGAATGGCAGGAGTTGGATTTCTCTTAAACAAACTTGTAGCAAACAAAGTGAAAACTATTTTGCGGATATAGTGAAAGAATCATTTTAATAAAAATCGGATCCTAAAGATTTAGTGTTAATACAAAATTTATACGCCAACGGGCACACACACACTGATGAAGAAATCGAAGAAGTATATTTAGTGATTTTGGGTGATTGGAATGCGGTGGTAGGAGAAGAAGAAACAAAAAATGTAGTAAGTAAATTTGGAAAACGTAACAAGAGGGGGGAAAGTATGGTAGAATTCTGTATCAGCCACGATCTACCATAACCGAACATAATGTTTGATCAACGAAAAAGGAGAAGATATACTTAGAGAGCCCTCGATAATATTAAAAGTTAGAATACATCATAGTACGCAGCAGATATCACAATCAGGTAAAAGTTTGTAAAAGCTATCCAGAGCGGATGTAGACTCCGACCACATACCAGTAATAACGACGATCCAGTTACGGATTAAGAATAAAAGAAGAAGAACCGACACATTTAAAAGATGGAACATAAATAAAATTAAAAATTATCAAAAATTACATCTCAGGCGGCGACCAATGAAAAATGGAATTATGTTAAGCAGAAAATAAACAAAATTGCTGAAGAACAAGTAGGCAAAGAAGAAAAAGTAATCTATAAATAATGGTTATCTAAACGAATATTGCAACTAATGGAATTAAGAAGGTTGGCTAAGTTAAACAACAACCATCAGGAATATAAGAAGTACAGGAATATGGTAAATAGAGAAGTCCGAAAAGCTGAAGAAGAATGGATGGGCGAACAATGTAAAAATATTGACGATAATATGAAAAAAGGAAATACAGAAAAAGCCTACGATGATATAAAAAGATATTTTTCAGAGAAAAGGGGAAAAACTATGCACTTTAAGAGACGAAAATGAGAAATTATTAATTGAAAATAACGATATCCAAAACAGGTGGAAACAGTATATTGAAGATCTGTATAGTGGAGATTGTATTGACGACTGAATTTTAGAATAAATAACGGATCTAAAAGAAGAAGAAGAGAAAGGCTCGCCTATATTAAAGAGCGAATTTGAAAAGGCGTTAAACGAACTGTTTGAGCAAGGATTGCTAGTACCAAAAAGGCGTAAGATGCAAGAATGCAAAGATCATAGAACATTAAACTTACTACCCCGTGTTCTCAAAATCTTGATGAAAATAATATATCAATAGAATCAAAAATCGTAAATAATCTCAGAGATGATCAGTTCGGCTTTGGAAGAAACAGAGGTAGTAGGGAAGATATACTTTCCCTACGTTTGATTATTGAAAAATCAATGGAAATAGGAAAAGCGATTTATATCGCATTTGTAGACATGGAGAAAGCCTTTGATTATGTAAATTGGAATATATTATTCAAATTACTAAAGAAACAAGGCATACACTTCAGAGATCGGTGATTACTGTTCCAGCTGTATAGAAATCAATCAATACTTATAAAGCAAAGATAGCTAAAGGTGTACGCAAAGGTAGTAATCTTTCGCCACTACTGTTCAATGGCTATATTGAAGAAGCAATGGAAGATTGTTTGGAAAAAACAAAAGTGGATTAAATATAGGTGGTAGAATATATAATACGATAAGATTTGCTGATGATATAGTAATAATAGCGGAAACCGAGAAAGGCCTGCAAGAATCTTTAAATACGCTAAATGAAGCTCTACGTGTAAATACCAAAAAGACCAAAGTAATGGTATGCACAAAAAACGGTAAACAAAGTACAAAGATTCTATTGAATAACCAGACCATAAACCAAGTGACGGAAATTACATATTTGGGAAGTATAATATCATCCGACGGTAGAAACCTCAAGGATCATAAGGAGAAGAATAGCGCTTGCAAAAAATGTTTTTATGAAAAAACCTTTTTATCAGTTGGTGTCAGAAAGCGGTTTATAAAGAGCTTTATCTGGAGTGTGGCGCTATACGGAGCAGAAACAGGGGACGATTTTAAAACCGGGAAATGATAAACACCTTCCATTCGAAATGCGGTTTTGGCGTCAAATTTTAAAGATACCGTGGACAAGCAAAACTACCAATGAAAAAGTTTTACGAGAAACGATATATCCGAAACACGATAAATATGAAAAGAAATGGAATGATCGGACACCTGATTAGACATTCGGAATAGATGACGACCTTAATCGAAGGAATGACGAGCGGAAGACGAACTAAAGGCAGGCCCAGAATAAGATACATGGATCGAGTAAAAAACGAAGCAAGTTATGCCTGCACGTGCTTGCTCCCGACAACAGATCTAACATGGCCAAACTAACCCACCAACCATAAAGTTGAGGAGAGAAAGAAGATATATATATGTGTGTACGTACGTAAGCATAATTTTTTTTTAAATTTTAATAATATACTTAAAACTGGCCGAGAGGCCATCTAGCAATTGTTATGAAATTCGAATTAGGTTGAGAGGGATAACGTCCAATAGTGTTCGCCCAATGAATCCGTGTAGAAATTAAGATAAATCAAATGTGCTTGTCCGTTTCAATCGGCGTATCTGAAGACTGATATCTAATAAATTGATGGCCAGTGTATTCGTATGAGACTCCGAACGCCTTTTATACTGCCCAATGAAGCGCTTGACTTCGTCTTTAACATAATTGCCCAATAACCTTATTTTGGAACCGTCGAATCTTATTTATATGACTATTTTTTGCGCAGCCACGTCGTATAAAGCCGCCGTATGTCCACAGGCTTTAAATTAAAAGCTTATTTTTGAGAGAAAGACTGGAATGTCTACAAAGAAGCCAGTACAGCTACTTCAATTTTATGTCAAGATATTTTATTTCCAGTTCGACATGTCTGCTCCGTGTTAATCTACTGTCAAGATGCATCCCCAGTAACGTAACTCTGTTGAAAGATTAATTCCCCATTTAATGTAGTGCGCGGACAGGTATTCGTAGAGTAAATGTGACGTGCGTGCATTTACTTTCGTTAAATGTGATACGCTAACGTCTCCACTCGGTTTCGATTTTTATTAAAGACCGCTGCAGAGTTTCGTGGACTACAGTTGTAATATCGTCACTAACTCGAAAATCAGCCGTAAACAACAGATAAAGCACCGAACTCGAAACACTCCCTTGAGGCACGCCGATAAAAACATGAATAGTGAAGTATTCATTTTCGAATTTTACTTTGAGTGTACGATCCTCAAGACACGATTTAAGGAGAGGGAATACGAATGAGGAAGATTTTTTTAAGTTTATATAATAGCCCATGATGACCTTATCAAAGGCTGATATCTAGGAATACACCCTGAAATACTTGTTTGGCATCAAAGCCTTCTTGTAACGTATGTACCTCTGTTGAATAGTCGAGTGCATCTTGCAGAATTCAAACTGGTGATCTGGAATAATGTTCTCCACTTTTAGGATAGGATTTAACCGCTTTAATATGATGATTTCAAACACTTTTGACAAGATAGGTAATAAGGAAATATATGATGACCACATCCAGTGCTCTATCCGATATAGGTACTACAACTATTTGCACCAGTTTTCATGACAGAGGAAAATATTTCAGGCGAAACACTGCGTTAAAAATATTATTAATAAAAAGTATCGCTTTCTCCTCCAATTCTGATAATAACTTTCCGGTGATTAAGTCGAAGCCTGAGATTTTTTTATTTAATTGCTATCAATCCTGCGAAAACTGAAGCTATTATTTTTTTCCCGACTGGGGAAGAGCATGTTTGGACGGGTCAAAGTAATACTTTGTAAAGAAACCAACTTGTTTTGAATGTTTAAATATGATTTCGGATTAAATAGTAGGTAAATAGCACGTATTGCTTTGTTAGTTTTAACAGTTGCAGATTTTATATGTTATTAAAAGTTCAGCCTTTTATCAGGAACAATAAACAAATATCGGATTCAGTCGGACTAAACGATTCTGAAACCAGAAATAGTTAATTCTGTCTCCGAATCCAAGTACAAACAGCTACAGTTAATCCGTGATAGGACGCGTGCATAATAAGAGAACTTATTTACTCCATTTAATTTTAAATTTAATTCGCTTTATTTATAACGTGTTTTTTTGTGTGTGTGTGTTTTTTTACGAGTATTTTATCTCGTAGCTATTAGTCGATATCTATGTATAATCATTAATTGTAATAATTTATAACTAGATGCTAATTAATAATGTCGGTCTTGATGAGAATGTCTGTAAGAATTTCCGGGTTGTAGACGTCCGGGGTGGTTAAGCTTATCTTCTTAGTACGATATTAAGTTTATTTTTGACAAACCTTGAATATATGATGGACGGTTAACGGTGCTTGGCATTCATCGCGTACAGTAGGTGGCTGGTTACCAAGCAGGTACAAGTGAGTGATTAATGTATGTCCAAGATACACTCTACTGCTGTTTCCAATCTAGGTAGACAGATTTCGCCGATGAGTTTTGGCCATACTGTCAGGTCTTTTTTTATGCATCCCAAAATACTAGGTTGACTATGAAACGATCGACTCCATGATCGTAGTATGCTCTGGACTGAATCTTGAGCATACTTCGCATCTATATGTATAGGTAGGCGAGTTTGCGACGACCAACGGGCCGCCCGATGTACGACATCGTCTGATGAAATATTACGATGGCTAGCAATCCAAGCAAAGATGATGTTTGTGTTCAGTTTATATATCTGTAGTATCCAGAAAAGTTTATGAACCACAGTACTTCGATTTTTGAATTATCATGTAAATATTTTTCCAAGGATGTATTTTTCAATATAGGTCAAGTTCTGCGTTTTATTTTAAGTTTAAAATGGTTTTAGAGTGACATTTTGGAGGGAAGGGCAGTTCTTTTGATGTATTCACATAGCACAGAACATATTTAAGTATACTTTTTAAAACATTGTGGAATGAACTGAACTCTAAACACACTACTAGAGCGGTTCTACTAAAAAAATCAGGATCCGCCACTGATATATATATATCGTTAGCATAATTATCACATTGCTCGACTGTTAAAACTTAATGGGAGGAGGTTCAAAACCACCCCGCGACATAAAAAACTTTATAAAGTTCTTCATCATTACACTAGTTCACGGAATAGGCAGTGATACTCCCCACTGAATATAACATTATGGGCCTGTATTCGCGTTACATATAATTAGTATCTTGAATTCTAGTCCATAACTCTTGACCAACACTACGTTGATGATTGATGTTATATACGCATTATATAATATATATGTGCGCGTGAATGCGACTTCAATTATTTTTAGTCAAAACCATAAAAAAAAAAAAATCTGAAAATATGTAAACTGTACATCACACGTGCCAAAATTTTATTTTTTTCTGCTTAATGTAGATGATTAGGACTATAAACGTGTGCTTGTCGATTTATTTCGATGAATTTTTCATTATTTATATTCATATTCAATTATATACATATAAATATATATATATATATATATATATATATATATATATATATATATGTTTTTAAAACTTATATACATAAACATTATCACAATTCCATACTTCGGTTGATATAGATCACTGTATACGAAGTATGTAATATTTTTTTTTTTTTTTTTTACTAAAAATTTCCACTTACTTCTAATCGCCCAGATCGATTGATTATTTAAATGCGATTTGTAAATTTGATAATCTCGTCGACAAATTTCGTTTATGAAACTGGAATTTAACAAATCGAACCTTAATCCGGCTTCCGCGAAAATTTCCGTTACCCACTTTGTTTGATCCGTTATCGTCGATTTGTCCGGATTAATATCATTATTATGATTATTATTGTTAATAACAGCATCTTCGTCATCGTCATCCTTACTTCCATCATTATCCTCTAATTCAGTTCGACGATCATTTTCGTGTTGTAAATCGATGTGGCTGACGTTTACCTTCGGCCTAATAAACATCGAAGCTTCATCTCCGGACGAATTCCTATTTTGAACGGTCGTGGAGGATAAAATACTAGACAATATTTCGCTTTTACTTTGATCTTGTCCGACGACTAACGACCGTCGAAGTAGAAGCAGCCAATAAGCGAAATAAAAAACGGCCGATTTTAGAAAAACGTAACGAGCCATTACTATGAATAATTTTCTTACTAATCAATTTTAATTAATAATTTAAATTATTTATTTATTTATTAATAATATTAATTACAAATAAAAGAGATAAATCTAGAACGCCGGTAAACTGTTTTATATCGAACGTCTAGAGGGTAGAAACGCGTGAACGATTTAGCGTTTATAACGACCGCGTGATCGTTCACGGGACCATGCGGTTTTTAAAACTTAAGTAATTTGCAACTTAAGGCCGAAAACAATTAATCCAATATATATTTCGGCTCGTTGTGATTCTCGCACGTGACTTATATTTTCCTCTTTTATATAGTGTTTTGTTTTTAAACCGGTTTTTCAGTTAGCCTCGTGTAATCCCGAAATGAATATTAACATTGTAGAGAAATAGATAGTCTTACAGGAACCGTCTCATTTACTTTTTATATTTTATACTGTTGATTTCTTACAAAAATACTTTAACAATATTGAATACTTCTAATCTATATATATATATATATATATATATATATATATATATATATATATATATATATATATATATATATAGTATATTTATTTTCAGACCCTTTACTTTTGATTCTTCGTGCAATTCCATTAACATTGTTTTTAACTGTTTCGGGGAAGCTGAAATTATAGTTACGTCATCTGCAAATCTAAGGTTTGATATATAAGTGCCATTTATTCCCTTTCTTCTCCAATTCAGGTTTTTAAATATTTCGTCCAGGGCAGCATTAAATGAAACTGGTACTAATGAGACGAGTCACCTTGTGGCACTCCTATTTTCAAGGGAACCTTTTCTCCTTCTTTATCCAACATAATTTTTCCGTATATCCATTATCGTATATGTTCTTTATGATTTTTAATGAAAAAACAAATATACTAACAAACGGAGAAAAAATAAAAATTGAAATGAACGGAAAAACGATACAGTGTGGGTGGAGGAAGATGTTACATATTTAGGCTAAATAATATCCTTTAAAGATCCAATAGAAAAAGAAGTAAATCACAGAATAGCGATAGGGTGGAAAAAATTCTGAGCATTACAAGAAATATTTAAACGAAATATTAATCGTACAAGAAAAGCACAGATTTACAATACACGCGTCCTTCCTGCCATGACATACGGTGCGCAAACATGGTCACTGACAGTTAGACAAAGTAGAAAAATATTAATAGCTCAAACAGCTATGGAAAGGAAAATTATCGGGATAATAAGGATGGACGCAATCAGTAAGAAAGTATTAGGAGATAAAACAAAAATAGAAGATGCTCTCCTCAAAATACTGGAAATGAAGTGGAATTGGGCTGGACATGTAGTTCGAATGGACACAAGCAGATGGACCAAGAAATGTACCGAATGGTTACCAATCAATAGGAAAAGATTGAGGCGAAGACCAAAAATGAGATGGAGGGACGATATTGTCTCAAATACGCAAGTGCAGTCTGGATGCGTAAAACACTTAATCGGATGGACTGGAAACAGCTAAGAGAAATATATGTAAACGTTCAATAAATTGCAAAATGCTCGTTCACAGGCTTAATTTCCCTAATACAGTTAAACATATTAATATTAGTTTTTAGCATTAAGGAAAGCCGTACGTAATAATATTAGTTTAGTATTAAGAAAAGTTATACATATTAGTATTAGCATTAAGAAAGTTATACATATTAATACTAGTTTAGCGTTAAGAAAATGATATTTGTAAATTTTAATTAAAAATGGGTAATACAGGCTATTGTAATTGTAATATAGTATATTTATTACAAATTACATAAATATATATGTTACGGAAACTTTACGGTGACAGTCCAATTAAGTTTATTGCCACCATAAGCTCCATTTACAATCTTTTAATTACATTGTTTAATAATAATTTTCTAAAAATTAAGATGATTCGGTTTTTGATTAATTTAACGTAATTTTTTAAATTCATGTGCGTTTCATTAAAATATCCTAATAAAGCTTTTCTGATATTTGATTATATAAGTACATAACGAACCTTTCATTATATAGTTCGATCGTTTTAGTAATTACAATTTTATAGAAAGATCTGTAGTGTTTTCAATTAGTAATTAGTATGGCGCAACTATGCATGACAGTGTGTACAACAGCAATGTTCAAAGGTGTTCCTCCCTTTAGCTTCACACATCTGTCAATCATTTCATTCCCTGATAATTAAAACTATTGCACAATCTCAAGTAAAGTTGTTCTCAGTCTGTTCAAAAGATCTCTCGCAGTTAATGTTACAGAGGCGAATGGTTTTTTTTCATTGTATGAAATTTAATTGGGTCGATTTCTGTATAGCAGGTATGTACCCTTTTTTCATATCATTTGTTTTTAACATATACTCTTTTTTATCGTAATTTATTCTTTGAATGCACATAGATCCTAACTAAATATAAAATATTATATATATATATATATATATATATATATATATATATATATATATATATATATACTTTTTTAATTATATTTTATAATAAGGTTGCAAGGATCTATTTTAAGTGAATAAATATATAACAATTAAATATATATTTATACATACATATATATATGTATGTATATATATATATATATGTGTGTGTGTGTGTTTGTATGGTATATATACTTTTTTATGATATTTTATAATTAGGTTGCATATCTTAAGAGAATAAATATATAGTTTATTATATTAACCCCAGTTAGATGGTTTTAGCTTAATAGTAGCAATTTCATAGAATAATTTTATTAAATTTGTAAGCAAATTATTTATCCTGGACAATTTCAGTTGTAGCCTTTTATTTCACAATCAACTTCATTAATGAAATGTTTTTCTACAATTCAACTACATATTCCGATGCAACTTTGGGATTTCTTCCCTAAGATGTTATTCAGCCTGTTCGAACTCTTCTCACAGGTGTTACAGGAGCGACCGGTTGTTTTTCATTGTTAGTATATTTTTGTATAATATAATTTTTATTACTTTCAGTATGCGTGACATTAAGGAAATATTTTTTCATTACAACCTAATTATAAAATATTATTTTCATCAGATATTTATTATTATCATATTAGCCGATAATGAACCATATATTATATCGATCATTTTAGTTTAATAATCACGAGTTTATAGAATCAATTTACTAGTTTTAAAAAATTGGTATGCTAATGTGGATTATTTATCACGAGCATTGAAATTAATAATGAAAAATAGGTTTTTAACTGTTACGCAAAGGATTCGCATTCATGGGTAAGTAGTCGTTTACCTCTTACATGGAGACGGCAATTAATGATTATGATGATATATGTATATTTTTTTTCTAGTAAAAGTGAACGAGAAACAGAAATAATTGTTTATTTTCTTCATAAGGGTTTTTTATGTTGCTGGGTATGACAGAAATTTTGTAAATTTGCAGGAGAAGACTCGAGTGAAATGCATGGAATGATAAAGTAGAGTTTATTTTAAAAAATGATTATTTTCTGTGTGACGGTTTTCATTTTTATAATGGTTTTTCTTTTCACTAGGAATGGAGGATATTTCATAAATTCCAAAAGGGACTGAACAAGGCATCTCTTGGGAAAACTAGAAACTTCTAGTTCAACTATAATACGATAGAATGCGTTTGAGTCATTGCCAGGATGGAAATTTCATAAATGCACAAGGGCGTAGCCAGAGTGAATGATAAGGATCATCGAATCATGCGGCTCCTCTGATTGGTCGTTCATTTCATCACCTGATAATAGAGAATCATTAATTGTTAATTCGTGTGCATTTCATTAAAATATCCTAATAAAGCTTTTCTGATATTTGATTATATAAATAGATAACGAAACCTTTCATTATATAGTTCGATCGTTTTAGTTATTACAATTTTATAGAAGGTGTTTAGTGTTTTCAATTAAGTAATTCGTATGGCGCAACTGTGCATGACAGTGTGTACAACAGCAATTCTCAAAGGTGTTCCTCCTTTTAGCTTCACAGATCTGTTGCTCATTTCATTCCCTGATAATTAAAACTACTGTACAATCTCAAAGTCAAGTTGTTCGCAGTCTGTTCAAAAGATCTCTCGCAGTTGTTACAGAAGCGAATGGTTTTTTTTTTCATTGTATGAAAATTAATTGGGTCGATTTCTGTATAGCAGGTATATACCCTTTTTTCATATCATTTTTTTTAACATATATTCTTTTTTATCGTAATTCATTCTTTTAATGCAGATAGATCCTTACAAACCAAATATAATATATATATATATACATATATATACTTTTTTAATGATATTTTATAACTAGGTTGCAAGGATTAAGTATATGTTTATATATTATTACGAAATGTACCCTCTTATTTCGTCGTTGTCTGCCAACTTAATACAAATGAGGCTAAATCCTCTCGTGCTGATTGACAATTTAATTTCGGAATTAGGTGGCAGATAATTTATTATGAATTAGAGGGCTTTATTTCGTAATACGACAAAACAATTATAAGATCGCGGTCGCCAGTGCCTATTAGGGCACCTTAAAATTATAATTATTTAATTAATTAAAAATTCAACTTTTTTTTTATTATTATTTAATACATTATTATGGGACTAGATGTGAGTAATTGAATGCCTAACCGGAAAACCTGCGTATTGAACCAGCAGCCGGTATCACTATATTAAAAAAAAAAAAATGACTAGTAAATGATAATTGAATTTAATCTATTCTATTTTACACTATTACACGTATATAAAAATTTATACAAATAATATTCACAACATAACTCATTTACAACACATAGCTGCGATTTATTCACAATTTAGATACATATAATAAAATTACTAAAATGATAATATAATGAAGCAAATAATAAAAAAAATCGTACGACCTTGTGGTACCACAGGTATTCGCGATGGCTGGCTCCGGATGGTGCTGAAATATCCTAACCGACTGCCGTCATCGTAGGTCCGTACTCGATGATGTATCGATATTATTATTTTAATGAATTTTCTTTAAAATTTTCTATTTTCATTACCATTTATTAAATTACAAATATATGCTTCCTTTACATTAATTTAAAATATGAAGCAAATTTTCGTTATATTTTATAGATGTCTCGTGATATACGAGTACTACCAAAGACTAGAAAAACTGACCAGTCGTTACCATCATCGACGTAAGAGAGATTAGACTAGAATAACCGACAAGCTTAACAATTAACGAGCGAAGTATATCTATCTCGATCGATAAGTTTATTCACACACATATACAACACGCGATTACCAGTTGCGGGCTCTACCCGCCGTTATTCCCCGGTTTTTCCTTCATAACCTGGCAATCCGCATTTAATTAAATAGTACTTATTATTTCCCAGGTTATTGCTAACATCATTCTATTCATTATGCCTCTATGTTGTAACTTATCAGTTTTGACGATCTAAAACTATCCTGATGGAAATACCTCGGTTACTGACCGATATTATATTACGTTAATCATTGTCGAAACTTTATTTTTATTTTTATTTTATTTTTATTTTTATTTTTATTTTTTCCATCAGTACCCCCATCGTCTTAGATCGTCATAATATATATATTTTTTATATAGTGTATATACATTTTGTATATATATATATATATATATTTTATATAGTGTACATACATTTTGTATATATATATATTTTATATAGTGGATATACATTTTGTGTATATATATATATATATATATATGTGTGTGTGTGTGTGTAGTATATATAAAAAAATTTATGATATTTTATAATTGGGTTGCAAAGATCTATCTTAAGAGAACAAATATATAGTTTATTATATTAACCCTGAAGGTTTTTATTTTAACACATCTAATGCCTACAAACAACCCCTTCTGATACCTGCACTTCTTCCAAAGTAATATTCAAAAAATGTATACTTAATATTATTCTAATGTAACGGCTACAAATTTCACCTTCAGACACCTGCATTTCGATAGAGTAATCTGAAGTAAGTTTACAATTTGCGGGCTTTTATTTTAACACATCTAACGTCTGTGAGTAACCCATCCGACACCTGCACTTCTTCCAAAGTAATATTCAAATTGTGTGTACATATGTAACGCCTGCGAATGTAATCTTCCGACACCTGCACATCACTACAGTAATCCCAAGTATCTTTATAATTTGCTGGCTTTTATTTTAACATATTGAACGCCTGTAAATAATGCATTCCAACACCTGCATATCTTCTAAAGTAATATTGAGTATTCTCATAATTTGCACGCATTTAAAAATGAATATTTTTAATTTTTAAAGGTTGAACAATTTTGTCCATTACAGTATAATACCGAGAAGTGTATGTTACCCGTCAACATCTTACAGACTTCTGACTATATCTAAGAAGCATAATTCCGACTATAGGATTACTATTATGCAATCCATTGTCACATCATAAAATAAAACAAATCGTCACATCATAAAATAAAACAAATCAGACGATAAAAAGTCACTTTGCGATCAATGTTAATATACCATAACGATTTAAATCGATACGATTAATTGTTTCCTTGCGAAAAACCACTGTAAAAGTCATCATAAAAACAGCAGAAAAAATAGGAACAAACAGAAAACCCAAGTCGTTTTCGCCATGAGAAAAGACAATAAAATCGCTCATTAGCATAAAAATACAAAGACAATAAAATCGCTCGAGTTCAACATATATATGAGAACGAGACAAAATCGCTCTGAACTTAGCAGTAAAATCGCTCCATTAACAGTAAGGCAGCTTCACCATATATATGAGACAATAATCGATTATGATACAATACAATCGCTCCATATTTAGCAGTAAAACTGCTCTGTATTTAGCAGCAAAATCGCTCTGTATTTAGCATGGAAAACCCACCACCCTTAAAGAATCCGTTAAGGCATATATGTATTTGTAATATACAACAAATGTTGAATTAATTGGAGTCTTGTTCATTGTTTCTTTTTTTTTCTGCTGTTTTTACAACGTTTTTGTGATGCGACAATCAATTATATAATAGTAATCCTATAGTCAGAATTATGCTTCTTAGATATAATCAGAGGTCTGTAAGATGTTGATGGGTAACATACACTTCTCAGTATTATACTATAATGGACAAAATCTGTCAAACCTTTAAAATTTAAAAATATTCATTTTTAAATGCCTGCAAAATTTGAGAATACTCGATATTACTTTAGTATATATGCAGGTGTTGGAATGCATTATTTACATGTGTTCAATATGTTAAAATAAAAGCCCGCAAATTATAAAGATACTTTGGATTACTGTAGTGATGTACAGGTGTCGGAAGGTTAAATTTGCAGGCGTTACATATGTACATGCAATTTGAATATTACTTTGGGAGAAGTGCAGGTGTCGGAAGGAGTTATTCACAGGCGTTAGATGTGTTAAAATAAAAGCCCGAAAATTATAAACTTACTTAGGATTACTCTAGCGAAATGCAGGTGTCGGAAGGTGAAATTTGAAGGCATTACAAATGAATAATATGTACACACTGTATATGTATTATTTATGTATATGTGTGTTCATATTCGTAATACAACTATATATTCACATATGGGACTATTCAATTTTATTCATTTCCATAAAAATTTCGTCATGAATAAATCATTTTGAGACGTTAATCCTGCAGAGGGCCTTTTGAAAATGAGACATTTTGAATTCAATTCTCATGAGTATTCGAAATCAAACAGATTTTCCTAAAAAAGTTTAATTTTGAAAATGTTTAAATTGTAAAGCTCAAAAATATAGATAAGTTTAGACCCGTTCGTGTTAAAAAAAAATTATAATGCTCTGAGTTCATTATTTGTCATTTTTAGTAGAACTTTTTTATACAGAATAATATTTCACAGGTCATAATCACTGTATATATATATATATATATATATATATATATATATATATATATATATATATATATATATTCTTGTTTCATTATCCGATCGAGATGTTGTGACCTGATTTGATGCAAGTTACAAGACGTCGCCATTTATATCGATTCTGCACTAGATTCATGATTTGCTGTATGTCTGATCTACATAACCTGGTGATCTGATCAATGTAAAGGCTCATCGGTTATCTTGTCTTCTTTCTCCATTATCCTTTCCTTGCAGAATTGTTTTCTACAGGCTCGTATTACATGACCAAAGAAGCCTAGCATGTGTCTTTAAATGGATCTAATTGCTCAGTGGGTTCGATTTTCAGTTCTTTTAAATCAGAATAATTTGTTCTGTACGCCAACCGTGGGATCCTAAAAATTTTTCTGTATCACTTCATTTCAAATTCTCACCGGGTTTTTAATCGTCCAGGTTTCTAAGCCATATGTCGCTATGGAGAAAATTAACGTCTTAAGGAGTAACAGTTTTGTTGTTTTAGAGATCTTATGGTTTGTCCGTATACAGTTTAGTTTCCTGATCGACATTTGCAAGAGCTAACCTTCTCCTTATTTCTTCTTCTGATCCACCATTTTCGGATATACACGCGCCCAAATAAATTAATTTATCTTTAATTTCAATATCTAGCAGCAGGGTCAGTATTTGTTGTGTTCTGTTTTCTTTGTCAATGATAAGCATTGAACATTTATATTTATTCAGTATTAAGCCTGCCTGTTTACTGACCACATCTATTCTTGATAGTAATTCAAACATTTCTTGCTTTGTGCTGGCCAGTAATACTGTGTCGTCTGTAAATCTAATATTAGTAATTTTTTTCTCTCCGATAGATATTCCTCCTTGCTATCCTTCGATTGTTTTTCTTACAATCCGTTCCCCATAGATGTTGAATAGAATCGGTGAAATACAGCAATCTTGTTGTACTCTCCCTTTCTTGCTGAAAATTCTTTCGATTTTTCGTTCTCCAATTTACTAAAACCTTTATTATTTAAAATAAATTACATGCTTCGGTGTTCCCATTTCTAGTAATATTTGCCATATTTTCGTCCACTTGATGTTGTCAAAAGCTTTCTGGTTATCTAAAAAACAAAGTCCCGGAATGTTATATTCGTTGCATTTTTCTATTATTTTTCTTATATTTAATAGCTGTTCACGTGTGTCTCTACCTGGTACAAACTTGTTCTTCCGAAATTTGTGGTAGGAGATAGTATTTAAGTCGGTTTTTGTAATACATATAGTAGTATTTTACTGGTATGAATAATCAATGATATTGTGCGGTAGTTTCCACAATCTTCTGTAGGGCCATTTTTGTGTAGTGGTGCGTATATTAATTTTGTCCACTCTTCTGGGCAGCTGCCAGTTTCCCATATTTTTTGACAAATCATATGCAATACCTTTATTCCTGATTCTTCCGTTGCTTTCAGCATTTCTTCAGCTCTACCATCTATTCCTATCGCCTTTCGATCGTTTAGTTTCTTTAATGCGACTTCTATTTCAGCTTTCATAATTGGCGGTTCAAGCTCAAAGTCCTGCATTAACACTGATATTTCATTGTTGCACATAAGGTTTTGACAATACTGGCGCCATCTTTCTGCTATTTCTGACTTTACAGTTAATTTCGTTTCATTTTGATCTTTTATTGTCAACGTTCTTGTTTTGAAAGTATTACTTAACCATTTAATTTTCTTATATTGATCATAAGGTTCATTTTTTTGTGAGTGTTGTTCTATTTCTTCACAAATTCCTACTATGTAATTGTTCCTATCACTTTGTATTTCTTTATTTATTAGTTTAATACCATAATCATTTGAATCTGTTATGTTATTAGTTTTCCCGTTTTTATTTTATCCCTCTCATGAATTAGTTTGAATATTGTCTCGGAGATCCACGGCTTCTTTTTTTTTGTACTTCACTGTAAATTTTCTTCACAGTTTCATGAATCACTATACATATGTATGTGAATATAATACCGACGAAATGTTTTAAATATATATAATGCTATATATATATTAAAATAAGTATATTACTTTTATTAACAATTTAATTAAATTTAAAGTCATAGTAGAATAACTTCGTTTACCTCTTTAAAGACGTACGCTGCGCATTGAAAAAAATAGCCTATATTACCATTCGTTTATTAGTTATTACCAAAATAATGCATTGTGTCAACTTTAATTTATTTTTTCATTTAATTTCGTACGCTGGATACAAATAGTAATTATTAGAAAAAATTATGTACTTAAAAATGAATATGGGAATTTTTTGAATGAATTTTTTGCTGATAATAATTTTTTAATAGATTATAAAATATTTCTGGAACATCCGATACCGTAAATTGAAACGGTGCTCGAGATTTAATATTTTAATTACAGTTACCAGCATATTTGCAGTAAAGAGCAAATTTCTAAGCTTGCAATATTCGTTCGAATAACAATCAGTCTGTTCAGAATCAGGCCCAAATTTCCAAAACGTTATTTCCATATAGTTTATTTTAAATTAATCAATACATTACGTGTATGTAAAAAATTTTATACGAATTTATTATTACTGAGATATCTGATATGTATATATATATATTTAAATATGTAAGTACAAGAAACCTCATTTATATGCATAAGCTGTGATAAATATATAACACGCAACTTTATTTAATATGTTTGTGTCTATCACCGGGTTATTAAGACAATTTAAATATCTGATACAAGCAAAATAAAAATTATTCACGATTTTAAACATTTTATGTTATACTGATAGAAATATGAGTAAAAATAGAAACCAAAAAAAACTTCCGGAAAATTTGCATTATATATATATATATATATATACGTCTGAAAGAAGGATGATCATGTGTTTCTTTATTAGATTCTTAAAAATATTTTTATGTGAAATCAATTATAAATAAAAAGATAAATTGTCATTCACACACTATTCGAATAAAAGAATAATTGAAATTTGTATACTATCGCAATGTTTAATACATATGAAAATCATATATGCGCATATCCACACATCTGACAAGTACGTACAGACCCATGTATATACGCACATACACACACATATATATATATATAGAGAGAGAGAATGAGAGAGGGGGAGAGAGCATAAAATAGGATCAGGAAACATATCCATACATACTATATATATAGGTAAAAATATAGAATAAAATCTAAAAAGAACGTATTGTTATATATATATATATATATATATATATATATATATATGTGTGTGTGTGTGTGTGTGTGTGTGTGTGTGTGTGTGTGTGTGTGTGTGTATACATACATAACCTGAGAAAAATATTATTTTTTTTTAGACTAAAACAATTATTTTTCTCTCCAAGGTTTTTATTTTGTTTAATTATTTTTCTGATAGATGTTTATTATTATTATTGTAAGATGTTTATGATTATTATCGCAATATGTTTATAATGATTATCTGAAAAACGGCGGTGACCTAGCTCGTGCTGAAATGCTGATTCAGCGGAATTATGGAGTTGTGGCGCCTGGCCCCATTTTCGTTTTTTTGGTCATAATGTTTACATCCGCGGTAATATTCAATTTTTAAACGTTTTTTTACATTTTTAATATTTTCGAATTTTATTTTGTTTTACGTTTATATTATTTTATACATTTTTACTATTTGTAGTTTTTTTTTTTACATTTTTATTTTTTTTATATATATATGTTATACCATTCTAGAAAATTTTTAATTTTCTCATTTATTATTTTTTTACATATTTTTATTTTTTACTGTTTATATCATTTTATATATTTTCGCTATTGGGGATTTTTATTTTTTCATCATAATGCTTATGTGGGCAATAATTTTGAATTTTGAATTATTATATTTGACTATTTTTAAATGTTGTTTTTTAATTTTTAAACCTTTTTTTTTTTATTTTTTTTATTTTCGAGCTCTATTTTTTTTTACATTTATATATAATTTCTATATTTTTACTATTTTAGGCTGTTATTTTTTTTTACATTTTTCTTTATTTGACCCGTTATTTTTATATTCGTTCGAATTTAACAAAAAATGTTCGCATTTTCAGCTTACCTTCCCATCGATAGTTTAACCAGAAAGCCTTTTAAGTGACAAAAAGAAAGTTAATTAACTATTCGGATAATTATCGATCGAAATAACCGACGACCTTATTTATTCAAAATAAAAAATATTTAAAATTTTATACGAGCTGTGTTTTTTTTGACGTTAAAACTGTTTATTGGTAATTATTATTATTTTTTTTTATTATTTCAAATGAATATATATATATGTATTAATAAAATACTTTCTTAATAGTACGAAATTTAAAACGAAAATTGAATAAAGTTTTAGGCCACTTCAAACTCCATTTACGATCAAACATAACTATAATGATAACAATAATACCATAATGTTAATCTTAATATATATATAGTAATAGAACGTGTTAAGCTAATATTTCGAAATTCATTCTTAATATACCATTAATCGTATCTTAAATTGTAATATTTTCGATATAAACTTTTTTCAGCGTTATCATGTTACTAATATAACGAATTACATTTTCTATCGTTTATCGCTTCTGTAGGTAAATTGTTGAATTCGTTTTTGCACTTCTTCTTCTTATAATCATCAGTTATATATAATTACACAAAATTATCATCATAAGTCTAACTCTTTAATAGCCAGTCTATGGCTCCGTCATTAAGATTATGAATATAATGTTAAACCTACAGGTGCAACTACAGTTTTCCTTACAAATTTGATCAGTATAACGCCGAGCTTTCGATCTCTGCCAGCATTTATTATTGCTATTGTCGGGCTTAAAACTTCGTACAATGTATACGAAACGTCATTCTTCTAACGTTGATTGCCGTTCTCTAAAAAAAACTACTAAATTTATTTACCAAGTGCAAAAATTATTTAATAAAAATTTAAATGATAAAGTTGCTAAAACCTTTTCCCAACTCTCTACTAATGATAACAGTCTTTGGAGGGTTTGTAAACGATACAGTCAAAACGTACCGAAACACTCCCACCGCTTTACGACAATCTTCTTAATAGATATGTGTATTCAGATACGGATGGAATTTTTGGCAGGATACTATTTCAGCGCTCATAGTCGCAATGCCAACTTATCGACCAATTATCAGAATAATAAAATAAGACTAGTCTTCAAAAAATATACAACTTCTTCTATATATCCATCCCGTCCTCTGCTCACTTCTCCAAACGAGGTGCTCCAACATATTCAATCGTTCAAAAACAAGCACTCTGTCGGAGATGATAACATTCCCTGGATTATCATAAAAAAAACTACCCTTCGAGGCGATTGTACAACTCACTAATATTATCAATAGTATGTTTAAACTGGAGTATTTTCCTTCTAACTGGAAAGTAGCAAAAATCATACAGATAACATTCGACCTATAAACTTGTTGAGTAATCTCAGTAAGATTGCTGAAAAAATCATGCTAAAAAGATTACGCGCTTTCTCGGATGAAAATAATTTATTACCAAAAGTATAGTTTGGTTTTCGTCCTGGCCATTCTACAACTAATCAAATCGCTAGAATAGCAGAACATATTTCTCACAACTTTAACTGTAATAAACATACGGGGATGGTTTTATTCGACGTGGTGGCACAATGGTATAATATATAAAATGATTAAAATTTCCGAAATATCTAATTATGCTTATTTTAAGCTAAGTAATAGATCATTCCGTGTGTTTATAAATGATGTACTATCCTCTCGCAGAACATGCTTTGCAGGAGTACCTCAAGGTAGCGTACTCGGTCCATTTCTATTCACCTTGTACTTATGGATTTTTCCTTGTATCGCTATTGTAAACAAATCCTCCTCTCGGATTTTACGTCCAAAATATTTCTTTTTTGCTTCGTTAATTCTATTTAGTAGTATTTACTGATTTTACATTTATTCAATACATCCGTATCGGTTATCTTTTCCTTCCATGATATTCGGCGCATTCTATAGCACCGCATTTCGAAGGCGTTTATTTTCTTTTTGTTGGTCTCTGAAATTGTCCACCGAAGCATCATTGTGGACCATACAAAGCATTGAAGAATTCTCATTTTTAATTGTACGGAGGACAGTTTTCTATCTTTAAGTATCCAGATTATTAAATACATTTCTGCCGTATCCTATTATTCTTCTTATTTCTTCATTCCCATTTTCTGTAATTAAACTCCCCAAGTACTTGTATTCTTTTACACGTTCCTTCCTCCATCTATATATATATATATATATATATATATTTCTACCGGAGAGCTTTGCCGCATTTTTGCTATTCTCATAACTTTAGTTTTATTCATGTTTATTTTCATTCCTAACTTCTTCCCCGCTGCAGATATCATATTCATTATTTTTTGCCGATTTCTTCTGGATCCTGCCATGTATACCTGATAGTCAGCCTTATGTGTGCTTATTCCGTTAATATTGAATCCTAGGCTATTAATATTGACCGTTCTTGTCATTTTGTTCAGCGTATGCATTGAAGAGTCTCGATAACAGCTGACAGTCTTACTCGTTTCTCTATATCTTCGGTTTCTTGCTTTTTGATTCCAATACATCTAATTATGTTTATATCCCGCTCATCTAATATTCGATAAAAATGTCTAATAATATGTTCCACCCTGCCAAAAGCTTAAATCGACAAAGCATAGATATAGCTCTCTATTTACATGCTCTTTGGCTAATTATTCGTAATAAGGAAATCGCATGTTCCTCGCTTTATCCGTATTGCGCTTAGATATTTATCTGTTTTATTTTCTATTCTCTTATTTATTATCGAAAATAATAGTTTTAATACATGATTTATATTAAACTTATTGTTCTGTAGTCCGTAAATTTTATCGCGTTCGTCTTTTTTTTTTTTTTTGGTATCGGTATAATAATAATAATTCATTACCTGGTGATATATTTTGTTTATAATTTCTAGAGTTACTTTTGTCTAAATGCTTTTATCAATTCCATCGTTATTTTGTCTGCCCCCGGAGCATAAAATTAAGAAATAGAAAAATCGAAATAAAACAATTTTAATCGTCGTGAAAACACGGAAACATGGAAACGTAGAACGGTGGCCGATTGAAAAATTATTTTCAAACATTCGTTACCCGTCCGGAGTATAACATAAAATTAAGCGTAACATCGATTAAATTTAATAAGAACAGTTATTATTTTCGGCGAACGTTAATGTCAGTAACGGCGATTCGTCATCTTTTTACGTCGTGCCTAATGTCGCCTACGATGGCGGTCATTAGATGTTCTCGCACGCTGTACGAACGACTTATACGATATCGGTCCATCGGCTGTTCAAGCCCGTCATTATTTCATCCTTCTATTATAATTATATAAGATGATTTTTTCGACCAGCGAAGTAAGAATTTGATTTTTCAATATTATCTCATCTCGTAATTTGAAGCATCTTTTAGCGGATATTCTCAGCATCCTTCATATATATATATATCGAAAATGTTTTATAAACTTTTCATCGGCTGCTTTTAGGATCCACATTTCAAACGCGTACATAAACACGTAGAAAACAGATCGGTATTTAATTTGGACTCTCAAAGGATGTACATATTTTATTTACTCATTCCGAGCTAATTGTGCGCCCTATCCGGCTGGTCGAATTATGTAAATATTTGTTTACGGATATAAATTCCCGAACCGCGTTATTCGTGTCATATTCCTGTAGGAAATTTTTAATCGACTTTTACCTTCGATTTCTGTTCGTCGGCCATCACTAATTTTTCGATTATTCGTTAATTAATTCGCTTCAGTTCGAAACAAATCGTCATTTTAATTTATTTTCCTATTTGGATTAATTTTATTTTTTTTTTTCTAATTTTAGAAAATCGATTAACGACGCTTTTTCAGTAATTAAATCTAAAAATACGTACGTGCCATTTAATTAAAAACGTACAAATCTAACTACGCACCGGTTCTATTTATTAATGTATCGTCGTAGTTAGTGAAATCTATACAGACGTGTCTATACATATTATATAGAGAATAAAGAAAAAAATAATTATTGAAATACACGTGTAATTCGAGTAAATAAAAAATTAAACGCATTTTTTTACGGACAATTTTTAATCGACTACTAAGGCAAGTTCGCGACTACATGTTCTCGTTACTAAATTTAGTCAAATAAAATAACTTAAAATGTAATAATATCAATTTATATAATTAACTAATATCCGTAAACGCGTAATGTATACCTACTTAAAATCGAAAATGTCCTTAAAAAATGAGATCTAACTTCATCGATTGACGTATAACTAAGAAAAAATAATTTCTGATAAAAAATACACAACGCGGTTATTTTTATGTTTATATATATATATATATATATATATTTATATATAATTTATTTAAATATATACAATTTGTACACAAATGCAGATGTACATATATATATATATATATATATATATATATATATATATATATATATATATATATATATATGTACATATACGTATGTATATAATCGGGCAACATAAGTTCTATGGCAAATATAGAAAATGAAATAAAATATTTCATCGTACCGGCAAACTAAACGTTACTTATCCATAACTAAACGTTATTTATCCGTAACTGAACGATATACGAAATTATAACGATTATTTATCCGCAGTCAACGTTTATCTATCCGTCAAAAAAAAAAAACAGAAAAAAAACGTTCCTTATATCCGTATAAACTAATCGAAACGAAAACTCCAATTCGTCTAGTTTTGAAAAAAAACGACTGCTTTCAGTTTTATATAAACGGGGAATCGCCGATCAGGACAATGAACTAGAACAAACTCGCCTATCGAAAATAAAAATGATTAGTCATATTTTTAATTTTTGTTTTTAATCGTAATATTTCTAAACGGCGTAATAGATTTATCTAATAACTAATAGTTATTTATAATCGCCATTTAATTAAGCTCCGCTTATAGTCACTTCTGCAAAGTTTTATTATCTCGTCAGTTACAATGCTGGCGCTCCCGTCATAAGAGATATCCTCAGATGCGCTAAGCAAAGCGCTACAATAAACTGAAAATAAATACTGCAGGAACTTCCTCGAAAAACCGTAAGAATAAATATCGTCCTAAACCGACAGAGCAGAGATCAAGTAACGGAGTTGCGTTAGGAAGCGTAATATTCTCGGATGAAGGACAAGAATAGCCTTAGCGAAAAACGCATTCATGAAAAAACCGTTCCTTGTGTCAGAAAATATGTTAGTTATTACCGAAAAACGCTAAGCCTTATCCGGAGTATAGCCTTTTGTACGAAGCGAAGATATGGACGATATTAAAAAGAGAATACGGTAAGCTCGGGGTATTCGAAATGTGGTGCTGGAGTCGAATATTAAGAATACCACGTATACGAGCTTAACTAATAACCAAGTTTTACAACTAAAAAGGAGAACAAATGAAATGGTCGGGCGTTTCATCAGACATTCGGAATGGATGACTACACCAACTGAAGGAATGATGAACGGAAGACGAAATAAATGCGGACCACGAACTGAATATATGAAACCAATAAAAAATGGCGAATGTTATGTCGGTGTGAAAGCACGAACATGCTCCTGTAGAGCTATATTATACTCAACCACCACCAACCGCCAGATTGAGGATATATATATATAGCGGGTGTGTATTTCTTCTTAATTCATCAATCTTTAAAATACATTAGTGAGAGTAACCATTTTTTTTTGGTTTCCTGGATAAAGCTATTTAATTCAGTTTTTCGTATTACCTTTTAAATATATATTTTTTTTTTTTTACATAGTATAAAGAGTAAATACTAATTAACTACTTAATTTATTCTAATAGGATAGGAAGAAAAAAGAAAATGAGTAAAATAATCTTTTCCCATTGGATTAGATCATCATTTTGGTCGGTATTGCTGCACCTCTGTGTATCTCCAATACGAGTAACATCAGTGGCAGAGTTCGAACGGTTTCTTCCGTTTGAGTCTGCGAAGCAGGTTCTCCGTTTCCAAGAGCTGGATAACCTCAGGATTTGGATGTCTGGATAACCTTTTTTTCATGATTTACCGCTATTTTCTTGATTTCCTCATTGACAGGCGTTATACTAAGATCTCTATGTAGATCCGTATTTCGGATGTACCAGGGTGCATTGACAATACATCGCAGCACTTTATTCTGAAATTTTTGTATAATATTTATATTTGTTTGTTTAGTGCAACCCCATAATTGTAAGCCACAGGTCCACACCGGTTTCAACATCTGATTGTACAACAACAGTTCATTTTGAATACTGAGTTTAGATGTTAATTAGCCAATACATTTTGCTGTACTTTAATTCGAGTTCTTTCCTTTTTTTTTTGACATGCTCTTTCCATCTGGTAGTAATTTGTCCAGTTTGTTGAACAGCCCATCGTACCAGACTTTATCAAAGGCTTGCGCCACGTCTAAAAAAACAGCCGAGCAAACTTTTTTCTCTTCAAGTGCTTTTTCAATTATGTGGGTAATTCTATGGACTTGATCCACCGAAGAGTGTTTGTTGCGAAATCCAAACTGGTGTTTCGGTACGAGTTTGGCCCTCTCGATAATTGGGCTTATCCTTTTTAGTAACAGCTTTTCAAATAGTTTTGCAATGGTTGGTAATAATGATATTGGTCGATATGATTTTACGTCATTTATGTCTTTTCCTGGTTTTGGTATCAATATTACCTCCGCACATTTTCCAAATTCTAGGGATGTATTTCAGTCTGATCACGGAATTAAATAAGCGCGTCAGCTTTATTATCGCTTTTTTGGGTAGTTGTTTTAGTAACTCTCCTTTGATTAAGTCAAAGCCAGGTGTCTTATTGCGGCTTACATTATTTTTAATCTCTATTTGTATTTCTTTTGGTGTGATAGGCCTGATAACTTGATTTTCACACTTGGTGTCGTGGCCAATTCCACATCGTTTATCTTCAAATGGTTTGAAAGTTTGTTCTAGAAATTCCCCAAACATATCAGCTTTTTCTTAATTGGTTTTGGCCCATTTACCATTCATTTTGATTGGCGGCATTTGGATGGTAGAATTTTTCAGTCTTTTGGATGTTTTCCATAATGAATAATCAGTGGGACTCATCAGCTGTCAGGTTTTCTAGAAACGAATTTAACATGGTCCGCTTCAATTTTCTAATTTCATTCCGTATTTTTCCGGTAATTTTGTTTAAATTAATTTTGTCTATTGGGTTTCTCATTTTCTGCCAATTTTTCCTCAACTTGCGTTTTTCAGCGATTACATATCTGATTTCTTTTGGATAATTGTTGCCTTTTATTATCTGAGTAACCATTGGTGTAGATTCCCAAGCTGCTCGCTGAATTTGTTGCACAAAAGTTTCAGCTTCATTCTCTAGTTCATCCGTATTCTTGATCCTTGCTGATAATTCTACATATATTTCCAGTTTTTCTTTAAATAAGCTCCAATCTGTTCGTCTGTTGGTAAGCGTTGAACCCGCTTTCTTTTTGATGATATATTTACTTAGTGTCATGATCATTGCGGAATGATCTGACATTAGTGAAGTATCTTCATCTACTTGTATGTAATCGGATGAAATGTTTTTGGTTACGAAGAAATCAATCAGATCTGGCCTTTTATTTGGATCAGTTGGCCAGTATGTTGGTTTACCACTGGAGAATACTTGGCAGTTATTGTGCAGCACTGCTTGCATTAGTTCCTTCACTTTTTTGGTTGTAGTATTTGAGCCATAAGCAATATTCTTAGCATTAAAGTCGCCTCCAAGTATAAATTTCCCCGAAAGTTTGGAGAATAGATTTGTGTAGTCATCGGATGTTAGTTTACTTCTGGGTGGCGAGTATATCGACAATATTGTTAGCGCATAGGAAAACAAGAAAAAGAAAGTTATAATCGAGACATATCTAAAATTCGATTTTTAGATTTTTACCGAGTTCTGTCACATCTGGGAAAATTATGTTATTGCATAAAGCGCAGATCGATAAGCGTTTATTGTAATTTGATATATGATTCTGAAATGACAACTTTGAGAAAACCATTTTTCCCCCTTTTTTTTTTTATCTTTTACTTTGGGGTCCTCCGTCTTATTGAAAAACTATTGATGTTGAACACAGATTTTTTTGTTTTCAAAACCATCGATCACTACTTTTATTGTATTAAATGTTAAATTATTCAAATTACGCTCGCACTAACGTAATCCAACGTAAAAATTACAAACGGTTTTGTGTCGCGTAGATTATGTTAAAAAGAATCGGGTTCCGAGAATTTTATACATATCGAAGAAAAAGTTTATATCGTTCGAATGCTACAGAAATGTACTTCTTGGTGTACGTCCGATATGTCGGAAATAGTCGATTAAGCCGCATTTGCAGATGGCAACAATACTCGCCAATGCAATATAAAATTTTGCAACACGCGCTCCGAAAAATTGAACGATGTTTCGATGAGTCTGAAAATAAACGCGCATAGTGTTAAAAAAAAAAAAATAGCAGAAAACAGGTACATCAAGGGGCTTCATTTTCGCAATAACAAAATAGCCGAGATAAAATCAGTTTCCTATCTGGGCATTCAATGTCGGTAATAAATCAACGCGAAAAAAAGCTCCAAGTTGAAACGAAACAAAATCAGCTACGCATAAAAACTGCTGGTACGTATTGTCTCCTTAGTTGGACATCAGAATTATCAATAACAAAAAATTAGCGGCATAATAATAATCCAACAAACTAATGTACTACGCATAACAAATGCCTCCCACTGTAGGTGTATTTCGAATAAGATACAGACGTTAAGTAGATAGAGAAGTAATAACAGCTGAAGCGACACAATTGAACGACGTGATAATTTCCTTCTTGCAGTTACGTTCATGGACAACTTGAAGGGAATTTGATAAATGCAGATGCAGACATAATATCATCAGCGAGGTAAAACTTGCAATTTAACTTCGTTCAAGATTCTTTTGCGTTTCCTTACTTTTCATATTCATCGCCTAAGGATAGCTATAAGATTGAAAATAATAGAAAAGAAGACGTGTAGTTTTTTGTAAAAAGAAAAAAAATCACAAACGTTGTAATCTACAAACAACAAATATAAATTCAAAGCTTTTCATTTTATTGGACCAATATTTCCTTAGCAATTATATTCAGCTTCACATACATATATATATATATATATATATATATATATATATATATATATATATATATATATATATATATATGTATTATATAAAGCAAATTTCGATATAGGTTTTGAAGATTAAAATGAATAGAAAAAACAGTTGGTTAAAAAAATGTTTACTCAACTTTGATATTCTATATAATTTGATTAAAACCCGTAAAATTCGGCCAATGCTGACGTACGTATGTTCAGTTTGGGTGTCGAATTTAAAAAAAAAAATGCCTATGGAGGTTTGCTACGCATATAGTGCAAAAAGTGCTTTAGATACATATATACACGCTCCTACGTACAAATCAATTCTACATACGCATACACAATTGAACCTCGCAAGTATTCATTCGTACAGTCTTCTTCTTATTACGCCATCTCCAGTCGAAAGTCGGCAATCATTATGGCCATTAAATCCTTATTTCTGGACGCCTCTTGAAGTTGGGGCTGCTGATATTTGTTACCATTTTGTCGTATCTGCTTTTCGTCTACCAGGTTTTCTATGGCTAATAATTTCAACATATTGTACAAGAACGAACTTAACTTTCTGATTCGGACAACATAACCTCAGCTTTATATAATTTTACCATCGACGGGGTTTTAAATTTTGTTGCGCCGATTCTGACACTATCCCGTTTTCCCTGTGACCAACTAGTCACGTAATGCTTATATTCTATAATAACGCTAATTTCGTAGTTCATTAGATGTTTAGACTTTTATTTATATACGCCTACGATTTTTATATGTAATAAATAAATACCGTAATACATCGTTTAACGTGTTAAAATTCTCTTTTAAGAAATTCGAAAATGAATCTAAAATTAAGCGACGATAATCGTAAACAAAACTTATCGATACTTTCGATATTTCGATACATACCTTCAGTTTACAATCGCGAATTAACCGCTTCTTTGACGTCATCTTGATCGTGACGATAGTTCGTATTACAATATCCGCCGCTTTCTACACTCCGACTTAAGCAACCGTTTTCCGCGCTATTTCTAAGTAGAAGAGAAATTATTAATTAAAATACGAACAAAAATAATTTTTTTTTTTTAGGGATAACATCCAGCCATAAGACGTATGTCGAAAAGGAGTCATAGTATAAAACATCGATGTTGCGAAGTACGCTCGGTGATATATTGCGATAATACTGATCCGAAACGTGGACTAGAAAGGAATACAAAGTTTCCAGATGTGGTGCCATCGTAGACTTTTGAATATATCGCGGAGAGAAAAAATCGAATAAATCCAAAACTTAATATCTGACCCATAAAATTCGCGAAATTGCTGATGGATAGAGGTGTTCGAGGGAAAATCAACAAAAAAAACGAATAAAAAGTCGCAGGAAATTGAAATGGATGGCAACAGACGTACAAAAAGAAAGTCTAAAGTTACAACAGATATGATCGACCTATAGAACCTTTTCGTGTAAATTAGACATTATTGCGTGCAATCTTCTCAAACCGAAGAAGCAACATATGATGATGATGTCATACGTAATTTAAATTCAACGTTATTTTAAGTTTCCGTTACGCAAATGACGAAATACAAAATTTCCGTTCACTCGCGTCGCAAACGTAACAACCGGTAATAATAATAGCTTTAACAGAAGTTTCTTTAACAGTTTAAAGATTGATGGAAAAATTGATATTGATCTATATTATCAGCTTTCTTGTTCAGTTTTTTTTAGCGTTATAATCTGTGCCACTTTAAAACAGTTAGGTACATACTGTATTAATTACGTACGTATGTATAGTACTAGCGCTGTTCGTGGCAATTCTGTTAGGACAGTCGGTGAAATTTCATCTATGAAGCTTTTTTTTTATTTATATTGCGATAAATTTCATTTGCTACCTCCTAAACGGCTTAATCGATTGATTAACTTGATAAGTTGTTTAATATCAGATTTTATATCATGCTTCTCGAACACCTGCGACAAGTGACGTGCAAACAATTAGCTTTTTCAGTATACCGTCTGGCCCAATTTCCACCTTTATCCGGACTGGTGGGAACTCTGACAAACGGTTATTTAATCTTGCGTGTAGCTTTCAGATAATTAGTAATCCTCGTCTGAATATGGACTAATCTCGCGATATGTGGTTAATGTTTTATATTAATCCGTCTGAGCTGTTTGTTAGATTGTTAATGTTATTGAAAATGTTCTTATCACGTGGTGTACGTGTTGTGCGCCACTGTTCGTCGTTATGCAATCTTATCGCGGATAATTGATATGTGATTTCTCGATAAACACTATTTTTTAGCGCAGGAGTAGCAATCTTAGCAGCTTCACGAATCGCCACAATATATTAAGCCGCTAAATCATTTAACTCATTCCGAGTCTTTAATCTAACTTTAAGATGTGTTTACTGATCCAGCTTCTCACGGAATTTGTAACAGTTTGTGGAATTATTTGTGTTTTCCTATTTTACTGGATTATCGCGATGCTTATGGTAAGTAACACTGGTGTAGGATCTGATGACAAATCTTTTCCCATATCATCACTGACTGTGTCCTTTGTACTCCTCACTCAGATTGCGTCTCACCCTCCTTACTTCCTCTTCTCAACAAAGATAAATACACCTTTCTTACTAATATAATCATGTTCTTACGCATGTCCCGCCCCTACTGCTTGACTTTACTTCCTCTACCTCGTGCCTCTAGGCTTCGTTGCTGCAGAACGTTATATATTTATATTTATATATACATATTTATTTATATTTACATACACGTATATTTATATGTATATTTACAAATATATTTACGTGTGATTTTTCTCATTGTAACAGCAGAAAACTGCACAGTGTATATACCGTAAAAGACAAAAAGTGTTCTTTCAGACCGAAATAGGGCCACTAGAAATATTTAACTAATAATCAAATTGGAGACAAAACAATATATAATGTGATTATATACATATATATATATATATATATATATATATATATATATATATATGTATGTATGTATGTATGTATGTATGGATTCAGTCAGGTCAAGCAACTATCAAAGATATGGAAAAGCACATTACTAACAATATTAATAGCCCTAGTGGAAACATTAGTATTCCAACCGCCGCCGAATACAAGCCTTTGAAATGTGGTACTGGAATACTGTGGACAACTAAAATAACGAAAGATTCTGTTCTGTGTGAATTAAATCGGAAACATCGATTACTAACAGTAGTATATGAACGGATATTGAAGTTTTTTGGGGGCAATCTGCATGCAGATAATGTAGCAAAAATTGCTATCCAAGTGAAACCGCTAGGCAAACGTACGAAAGAACGATCATCAATACGATGGATAAACACAGTTGTAAAAATCACTGGACTGAATTTAGAGCAGGCAATCAGGCTGGTGTATAATCGGATAGCGAGGCGTGTAGCGGTTCATAAATGCGTGGAAAATCTAACAGATTGACCAATTCATAGTCACTCTACACATCGAACACAATGTTTGGTAGAATAAGAATAAGATACAAATATATATATATATATATATATATATATTGTACATTCATAAATAAATTAAAAGTTCATACTCACGATTTCGAATTATTGTTAATACACGGATTAATTTTTCCATTTACAATCGCCGGATGCTCGATCGACTTCTTCTTGATTGTTACCCTGACGGAAGAAATAAATTTTTCTATACAGCACTCTTATTATTGCATAAATGTATGTATATTATATGCAAGATGCGCCAGAGGTGATACGTACGTCATTTTTAAAAATATACACACGCGTATGTAACGAGATCTCTAATCAAATTAAGGAAACCATCCCGGTATAAAATCTTTATTTTTTTTTTTTTTTGGTATACTAAATTTATTTACACAATTTCGTTATCTGGACGATAATATTCCTTAGATCAAAAGAAAATCTTCGTAATCGCTAGTCAACGTGATAGTAAACAAAGTAGGTTCAATAGGACGTTATGTTTACAATAAATCGTTCATGAGATCCGATCGCAGAATCGAGTTTATTACAATTTTAACTAATTCAGTAAAAATTATAAATAGGCAATTATTTAGCGTTCCAGTTAAGATTTATAAAATATTTTCAACTGTTCCGGGCTTGGTATTTTCGTATGTTTTCGATTTTAAAGAACCCGTAAAAATGTCGAAAAAATCGTTTTTGAGCGCCTACCCTATTTGCACGACATTGCGCAAAATTTTCAACGTTTCCTAGGCATTCTTCCTAAGATAATCGTCGTTACATTCGTCATATGCCGCGTCGTTCGGTCTTAATAACTTTCTTCGTCTTGTCGGTTCAGACAGTTCTACAAATGCTCCAACTCTCATCTATTGCGCAACCTTCGACCAGTGGGCTGGGTTCAATCGAATAACGATTTTCGTCGTACTGTTTATCAATATCGCGGATCGAATAAAAATCTATCTCCAACGTTCTAGAGTCTAGTAACGTTGGGTTCGAATGGAGTTTCCGTAATAACGTCTAGTTGTAAGATACTGTTGCAGCGTAAATAACGATCATTGGGAACTGATGTAACCTAATTGCTTTAGTTGGTCACCACTTGCCGATCAACCGTCTCTCCATAAACTTTCGTGATTCTATTTCTTTAAGAAGATTAATCGCAAAGGAATCGTACTCGTCGGCAGATTTTCTTGTTACCCGATCGCTTTTTCCATATGCAATTTATAGAAAATCCCTCTGTTCCGGCCACTTTGAACAGGTAATCCGCAATGCCGATCATGATCTTTTTAATGCTCTTCTGTGGCACCGATTAAGCTTTGCCTCATGTTCCCCACATATTACAACTCCGTATAATTTGTCGTCCCTTTTCCATATGGATAATTTACAATTATGTATTCACATAAAACGCGCGTGTATTTATATAGAGAAAATTATATATATTCTCGTCTTTAAAAACATATTTAAGCAGCAAATTCTAAGGAAATTTCCAAAAATATCAGAATTTTTTATTATAAACTTAGAAATATTTTCGGAAAAGGGAATAATATAAACATGTGTATTTAATAGTTCAATAAACGATTGATATGTAGTGTGTGAGTGTGTGGATGCGCGTCTGCATGTTTTTATCTAATTATGAGAATTATCTAATAACAAATCGTAAAATATGTATGCGTCTGGTAGATTTAATTTTTCTGAGCATATATATGTATACAAGTATGAAGAAATCCAATAAGAGGTTTCAGATTTAAAACTATGTGAAATTCTAAATATGAGTTCTTAAAATTAATTACTTTATGGTGCTAAATAATTAATATGAGATTTTTAAAAATATAGTATATTATATATATATATATATATATATATATATATATATATATATATATATATATATATATATATATGTATATATGTATATACAATGTGTGTATGTGTTTAATGTTTCAATGAAATCAATCATAATAAAATATTTAATAATTACATAAAAAGTAAAAAAATGGGTTTTACGAAGTTCGTCAATTTAACCGAAAACTTACTTGGTCAGTTTCTTTTGCAACATTTTAGTTACGTTTGTTACCGGTGATTCTATCATCAAATGTAATAGTAATCCGTAAATGTACGACATGACTATATCGGACAGACAGAGCCAAACCTGCGATTTAAAAAAAAACCACACGTGATATACGAACATAATATATTACACAATATACAATACGAATGGGAAAAAAAAAGATTAAAACAAGTAAATTGATATAGATACCTGGGAAGCATAATCACTCCAGATGGATGAAGTGACGAAAGATATATCAACTAGAATTAGTGTAGCGAAATCTAATAAAAAGTGATCTTACTAACTGCGGGAAATTTAAAAGTAGAAACTAGGAAACACTTTCTTATAAATCATATGGATCGGAACCAAATGCATAAAAACAGAAGCCTTTGAAGGTCGGTGATTGATGTAGATTACAGAAAATTAGTTAGACAGAAAAAGTGAAAAACGAAGAAGTTTTTTGGAAACATAAACGAAGAGAGGAACTTAATTCAGAAGTTGAAAAGTAAAAGGGTTAAAATGGACGCTATCCAAGTTTCGTACAAATAATTGAAGGTAAAATGGAAGGAAAATAAACATATAGATCAAATAATATAATACACGAGAGCAACAGGTTATGCAAACCTTAAAAGAAGGGGGAGAACGAGGAAAATTTTAGTAGACCTCACTAGGATCGTGAGTCATAAAATCTACAGATTGAGGAAAAGAAAAAGAAGAGAGTACGTAGTGTATTACGATCTGTGAGGATGCATTGTAGCGTCAAAAAAAAAAAATATAGACGGGCTGGAAAGTATAATCCGATGCTTAAAAAATAACTAGGTACCGCGGTCAGAATGAATCTTAGTAGAGAGATGATTGAAAGTTCGGTCACAAGTGCGATTTACCAACTATTCAAGCTATGCTCGGATAAAGTCACAATACCAACTACGTGGTTAGGAATCCTTGAGAATACAATTAGAGACCTCTTAGTTTATTGTCGCAAAAACGCACAATCTTTTCACGCGTGTAATTACGAGCAGAATAATACAAAAAAATTGATTTGATCAACCAAGAGCAGGCCGGAATCAGATCAGAATACAATATAAATTAACATCTACAGTGTCGATACAAAAATTGCGACGAATACAATGTAGAATAACCTTCTTAGATGACGAAAAGACATTTTTATTACGGAGAGGTCCCGTATTGGAATCAATGATAAATATATCAATATCGTTTGTGAAAGAAAATGAAAAGCTTCAATCAACGAAATTGTTTATCTGCGCATAAAAAAATGTGTTTAAAAACTTGATACAAAAAGAAAAACAAAAAATAGAGGAGAACCATGACACGTTGGTACGATAAATAGATGGGAAACAATAGTTGCATACAGCGCAGGACAGATGTGAATAGAAAACATTGTTGAAAGCGTTCATCCGGGAATGGATAGGCAAAAGCACATCGTCATAACATGATGTGTGTGTACATGTGTCAGTACACCGTGATTTAAGTACGGTTTTCGAGGGGGTTGAAGAAACTTTATTAAATAAATCTGTTTCAAAATTTTAAGGAGTAGCGAAGATTAAATCGTATGAAACAAATGACACTGATAGTCATATGATCGTTGATGGTATAGTATGTTATATATATATATATATATGCATGTGTGTGTGTGTATATATATCAATCATTCAGTCTATCAGCCATTCGATTTGTTCGCTCCATCACCCAAGTATCCATTTTTTTCTGTTCCTCTGTTAGCTTTTTCAGTTAAACGTAACTCTCGATGTTCTTTTCTTTCTTGATTCAGCGTCTGTCTTGAACTTTCGTTTAGCCTGTATATAAGCACTTTTCATTTTTTAATATTTTTCAGTAGCTCATCGGTCTTAACACGTCCCAACCCATGTTAGTTTTGTTTTTCTAATCGTTTTCAAAAGAAACATTTCCATTTATATTCACTTAAAAACTTCATTTGTAATTTTATCACTTCAAGAAATTTACAGCAGCCAGTGCCACATTTCAAAATCCTCAATTTTCATTTGTTCTATTTTGTCTAAATTTCATGTTTCCGCCGCGTACAGTGCTACTGCCCATACATACGACTAGAACGCTCCTTCCATTCATTGATGTGTTCATTCCTTCTGGTGTTTTCCCAATGCTAATTCCTTTGTTTTTGTTTTTTTTAATATTTATTTGCATTCCATATTTGTCCGGTCCGCTAATTTTAATAATCGTTTCTCGTTGTCTGCAATAAATATATTTATTAAATTTCTTCTAACGTATGATTTACTGTGAATTCTGAATTCTGCATTTAATTGGTTTGGTAAAAGGAATTATATAATATGCGATATAACGAAGTTAATAGTACGAATAACTGATTGTTATGTTTAAATAATTTAAATAAACAACTGAAATTGTATTTTATTGGTTTGGTAAAAGGAATGTCATTTATAATTGTATATACAGGTTTTTAAAATTTATTTTGATTTCAATCAACCAGAACATTACTTAACTTACTAAAAATGTTATTCATTTAAATGCAAATTTAAGAGTTTCTTGTATAAATCTGTATATATATAACTCGGTCTTGTAAACAATTCATAAAAATTTCGGAATGTCCCCTTTTTAATTTTGATTTTTATTATTATTATCGAATTTGAATTTTCCATTAATTTCCTGCATATTTAAATTTTATACGTGTTTCCACATATATATATATATATATGTATGTATGTATTACTGCAAGAAATGTGTATTCGCAATAATGACGATTTTTGTTGCGACCGTACCAAAAAACGCATCGGTCCAGATATAGTGATTCTGATTGGAAATTTTCTGATTTTATAAATGATCGAATCGAATGTCATGCTTCTAGAGCCACATTTTTTACGTAAACAATTCGTATGTAGAAATGTTATATGCATGTGCGTAAGGTGATAGTGTTAAACTCTTCATCGGAATGGTTCGATCATTCGTAATAATTCAGCTTAAACCAGACGGATTTCTGAACGACTGGTTAAACGTTTATTTAATACGGGCTTACCAATGTCATCCTGGAAAATGTCGGCACCGGAGTTCGTTGTGAAGCGGCGTGATAAAGTTGGATAACCGTATTTACTAAGAATACGCAATAAGTTAGTCTTCCTAACGGTACGAACATTTTCGTTTGCATAAATTTGTTTAAAAACCCTAAACACCGTAAAATATCATTAAACGATTTATTCGAAATATTTACTGAAAATAATTTTTTTTTCTAATATTTACTTATTCTCGAAAAATCGCAAATATTTTCAGTACTTACTCCATTACCGAGCTTATTGAACTAATTAAGTGGCTAAACATATGATACTAGCATAAATAATAATAATTTGAAAACGATGCTTCCAAAACTTATTAAATTTTCTTAAATCCTCCATTTATATCATCTAATTTAACAATTGTCCTTCCCGTTTATTCTTCCAACTTTCAATTCATTTTCACTAACCTCACGTTCTCTATTTCCCATTATACCGGCTTGGGTGCAGTTCACGGCACGTAAATATACAGATAACCAGAGGTAGGTAAATACTTATCTCCAGCTGTCAAAAATTTTTAATTGATTTAACTTGTTCATGTGCAATCGCTTCAGATATTTCAGCCTAGACAGGTTTTATCTATCGATTTTTAAACCAAAAAAAACAAAAAATTACTATTTTTAACGTCAAAAAATTATATAAGGATTTCTTTAGTAAAGAATTTTTCAAAATTTTTAACAAATTTAAATGACGCAGAGCACGCTGGCTATAGGATTACGAAAACGTGTTATCAAGTCATGTATACATTGGCAGTAGTAGTGTACGCGGCCGAATTATGGAGTTTCACGAAATATAGAAAATTAAAGTTTTGAAACGTATTGCTGACGACGCATGATAAAAATTTTGTGGGTTGATCAAATTTCTAAAAGAGGAAAGGTGGCTCTTGAAAACGATAAGAAATGAAATGGACAGACCACGTGTTAATGATGGCGTATTGAAAGATATTGTAGAAAAAAAATGCACATGTGCAGGCCGGAAGTAAGACAGACACTGATCAATACAATTCAGAAAGAAGCGAACATCAAAATCTATATTGAACTGAAAACGCTAATAACAGAATTTAAAAAATTAAAGACTTGGATAATAGGGGCGATACACAGATTGATATATATATGTGTATATGTGTGTGTGTGTCTGTGTACATGTACACAGTGTAAAATTATCAGTTTATAAATGTCATGTTGAAAAAAAAATTAGTATGTTTATGGATGTGCTGAAGCGACGTTATGTTACCTGTTGTTCATTTTTACTCTCTCTCTCTCTCTCTCTCTCTCTATATATATATATATATATATATATATATATATATATATATATATATATATAAAATATGTAACTAAAAACGTCATAATCGCAGAAAATTTCGTTAATTTAATAAAATAAAATTTTCACAAACAATATTCCAATTTTTAAAATCAGTTAACTCTTTGAAGCATGTGGGTTAGTTTAATTTCTCGCCCTTTCAAGCACAGAGCAACGTCGAAAAATAAAATTAATAACATTTTTTCCTAAACGATTTGAAAATTATCAATATTTATAATTTTGAATTTTAGTAACCGATCAGTGGTTATTATGGGTAACCACCATGTACAAGTATCTACTTTATTATTAATATGCATACAACGATCTGACAATTATTTACATTAGTATATATTGATTCGTAAAACAACAATTTCGTTTTTTTTTTAAATAAATAAAGAAGTAATAACATTTTCAGCCTACCTAAACCAGATGTCATGTACAGTAGTATGAAAGAGGCGAACAAAGCTGCTAATAAGGTTCGATTCAAGGCAGCGTACAAAGCATTTTCAATCGGTATATAGGGACGTCCAAAAACGTACAAGAAACAACCGTAATATTGGAAACCGTCTCCAATGACGATTGCCAACGTAGCTATTAAAAGTTTCTGTTTCTGAAAAAAAAATTATTATATATATATATATAATATGTTTTATATTTTATATATAATATATATTATGTATAATATAAAATATAGTTTATATCACAGACGCACAAATACATATACATATATATATATATATATATATATATATATATATATGTATATATATGTATATAAGATATTGTTCGAGTTTCCTGTTTCTGATACGTTTGAGTATAGGTTTAAAATTCCGCTTATTATTTCGAGTTATATTAACGACGGATGTAACACATAAAAAGTCCCGTTTCAAAGTTGGTAACTTTACAAAATATTCGGCGATTTAAGATAAAGAAATTTTTAACAACAGATAAACAGCTTTAAACAACAATCGCCTGTTATGGTACACGAGGAAAATTGTCTAAAGTATTTATTTCTAAACATTAAGAAACAATTTTATTTTTTTATGCACGATGCAGCTGATCAAATTAAGGCATTAACCGGATAAAATGTGACGGAGATTTTCCACGCAGCAATGGATTGTAAATGGAAGGAAGTTGTGAAATGAATACAACGGCAGACGCTTAAGACGTAGAAAATCCCTGGACCTAAGCTGGAGTCGTGATTGCCGCGTGTGTACCAGCGGGTACTATACGCTTCCTGTTACGCTCTTCTCCCAATTACTGTTAAATGATCTTGTTGGTCAGCTTGCAGTAATAAATAAGAGGGGGGGAAATGTCACCACGTCCTTATGTACGACAATGGACTTGATGATGTTGAATTAAACGTACAAAAGCAGGATGTTGATTAATTTCGGAAAAACTATTTTCCAATTTATTTGCGTCTAAAATGAATTATTCTTCTTCACCTTCATATCCTTCTTCTTATTCGTCTTAATCTCTTTATCCTCTTTATTTTCTGCATCTTCTTTATCCTATTCACCTAGATCACTCATTATTTATTTACTTCATCTAATTCGTCTTCTATATCCTGTTCATCTTATTTTTCTTCTTCTTCTAACGCTGCCTAAGAACAAATCTGAATAAAATTTGGACGCGGCTGTACACTAAAAATTTCCTCAGAGAATTACATCTCCAAACTGTAGACCGCTTTCCGCAAATTTTCCCATCGAGGACCAATTTTAATAGTTAAGGCAAAGAGTTTTCTAACGGGTATAATTTATCGCGTATTAATTCGTCAGGAGAAAAAAAAACACTTTAAAATTACGATGTATTTTCGAAGACGTTACGACGTAATTTATTAATTGCCGAAATTTATCGCTTACCGTGGTAAATTTAATACCGCGTTCTAAAAGAATGCAGGTCAAATAAGCGGTCAAAAATCCGGCAAGATAAGGACCGACACGAGTATAGGTAGCTATGTAGAATTTATTGAATTGCTCCGAGTTTCTCGGTTCGGTCAATAAACTGCAAGTAATAAAATTAATTTATATTAAATGATTTATTGTGCCTGCCCATATTTTAAAACAATGACGTAAGAAAACGCGACAGTATGTTGCAAAGAACAACTATTTGCTTAATAAATTATCAACAATGTACATCGATCACAATATTTATTTTATATATGATCTACGTTATATATATATATATATATATATATATATATATATATATATATAAAATATATATATATATCAGCATCATGTTGTTCACTGCTTATTTTTTTCATACAAAAATTATTCAAAATACTAATTATATTCAACGCAAATTCCTGTGTATAAACGATGTTATACGGAGTGGGTTCTACTCCCTTCTTCGTGAAAACTAAGAATTGCAATGGTGATAAACTCTATATCGCGAGATGGGGTCCAACCAACGACCGGCAGTTTAACGGTAAAAATTTTGCAGCATTCAATATGAAAATATCATCATCAAGTTTTATCACCCTCAAAGGAGGTTGCACATCAAGTGCGTTGGCCTTTTCATATTTTCCAAAGTCTGGCTATCTGGCTCTGTTGAATCCGGTGTTTGATGCTACATATTCCAATATTTTCCTTCCTCTTGTTGCTTTTCCGACTATTTTTCCTTTTACTGTCCACGTAAACCCTCTTTCGGGAGCTTTGTGACCTATAGACTTCAATTTTCTGAATATATACGATTAACAAATGTTCAGCTGACACCGGATAAATACTATTTGATGTTTTAATAAATACAAATACATTAAATGTATATATATGTACACACACACACACATACATATATATATATATATATAAACAAAAGTATTACAAAAGAACAAAATAATCCTTTATATATAAACAAAAGTATTCCTAATAATTGCAAATCAACGATAACAGTACATCATTTAGAGCGAGTTTTTATAATTTATCCTGTATTTATATGAATAAATTATATGTACAATTTTATTTTTTTTTTAGCGGTCATCAGTCAATATTTCGTTTCGTCTGTATATGAGAGTAAATAAATAATATTTTTAACATAAAAATTGTTCAACTTATTGCGAATTATGCGATATCCCATTATTGATTGAGTTATGAAGCAGGAACACATTTACGATAAACCAAAAACGAACAACGCAATATACGCTTTACGTGCAATATAGGTTAAGATAGATGTACCGAAACGCAGGATCAACGATAAAAAACTTATATGAGCATATTAATAACGAATAGATCGAACGATACAATCTGCTCAATTTTAAACACACACTCAAAAAAAAATTATAATGCAAGGAAGCGTCCTGTTATTCGCGTTATTTAATATATATGAGCCGTATATTATGAGAGAAGTACTGGACAGATGGAAACAAAGTGTGTCCTTATGTGGAAAGAATACGTCAAATTGACAATATACCGAATATACGGTAATAACCGCTAATTCGTGCGAAATAAAACTAATAATAAGAAATCAACGACGAATGTGGGCTGAAAATAAATAAAAATAAAAATCACGATTCTAGACAGAGAAAATCTGACGAAGTTTGATGATAATATTTTGGCAGGATATGAAATGGTAGAACATTAAACGTATTTAGGAAACGTGTATTATGATAAAGCTGATGTATACGTGGAAGGATGGTTCTATTAATAGGAACGTTAAATTGGTAAAGATATTATAGTATTAGCGATATATGAGGCTGAATCGTGGACTTTAAATCATAGACGGTGTTGGATTTAGAAACGTGACGTTGAAAAAAATTACAACTCACACCGAAGACTGCAAATGAACAAATGAGTGGATATTCCGCGATTTGAATAAAACGCAAATGATCGGCTAAAATGAAATATAATTTCGCTGAGTAGTTCGCAGTTAACGAGAATTATAAACACTCGTAATACAAGCTAAGATCCCAGCATTAGACCTTAAAGACTTTCACTACAGCATTGAACAGACGTGATAAGAAATTAAATTCGATTAACCAGACACCAATGCGTACAATGAACAAAAGTGAGGCTTGCTACATAGTCACGATACCCTATAGAAGTTACCGACATAGAAGAAAATTTTTATATATATATATATATATATATATATATATATATATTATATATATATATATATATATATATATATATATATATATTCACGCATATATATAGATATAGATACATATGCGTTTATATACGTATATATGTATGTGTTTGTAATGTGTAAAAGATATAATAAGTAATTGCAATACCTCATGTATAACCTAAGGACTCCGTCATAATGATTAACGTACGCTACGGTAAAAGTAACAGCGGCTGATAGCAGAAATACCAAGCCAGTTAATATGAGACCACATTTCTTGTACTTCATCATGACGTACAATAAGAAACCACCGATAATGCATAACTGGATATCTGTGGATATGTACCAGCTGACTACTAAACACTAATTATAAAATAAAATTTAAATCGATTTTACAATTTTAATTTTTCACATAATTACACACACACATATATATATATATTACATAGGCGCAACCGGGGTTTACTAGGGTTTTTTGTGGGGGAATGGTGTTTTTTGGAAAATATATTTAAATACGAATAAAATATTATTAAAAACTATTACATACGTAAATATAACTACTTTAATCGTGTAGAATTTCGTTTCACGAATTAGCGGAGTTATAACAAAGAATGTCAGCTTTTTGACAAATACCAAAATAAGTTTTTTTTGGGGGGAAATTAATTTTGGAATTTTTTGACGGAACTTTTTACGGAAAACAATTCTTTCGCGGATTAAAAATATTTCCGTAAGATACGATATCTTAAATCGAAATACGATACCCGAGATATACAACTTTAATTATATTTACTAACACATATGCGATAAAAGAAAATTTCTAATTTTAGAACATTCGAACGGTTAATACGTTCCAGCTGAAATTTTCAACGTGCAGTTAGATAAGTGTCGATGAAAACAAAATTAAAGGTTGTACTGGCGGTTGGGACTCAAAATTTCAAAGTTCGTAATTTCCATTTTAAATACTTCATAAGTTACACGTATCTATAACTACATGCCTGTTTGCGTCCTTTCGAATATTTCAACGATATTATAGGAATGCGTGAAGAAATTATTATCCAACTAAAGAATAGAAATTACTTCAGTACAAATCAGTTTGGATTCTGACAAAGCAACTGACGACGCTCTGTATCATCGCACACTTTTATATTGCGGAAAATTTGGACGAAGGTCGTTCCGTTGTCGCGGTTTATTTTTAATTACCTAGGACATTAGACGCGGTTAATCGTGTTATTTTATTGGATGAATTATACGCGTGTTGGTATAGAGGCGACATACATTATTGGTTCAAGACATAACTTATAAGTCGTAGATATGTTGCGAAGATAGGATGTACAATGAGTGAGAGTGTGGAGCAAGATTTTGGTGTTGTATATTTTGAATATACATAAAAAATGATTTATATAATTTAAACGTAACATGAAACATATTAAATTATGCCGACGATAGAGTATCGTTAGTGAAATCGCGCTTTCTAAATATAATGCAGTATTTAGTACAGAATGATTTAAACGAAATATCCAAATGGTTATCCATTAATCGGTTAGAATCAGAATAAAACTAAATATATCGTTTACAGTAATCGAAAAACTTATACAACAGTTTAGAATTGGAAAGAGTTTCTGAAATTACATATCTAGGTATACAACTGGATACTAAATTATAATATCTAGCTAGAGAGTTGAGAAAATTTGACCATCTCATTTATTACTCAAGGCGATACTTTTCATATATATTCATATTCGTCGGTTATATTTCGCCTTTTGTCATACGATGCCACTAACTGGGGGATGACATCTATCGTATGAAACCGTTACAAACATTACAAAATGTCATACTAAAAGGGAATTATAACTGGCGAGTAACGGGTTGAAGGCTCATTTTTGTCCATTAAACAATTTGTACGAAGTACAACTTTTAAATTTCGCTTGTAAGAATAGGAAATGTTTCCGAATTGCAATTTCGGAGGATAGCGAATGATGACAAAGCTAGAAAATATCGTACAAGAATGTAGGCCAGTTACACCAGCGCTATACTGTATAATCCGTTACCGAACGTAGTAAAGGAGTAGATAAATCGCAGGAATTTATGTTGTTAACGAAAATTTATAGTTTAATATTAATACTTGTGAAAAATTATTTTCGGTATTTTTTTTTCGATACAGGTGCGAAATTTTTTATTTTATTTTTTATTCGTTTTTTTTTTTTTAAATGGCGTTATACGGGTATATTATATATGCTCATTATACTTTGTTTACAGGCGCTTATATATGTCGGTGTGTGTGTGTTAGTTATGATTTAGAAAATTAATATTAATGGCGATCTTATCGAGTGGTCTGACCATGTTCGTTACTTAGGCGTAATTTTCGATAAAAAATTGACATTTACTAAACACATTAATGCTGCTATTACAAAAGCGAATAAAACTATATGTTCCATTTATCCGCTTTTTAAAGGTAAATCTCACCTGAATATTGATAATAAGTTAATTTTATATAAAACTATTATCCGTCCAACAATGACTTATTCTTGTCCGGTTTGGTGCTCTGTATCTAATTCTAATTTTAAGAAATTGCAACTTGTACAAAATCAATGTTTAAGATGCGTTTTAAATGCATCTCGTTATACGAGAATATCAGATATGCACCACATGTTAAATATTCCATATATCAAAGAATATATATTTAAATTAGCGAACAAATTTTTTCAAAACTGCAGTATACATATGAACTAATAACGACTATTGGCAACTATGATTCCAGGCAACTTATGTTCATGTATATACAAACATCGTCGTATTAAACATAATTTGTTGTAAATTAGTATATTTGTAATATGTTCAATCGTTATTATTCGTAATTATATAGTTAAGTTATTTTAACACTTATTTATACCTCTGTACGCTTTATCTTACATGCGCTTCGAAAAGAGTTTATTTTGTTTTGTATTTTTCTTTTTTCTCTCCTCCGCTGTGTATATATGTGTGTATATATAATTTTTATTTATTTATTTATTTCTTTTATTTTTTTTTTAATTTTTATTTTATTTTTGTTTTGTTTTAACTTTTATGTGTGTTGTTACAATTTTTACCTTTGTATCGTTTTAAGTTATATGTGTATATGTGTATGCATGTACGTATATATTTGTATGTATATTTATGTATATATATATATATCTAATTTTTTTTTTTTTTTTTATTTGTTTGCGGGTTTTATAAATTTTCCCCCGCTTATCACACTTACGTTTAAACTATAGTGTTGTTATTTTAATTTTAATACTGCGGTCTAGGCTCATGCCGGAACTCTACTATGTAAATATTTGTGTGTACACGTTGTAATTTGATAAAATACATTTTTCTTCTTCTTCTTCTTCTTCTTCTTGGGTACACGTGCGCTTATGAAGAAGTTAATTTTATCACGAAATGAATGTAAAACGGATTTTTTTTGCACATAATTTTATTATTATTGCAACTTATGCGCATTAACGGAAGTTCACAGATTATATGTGTCATTTTGTAATTTTAATATCATAGAAAAATAAATGATTTGATTTTGATTTGATTTGATTTGTTCATTATTAATATTAATATTATTATTTTTATTACTATTGCTATTATTGTTGCTACTGCTGTTGTTCGTGTTATTTTGTCGCTTAACTACGTGCGATTTTTATGAATAAACTTATTTACGTCGTTGGATTAGTTTAGAATTTCGAAAAGACTTCCAAACAACTGATGTCGATGCCCTTAACGTGAAATATATAAACTAATAAGCAGCTAATGTTTACGCGGATCGACCCCCCCAGCCCACTCAGCGGTCGCAGAAAACGAACATATAGATAAAAACGGCTAAAACATATGGAGGAAGTGTAAAAGCAGTTAAATTTATGCACACGTTTTCGTTATAACATTACATCGGCAACATTTGGAAACGAATTGCACACACACACACACAAACAATCAAAGCTTTTTCAGATTAATCGAAAAATGAATAAATCGAAATAACATGAAAACAAGAGAGAGAGAGAAACTCAGTGGTAATACTGTATAATATCGAAACTTAGACAAGAGAATATAGCGCTAGCCAGATTACGCGTAGGCTCACAACACTAAATGAAAACCTTCAACCGAACTACTCCGTCTCTTATAATACTGAACAAGAAAAACTCAGTGGTAATGTAAACAATAAACTAAACGCGCGAAATATTTACAAACTCAAAAATAATGCAATATAAATAATACTACAAGATAATTGAAAAACTCCTGAAATTCCGTATAATTACAGGCATAATTCATATCACGTGACTAATCTGTGTCGGGATAGCCTAGTGGCTAGAGCGTGGACTTCTATACGAAATGTACCGAGTTCGAACACGATCGGCGACGCAAAAATTATCGTCAGAATTAAAAAATATAAATAATCCCAATATTATTCTCGCGTCGAAAGAAGTGGCAAACCACCACATACAACACCATATGCGCGCTAGTAACAATATAGTATTATACACTACAAAAACACGCGGGCCTGCATTGTGTCGTGACAAAAAAAAAAACGAATAAAATCAGTTCTTTCGAGTGTTTGTGCCCATTTTCGCTGACCCCGTATTATAATTGCCTACTTACACTGTACACACAAAATATTATATAGTAAGAAGTCGCCTACCTACGATATACGGCACTTAATGATGATGACCAATCTGCACCCTGGAAGAAATAAAAACGCCTTTAAATAAGATTAGAAAAAAAAATGCTCACTTGTTTTTCTACGTTGACAAAATTATTCACAATCAACAAATTCGCCCACCAAGTTGATCTGCAATTGTCGGCTTCGCGAAGAATCCTTTCAGTCCATAGAGGACCGTTGTTGCTATAAGGTAACACGAATATAATAAATGCGGCCAAAACGCAAAATACCGGCACCATTCTGAAAATGAATTATATGAAGAAACTTATGATTTTTTTAAAATATTGCTTAAAACTTCTTTACACAATAATAAAATTTAATCGTTTTGTTGTAGTTCCGTGGCGGAATCAAAATAGATTTCTAACAATTTTCTCCTATATCAGATGATTCTACTGATTTTTTGTATTAATTCAAATGTTTACTTGCGCATACGCACAAATTTGACCGAACTGTTTTCAATATGTTGCAGGCAGTCCGTTTCTGATGCGCATATAACCGAGTTATTCTATCTTGTTTATATTCGTTATGCTGAATATACTCTAATATATATATATAATGTGTCTGTATATTTATAATTTTCTTATTCTTCTTCGTTTGATCAGTCACTACTAAACGAATGCCTCTTCATGTATACAATATTCGGTTAAACGTATCTCGGATAGATATGTTTATCAAAAATTACACGCAAGACGCGAGTTTTTATGTAATCATTTCACTCTGTTCGCAGTGCACAATCTGTATATTATTATTTCTAGGTACATTTTATTTAACGTAAATTCTAATTAATTGTATAATCGACTCTTGTTTATCTTTCTTACATATTTCTATACTTGAAGTTTTTATTTCAATATAAGTGCGTACACAATAGTTGCTACAGCTATTTCGTTTGCTACACTGTTTTCCATGTTAGTAAATACACATATACTATATATACATACATATATATATATATATATATATATATATATATATATATATATATATATTATAAACCAATATAATTGTTATTTTTCTATATCGTTTTTACCACGGAGGTATTCCGTGATACCCTGCGATATTAACACGAAATCGTAAAAACCACTTTTCTCCACTCCTGACGACATCCTTCCTTTCACGTATCCGCAATTAACGCGAGTCCAGTTTTTTCTTTTATTCCATTCATCCATTGGAAAGGACACCACCTTCGTCGGTTTCTATATACCCCTGGTACTCCTTTTAGGGTAGCATCTACGAGTTATACTTTTTCCCTCGTTAAGTATCCAGAAAAAAAAAAAGTTTACTGCATTCCATCGAATGCGGTGCCTTTCCAAATCCGGATTAATTTATTGTGTCGCATACTTTTATAGCATTTAACGTTTCTTAATATCTTCTTCACACCGTGAGAGAATCTACGTAATTAGTATATTTGTCTACCACTTTGTTGTAGATGTTATCTTTTGATTTGAAATTTCTTAATAGATCGATTTAATCATAACTTCGTATTTCTCCTCATTAATATGTAAGTCTTATTTTTCGGCAACATTTTTTTCGATATTTTACCTCGAGTATTTTATGCCTATATAATATGCAATGGTTATAATAATACAAATGTGACGTATGTACCTGAACCACCTAAGTATTAGGCTCATCGGATAATAAATTTCGCCAGCTTTCTTCATCGGTAAATGACCGAAATAGTAAGTTAGAAATCCGCTAATCATGAAGAATACGTCGACAACGTTCGTATGCACTAATTCGATGCTGCTGATCTCTTTATACAACTGAAATTAAACGAATTTATATAGTTAGCAATTTACTAATTACCTAAATACTCTTAAGACTCTTTCGTGTCCACACATAGAGTGTAATAAAAAAAAATGTTTAGGGCCTCTTGAGATGGTCGAACGTGTTTTCAATTTGACTTAGTACGTAAATATATAATTATGATACATCCGAAAGTAAACAATGAGGTGATATTAGTAAATTATGAAGAAATTATTTATAAAAACAATTTTAATAGACAATAGTTTTTTTAAAATATTCAATTTAGGAAATAGTATATCCAAAATTGGTAGTATTAAAAGTAAGAGATATAAAATAAATTTTGTTAACTCCGCGGCAATTTTAGATCATAGCAAATCTCGTCTTGTTTGTTCGTTTATAATTCGGACAAGGCTGGAAAACTCTTTGCTATTTCGATATTTTAATAATTTTAAACTTTTATATGCACCATATACGAGCCTATTTATATATATATTACGTTATTACGTTTTGCATATCTAAATCTACTGCTGGGTGTAGGCCTTTTCCAAAGTTGCCTATCTCGTGTGACACGAATCAAATCGACTGCGGTTACTTTCACAGTTATCTTGTCACAGGGCTTCCTTAGCGTGGACGGCAATTCTTCGACCACCACTGCAATATACGTTTAGTCCGTCTATTGTCGTTTCGTCTGGCAGTATGACCAGGTGGGTCAATTTTAATTTGGCTATTCTGATCTCGCAGTCTGATGTTAAGCATGACTCTTTTGTGCGCCGTTTGAGTTTTTCTAATTCACCTAATTATATCTGCTAGACTACGTGTTTCAGCTCCGTATATTAGAATTGGCAGCACACATTGGTTGTCCACTTTCTTTTTAAGCTATTCGTTATTTCTTTATTTTTTTAAAAAACACCGCTTAATTTCCCGAATGCAATCCAGGTAAAAGACGCGTTCCCCTCTGAGCTAGAAATTTAGTAAACGTTTTCCATCGTAATATCTTGTCCCAAGTACACATATTTTCTTAGGGTTTCATTTTTTTCACCATTCATGGATACTGTTATACTTTATGTTATATTTGTAATTATCTTCATTTATATAAGTTTATTTTTAGTCCTATATTTTCCGACTGCACGTTTACTTGTTTCAGCATTAATTGTGATTTATATATATATATATATTTGGCCCGGTTTCGGCCAGTTTAATCTTAAATATTTAGACCTCTTTGTTAACGTTGTTTATAAAATAATACACGTGCATGCATTCTGGAGATAATGGATTTATAACGGGTTGAATAATACTCAATCCTAATGTCGGCAAATAATCTTCGGTTCAAATTTGACACACTGGAATATAGACCCTTCTAGGTCACAATAATCGCAAGTCGAGCTATCAATAATCCCTATATATATATTATATATATATATATATATATATATATATATATACGTATGTATTATATTGTAATATTTGAGCTTTATGTACCGTTTCGACCGTTTGTGCATCGGTTTTAGGAAATCCGACTGAGTATATAAATCTATGTCCGTAAATAATGATTAAAATATTCACAATTTTAATAAAATGTATCACACTGATATCGTGACCTTTATCAACCTTAACGAGTTTCCTCATGTTGGTAACCATCGAAAATGAAGTAAACAATCTTAACGGCAGATTTCCTACGAAAATAAAAAAATAATAATTACATACAAATATTTTATCTGTTTCCTTCTCACGCGTTTACTTAGATAGATAAGATAGATTAATGTTTTAGTATACACGGAGAGAGTTGATAAGTATCGTCATCCAACTTTAAAATGACGATTAATTGGAGAGTTTTGACTGGAGCGTACGATTTCCGAATATTTGTACCGGTCTCGTGCGCATTTGTGGAATTAATATTTTTTCATTTTATATTTCTAACATATATGTTCACTTGATAATGGCCTAACAGTCGAAAAGTTTTGCGATTTTTCATAAAGAAAAAATTTCTAATCATTTTAACGTCTTTTTTTATTATTTATTTTAATAAAAAATCACAACATTTCGCATTCCTTAATAAATAAAATGAATAATGATGATGATATAGTACCTTTATTAGATTTCTCGTCGTAATTGCCGCTGCGCATTTTTACCGATTCGTAAAATGTAGCCGAGAAAATTAATACTATTATAGCCGCCATCGAATATCTGCCGACAAAAAATTTCGCTATTTGAAATTATTTAACATATTTAAAGATTTTTGCAGTGCTTTCTCGGTTTCCGCTATTATATATCGTCCGCAAATCTTATTTCCTATTATATACACTTATTTTTTTCTAAATAATATTCCATCACCTGTTTAATATAAATATTGAATAATATTGACGAACGCCTTGACGTACACTTAGCTTAGCTTTTTTGTACGCCTACGATTACAAATTGGTTTTTATACAGTTGAAAAAGTAGTCGTCGATAAAGTCTACGCCTCGTTTCTTCAATAATCTGAATAGTATATTCGAATCCGCACGATCGAAGGCTATATAAATTGCTCGTTTCCCCCGTAGCTTTTCCAGTTCCTCCTAAAAACCAAACTGATCATCATTGAGGTGGTTTTCACATATATTCGTTTTTGTTAGTCATATTTTTTTGGGGAACTGTTGCGAAGGTCAGTTATTACGTCCAGCAAATTTTTAATATCGCCAATTCTGATAAGTACGGAAATCGTGGACGATTTTATCAATAAATCCAAATTGTCGTTAGTTTCTCGGAATTAATATAAAAATTATAACCGGATAAATTGTCTCAAACAGCCGCAAAACATCGATTAAATCGCGTAATAACGTGCATCGTGTTTTGCGGTTTAAAACGAATTGCGGATGTAATAAACGAAAGAAACAGAGACGGAAAATCCCGACCATAATTAAATCTTCCGTAATAATATAAATAAATACATATGTATCGCGAATCCGGTTTAAAACAAATCATCGCCACACTTAGAACATCCACTGTACATACGAATAAGATAATAATAATGGAAGAAATTCAAGTATTCAGTTTTAACGCACGCTACTTCAAACGGCACATCATATTGTACAATTCATAAGACTTAAGATATCAGTAGTCATAACTTCATACGTGCAATGAGGAACGCGTGTAATCGAATGTGTATATATATATATATATATATATATATATATATATATATATATAAATATTTTATTTGATTTTTTATTATTAGTAGCGAAATTTAATTGAAAATACGAATGAATAAAATTACTGACAATTCTTAAAATCTATTAATCTGCTTATAAAAATTTATTTATAATATTAATTAAATCAATATATATATGCTTTCGATATAACACGTATGACGAATAACGAAACGTGATTGCTAGTAATTCTTTAAATATCTGAATTAATACATCGTGTTATAAAACGCAAACGTGAGTTTAAAATTTCATACAGCATCCAACAAAACAAAACTGAACACTTATAGAAGGCAACTCTGCTTTGTAGTATAACGATGGTTGTAGAATTTAGGCCATTCTGACGACGTTATCTGTCTGGCCACATATTCACCCATCGTCCGACTCGGACTCAACCGTTCTGCGTTTTCGTTTTGTAATGATCATGTGTGATGTATGTAATCTAAAAGTTTTCCTTAGTATCGCAACTGCGATTTAACTTATAGCACACGTAGATGTCTCAAACTAATACTAGTACGCACTTTGCGTGACTTGTCAACTAAGACCCGTTTGAAATTGGATGACTTTCTGATATATATGTTAACGATGACCTAATTTTTAGCGTCACCCGGCGAGGATATATATATATATATATAGGTAAATGTTTGTGGATTTCTCTAAATCTTTTGATTCGGCATTAATCTGAAGGAATGAGGAACTCCACAACATGTACCAGATAATTCACATCTGTTCAATTCTGACTCGGGTTCCGACAAGAATGAATTGTTTCAGTTCAACGTATATACTGAATATATAAGATGCAAGATCCTCGGAAAGCGGAAAATACTGGTAACAACAAAGAATTTAAACAAAACGTATATTGCAAAATTCTATCAACACAAGTGTAATGATAATGCAGAGGACTAAAAATAACCTGTCGATACTATGGAAATTTGAAGACACCAGGTGGTATAGTGAAGATATTTAACTACCTGTATTTGTATACAAGTGAAAAAAATATGTAACACCCTTCGTATTAGCGAAAATTGCAGCAACGAAAGTGAGAATAATTATATAAAATAAATATCGAGGAACACAGAATTCAAGTCGGCCAACAGATCAATTTTCCGGTCAGGCGTATCCAAAAACTAAACGATTAAAAGAAAATCTAAAAAAGGGGAAGTACCTTCGAAATGGGAATCCGCAGAAAAAGTTGATTCGGATACCACGGATTGCATATAGACGTGTTAGAGACGAACTAAAAGTAAGAGATGACATCAATAACGGAAATAAATAAAAATACGATAAAATATTTTAGACATACAGCAGAAAATGCTTTGAAATCGGTCAACCATAATGCGAGGCAAGATGTTAGGAAAGCGCGCTAAAAAAATCTGCCAAATGATCGAGTGAAGGCCTGACATGGGGTTCAATGTGCCTGATGAATTTTATCTGACGTTAAAGTAAAAAAAAAATGGAGAATTATGATATCACCATGTCAGTGTACAGAAAAATGTATTCAATACATATATATATATATATATATATATATATATATATATATATGAAAACAACTTACACGGTGACGTAATATCCGGTCGGCTTTTGCGAGAACGAATTTTTCGTTTGACACAACTCCGATTTGACATTTACCGCGATATCCAGATCGTATTTAGCGAATAACGGTTTTAAGAATTCATTCAGCGACAACTTCAGTTCGTTCGCCGTACAAGTAGCCGGTAGGCAAACGGCCCAATTCACTTTCGTACGATCACTTCGGACCGGATCCAATCGATACTGTTAAATAAACGATAATTTTTAATTAAATCAGATTATTATTAAATTTAATTAATTATCTTCAACGAAAACGAATTTTGTATTTTTTAATTTAACGAATTTCGAAGCGAACATTTAAACGATAATAATAATTCATAATATGGACTCCAGTTCGTTCTAGAATACATGGTAACGATTTGCTGATTCGATCGTCGGGTCTGTAGGTGGCAATCTAGTTCCATATATATATATATATATATATATATATATATATACCACACGGTGATATAATATATTTTTAATTAGAAAAACTCGTGAAGAGTATTAGGATTCATTGTGATCTAATTCAAACGGAACAGTACACGACAAACCCGTATAAAATATCATTCCACCTTTGCCATAACGATATCAAAGCGTACAAGATAATCATTTGAATATCAGAAGGCCCATTGTTTATATATGCTGTTTATTGTTAGGTGATAATTGGCTCTCAGATTTTTCATGCTGTAGGCACTTTTGGTAATTACACACTTGTGACTACCATAGTGTAGATGACTTGCATCGTTTAATTTTTGAACGTCATAAATATATATATATATATATTATCATTGGGGAATACTGGGAGTAAAAGTTATGTGTAATTTGATATTTATTTTAAACTCCTGCTATATTTTTAAATTCCGTGTATGTTCTTAATACAGAAAAATTATGAACTTACATTTCAGTTTTGAAAAAAAATAAAAAAATACAAAACCAATCAACTAAGTCAAAATTAATACTATATAGTTACTTCTTTTAAGTGGTCTTTCAGACTCATATTGAAGTTCTTAAGATTAAACGTGTAGGAATATGTTTTTAAGCATTTTCATAATGTAATGAATGAGTTACACTTAATTCATGATCGATTTGTCTTTTACTAAATGCTAATCCCGGACCACGGGCAGTAATCTTACAATTAGAATCATTAAATGATTGTGTATATTCTCGAGTTTTTCCTTTATGTGATGCTTTTAAATTTCCTAATTTTGCGCATAATTGTGTATAATAGTTTTTTTTTATCCAAACTTTTTTGCAAGAAAATTTGCTAATAAGTTTATAATAACAGTATCTTCAACGATGAATACCAGAAAAAACTATCAACAATGCGAATAGTTAAAAAATGTAAAAGAGCGAAAGATATAAAAGAAGATGAAAAATTAGCATTATATACACCATTTGTTTTATCCAATTTATTAACGAGAACAAAAATGTACGGGCTTTAAGCTGCGCATTCGTGGATAATTCGCCTTTGATCCAAACATAAGTAACGTAATATTTATTATCACGTATAAAATACCTGTTATGTACGAATATGTATGCTGCATTGTTTTTACCTTTATTATAAGACAAAACAATATAATTGTTTAGATTTATCTGCGGTCGACATTATGTCGAAGCCCCTAAAAATTGTTATTACTATTTGCAAATTTTAGCTTCATGTGCGGCACGTTACCCTGGACGATTATAGGTTAATATTCTCACACGTCTACAAGTCCGTCTTCAGATACTTTTTCTCACTATTACGATCGTGTTTTATATCTTACGGCAATCTTCTGTGGCTTAATATATAGTTGTCTTAACAGACTCACGCAACTGTCGTTGATAGAGTAACGAGAACTTATTTCAGCGGTATTCTCCTTATAGTTTCTATTTGAATGGATTTACATCATCGGAATCGCAATATCAATAACGACGGCACGTTTGGTATCCGTAAGGATTAGTTTAATATATGATCCGTTGTGGATGGATAGCTTTTTGTTCTCTGTTAAGACTGCGTTTAGTAGTAAATATTGTCAAAAAATTCTACGCGGACTCGTTTTACTAGGTGTATTGCCTGGTTTTAATGGCACGTTTTCTTCCATTACGTTCTATCCGAGCTTAATCGCAAAACCCATCCGCTGTCCGAAGCCCATCTGAACGGTTGTCTAACTACACGTTTCTTTTATTATAATCTAGAAATCCACTCGATTGCATTTGCGATTAAACCATCCCGAAGAATCATGTGACCAGTTCCATTTTAGGCTAACTGCAATCTTTGCAATGTCCTTCATTTTGGTTCTACGCATTATAGTTTCCGAACGAATTCGGCCAATTCTTCTAATTCTAAGTACAGATCTTTCCATTGCTCTCTGTAAACGACTAATTTTGTCAATATGTGCCGCTTTCATAGACCCACGTTCGACATCCATGCATCAAAACTGGTACGGCGCATTTTTCCGGAATACTAACTTTTGCTTTAGGTTAATTTTCTAGCTTCCATTTTTTAGAATTCCTTTTAGACTTTAAAATTTTGTTCCATGCTGCGCGGTAATCCTTCTTGTTATTTCTTTGTCCATACAATTGTGAAATGATAAGCACTGGCTGAAATAGACATATAACAATTCTCTTCTCCATTAAGCCGAATATTTTCTGTTGTATTGTTAATAAGAAGCTTTGTTCTGTGAGAGTTTATCTCTAAACCTACATTTCTACAATTACATCGTTATTCTTCTACCATTATATTGAAAGTTCTTTTGCAGATCCAGCAAATAGAAAGAATGACGTCGTCTGCAAATCCAACAAGATTAGATAAATATTGACCGCTGATATTTACATAATCGAACGTAAATGTGCGAACTTGTTGACCTACTTCATCTTTACGTCGGATAAATTGTTTTTACGACGGTTAATTATCGTCATTTTCGTCTTGTTCCGGTTAATTAACCATTAGTTTTTTTGTTTCAGTCTCCGTAATAAGCATATAACTTGTTTTAATATATATATATATATATATATATATATATATATATATATATATATATATATATTACAATTAATATGTGTCTAGGGTTTAATTACTTTATTGACTATGATTTACGTATTATTGTATATAATGATTAAATAACTCCATATACGTATGAATTAGTGAATTTTAATTTTGTTCCGTGTTAGTCGAACTACTTCTTTGACGAAACTGACACATACGCACACGCACATACATACATACATACATATATACATATATATATATATATATTAGTGAAAAAAGGAGAGAAAGAGTCGTAACAACTCTTGTTCCTTATTTTTTATTATTGTTTATCTTAACATGTGTCCTTTTATAAATACACTACATTATTATATTTATTATATATATATATATATTATAATATGAATTATATGTAATATTAATTTTTTATTGACTCTTGCACACACACACACACATATATATATATATAGTGTGATCGACTTCTGTCATTACGGAAGGAGTTGTTAATGTTATAATTATAAATAACGTCATTTACTTCGTCATCATTTATACAGATCTATATCAGTTTAAACTGGTCGCATAGAGCTAAATCCGGGTCGCCTCTAGGTAGATTATGAAGTAGTTAAATTCCGTTTACTACATCATCTGCATATCATTTTTTTTTTTTTTTGACTTTACGTTCGACATTTTTGTCGTCCTTATAACAGCTCCGTAATATAATAAAAGAATATAATTCCGAATTTACGGTGCTTTCGAAATTTGATTCTCGACGTTAACGATATAATTTAAATAATAATGTTAAAATAAAATAAATAATAAAAAAGAAAGATTTTATATTTGTACTTCCGATTTTCAAACAATTCACGGACGACTTCAATATTGGATCTATGCAGTAATATTGCCGCCACGTGTTATCAACTTTCGTTGTAACGTGTGACAGATCAAAAGTAGTACGTAAACTATAATATAAGAACTATACTAAACCCGTAAATTAATAATCGCATATTGCAACTCAGAAACAGAAGTAAACGTCAGAAAGTGTTAAGGGTGTATCACTGCGCTTTTTAATATTATATATATCTACAGAGCTGGCTTTCGAAGAATGGGAATAAATTAGTAACAACGAACTGAATATTTTGGGGACGACATCGCGAAAAGAGCCTGTCAGATGCATTATTAAAAAAAAAAATTATAATGAAACGCTACGATATGTCAATAAACGAGAAAAAACTCTAGTCCCGAGATGTGGCAAAATAGAAGATAATAAAGAAATAAAAAAAAATTAAATAACGAAAGACTAAAGAACATAGATACCTGGATACTGATTCATAACAGACGACGAAGGATGAGATCAAGAAATCTAGGCAGTTGTATTATAAAATCGCTGTTAAAGATAGAAAAGGTTTAACCCTGTCAGTCACCGTGTCCACTATATGGTACATGAAATTTTAATACTAACAGAATTATATATTTTCTGATTAACCGTGAAATGTCTCAATTCTAATTATATTTATGTAAAAACATTGAAAATCATCTAGAGTTATCTAAACAGCGACGTTGTACCTGTATAAAATTTATCATTTTCTGACAAAATTTTACGTGTGACTGAAACAGTTAAGGAAAAGATTAACAAAGTCATCTATTTTCAGCTTACTCCCCGGCTTGGCTCGGAAACTAGGACCATAAATAAAGGAAGACCTGGAGGAGTTCGAACTTCGACGTACGGCGTTATAGAAAAAAATTAAATGACAGACGGAATAACAAATACGTCCGAAACATCGCTAAATGAACATCGTAAGAGATAGACGGATATCGCATATATACACATTAAGAAATAACGGATATCTGTCGACAATAATAAAAGAACGAATAAACGGTAAAAGAACAAGGTGAAGATCGCGGGGAAAATTCATCACTCAGATAATAAAGGATACAACCGAAGAGACGTACTACGTATTGAAAGGGTAGGCGCGGAGCAGAGCGTTAAGGATGTTTCGTTTGTTGACCACAGATATGTAGTAGCAAGAACGACTTAAAAATATCGACGTCTATGGAGTGGAAGGATGCTATACCGGTCACTACGGGGGAAACAAATTTCAAATAGAATCGAGTAGAAGATACGGCCATGGGAAGGACACGAATGAAATATTTACAGGCAGCTTGTGTGATTTCACAACGTCGCACGCGGAATACGGCTCATTTCTTATACCCGGGTTAGTCGACAGAATGCACATAAATTAGTGAACTAGTTGATATATTGTAAAGGTTTCGATGGTTTATATATTTTGTACATTCCAGTAGTATGTGGTGTACTGTTATTGGAGTATTACATGTTGGGCATTTTGGAGCAGGTGTATTGTTCAGTAGGTATTGTGATGTAAGTAGGGTGTGGCCTATTCGTAATCTAGTTATAGCTACTTCGTGGCGCCTTTTATTTTGCTCTGTGGTTTTCCAGTGTCCTAAAATTGGTTTGATTTGAAAAATATGTGTGTGGGCGCACTGAGTCTCCCAAGCGTTGACTTTTTGTGTTAGATTGAGTAGAAATCGTTTGTGCGTGCGGATGTTATAATTTTTATGTTTTTTTGATTTTGTTTTGGTGGCTTTATCAACTATTTCATTTCCTGCGATTCTCGAGTGCGCTGGAGTCCAAAGGAACACTGATTTATTTCTGTATGAGTTTATGGATGATGAATTTTATATTTACAATATCTATGTTAGTTATTTTTAATCAGTTTCTGAATCTGTTGTAGAGCGGATATTGAGTCGGAGGATATTATAAAGTTATTTTTGCGTAGTTATTAATAAGCTTAAAACAATAATAAATCTGAAATTATGGTAGTATCTGGTCGAGATAAAATCTTTCATCAGGTAATATATGATAATATTAAAATTGATAATCATGCGTTCAGTTTTACCGATCACATAAAATATTTAGGCTTTAATACATTAAAATATAACATATACAATATATAAATTAGTAAATAAACTCTTTCCTAACGTAACAAATCGTTTTAAAAATAAAAAGTTTACAGTAAATTACTACATGATTAAGATATTTCCTGGTCATACGGTTCTATCGGATATTACTCGAATAAATTAAATATAATCGGAGATAATAAATGTTGCAATTGCAAGAGTAATGGAGTAGAAAATGTTCAACATATATAATATATAAGTGTAATGATCACCTGCGGCAATTATATAGAATTGACTGTACACTTAAACTTTATGAAATTATTTTAGGGCTAAACAGCGGTTTTCGTTACTTCGAAATAACGGTTATTCTTAAGTGATAACACCGAAGAAAAAAGTAACTACCGCAACGACAGGTTTTTCGTTTCTTTTATACGTAACATATTTTTTTTTTTTTTTGTTTCTTCGTATGTCTTTTTTAATTATCTACTCTTTAAAGTTATCGTCTACTAATCTCTTGGTACGTGTTTTAACGTCTAGATGGAAGATGATTTAATTTTCTTCTAAATAACGGTTACTTAATTTTAAATACGTACTTATCGTAATGAGTTGGGCAATTTTTCACGTATTGGAAATAACCCGGTTTTTTTTTTTGGTTCCTCGTTCTTTTTCGATATCACTTTTATTATTAGTTTGTACGTTCTTTTATTTTTTACTTATCTACAAATGTTTGTAATCGAACCTTCACCTTCAGCCTTGACAGTGATTTTACGATTGAATATTAATATATTCGCAGACGAGTTTCGTATAGTTCAGATCTGGTCATCCTCGATAAATTGCGTCCGGTTACGCAAAAGGACGTAAATTCCTCGTTTATTTTCTGTCATTGTTTTTCTTTCGTGTATATATTGCGACGTACAATATTTTAAAATGTACGATTCCGTGTTAAATTCGCGATAGATGTACGATAATTAATAGTTTTACCTTGCATATATATAGATATGTATATATATATATCACAAATCGTTCGACCGCTGATCGCGTGATTCGAACTAGAACTCGCCTAAGAATATGGCGGAACTACTAATTCTCGTTCCAGTAGACCGTGAAAAAACATTAACCGCGTCGATCTCCGAAAATCTACCACTCTTACCACCGGGTTTACACAGCTAAATGTCGCATTTACGCGGACAATTTCACTATTTTGGATATACTCCAATATACCGGATTATTGTTAAAAGGATATTTTATTTTTTTTTTTATTCCATTAACTCCCTCCTCTGTTCATCTTGCAATAATACGTCGTTTTGTTTTCGTTTATTCGCAGTAAAAATAATAATCATAATAATAATATTATTATTACTGAAGAAATATTAATAATTATAATAATTATGATAATGAAAATAAAGTGGATCCTACTTGTTTATCCTTAAATTATGGAAAATTTATTTATCGCGCATGGCTCAATTCACGCGGGTTAACAATTGTATTACAACAGTAGAAGGTTAAGAACCGCAATGTAAATATGATTTACGATGTTTATAAATCCACAACGACTTTATAAACAAAGTAGTTGATTTATATTTTTCTCCTTGTTAGAACACAAAATTACGATTATTTTACATTATAAAGATTATTGTATTTAAATAGCCAATATCCCTTCAGGCAATCCTGTAGTAACAAGACGAAAATGTTTATACCAAAAAAAAAAAAAATGCAAGCAGTAACTTTCAGGCATTTCCGGAAGAAATCGTGTATGACGCATACTTAAGGTTATATAAGATTAATAAACAAGTAAAGTACGTGTGCGCATTTTTAAATATATTCGAAGGGAGTGTCAACATCCGGATTTAATTTTAAACTAATCCAATTTTACAAGATGATACATATAATTTGTATTTCATCATGGATGTACATCATTCGATGATTTTTATTTATTTATGCATTTAATTATTATTATTATTTTTTACTTATACGCTGCAAGATAGGAACCACAGTCCAATAGCAAGTGATTAAATTTTAGATGTTAATGTGTACTCGATTAGACATTTAAAAAAAAAAAAGAAGAGAAAATAATGGAGGAGAACGATAACCGATTGATATCTTGGAATTTAGTAAAGACAGTTGCTCCAGTTTGTGTAAGCTTCAGTTAAAGAAAATGTTATCTTCATCGGTGATAATAGGCGTATTGGAGGGGTGAGAGCACTAAGAGGAATTAGAAATGCTAATCGTCAACAAATGCGCGGTAGTCGATAACGGACAGAACGTAAACGGGTGAGAGTGGCGATAAATTTGAAATAATACAAAAGAGTTGATGACAATGCAGGATAGGAGAATTGGCTAATCACGGAGACCAATCATAGGCTACCGAAGAGTACACGTGATAGACACTAGACCTTAGGAAGTATCGGCATAAGTGCACAGTAAAAACGACTTCATTGGCGAGGGCATCTCAACAACATCCTTACCGTGAATTCCCAGTTATCCGGGAATTCAGGCGTGGAGTTAACGATCCCGTGACAGTATAAACTAGACAATTATATTTAAAGGAGCAATGTTTTAATGACAAAAGAAAGTTAAGTGAACATTGTATCGTTTAGGTTCTACGATTTGATAAATAAATAGACGTATAAAGAAGAAACGGTTACCATCATGATTGCTTTCCAAACTGAAGAATCCGAATCAGGATTATCGGTGATGACGTCGGACGGTAATAATTGCCAAGTCGGATTACCTTTTATGTTGAATGACGACTCAGTCAGACAATATTGACCTGAAACGGTTAAGTCATGCGACACCGCGTTTATACATTCGTCGTAGCTGCCGAAATGGACGCTGAAACCGTCGAATAGACCAATCGTCGGCCATTGAGATGATTCGTACACTGTGAACAACGAGAATAAATATACTTGCAAATAAAATATAATATAAATAGACAGAGAGAGAGAAGGGCATGGAAGATAGATAAACGTGGGTACATACATATTATAGATAGATAGATGCATTCACACACATCGATCGATGCATGTAGTCGTAGATATAGATGACCAGATAGATAGGTGGGTTAGATAAATACATAGATCCTTAGATAGATGCACAAAGACAGATAATTAATCGGTTGTTCAGGGGCTACCAGTCATATGGACGTTTATTTCACAATAGCCGAACACAAAAAATCTGCATTTGTGAACGGGCAACTCTAGATCAAACACGCCTATAAGCCTCTTGGTATTTTAAAATTATTTAAACATGTTGATAGCCTTTGTGCAAACTATCTGCATAAAAAATTAAGACGCAATTATTATTAAAAGTTTAGCAAAATTTCTCTAACAATAGAGTAAAACTTATTCTACAGAGGGAAGCCCAAAATTAATATGTGTAATTTATGAAGTAATTGAAATTCAATATTAAACGTAACTTATAAAATTTGTTCCTATGTTAATAAATATGCGCTAAATTTTTAATTTTTTAATATTCCCAACGTGTTTGGCTACCAGTTTTAGCGCCTACATATAAACTTAACTTTTTATACTTAATTAATAATAATAATAATAATAATGCTGTGTTTGTGCGTGTGTGTAAATAGCACCAATTAATAAATTTTCAAAAACGCTGGGGAAACAAAATAATGATAACGTAGTAGGAAAATACAAACTCATTTAAATGGGCTCATGTGTGGAAAGTAAATATATATATATAAATGAGTGAAAAATAATATATACATAAATATATATAAATATATATATATTTATGTATGTATGTTTACATATATAATACCATGCATATGTGCGGGTGTGTTCGTATCTGTGTGTATGTGACTACCACAATTTGATACATTTTCAACAAGGCTCGAAAAACCAGATAATCATAACGTTATAACATAGTTTAAATGTCGTTCTAATATTTGAATTAATAAAAACAATTGCCAATAGGCGTGTATTATTAGCGCGTATTAAAAAATAAATAAATAAGTTAATCTACATTATACTATACGTGTATATATGTATCATTTGCTATTTAATACTGTTTCGTAACAGACCGGAATATTTATTATTATGTTTAAATTCGATATGCAGATATTGTAACAAAATTTGTTACAAACAAATAATCCCGGTTTATATTCTAAATAGAGTTGAATAAAAAACGGACCAAATGTTGTCTCGAGGTAAACCCATTAAAATAGTTTAATTCAAGAAAACCACTGATGCCGTTAAATAAGACCACATTTTCTTTATATATATATATATATATATATATATATATATATATATATATATATATATATATATATACGCAACATGAATATATTCGGAAGATTGTAACATAATTTTCTAAATAGCCTGAAATAATAAATTAATTTTATGTAAATAACAAATCGTTATTATTTCCTTATTAGCTTATATATTTTTGAATAACGATTAACGACTTTTCCGGGAACGATTATTCTAGTTCTAGATTTTAAAAAACATTTCCAAGTAGATACCTAAACTATAGATCCGATCTATGTATATATGTACTTACTAATCTGAACACGTGTTGGATTCCATTTCTGAGCAATGCTAGTTACTTTAATTCGAAGATAATTAAGTCACCGATCATTCTGTGTTCTTAATAACAATTCTAATCAAAACAGCCATTGACGGTATCATACAGAGTACCGTTTTTGGCTATTCGCTTCCTTTCTCTATTAGCTGCTGAAATATCATTTTGTCGAAACTGCTCCCTACGCGGATGACACTGCATTACGCTGTTCCGCATATAGGCCGTCTACTGTCCGCAATAGTTTTTGCAGTGTCACCTTATACGTTATTTCACCCAAAATCGCTAATTATTACTGGCTGATATATCGAGATGAATTATAACTATTTCTAAGAGTCGGGGTCGATACGATATTTGATGAGTGTTGATCACGATAAAAGGTTGAACTTCTCACAGCATTTAAACTCTGGAACAAAAAGATATGTGCTATTTACCCGCTGTTTAATCGCAATTTAAAATAAGTTGATCTAGTATAAAGTATTGATTCGTCCCGTCATAACGTACTCTTAGCTTGGTGTTCTGTCTCCGACTCTGAGTACAAACAGCTGTACAGCTAATCCGAAACAGATGTTTAAGGTGTATTTCAAATGCCAGACGGTTCACTGGAATAAAGCGCATGCGCGGTAAGTTAAAATTTTACTACGTCCAGGTTTACATTTTTTTCAACGAAGTCTCTTCGAGTGAAAATAAGTTGATTATTTATGTATACTGAATATAAACGTAGAGGATTAAAACGTAGATTTCTATAATACGTTTAACGGTAAATTTTCATTCATCATTGTATTCGCTCTAGATTAATCTTGTAGAAAACTTAGTATTTCTGTTTCACTCCGTTTATTTCTTTTTTTTTAATTTAATTTAGTTTATTTTTAAGTATTCTGTTTTTTTTACATTGTAATTTTAAGTGCCGTGTACCACAACTTAGGTTAGAGGAACCGGAGCTATTTTAACTGAATGAACGAATATATTACTTTTAAAAACTGAATGGTTTTTTCAAGCTCCATTGAATTATCAGAGAGTGCCGTGTGAATTAAAATATTGTCATCAGGATGGTGTTTCTGAAGTGGCTTAAAGTTTGTTAGCATGTGTCCGACTGTTAGGTAGCAGCATATCGGTTGATTTTTTTTTCTATTACGTAATTATGGGTTAATATCCAATTCTGAGCCGAGTTAGTACAATATCATCACGTCGCGATGGGATGATTGTTCTCCATGGATCTGTGTCCAACTTGACGTTTCGAAGTTTGTTGGTTGTGGGAATACGCTTCCAGCGTAAGTTCCATGCCTCGTGAAATTGGTTTTTGACATTGTGAATTGCGTTTTGTATTGGAATTGAAATTTTCGGTGCTGGAAACATCTCCGTCGCTTCTGTCGCAGCGACGTCAGCTTTTTCATTTTCCTTTACGTTGGAGTGTGAACTGTTCCAGCATATGATGGTTTCTTGTATGTGCTTATCTTGGGCTGTCGGTTAGATTTTGAGAGATCGAGATTAAATGCTTTGAACGGCGTAAAGTGCGTCGGTAAAAATAATTATTTAAATCGATAGCTAAGTTGATTGCCATTAGTTCAGCGGATAGCACTGAGAATTCGGTTGGCAATGTATGACGGAACAACCCGTAGATTGGGTTGTCATTAGTCTGTCATAGGATTTGACATCATATTTTTGTTGTGTAATGCCATAGGTGAATGTTTAAATTTGTTCTTTTGTTCAGTAGTAGCGATGGTATTATGCGATGATCTATTTGTTCTGAATGAGGTTCAAGGTTTTGATGATATTTGTAATATTAGTTTAAAATAATCCTGTGGAGTATTAGAGATAACATTTTTTGTTTTTTGTATTTTTGTTGTATGTAATCTGTTTTTGGTATACGTATCAAGCTTCATCATTAAGTACTCTCGACGAAATTTTAACGACCCTTCATTTGCTTCGATTATTGGACTAATTATTGGACCAGTGCGAACAGCTGATAGCTGAATGATGAATCGAATCTAAAGTACGCAGAATTGATGATTTTGCCGTTACATAAATTTGAGCACCACAACCTAAACAGGGACGTATTATTGTTCGATAAATTTTGAGTAAGACGGCTCTGACGGCTCTGTCGGCTCCAAAAGAGTTAAATTCAATTTCTTTAGGGACGGCTGTTTTAATTCGTTTACATGTCCCCACCAGGAGATCGTGTCGTCGAATGTTAGGCCGAGATATCTGACTCTTTGTGTCTGAGGGATTGATATATTATTTAGTGGCAACGACTAGGGTTTTATCACAGCTCGTTAATTTGCAGAAGTTAATGCATTTTGTTTTTGATACCGAGAATTCTAAACCGTTTTCCGTTGTCCACTCGTACGCTTTATTGATTACATTTCGTAATCTTCGAGTAACCGATTGTAGATTTTTACAACCGATACTGATTGTGAAATCATCTGCGATCAGAGTAGAAGATATAGAAGCAGGTACAGATGTTGTTAAATCTTTTATCGCTATAATAAATCATCTTTATCACTGAACCTTGTGGGCTACCGTTTTGCAGCTGTTTTGAAGCGGGTACGACTCTACCTATTCTTTATTCGAAAGGTGCGCTCCGAAAAAAGTTTTGTATAAAGTACATTATGTGTCCTAGAAAACCACATTTGTGCAAAATATTGTTTTTTTCTTCCAAATCCGATCGAGTGCTTTAGAAGGTTGTTAGGGTGTGTTACATTCAAGAATCCAAGAACTTTTTTTTTTTAATTTTTTCTTGCAAATTATCTATTAATATTTTTACACTTCTATTTATTTATGTTTACAACATTATTAATTAATAGAACGTTGTGTAAAGTATGTTTATTCTTATCACTCTGTAAATACCGGGCGGTTTTGAATCATTTCTTCTACATATACGCGTGTTTGTTTTTACGAACGTAGACGTCATTACCGATGCACTACCGATCAACACGACGTATTTTTTTCCACGTATAGAATATGTCAGCTGCCATAATAAAGACATTTCATGTTCGGAACGTGTTAAACTCGTTACCTTTTACGACGCGATGTTTGTCAAATGTAACGTTAAAATTGTTTATAAAAATTGTACTCCCAAAGAAAAAAAAAATAAAACAAATACATCCCATAATTAATTACACACGTCACTACGTTATATACTCATAATAAAAGTAAACAACGCTATAATAATTCCTCGTTTTCCTTACGATGATGCCAGTTCCAGTGTAGGTTTATTTACGGAAGTGAGTTTCAACGAACCGAAAAATATATATCTATAATCTCGCAAACCGGAATAACGTGAAAAAATTTATTCTCGGATTTATATATAAACAATAAGCTTAATAACGATTAAATTCCGTTATTAATCGTAATATTTAAACTTAAACCGATAATTCTTAATACCTCCATGCAAGAATATAAATAGACACATGTACAAAATACCCCCATCACGTTAAAAATTATATGGAAGTATGTTATTTAGTTACTGTTATATATATATATATAGGGTTTTAGAGGCAACCTACCAAAATTTGTCATAGCATTCCTTCAAAACAGAAAATTTAAAGTTCGAGTAGGTAACTCGCTTTCAACTGAAAGAAACCAAATATCAGGTGTGCCACAAGGATCCGTTTTAAGTCCCCTACTATTTATACTAGCACTAAATGATCTACAACACTTAATCAAATACCCTGTTAACTACTCAATATTTGCGGATGATCTAGCAATTTATTTACGAGGAAATAATATTTCACAAATAGAAGAAAAATTACAAAGGATTATAACAGAAATAGAAAAGTGGGGCATCACTAAGAATATACACTTTTCTATCGAAAAAACATGTGTAATTAATTTTACAAAGAAAACACATGAACGTGAGATCAAGTTAAAACTAAATAATACATTTATAGCAAACAGAAACAGAACAAAATTTTTAGGGCTTATATTGGATAACAAATTAAATTGGAAGCCACATATTGAAAACATAAAACTAAAATCTACGAAAGCTCTTAATTTATTAAAAATGTTGCATGGCAAGTCATGGGGATCTGATAGAAGCATGCTATTACGACTATATGGAATTTATGTCAGATCAATAATAGACTACGGTGCGATCGCATACGTCTCAGCTGCAGAAAGTACGATAAGAAAACTGAATGTAATCCAAAACAACGCGCTCAGAATATGCAGTGGAGCGTTTTGCACAAGTCCGGTTATAAGCCTGCATGCAGAAACAAACATATTGTCATGAAAACACCGTCGAATTATATTAGTACTGAAATACTATACGAAACTTAGCGGTAACAAAACGCATATAAATTACTATAAAACATTTCATTCCAATTTAAATCAAATCTACCGGGACAAAAACAAACCATTTAGAATTAGATGTAATGACTATCTAAACTATATGCGTATAAATCGATTTAACATCAGGCCACCCGAAACTACAAACCCGCCATGGGAAAATATTAAACAGATCAAAACGACACGTGAAAGAGATCTATTAAATGCAAGAAAGCAAATAATACTGGCAATCAAGATGGCCGATCAAAATGTATGGACAAATCAACAACAACTTACGGCAAGTTAAAGGCAAATTGGATCATTGGGAAACATCTCACCGTGAAAACAGACGAGAAGAAATTGTATTATGCAGAATCCGTATTGGTCATACGCAATTAACACATGGTCCACTGCTCCAGACAGGACTCCGGCCGTCGTGTATATACTTGCGGTAATCAAAAAATGTCCATCAGTCACGTCATCACTGAATGTCCAGAATTCACCGAGGAACGAGAGAAAGCGTTCGGACATAGAAAAATGACGACAGAAGAAATGCTTGCAGATAATGAAGCTATCGTTCAATATGTTTTTAGTTTTTTAAAATGTATAAATGTATTCCATAAGATATAGATTTAGTTTTCCGTTGTATTTAATTATTTAAGTTATAGCAGACGCAAATGACCAAGATGTTGAGCGTCTTTAAATAAAAATATACTATACTACTATACTATATATATATATATATATATCAGTTTTTTTTTTTGTTGAAACGTTTTTAGAATTTAATAATATTGTTTTAACATATTTATAATTAAAACAATCGCTAAGTCAGTTCAAATTAATTCAATAGGATAACTTAATTTTCAATCCTGTCACCGCGAATTAATAAATTAAACAGAGGGAAAGTGGAACACGGAAGACCCAGAAATTCATTCATAGCTACCTTACTACGAGACACAGGGCTCGAGGGCTCGGTAGCTATAAGCAGTTAAAAAGAGCTGCGGAAAATCGGGAATGTTGAAAAAATATCATTATGGAAAAAGAACAGTCTTTAAGTTTGAACTAAAAGAATAGAACGAAATTTAGTAACTCCGTCGAAAGATAAAATTACCGGTAGAAAATTTTTATTTCCTTTACGAAAATCTATTTTGTGTCGCTACCTTCCACTGTTCTTGCAGACGTGAACGATTTCATCTTCTAGAGTGGCGTCTTCGACGAGGTAAGACGAATTATTAAAATATATCGACTAATATTCAGCGCGCGAAATATTGTTCGTTATTTAGTGTATTTCCGTATTATTATAAAAAGTAGTGCTCACTCCGCATTCTCAATAATGATCCAGTGTTCTGATATAGATTAAGGTTGCCGCGCCGACTTCAATCGCGGATATTCTCTTTACACCCCACATTTGTCAGACGGTTCTAAATCGAAAAATCGTGTAGGAACAGCTTTTTCGTAATTCCTCGTTTCGATGTAGTTAAAAAATTTACCCTTTTGCGAGTTTCTTTCATTCGAGCCTGTGGCTATAATCTCCGAGTTTCATTCTGTTAAATCCGATATCTCGAAAATCTTTTCCGATTCTAAAAGTTGTCTCTCGGCTTTAAACGTCTCACATTATAATCATTTCTCTACCGTAATACTTAAAATTCATATTGCACTTTCACATGGTGCGGCCGGTATCTGTGTTAAGTTTGCATGGATTCCTGGTCACGCTTGGGGGGCATTAGAGGGAATTTACTTGCCGATCATTATGCTAAACGTGCAAACTTTGGTTCATTTATTGCTTACACACCCTGCATTGATCTTCTGTCTATGATTAAGGCAGCGCATAAAGAACAGTGGAAAACTACTTGGAATAACCCCCTATAATGTTACGCAATATAAACCGCTTCAGAGCTTCCTTGTCTATCCTTGTTCTATAACATCGAAGTACACAGCGAGTCTACTTCGTGGTTTTACTATCGCTTTATGTAGACTACGCTTTTGAAAGAATCGTCTACCGGCTACGCTTTTTCAAATGCATCTCTGTTCACATCCTTCAGATATGCACTGTATTGCAGACGCAAATCACATTTTCCTTGAAATATTCACACACTGCATCTCCTCTCGTGACACCTATAATCACCTCATCTCCCTACTCCTTTTCCTCTCAATATACCTTTCTTACTGTCTACACGTAACATGCGCATATATATCTGTTTAAATAGATTTATTGTTATATTCATATAGTTAAAATTAAGATAATTTAATTTTGATAAAATTATGCTGTGAAGTTTTTAATGGATAAACCGGTTTAGAAGCGGGCCCCCCCAAAAAAAAAAAAAAAAAAAAATTGGGTAGTGAAATAATCCATAAACATCAGGACTATTGCTCTTAAATATATAAAATCGCAAAAAAACTTATAGCGTACCTTATACTACTTATGTTGCTATTTTATTTATACTACATATTTCCGATATACACATTTTTTTTTTTTTTGTAATAGTATCAATAAAATTACATAATTTAAATTTTTCAAATTTATAAAATTACATTCGCGATTTTTAAACCATGTCAATTTTTTTATTATGTAATGTTTCGAAAACAATTTTCAATTTCAAACATTGCGGTTTTCATTTTCAAGTTTTATAACTGTAATTGTTTACAAACGGTTACGTAATAAAAAAGTTTACAGGGTTTTGCACTGAAAAAATTGCGAATGTATCGAAATATCAAACTTTAAAAGTGTATTTATAAAATTATTTAACTCATTTACAACAACAACCAAATATTTACTCTTACAAAAACAGAATTTTATACTATCTGAAAACGTTAGATAAAAAATATTTTAATAGAAATAAATAAAATAAAAATATGCTTCGTACAATATCGCATTTATATTTACATACAGAATTTAACAGTTTCCCCGACTACAACATCATTCAATCCTGATAATTCATCATTCAGTTCTGATAATGCATCATTCAGTCCTGATATTACACCATTCAGTCTTGATAATTCGTCATTCAGTCTGGATTATATAGCCAGCGAAATTATTTGACTCTGTTTATAAACATCATTGTTGAGTCCTGAAGTCGACTGTGTTTCTGTTTCGCACGTGTATCATCGAGGAAGAACTATGGACATAATTTTGATATTAAGAATTATTCTGTCAATTCTGAAATACTTTGTAAATTATAAGATTTTCTGAAAACTTTAATAATGTTTTGTCTTTTACGTTCGGCGAAATAAGAACAGGTGCTGGTGAAGATAATAAACATTTTAAGACAATTTAAAATATCCGGAACTATTGTAATTATATTACTTCGATTAAATAATATCCGATCGAATTTATCTCTCGTGAAATTTCACAAGTATTTAAACTTAATTAAGGTCAATATGAGTTTTAATCTCGATGCAAATTCTCGACCGAACAGATAGTGTACAATTAGGTGATATTACATATCATCCTAGTACATTTTTTTTTCACATATTCTAATAATGAATGAAAAACGCAAAAAACTACAATTTATCAGATCCTACTAATTAACATGCTCAATTTGCTCGGTAAATAAGTAAAAGCTTGCTGAGAAATTAAACTAAATAGCCGACGAAACTCTGTGTTATATTACTCGCTATGCGTTGTTTGAACTTTATGAAGATTGCCATACGACAGAGTTTTACTTAGTTAATTTATTTAAAAAGAGATAGAGAATGTTAACAGCTTCAAATTTGAACTTATTAGTTACATTCAAACGTCATTTTAATTATAAAACGAAAAAATTAAAACTGTCGCCAAATTTTACATCGAACATTCTTCTACATCTATCGTATTTACATTATTATTCTATAAAGTAGTTTTGTCGATCAACACGTCTGTAACATAGCGAAATTAATAAGGGTAACGCCGAAATTCTTTTAATTTCGAAATCAACCTTTAATGCTCTTAGTCGCAATCTCTATATGTCAACTTTAATATATATACTTTTACAATATAATTATATGGAAAACTGCGTGTAAAAGTAACGTATCAAAAATACTTAGTATCATCTGCATCAAAACATACGTATCTAACTTAACCCTCCATAATGACCATATATCGATGATGTTTATATATAGACCTGTATAAAAAGTTTTTTGATGTATTGCATTTTGTAACACTAACAACCGGACATGTGGGTTAATATTGTAATTTATCAACGACGTTTATATAGACCAGTATAAAAAGTTTTTTGATAAATTGCATGCAATTTAATATTAACCCGCATGTCCGGTTGTTAATGGTACAAAATTCGATATTTTTAAAATTGATATCCCGAAGTTATAATGAATTTCCTCCGCAATTTAAAGATGTTAATTATTCGAAATCTGTACGAAGTGTAATTTTTGGATTTGGTTTTCTAGTTTCGTTCTAGGATTTCCATTGGTGTGTCAAAAACTAGAATGTGTTCAGTTGAATTCGCTACAGTGCCGAAATTTACATTGCCACCCCTATTTAAAGTTAATATTAAAAAAAAGGAAAAAACTATAAACGAAGTCGCAATCCCTTAATACGTTACATCATTAGCAAGAGATAACCGTAAAAATTATATTTATAAATCAGTATAGTTTGGTATACGTCTCTGCATGATGTGGTGTACGCGAATATATAATTTTTGTGTATATTTGTGATGTATACGTATTATTAAGTAAAAATAAAGCTTGATTTGATTTATAAGTATCGGTGTGTAAATTGTGTACACTTATTTTTTTATTTTTAGTTTTGTAAAATTTATTTTCCGTAATTAATTTTCGTTCTATAACAATGTAATCGATTAAGACAATCGAATTTGCTAAGTACGAATTTATTTTCCTCCGTCTGTGAAAATAATGCGCATTTGCGGATTTTGTTATGAACTTATTTTCTTGTTTCTGGTAAATGTGAAAAATAAATTTAATCGAATCGAATCGAATCGAATTATTATTTGCTAGCGTGTGTGTACGTGTGTACATATACAAATGTGTGTAATGTGATATGAACGAACAAAATATTGTATTCATTCGCGCATTATTGCGGGCATTTTATTATATATATATATATATATATATATATATATAAATTATTTCAAACAGAAATTTAAATTTGAATTAGTAATTACTGGCAATAAACAACAGCATAAACAATTTCATATCTCCCTTAGTATTCACGAGCCGAACAAACTACAACTATTGGAATTGGTTTTTAGGAATAAACCTGTTTTTTTTTTTAATATTTGTAATCCTGATCACGTCGAATGCCCTTCTTTAATAACATTACACTCTGAACTGTACCTCAAATTACTGCGCGCCTCTAGTAACGATCTTCCGTATAATCTATTGTCCCTTTTTCATCTAGAGAATTTACATCTAGTGCCGGGACATAGCGATATTTCTACAGAATTTGTCCTACGTTACAGAAGTACGAGTTAGTAAATACAGTATATATCATGTTGAGTAGGCTGTAAGAGCGTACCTAATAAACATAATATTAATAATAATAAGGTTCGCGAAGGTATAGGACTGAAAAATTTATCGGGCAGACTCCGGCTTTAATAAATCACCTACAAAAATGCAGATTTCTTATAAAGGAGCGATGCTTCTTAATCCCGTCCGAATTGAAAATAAATTTAAAAAATTATAAATTCAAATATCGATATATATATATATATATAATAAGCGAATATAATGTTCTAATATATGGCGGAATTTTCTCTACGAAATTTATTTGTTTACTTAATTCGATAAACATACGGAAAGTAATGATGCTGTGTTTTTCTCTTTTAAATAGAAATAAATTCGACATCCGATTTACAATAATAAAACAAAAATATGATACAAACGTTCCGAGAATAATACCTATTCCTTAACCGATATTAAATAAAAAACCTAAATACTATTTATATATTATAAAAAATACAAAGCAAAGATTTAGTGTGAAGAATCCCCCCCCACACACACAAAAAAAATATATAATATCCGGCATAAAGGAAGACATAAGCTTCCATATAATGTTATAGAAATTACATAAAAATATAACTGATATATATATATATATATATATATATAAAACTAAAAGTAACGTAACAAGAAACTAGAGCTTGTAAATTCGTTCGTCAAATAAAATGTTTTCGATTTTTTATAACGTTGTCTTAGAGATTGGTAGTTTTATCCGACGGTACTCGATTATATACATCGATCTTCGTTCTCGTTACAATTTCGTCACGTATATATGGGAAGTTATCACGTGGTAATTTGATCCGACCTAATTCGGCTTATTTAATATAATTCAGAAGCATAGGTTTGGTAGACTATGTAGTTTGTTTATGCTAGATAAACTAGCAGAGCATCATACAGGACAAGCGTAATACAGCATCCTAGGTAGAGTAACGCTATGATAAAGAGTTTAATTCTCACTGAAAGATCTTCTGCCGAATATGGGAAACAAAATATCCGGTTTTTGACGGCTGACTTACGCGATTTACGGAACTGAGTTTATAATTCGGTAAGACGCCCGGATGTTTAATATTTTGTATTTTTAATCAGAATTTCGTTATTAGCGACAGTTTTGCGTTATCGATTCTGATTTACTTTCGTTCATTTTCCATTTTGAACCGATTCTAGAGAACGAATCTATACGAATTCCACGCGTCATCTGTGTATAATATTATCGTCGTGTATTAATAATAAAATTTTCGCTTTTTCCCGCCCAGTTATTTAAAACGGTATTTATTACGTTAAAAAGGTTTTTGTACTTGATACTATAACATTTCTTTTCTGATATTTTTTCGTGTTATTTTAATAAATTATCTGTCTGAAGAAATGTATATATATATATATATATATAAATGTAAAATTCGCTAAATTAATGCGCAGATACGAATTCCGATTGTTTTCAATTTATTAGTATTAATCATTAGTTTATTGCATAAATTTGTCTCGAAATTTACCATGTGTATTTATTGTGCATTTTCGTACGAAATTAAATCGATTTGTGATTGTTATTTATGATTAAGGAACGATAATGTTCGAAACTGGTCGCTAATAATTAGTTCGCTACGTATTAGTCGTTACGTATAATTACCTAGTTAATTATTATTAAATAATACAAAACCGGTTATCCTTAAATTGTCTACAAAGAGGCGTATGTGAAATAATGTGTACAATCGAAAATGATCAATTCGGTTGTTTCGAATAAAATCTCAGGTAATTAAACTACTTATTGCTGAAGTACTTAAGCGTAAACGTTTACGGCGATATTCTATTATATATGATAGAATTTTTACGAATTAATTAATTCGTAGACGTTTTTCGCGGAAAATAAAAAATATAGAACGTAAACATCTAAGCAACAAACCGAACATAGCCGGTTTACACCGCTTAAATTAATTTTTTTCTTTCGGTCCCGGTATTTTAGCCAGTTAAATAATTTCATTTTGTAACAATCGACGAACCCTTTAATTTATATCATCTTAATATTATTAATTTTTATAAATCGATACAAACTACTCTTCTAGGTCGGTTCGCTAATTATCCGACTAATACGTATTTTCTTTTGCCAATTCTTCTCTTTCTATATTTCTTATCCGGCACTTCTAAATTATAATATATTCGATGGATCCTTCTCCTCTTTCACGCATTCGCATAAATCTGAATTTATTATTTCGAATTTTTGTTGGTTTTTTTTTTCTCGAGTTAAATTATATTATTTTAATTCTCTACGCATCTTATTCGAAAACCGCGTATATTTCCTTTTAGACACTGTAATAATAAGACTACCTATATGATACCAGTCTATTAAATTTTGAGCTTTTAATTTACTTCCAAATTCCTTCCGAGTATATTTTATAATTCTTTGTACGTTGATCCACAATGCACTTTCTCCCTGTATTCCCGCAATCGGAGCTATATATACATATCGACATCTGGCTGATTCGAATAATCCGACGAAATACTTAATTCGCGTATTTGTTGTCGCTACTAATTCCATTCGGTTTTATTGACTTTCCCGGACTTTTACCCTCTGTGATGTTAGGTCGAAAATCCCTTTCGCTCGAATTTTACCAGCCGTATATTTAAAATCTTCGTTTTATATCATCCATTAATTGCAATCTCTTATACTGAACACTTCCATGTCACCTTATGACCGAATTCTTAGCCCATAATTTAAAGGATGTTAATTCTTCTTTCGCAGTCAGCATTTACCTGTACAGGTTTCCAGGCGAATAAAAACCAGCGCGAACTTAAAGTATTTCTTCTTTCTAAGACCATCTTTTTGTTTTTCAGAACTTTTTCTACATTACGTCTGCCTATTATACCATTCTGCAAATTATTTCTTCGTCATCGAGTCCATCTTCTCTACAATCGGAACTGTTAAATATTTATACTGTTTCACAATTGTTGTCCGCCTATTTTCGGATTTGTCTCTCTCTAGTTTTATGTCTAGTAAATTTCACGATTTATGTTTTATCTTACTTTATCATCTGCCTAAGTAATACGAAGTATTCTTCTAACACGATGTACACTGCCTATATAAGTCTTTACACACGGTTGCAATTCTTCATATAAGTGGATTTCAATAAATCGCTACCGACACTTTCAGCGGAAGAAACTAATTGAAGAAGCTGAAAACGTTAAAAGTGAAAAATCAAAAGAACTATTCGCAGTATCTCGATAAGCAACACCTGTCAGAGTTAGTCGTCTTTGCGTTCTTCGTATTTTTGTTCGCGCTTTTAACTTGCTCGGTTTCCATCCACCGAATCATGAATCATCAGATTGAGTAAACGTGCTTCGTGTACTATATTCCTACGTGATTTTACATCGTACAATACTTCTTCCGTATATTCTTTCAAAACTTCATCTAGGGGTCCTTTTCCAGTATGACATTACCGTTTCAATATTACGGTTTAAGAAGCTACATTTTTTTTTTGGTTTGAATTTTTTTCTACCTCCCGGTGAATATAGAATTTATGTGACGATCAAAGCGAATGAGAGATATTATTGGCGTACGATCAAGTACGCTATTTTTACAATAGTAGCGGTTTAGGAAATACGTCGATTCAAGCGGAGTAAAGTTTAACGAGTAGTTTATAAGGATATTACACGAAATATGAATTAGTTAGAGATGATTACACAGTTTGGAATTTATTATGAAGTTGATGAGGAGGAGGTTAGGTTACATCCGGTACATTGTTCTTCAGCTGATTGGACCGATATTCAGTAAATTTCTGGCAGATAACCACGATATGGTAGGCTGAGCACAATTCGCATATTGGTGGTGGTTGGGTACTCAGCAGATGAGAGTGCGTACTGTGACCAATGTACAATCTGTTGACAGCTGCTTCCAACGTAAAAAACTGAAAAAAATTATTCCCTGCAAGATCATTCAATTGCAAACCTGAATTACGTTACAGAGTAAACACGTCCGCTATAGAGAAAGTAAAGGTTCTTTATTTTAATAAACTAGGCTGTCGAGATTTGGCGCCGTACACTCGGGGACAATTAAATTTGTAAAAGAATTCTTTTTTTTTTTTTAATTATACGTGAAGACATTATTTCTAAGTGAAAATAAACATTTTAAGAACTGTACGGGCATGTTTTAAGGAGAACTAAACATTTTAATAACTGTACTGACAATTGAACGTTTCGAGGATGGTGATAGATATAAGTTCGAGTTTTATAATTCATTTACAAATTTGTTTGTTTTGTGTAGCATTTACGGCCACTTGCAGTCAATATGGCTCATTTGGATTTCTATTTTATATATATATATATATATATATATATATATATATATATATACATATATATATGTATATATAATTAACAAAACAAAATAAAAACAAAGTTAATCACTATAACTATTATTTTATTAATACAAAGCTTTCGTCATTTTCAAGTATATAAAAAAAACATTACATGTAAATGTATGTGCTTGAAAATGACCTATTTGTCTAAAAGCTTTGCGTTAATAAAATAATTTTTATAGTGATTATCTTTGTTTTTATTTTGTTCTGTTAATTCATAAAATCACTACGATCCAATATGTATATATATATATATATATATATATATATATATATATATATATATATATATATATATATATATATATATATGTATGTATGTATATATGTGTGTATGTAGGAGTGTATAAAGTCATCGTGGTCTTGAATATGTGACGTAGGCGTGTAATATCAACTTTACTTTGATTATTCTTTAAACAATACCATGTAAATAATTAGATCAATATGCGGTATTCAACAGTAGCGGATCCAGAGATGGACCGACATACCAGTGGAATCAAATTCGCTTCGTCTTCTGAAAACAGTTCTAAAACAATCAGTGACCACTATACCTGGAAGACGAAATGAAGTGGTTTTGTCTCGCCTACGTATGGGTCACACCACTTTAACACACGCTTATTTGCTGCAACAAGCGAGCCCTCCTCTCTGTCACTTTTGTAATACTCAATTAACTATCCTACATATATTAATCATCTGTCCTTTATATGCAAATATCCTCCCTAAACATGCCTAGATCTCTTCCACTAATCCTTTAAGATGTACCTTCTTCTGAAAAAAGACTCCTGTCTTTCCTTAAATCATGCAATCTATATAATCTAACCAGAGTCTCATTTCTCCGTGCGTCTGGCCCTTGTTGCGGTACATAGCACGGTTAAAATAAATTAAAAAAAAAAAAATTGATCGAAATTTTAACTTCCACACATGCCAGAATTGTATTATATGTGTTTTTGTATCATTTATTCACTGTTATATATTTATTTTTTATCTGTTTATTAAATATTTTCCTTTAAATTTCTTTCTCACGGAGCGATTTTAAATTTCGTTTGTAACACATAATTTGTATTTTATTTCCGAAATTCACAATAGTCATCATTGAATAGTTTTACTTATTACCAATCGGTCACTGGCCCGTGATAAGCGCAGAATACCTTTTCGTTAAATAATTAAATAACACTTTCTAAGATTATAATCGTTAATATAAATTTATTAATTAATCATTGTTGTTACCGTTGTTCATAAATAACTAACAAAGTAGTTAAAATCACTAAGTTTTTTTTTTTTTTGTTATATAAAAAAGACCAGGAAGACATAAATAAAATAAAAAATATAAAATATTAATAATGAATAAAATGTAAGAAAATACTTAGTCTATATGTATATAACGAAGAAAAGTAACGTGACATAACAGATTTTAAGACCTAATAGCGAATGTGGTAAACAACAAAATCCAAGAATAATATATAATTATTAAATCGTTTGAAATAAATAAAACTTTATTTAGATGTAGTTAATATGTATAGCAACGTTCCAACTGATAATATGATAAGAATAATAATTTAAATAATAATATATATAAAGCTGTCTACGTATTAATATTGGAGACAGTATTAAATCAAAATTATTTATAATTACAAAAAAAAAAGTATTATAACCGAAATGCTGGTTTAATTACGGGATCCCCTTAATCGCCCATTTTTGAATATTTATAATATTTATGCGAACAAATTGGAGAATATAATATCAATAATAATAATATATTTAAAAATAATGTTCCATTAACCGAAAATGATAATATGTTAATAAAATTGAATAATAATGATAATGATTTTTGATGAAAAAAAAAAGGATTGCGTTATTTACTACATTCACAATCGTGTTGGTTTATAATCAAATCTGTTATTTAACATTTCTTTTTATTTACTTTTATTTATATACACTTCAAAATGGTTTAATAATCGAATAGCCCATTATGGTCTTTATATATATATAAAGAATTAATGATTATAATTACTTTTTTGTTATTTATTTTCGATAAATAACTACATTCCACTTTAGTTCAAAATGTTATTGTTAGTAATATTATTATTATTATTATCAATCATATATCAATTCTATACGATCATTTCAAAACGTGTTATTAAACTCCATTTGCAATGGTAAACAATCTTATAACTCGTCCACTCGGCGTTCGATAATTATATGAAGTAGAGTTTTTTCGATTTCACTGCATGGTGGCAAAATAAGACTAACTTCGCACGAGTTAGACAAGTTGCAGCAGTTTAATGAATTTCATACCCGAATTCAAGGGGGTTATATCTGGTGCCTCTTTGTTTAACTCGTCGCCGTCTCAACTGAAATTCCATCTTAAAAATTATAAACGTCGGCGCAAGTCACCAGTTGCATTTGTAGCGGGTAGATATGAAACTAGCTCTATATAGTAATAATTGAAGTTGGTAACTGGTAGGCCAGTGTTAATATATCGATGATTTGAATTTTTATATTTATAAATTTAATTTTCATCTGTAAATTAAATTTTAATTGTTTAATTTTTAAACATACTCCCGCTTTAATCATTTTTTTTTCAAACTAATATATACGTTTTAATCATCTTTATTATACTATATTTATAAATTTTCCAAATTACGTGTACCGTTGATTACGTACGCAAGTTTTTTAATATTTACGTGACGTTTTAGACCAACCTTGTGTATTCGTAGTTATATCTAATTATACTTTAATACTTCATTCTATTTGATTGGTGATGTGTGTGTGTGTGTATATGTGAGTATTCACTTATACGTCTAAAGTGATTTAGTTTATTTATTCGAAATTATTTACGATAAGTAACCGGTATTAATCGCGAATAAGCGTTACATAGTTAAACTAATATTTGTTTTTTTATTTATCCTTATTATTTAATCCGGCTTTCGCGCAATCAGAGTCCAAATTTACAATAATAATAATTGTTATTATTATTATCATCATTATACTATATAGCTTTAGAGTTAGTGACATAATTGCTGTATTAGGGAAATGCTTTTAAAATTATTAAAACTATATTACTATTATTATTAAATGTTGAATATATTGGAAAGTAGTGATTTTATTAATTAATAATAAACCGAACAAAATGTAACACAATCGCTAAAAGTACCAAAATATGAATATATAAAAAAAGATGTAATAATTTTGGTGCGTGCTTGAAAATGACGTAACTGTCGAAAAGCTTCGAGATTAAAAACTTTTCGGTTTATTATTAACTATTATCATTACTATTTTTATTATTATTATATTATTATACTATTAATCGTTTGAAATAAGTGATTGATTTTTTTCGACTAATCTGATAATAGATTGTAGCAAAATAGTGTAAACAAACTTTATTTGAAAATTGTTAGTTTTATTTAATTTTTTCTATATTAACGTTTGTTATTCAATAAATTTGCCGTTTAGTCCATTTTGGTAATTCTATATCGTAGAAATAATTATTAACAAAGTTGATCTAATTTTCAAGTAATATTAATAGTAGTAATAATATCAGTAAAACTAGTAATGGCCAATATTTTATCCGTCACATATCACCGTTCCCTATAGTTAATTGAGACTGACACAAAAATTACCGGTTTAAACACCGGGGCGTTCGAAGTTAATTAACTAGAAAAACGTAAATTAACTCCTATGATATAAAATACACGCTCACATAAACACGTACATACACGCGATACTATTAGACGAAGTATCGAACACAATTATCGTCGTAATAACCGTACGCATTCAGGTTGGCACGGTCTATTGAAGTCGTTTTCCTTGTCGGCTTGTTTACAGCGATGAAGCTCGGGAACGAGGCTCGAGAGCGGAGCTATAAGATATTCATTTCACGCGTTACAGCTTCACGTGACAACGATAATGGTATTTCTCATTGAGCGGTTTATTATAACAGCCGGAAGCGAAATTCAATTTTCGTATCAAAAAATCCTAAGCAGACACCGTCAACTTTTTTTCGTTCGTATCCAAACAATAATTATAAGTTATCGGTTTGATAATAATCATGAAAAAACAAAGTTAAAGGAATACAAATTAGACATGTTTTTTTTTCAGTCACGATTCTGGTCTGATGGATTAAACGTTTTCTGTAATATTTACCAACTTAAACGTATGAGAAGGAGTTAATCGAATATTTGTTTTTTCTAAGAAATTGTGATACACATTATATATTAATTTTATATATATATATATATATATACCCCATGGGGTACTATGTACTCCTGGGATTCGGAGTTCTAACCGAAACGGGGCGCGTCCACGGGTGGCGGATAGTGGAACAATCAGTAGATATACTGGCCAGCTGTGAATAACCAATAAGCAATCGTGAACCAAGTGCGGCTACTGGCGGAAAGTCTCTAGCAGACGATTCTAGTAGCGACAGGGTAAGGAGACAAGAGGATGCAAATGAGCAGCTTGAGGACCTGTCCACTAAAAGTCAGCAGAGATCCTATGACTGTTTCTGCGGGTTTAGGTCGCGGTAAACAAAACCTGGATCACTTCCTTGTAAAGTCACTGACTTGACTGAAAAAAATCATAACAAGATAACAAAAATAGGAACTTGGAATGTTCGTAGTTTATATCAAAGTGGTAAATCCCATAACGTTATTGAGAAGATGAAAAGGCTGGACATAGGCCATACTCGGTGTTAGGGTTTCAATCACTATAAACACAGAACTGGAAAAATATAAAAAACACTTATCATCTACAAATATTCTCAAATCAAAATTCTACAACATTCTGAAAGAAAAGTACGGTGATTATACACACATATACACGGATGCATCTAAATCAATAAACCAAACCTCATCGGCCTATCTTACACCCAACCATTCCTAAGTATATCATTTACCCGACTCAATATCAGTTTATACAGCAGAACTTCTTGCAATCTATAAAGCTTTACAATACTTTACATTACATATCTAAGCTAGTGCAACTAAATAAATATATAATATGCACAGATTCGTATAGCGCTCTTCAACATATTCAGCAACACATCGAAAACACACTAGCACCACGTGGAGTTTCCTACCTTTCCACCTCTATATTTGTAAGCATATTCCTCTTTTTGGCAAATACCACTTTCGTCGTATAACGATTAAAGGGAACCTTCATTTTATGTATAGTTAAGTAAAGATCAGGAGACTTAAATATTTCGTTGTTTTTTTTTACTATATTTATTACGAATTATGTGTTTCATTTAATTATGCCGTACAATTATTTTCTAGCGTTCTTTTTTTTTCGTTAGACAGCTATTACTAAGCTATAATAATCTTAATCCTCGTCATCCAGAAATTCCTCAATCCTTCTCATTTTTTTTTAATGGTCCAACTCTTGACCAGTTTAATTCCACCGTTTTCATCCACGGTCAGCATCCCATAGCCAAAAAAGTGATGAAACTGATACTGGTGGGGTCGAGTCAGATGGGGTTCATGGGAAAGAACTAGCTGATAAAGCGACCAGGGAAGCTGCTACGTTCTTGCGGGTTCCGAATGTTCCAGTTCCAGCGCCTGACCTTAAGAAATACATCATAAATTGGCTTCTTGCAAATAATTGACAGCTGACGTGACAAACCAACAAACTGCGGAAAATCAAACATTCGATCGATGCTTGGATAACTTCGCTTCCATGCCTCAGAAATGATGTGGTCACCACTATATTGCGCTTGCAACATACACGTCTCACTCATGCGTATCTTATTAATGAAACTTTGGCTCCAGTGTGGTTACGGCTGTAACATTATCCTCTCTATTTCCCATATTCTAGTTGATTGTCTCTCATACTCCTCGCTTCGAGCATCTCTTAATCTTCGTCCTTCAAAGATGGTCATATTTTATTGTCGAATCTAATTACCTTCCACCGCCAATCCGCTCTCTATTTTTCAATCTAATCCTCTTTTCCTATCATGCCTCCAGCCGTGATTGCTGTACATGGCACATTAATTTAATAATAGTAATAATAATAATAATAATAATAATAATAATAATAATAATAATAATAAAATTTACTTTAAAATTTTTTTGTTGTCATTCCATTATAAATTTATTTTACTATAGGCTAAATTTCATCGAACGTATGATATCGTTGACGGTATCTAATTACAACTGGCCAATTTTTCAGAATATTTTATAATTTAAGGGTGAAATATATATATCTTTCTTTTTTTTCTGCTGTAAAACGTACATATGACACTGTATATACGACGATTAACTGCGAGACAGAGGTGTTATCTACTGTGGTTTTTCAAAATCGAATAATTAAATCAAACCATACAGACGATGTTGACGCCAGTTATGGAAAGTAGTTAAGAAGAAGGTCGCTGATGAGAGTGCAGAATTTAGTTTAAAAATAAACGTACGAAAAACTATAACAAAGCCGCAGGCGAACTAACGCGTATACTATTAACGCAAGTCGAAGACTACGAAATAGCAATAAGCGTGTCAGTGTAGTAGTAAGTAACAATGCTAGAATTAGCAAATGCACTAAGAAATGCTCGATATTACTTAGTGCGGGAAATTAACGAAACAATTTAAAAATATATGCACGTAATAATATATAAACTCCGATATTAAAAAATAACACCGAAAATGTATAAATAAATATGAATAAGTAATACATAATTATATATAAAACGATATATTTATTATATAGAGTGACCTAGTGAGTGAAATTTTATTTAAACATCGGAAAACCAGAGATTAGCTTACAATCATTTGTGGAACACAATATCGTTCAGATGATCGCCATTTGCAACGTTCGATCACTTTTTCGAGCATATGTCGCTGAATTTTTCGAATTTCTTCAGAAATCCAAGTTTTCACGTACTCCAGATCTCGTGAACGTGTTTCGTACACGTGGCTCTCAAGGTATTCCCACAAAAAGAAAAAAATCGCGTAACTTTGAATTCGTTTCGAAACTTTACACTGTCGTGATCGATCACGCTGAAAATAACTTTCCACGCAAAACGCGCGCTCCTTCCCGTTATAGGATGCCGTGATAAGTGACAACGAGTTGTTCGTGTAAACACTAAACGCGGAGCACGCGGTTTGCGTTGTAGCAGTGTTACCAACTTCGTTCTATTCAAAAAACAACACCGTCTGTCTTCTCTGGGTTACCGTGTTAAATATGCGTGAGATTCTACTCATACAGCGTGTGTATATATTGCTATATCTTTGTGTACGTTATATAAATATAAGGAAATAAAAAAAATACTTAATTTTTTAAAATAGTAGAACGTAGCTTTTTCCGAATATATTCGACAGAAGCAACTCGATACTTCCAGGTCGTGGTTGTCTTAATATAATAATCAGGCTGTTGTGCATGGCGCAGCTTTGAAGTTTAGTAATGTTCAACATATTTTGTTTTACTGTACAGTTTTCAGTGACTAAGATCTCTCCTATGAGATACGTTTTTCCCATTAATATCCCGTTTCTAGATATAATATGTAAAACCTACTTATCTATATAGATAACGTTACGAGAATAAAATTTAGCATTAGCAAAATTTAGGACCTAAATAACTCTATAGTTAATAATTCAACCGTCATAACACAGATGCGCCTTTTACTTTTCCCAATTGTTTTCTATCTCCTTCCTATAAACCCGAGTTCTCCTATATTTTTTTAAATTTACAAAAACGAGAGTATAATAATATATATATATATATATATGTATATATATTTATTCAGTTTTTGTTTTTTCGTTATTTATTAAACTTAATTTTTATTTTTAGCATTTGTTTTATTAAAAAAAAAACACTGTACAGTCACCGAAACGATGTTATTTCTATTCTGATCACTACCTCATATCATATAACAAGTAGCATACCACGTCTTCAGGGTAAGTTTATTTATAAATATTTATTTAAAAATATATATTTAAATATATATATATATATTAAAAAGTAAATAAATAAAATAAGCAAAGATAAATGAATAAAAATATGTGTAGGTTATGTTTAATACCGTAGTATAATATTGTAATAAATTTTGTAAATTGTGATCTTTTATAAGTAATTTCAAAAACTTTTTAAACTTCACGTATAAATATAAGGTAGTTATTATCCTGTATACCTGTTTTCTCGGTGTTCCTATATGACTCGGAGACCTGGTCAGTAAGTAGTGCCGACAGAAAACATAGAAGCACTAGAAATGTGGTGTTGGAGACGAATGCTGCGTGTCTCATGGACCGCTAGGAGAACCAGTGCTTCCATTTTGGACGATGGCGCTGTTCGTTCAAGGTGTAGTGGCTGGTAGAAGAGAGCGCGGTCATGTACCTCTTCGATGGTCAGATGCGATTTGCAGGACAACTAACCGTACTTTCCACGATTGTGTAAATATCGCACGCGACCGTATTTGTGGTCAGCCGTGTGACATATCATGATCACGGTACCCCTGCATGGGGTGACACGACTCACTGATGATGATATTAACTCAAAGTTTAAATTGAACTATTTACTAAACATCACCGAAGTCTTTTACGATACTAACATCGTTTAAAATTTAAATTCAACCTTGTTACGCATTAATATTAAAGTAACTTTTATTTCTCTTTAATCTATTAATATATATTAATAAAATCTTCTATATAAAATATAACGTTATCTTTTTTTTTTTTACATCAAAAATTTTGGTCGATGACGCAATCTCCGAGTACCTGTATGGTTTGGTGTCATAAAAAATTAAGGGTTTTTTTAACGAGTAGTTATTGCCTATAAGGCTATTACTCGAAATATGAATTACAGATGATTACACAGTTTAGAATTTATTATGAAGTTGGTGAGGAGGAGGTTGTTTACATCCGGTACATTGTTCTTCGGATGATTGCACCGATATTGAGAAAATTTCCGGCAGATAACCACAATATGGTAGACTGTTAATGGAGAACTGCACAATTCGCATGTTGGTCGTGGTTGGGTACTCAGCAGATGGGAGTACGTACTGAACGTGTGACCAATATGCACTCTGTTGACAACTGTTTCCAACCTCGGTGAACAAATTTGACCAATTTTTGATGGTCAGATTGTTAAATCCTTCTTTATATTTCCAAGCATACTCGGCTGAAAATGGAAGGACCTATTCCACGCGTCCAGAATTTTCTGGCAAAAATATTTCGCGTTGTCTTCTCCCAGTACTGTTGGCAGGTAAACTTGGATAGGCCCTTGTACCTCATCGTGGCCTATTATCCCTCGATGACTTGGAATCCAGACGAAAGTGATGCCGGTATTTCACTTAATTTGTGAGTACTGTACCATATTTGGTCTACCATAGACACAGTAGAATTTCTCGCTTCAACGCACTGTAACGCCAAAGCTGAATCGGTTAGTATAACATACTGGTCAGCAGGTAATTACGCAACTCGTAGCAGACACCAAAACAAGACTTTCATCTCAGCCGCTAGAACTGATGACATGGTCGGCAAACTGAAGGAGTGAGAAGGCACCACCAACATATTAATTAAGGATTTGCCATAGCATCTCCGCGATAATATGAAATTTGTTACGAAATACTTAAAAGCTTTTTATTAATTAATAATATTTTTTTTTAATGCATTACGTTTTCACTGTCAATTTTGGATATAACACTTAATTAGCTTGTCAGTTTTTTCTGGAACGGAAAAACGTGAAAAAAAAATTAATAATATAAAAAAATTATATATAATAAACGTCTTCGCACAAGTTGCATAACTGTGTTTCGACCTAGTATTCTTGATTTAGTTTTAGTCAAAAATATCAATACAACGCTGCCCATTTTAGTTAACTGTTTATCCTCCGATCATAACCCAATATTTATAATCCTCAAAACTGGCAACATACTGCAACAAACATTTAATTTTAAAAATGCGAACTGGAATTTCTTTAAGCGTCATATTTCTGATAATATAAACTTAAACCTACCTATTTCTGGTACTGACAACATTGACCACTGTCTCACCACTCTGACGAACTTGATTCATGAAGCTATCGCCCTTTCTGTTCCTATTAAACATGTTTCCCCTATATCTTCGATCCCTTTATATATAACTTCCATAATTAAAATCAAAAATATGTTCACGCACTGATTCACAAAATATTAAGAAATTATTGAATCAACTTTCGATTTTAGTTCGATATTTTAGTAAAATAATTTCTAATCTTTCTGTTAAAAATAATAGCCTTTAGAAGATATGTAAACAATATACACAACATCATGAAGCACTTTCCCCAATTCATGCATACTAACGCATATGCATATAATAATACCCATAAAGCAGAATTGCTTGCTGCACGCTATCTTGAGGTTCACAGCAGAAATATCCAGTTAGCTTCAAGCTATCAGAAGAACAAAGTACATAAAGTTGTCAGCAGATTTATCGCATCACCTCAGACAACATCTCCCGAAGAAGTTTTTACATATGTAAAATCAACAAAGAAGAAAAACTCGGTAAGTCACGATTGTATCCAATCTACTGTCATTAAAATGCTACCTCAAAAAGCCATCGTCCAGTTAACTAATTTAATTAAGTGCAATGTTTAAATTTGGGTACTTCCCTTCTAGTTGGAAAGTGGCTAAAATAATTCCAGTACCAAAACACGGTAAAGATTGCTCTCAGATAGACAATATCCGTCCAATCAGCTTGCTTAGCAATCTTAGCAACATCGCTGAAAAAATTATTCCGAAAAGATTACGTGACTTCGCTAATTCTAATAATATAATACCTAGTAGTCAATTTGGATTTCAACCAAAGCATTCCACAACACAACGAATAGCAAGAGTTGCTGACTCTATCACAGATAATTTTAACTTCAATAAACATACTGGGATAGCGTTATTTGATGTGGCGAAAAGCTTTCGACACAACCTGGCACGACGGTATTATCTATAAAATGATTGTTACCCGGTTTACGAATTATCTAATTAAACTGATTAATAGTTACTTAAGTAATCGATCATTTTATACCATTATAAATAATGCGAAATCAAGTAGCAAATCCTGTTCTGCCGTAGCGTGCTGGGGCCATTCTTATTTACATTTTTCATGCCTGATTTCCCGCATATAAATAATATCGAGGTTGCCTTATACGCTGATGACACAGCGTTGTTCTGCAGTCCCTACAGGCCAAGTACTATCAGCAATAGGTTACAATCCGGTGTTGATCGTGTAATTTTTCTAAATGGCAAATTGCTCTTAATCATTCCAAAACGAAAGCAATTTTCTTCACTCGTCGAAGACCGTTTTTACCGACCAGACTTCACGTCGGCGTTGATATAGAATGGTCTGACCAGATACGCTATCTCGGTGTCTCGGTGTCATTTTAGACAAGAGACTAACCTTTTCCAAGCATACTGACCATGCATCATTGAAGACAAACAGAGCAATCTGTTCAATTTACCCCATCTCACTTAAATATTAATAATAAACTAATAATCTACAAGTCAATTATTAGGCCTATTTTAACATATTCTTGTCCAGTTTGGTCTTCAGTCTCAAATGCTAGTTTTAATAGACTGCAATTAGTCCAAAAACGATGTCTTAGATGTATCCTCAATGTTATACACTAAAATTTCATATATGCTTAATGCTCTGCAGATGCCATATGTAAAAGACTATATCCTCAAACTATCCCAAAAAAATTTTCCCAGTTGTAGCGTGCACCGTAGTAATTTACTTCCAGCATTAGGAAATTACGATCCCATATGGAACTAAGTATTATATTAAGTATAAGCAACGACGCATTAAACGTAATGTATTATTCTCATAACGTTATAATTTGCTTTCGTTTCCATTACTTATAAATGATATTATTCGTTATATAATTAAACTTTTATTATTTTTTAAATTACCGCTTTTCATTTGTGATGGTTTTTTGTCTGACCATCGATACTATTTTCATCTTGTATATTTATTATTTACCAGTTTATATTATTAGTTACTTTCATAAATGGAGAGAGCCTCCGGTACATTTATTAAATATTATTATAACTTTTTAATATAATGTCAAATATACGCGTTTTACATTTTACATTACATATTTTCTTCATACAAAAATACTGCACTATTATAAACATTGTGATATCTCGGAGAAATAATTTAACTCTGAAAAAGTAATCGTGGGTTTTTTGTTTATATAAAGATGGTAAAACCACGAAAGATAAATACGCGTAATTATTTACTAAATAGACACGCGATATTATTCCGACGATCACAATGCGTTAAAATACACGAAAAACAACTTGCAGTTTGAACAACATGAACCAAATATTAATACAAAGTATACGCGTAATAACTGTTGCAACGCCCACTAACACACCGTCTAATATAATACATATCTAGATTAGTATGACGTCACATATAATTATTATTGTTATTTATTATTAAATTGTTGAAATTTTAAAAAAAAGAAAAAACTTTAATTATATATATATATGTCATAGACATTTACGAACTCCCCAGATGGGATACCACGTGGATGGGGCCACGACCATTAATTAAAAAAAAATTAAACACAACCAAAATAAAACGCAGTTTCTATTTTTGTTAGACTTTTAAAATAAAATAAAAATAATAGAAAAGGGATTTTCGAACGCGCAATTTTTAAAAAATACTTTTTAAAACTAAAACTGAAACTAAAACTAACTTAAAATTTAAACTAGAATGAACTGACTTAGAATAAATTTAAATTTAAACTAACTTAATTAAAAACTAAACTGCACTAGACCGAACATCTCCTTTAATACTAAAAAATATGCATATACACACCCACATATATATATATACATGCCTAATTAGAACTTTCTAGATTTTTCTGGAAAGATTCGTTTATTATTATTGTATACATTTATGGAACTTCTAGAAAAATTTTTGTACATTTACATATGTGTGAGTATATTTTTTTATTGGTTTAACATAATTTTTAATATCCAATCATAAACGTGAATTTAGCGGCTACACGTGGAGCATCTCACGTGTAGTAATTATCTTGTCATTTAATATATTATAATATTTGTGTGTGTTTCTATTATTAATTACGGCACTGATGATTTAACAGTTAGATGTAGTAACTGTGGTTGGAGGAGGAAAGGAACTGTATAACTAAGGGAATTGTTGAAGAACAGTTGGAGAGGAAAGCAGATAGAGTACGCGAAAGATATTCGGCCGGAAAGGGAGGAGTGTAAGGCAGTACAGTAAAATATGGTAGATAAGAGAGGGGTTTGGGAGTAAACAAAGGGGGCAAAAAGCCGGTTGGTACGTTGGAGAAGATGGTCATGAGAGAGTGATATGTGAGCAAGGTGGAGCCTGCTGAATGCTATGTAATTGGAACGGGTTAAATTGGCAGGTGGTTTCCAAAAGCCTACATTGGATTTAGTGGCGAGAAGGAAGTTATGGTGGTACGAATTCCACTTCTGTTGCCGGTTGTTGTGGAAGAAGTATTTGATGGTTATGTTTAGTACAGGGGACGGCGGGGCTTTATAGGTTGTAGGGGAACATAGTATAGAATGGGCTACCCTATCCACTACTTCATTCCCCAAAATCCCCTTATGACCTGAAACCCACAGTTTAATAAATAGTTAGTTGATAGATAAAACGATCCCAAACTAAATTACAAAAAAATGACGTTATATAATATGAAAATACACGTGTACATATATATATATTTCAATTGGTGGAGCAAAAATTAATAATTTGAGATATGCCGATGACGCGGCAATTTTTTGCATCATCTATGGAAGAATTAAGTACAACTTTAAATAAACTGACGACAGTAAGCCATGAATTTGGAATGCGTATAAACAAAAAAATAAAACAAAAATTATGATAGCGGATCATAATAATGAAAACATATCTAATACTTCACAACAATTACACGGATATGAAGTCGTCAACGAATTTGAATATGTAGGTGTCCGGATCGACAATAAAGGAGGCTCAAGCAAAGAAATAAGGAGACGATCTGCGATGAGTCTAAATGCTATGAATAAGTTGCAACGTATCTGGCGGGATGGAAATATCAATTATGCTACAAAAATACAACTTGTTCGTTCCCTGGTGTTCTCCATCTTTACCTATGGTTCCGAAACATGGGTAATAAACTCCACGGATCAGCAATATATTGATGCATTTGAAATGAAATGCTGGCGCATAATGCTGGGTATAAAATGGCACGATAAACAAACGAACGTCTCGATCATTAAGCGTCTTAATATAGATAAACGATTGTCACAAGACATACGCGATAAAATGCACAAATTTTTCGGTCATATAATGCGTGCACGAGACTTAGGACAGTCACACTAGGAAGAATGAACGGACATAGAAGAGAAGGTCGGCCAATGACCCGATGGACGAAACAAATATGCCGACGTGTTAAACTGTCAATACCAGATTTGGTACACTCGGCAGATGATCGACAACTGTGGAGGAATTTGATTGCTACATAATGGTCACGACGGTCAATTATGATCAATATACGACTGTAGATATATATATATATATACAATAACAACCTTAAATATAATAATTATAGTAAATTAAAAGATAAGAATCCAGAGTGAAATTGTAAAAGTGAATAATACGAGTAAATACGGATTATTAAGTTTAAATTGAAATGTGTTATGATCGTATTATCCCTGGTTATACTGATTATATTAAAAATCTCTGTAATAGTGTTCGCTTCGGAGGATAATTGTAAATTGATAATAGGTCAGTTTGAATTCCATTTATTAGTTTTTAAACGTGAATAAATACAAGTTTTTTTCCTTAAATATACTAGCTAGAGTAATAGCAACTGTGTAGTTAGTAGTGATGTAGTAATTACGCATCACAATTCGGATTGACACAAAAATTACCGGTTTAAATAATGCCTTGTCGTTCGTTGAAGAATTAATTACCCAGGAAAACGTAAATTAACTCTAGAATGCGATAAAAGGGTGAAAATTCTTTGCAAATACCGCGGTATACTACAAGGTAGTAACCTTGTTCCGTCGATGTCCGTTTTGATTTAGATACAAACGGATTGCAAAGAGGGATCAAATATAGTAAAGATAGTATATTGGACGGTAATATTGCCAGAATAGATAAAAACGTGGGTAGATTTGAAAGAAAATGGTAACATTTTGTAATAAATAGTTCAAAAATAATACCTTGCTCAAAATTTATACCGAATTACTGCGGAAAATACCGAACTTAGTTACACAGGTACATTTAAAGAAACTTCAAATAGAAAAATCAACAAAGCTAATTCGTCAGAGCGTTATTCCAATAAAAAGTAAAATGTAAAATCGGAAATTGGTGTATGTGTGAGTTGATAAATTTTGCGAAAACGAGATTAAAAAAATATTTTATATAAATTTAAAACACTATCGTAAATACACGTGTTGATGTGAGGAAACATTTTGCTAACGTTTTTAATCATGTGTCTTTTTATCGTGTATATATAGTAACGTCGCGGTGGCGTAGTTGTTGGAGTGCTCTACTGTCAACTCGATGGCTGGAGGTTCGAAACGAATTGAAAGAGTGATTGCAGAATGAGGAAAAAAAATTGTGAAAGAAAAAAATTAAGAGGTAAGTTGACGGGATTCTAACGAAAAAATAATAATAAATTAAATAAATAAATAAATAAATAAAAGATGCGATACGGATACATGGTGCTACTACAGAACGAAGGAGAAAACAGTAAGGTGTAAGTAAGACTGTAAATGAGAATATATGCGAGAGTGTAATGACGTATAGGTAAACTTGAAAATTAGTTGTAACGAATAAAATTGTAATTGCATATTTAATATAAATATTTATATTTGTAACTCGTAAGGAACAAACAAACTATATAGGAATACATAGGAAAATTCGGACCGAGATAAGAGAAGCTAAAGACAAATGGATAAACGAAAAATGTGAAGAGATCGAACGTCTACGGGAAAAAGGAGACGAGTTTAATATACATAAAAAGTTAAACGAATTAGCAGGGAAACGTAAGTCTTACACAGTCCCAAAATTACTGGATAAAAATGACAACTTAATACCAGAGAAGGCTGGAAGAATAGCAGTATGGGATAACTATGTCAATGAACTCTTCAAAGATGTAACGAGTATGTCGGAGGATGACGATAATACCTCGGGGACAACCATAATCGAAAGCGAGGTAAAATACGCAATCAAGTAAAAGCGGAAAGGCACCTGGACCAGATTATGCCCAAATATTAAAATTAATAGACGAATGAAATATTGAAAAATTGACGGAACTATTCAATAAAATATATAACTCCGGTAAATTGCCTAGTGATTGGCTCAAATCTATATTTATTCCAATACCAAAGAAGCATAGCTCGAAGAAATGTGAAGACTACAGACTAATTAGTGTTATGAGGTCATATGCTGAAAATATTTTTGAAAATCAAGCATAGACGAATATACAAAAAAAATGCGAAGAACACGTTAGCAAAGAACAATTTGGATTTCGAAATGGAGTTGGAACGATGGAAGCCCTAGTACTTTTACAAGTACCGATACAAAAGTGTTCGGATCACGAAAAAGACGTTTATTTCATCGACTTCGAGAAGGCTAAAACATGGGAAACTAATAGAGTGTCTGCGCGACATTGGAATAGATGGGAAAGAACAAAGAGTAATTGAAAATTTGTACTACGACCAAGTATGGCCGTAGTAAGAACAGAAGAAATTAAGATCGGAAAAGGCGTTAGACAGGGCTGTATGCTTTCGCCAATGTTATTTAATTTGTATTCTGAGATAATATATTCCGGAAAGCATTACCGGACAACGTAGGTGGAATAAAAATAAAAGGTCACACCATTAATAGCATCCGATATGCTGATGATGCCATAAATAATGAACATGAGTTACAAAAGATGGTAAAAAAGAGTCAATACGGAATCTAATAAAATGGGTATATTCGTAAACTGCGATAAAATTAAAGCTATGGTAGTAAGCAAAGAGGCGGGAACAAAAAAGATATCAATCAAAATCAATAATAGAATCATACAACAGGTTAATACATTTAAATAGCTAGGATGGGACCCTGATTACGAAATAAAAATGAGAATCGGATATGCAAGAAACGCGTTTCTGAACATGAAAGGTATATTTGTGAACAAAACGATGAAATGGGACACCAGATGGAGGTTTGTGAAATGTTACATATGGGCCATACTACTATATGGAATGGAGGCCTGGACGATCAAAAAATCAATGCTAAATAGATTAAGATCATTCGAAATGTGGCTATACCGTCGGATGTGCTAAAGATTCCATGGACGGATAAAGTATCAAATGCGGAAATACTAAAACGAGTAAATAAAAAATTAGAGTTAGAAAGAACTGTTAAGAAAAGAAAAATAGCTTACTTCGGGCACAGATATGAAATGTTAGAATTGATAATTGAAGGAAACATCACTGGGAAGAAAAACATGGTTGGATAATGCAAAAAGTGGACAGAAACCTTATTGCGGAAGTTAGCCAACAGATTGGAAGCCAGAGGGATAATCGCCAACATACATTGAGGATACGGCACCAGAAGAAGAATAATACTATACATCGTACAAAATGTAAATACCGGTCGACATAAGTAATTTTTACGATCTTCCTACACCGAAGTGTGCCCGAGTGTATGTTCGTATCGTCTACGCATGCGAATGTGTGTGTGTGTGCTACAATTATTCGAATATAAGTTTATTTGTTGTCTTTTTTTCATCGAATAGAAAAAACCCGAGTTAAATTCTAATGTTATACGACTATTATAATCTCCCGGAAAATACTACTCTCGTTCGGTACAAAAGACAAAGCAAACGTCCAGACGGATATGAACCGACTTCGTAAAAGATTTATCTATTATTTTATTTATAATAACAATTCGTCCTCGTCACCACCCGTTCTACTTGTTGTATCAAAATTTGACAGTTCAATAACCTAGGATGAGAACGTACCTCTTTCATCGAATTGCTTCTCACGGACTCTGATTTGAAAAATTATAAATTTCGAATAATCTAAAAAAAAAAAAAAAAAAAAAAAAGGAGGACAAACCCGAATGGATTTTGCACAAACCGGTTTTCGAGCTAAAATTAATAATAATAATAATAATAATAATAATAATAATAATAAATAATAATCGTATTAAAGATAACCAACGATAACGTAAATATTAAATTGTAATCTTCAAACCAGTTCTAGTTTATTCGACTGAATGTTTCGGTCAAAAAGTGCATAAATTAAAGTAAGACTATGTTAGTATATTCGTCCATTTTAAATGAAAAAAAATAATAATAATAAACCCGCGGATAAAAAAAATCCTGTTCAACTGAATTTTTGTGGTTCGTACGCTGATTACGTAATTAATCCATTAAGCGGATGAATATATATATATATATATATATATATATATATATATATAATATATATAATTTGTACACGCATACATTTTAATATTTGGAGGATTTTCAAACAAAACCGGTTGCTTTTTCGCATTTTGTAAATTATAACATTCGCCAAATTAACCGAAGGGGACTGGAATATAGGATGAAGGTCATGGCTGGAAAATAGTGTGCAAATCACCGTATTAAATTCAATTTTATTATTACGTGAGCGCTATTTTAATACTACATCCTTATATGAATAACAAAATTAATATTCTTAACCGGAATATACCACATACATTATATTATATATATATAGACCAGTGGCTATTACCGAGAAAGAAAAAATTGTCCAATCAAAGTTTTACAAAGATTTACTTCTTTCCTTATAAAACTGTAGGGAACAAAATAAACCCAAAAAAAAAATCCGCATATATAAACATATAAGGAAAATTATCAAAAATCCAGTGATAATGACGTAATTGATGTAATGACTTTAATCGATGTTTGATTTTTATATCTAATTCATTTTAAGAGTTTAGATACGATGGAACGATCAGCAACACCGTATGCTCGCTAGTAATAATATAGTACACTACAAAAACAGGAGGAGCTACAGTGTGTTGTGACTAGAAAAGAGACAATCTGAGTGATGAGTACAAAGGACCGTCAATCATGATATGGGAGACGGAAAGCGTGACGCTGAACACGGTGTACTGAGGAGCCAGAGTTCTGTTGTTCAGGTGTGAATGGGTGATATATTGAATTGCTTCAGATGCGTCGTTGGACCGTTTCAGTATCAATCTAATGGTTGACGAGAATCGCTTAGCTGTCATTCCGTGTCATCAGCTGTCGCTGAATTAATGGGACTTTAAAATATACATATATTCAATCAAATATATGTATATATATATATCATCATCCAATCGTGTGCTCAATTTCAGGCGTCATATACACACATACATATATATGTATATATTTATGCATATAAATGTAAGTTTTTATATATATATATATATATATATATGTATACTAGAAAGTACCCACGGCATCTGTGTAATTATGTTTTTAAATACAATATCGCTGTCTGTTTCTGTAACAGTTTTATTTACAATAAAACGTGGTTTGAAAGGCGATGGTTGGTATTAAAGGTACATTCAAACGCCTGTTAATTTTTAAACAATTTGACAGAGATATCGTTGGCCCCTACTTTTTAAAATTGTAAATTATTGTAGTTTCTGTCCTGTTTCTAAGTTTGTGACATCAATGTTTAGAACGAATCCGATAATCTAGGCTATAAGTTGTACGAATTTTTCATCATTATTGCTTTAATAGTTTTTGAGTTAAATCGGAACAGTTAGACAGACAAAAATTTATAAAAATAGATTTTCTGTTTATATGTGATTAAAATAGCCCGTATTTTTCTTCCGTGCACAGACATTGAACTGGGAGAGTCAATTCTGCAAGACACAATTATCAAACTACAACGCTGGTCTCAAAATAACGGTCTATATTTCTCAACATCAAAAACAACAGCAATACATTTTTGCCGACGAAATAAATGCGAACATAAAATACGTTTGAACCTTTACAACAACCAAATACCATCAGCAAAAGAAGTGCAATATTTAGGAATGATATTTGACAGTAAACTTACATGGAAAACACACATTAAATTACTAAAGACCAGCTGTCAAAAGAAATTAAATCTAATGCGAAAACTATCACATACAACATATGGTGCCAGCAGAAATAGCTTATTAACGATATATCGCACTCTAATAAGGCCGAAATTGGATTATGGAATCCCTGCTTATACTACAGCGAGTTCGACATTATTAAAGTCTCTAAACACGATCCAAAATACAGCTCTAAGATTGGCAACTGGAGCCTTCCGAACATCACCAGTAATAAGTATTTTATGCGAAACTTCTGAATTGCCCTTGCAATTAAGAAGACAATACTTGACCATACTGGCGATGGCTACTCAAGGAGATACCGATCTTCCCAGTTTGCATAAACTCATTCAAGCATATAACGTCGAACTCCCAATATTATCTCGCGAAAATCTCGATGTTATTCCGCCTTGGGCACAGTTACACACACAAGTGAATCTAACGTTCTGTAATATAAATAGAAAAAATGTTAACAAGATCAGAGAAACTTTAAAGGAGATTAAAGAAAACCATGCAGAATATGAATTTATATACACAGATGGATCGAAATCTTCAGCAGGGGTAGGTTGCTCGGTAGTTGTTAATGATAACGTAGTTCTTCAAAATTGCTCTTCCAGTTACGTTTTCAGTCTTATCAGCAGAACTATACGCCATTAGATCAAATTATAAATTACCCCTAATAATCAAATTTATTAAATTTAAATTCTAAAAACTAAATTAAATTTTTCATTTAAATTAACAAATTACGCAGATTCCAACAGAAATAAAAATTTCATTTTATGTACCGACTCGCTTTCAGCATTAAGAACTCTATTTACATAATGAAAATTTGCATCCAATAGCCAACGAAATAAAACTCATGTTACAAACTACATCTAAGAACATAATACTTTTGTGGATACCAGCTCACTGCAATATATATGGTAATTCAATAGCCGACGTATCAGCAAGAACAGCCGTTTCGCATCCGCTTCTAAATATCCATGTACCGATAGCTGACTTCAAAGAATACTTAAAGCAGCATTTCGAATCCACATGGAATAGTAACTGGCAGAGAATATCTACGGTGAATAAACTACGATCGAGAAAATTATCTTCAAAACAGTGGCACTCAGCACATCGTAGTAGCAGAATGGAAGAGGTAGTATTATGTCGATTACGGATAGGACACACAAAATTAACACACATTCATCTATTAGAAAGAAGTACGCCGCCAACGTGCCAACAATGTTTTTGTCAGTTGACCGTCGAGCATCTATTGGTAGACTGTCCAATTTACGACAAATACCGAAAACAGTACGGGATCGCATCGCTCGACTTGCAAAGTTTGCTGAAGGATAACATGGATACCATTAATAGAGTTTTCGAATTTTTAAAATGTATCAAATTAACGCATTTGTTATAATTATCTTAATACCTTTGTTGTAAACAGTTAATATCTTCGTTATAATTATCTAATACCTTAATTATTTAATACCTTTGTTGTAACTATTTTAGTTCCGTGCCTCTAGCTATAATTGCGGTACACGGCACGTAAATTTAAATAAAAAAAAAAAAAAAAAAAATAGCCCAATCCAATGATTATAATGAAAAAATAATAGCAAATCACAGAAAGACACTACAATCTTGTATGTTAGTATATTATATATATATATATATATATATATATATATATACAATATAAGTAATCCATGAAATAAATCAGAATTATTTATGTTACCAGGCTTATTCGCACGTACAGGGGAAAAGGTAATAACTGATTCTTGGCCTGCGTTAATGACCACCCGGTTGGGGAAATTTAGTTTCGCTCAGCGGGGGTGACTGGTATTGTAGTAATAAGAGTAAATTAACCGCAACCGTAGTAATAACGATAATAATTATAATAATAATATGAAGAATAAAAAAATTGACAAGCGGTAGGTGAAAATTATTGCGCAAGTTAACCATTAATTAAAACCGAAATAAATGTAAAGTTTTAAATATTCTATTTCAATGCCATATAAACCAGAACATGTATACACGCACACACACGCGCGCGCGTGATATTTTATTACTTAATGTTGTTAATCGGATCAACCATCGTGGATTTGATGACTTGTTGTCAAACATCTCAGGATGAAACTGGATGTGTAACAGTTAGATATTCCTGCGGATAGCCTAGTGGCTAGAGCAAGGACTTCTATACCGGAAGGTACCGAGTTCGAATACGATTGTCCGCGCAAAAATTATGATTAGAAAATAAAAATCTAAATAATCCTAATATTATTATTGCATGAAAAGGGCAAACCATCACGGGCAACACTAAATAGGAAACTGGAAACTGTAATAATACAGTACATCACGAAAACAGGGGGGGCGCATTCTTGTCGTGACAAGAAAGCGATTATAATCAGTTCTCCGAGTGTATGTGTCTAACTACACTAACACCATGTTATGATTGCCTCGTACGCTACTTACATTGAACAACAAAATTATTCTTAATTTTTATAACCTAGATATCGCTTTGCTGCTGAAGAAAACCTTTGTTTTGGTTACATCAAATTAGTGGTATATATATTATAAACTGAAGAAAATCATAACACCATTTAATCACTAAAAGCTTCGCAATAAAAAAACTTTTAGTGATTAAATGGTGTTATGATTTTGTTCGGTTTATAATTTATAAAATCACTACTGTCCAATATATTCTATATATATGTGTGTGTGTGCGTGTTTGTATATATATATATATATATATATATATATATATATATAGATAGATAGATAGATAGATAGATAGATATATATATATATAGATAGATATATATTTCGAATTGGCTTTTCTGAATTTACTTCCTTTCGGAAAATAATGTTTTCATCGCTGCCATCTCTGATACAAAACTAGATCATAAAATTGCAATTAAAATTCCCGATTATTATATATACAGGTCCCACAAAAGCAGACGCAGCGGGGGTGTAGCTCTCCTTGTCCACAATACCATTAAACACAGTGTTTTACCCACTATTTTGACTAAATCTTTGCAAACTGTTAGTATCCAAATTTATATAAATAAAACTATGCTTAATGTAATATCCATTTATCGAAACCCCAAAAATTCAATATACTTCGACTATGATTTAGGTTTACTATTTAAAGACCGCATTCCAACACTTGTTATAGGAGATCTAAACAGTCGACACAGATCATGGAATTGTTATAGCCATAATGTAGCTGGTAAAGTTTTATATCGTGCCTCAAACACATATAACTTTGACATATTATCGTCTATTGACCCAACATACATACCACTTCAAAGTAATCAAAAACCAAGTGTTCTCGACTTAATATTAGTTCAAAATTTCAACAACATTACAACACCTGTTTCTCTGTCCGAGTTATCATCTAATCATAATCCCATATTATCTTATATCACTTGTATACGAATTACACTACCATCACAAAAAATATTCATATACAAAAAGGCTAACTGGGACCTATTCAGAACATATATTAATAACAATATCAATTTACAACAAAATTTTTTTACTCCCGAAGTCATAGATTCAGCCATTGCCGATTTAACTCTGTTAATCTTGCAGGCAGCTGATCTTAACATTCCCAAAATAACAAATAAGACTCATGGTTCAACCAAAATAATTCCAAACTATATATCTAGAATAATATCTCTTAAAAATTGTTACAAACGTAATGAGTTTACGCCTCAGTACGAGTCTGTTAGAATTACCTATGTGTTGTTAGTTAAATTCACTGCATTTCTGCTCAAAAATTGGAAAAATAATCAATGGAATACTTTCTTATCAAACCTATCGATTGAAAATAATAGTCTTTGGAAAGCGAATAGAAAACTTACAAGACAAACCACCATACTCCCACCTTTAATTAACCCTGTCACTAATCAGATGCTGCATAAGTTAAATGATAAATTAGAACTACTCGCTTCTCATTTTTCCACCATCGGTGCACAATACGATAATCTAATTCCTCGTACACATTATTATAAAGTTAACAAAAAAAGTCAAAAATTCTTTACTAAATGTAAATAATGCTGCTCCGATACCTCTTTCCACGCCTACTGAGGTTAACAAATGTATTAAATCTTTAAAGAATAAAATAACCCGCGGCACTGATGATTTGACTACCATCATGATTAAACATTTACCTCGTAAGGCTGTTGTATTCTTAACAAAAATTTTAAATGGCATTCTTATGACTTCTCATTTCCCTTCAGCATGGAAAACTGCTAAAATTATCATCGTATCCAAACCGGAAAAAAATATTTCCTATGTAAATAATATTCGACCCATTAGCTTACTTAGCAAAATTCTCGAAAAAGTAATTTTAATTAGATTACAGGATTTTGTGACTAAAAATAATATTCTTATAGACCAGCAGTTTGGTTTTAGGCCTGGTCATTCATACACCAAGTTGCTAGAATTGCTGACTATATCACTGATAACTTTAATTTAAATAAATATACAGGACTATTATTATTTGATTTGGAAAAAGCTTTTGATTCGGCGTGGCACAATGGAATTATTTATAAATTATTACAATACAATATCCGTTGATTTTGATGAAATTAATTAAGTCATATTTAAGTAATCAAAAATTTTATGTAACTCACCTCACTCATAATTCCTCCATTAGAATGTACACCTCTGGGGTTCCAGAAGGTAGCGTTTTAGGGCCGTACCTCTTTTTAATTCTAATCAATGACCTACCTAAATTATCATTAGTTAATACTGCACTTTACGCGGATGATCTAGCACTTTATTGTTCTTCTTATAGACCCGAGTCCATTAGTAATCATCTACAAAAAGCTGCGTCCTCAATTTTTAAGTATTATAAACGCTGGAGACTAAAAGTTAACACTGATAAAACAGAAGCCGTAATATTTACCAAGAGACATGGCTCACTACCTGCCGAAATTATTATCAATGGTAACGCAATTCCTTGGAAGGAAGAAGTACGTTATCTAGGAGTCATTATGGATCGCCGTTTAACGTTTAATAACCATATTAATTACATAATTGTCAAAACTCATAAAGCTATTCGTACGCTTTCTCCCATATTTTACCGCCGGTCACACTTTAATACCCTAAACAAAATAATTATATATACATCCATTATTCGTCCAAGACTAACTTATGCCTGTCCTGTTTGGTTTTCAGTTTCAAATAGTACTATCAAAAAATTACAGTTGGTTCAAAATATCTGCTGCAGAATTTCCTTAAACGCCACTAGATACGACAAAATTAAAGACATGCATTATAGATTGCACCTCCCTTACATTTCGAATTATATCTGTAATATTTCGGCTGCAAAATTTTACGCAAACTGTCAGGCGCATACTAACAAACTGATCACAGTGGCGGGAGACTACGACATGGCGTTGCTCCGCATATACTCGTTATAAACATCGTCGTATTAAAGATAGATTACTCTTAAGATAATTTTAATCTATAATCAAATACTTTCCTACTAACTATTAATACTTTATTTTTCTAGTTTTAATCTTTTATCTTTTCTTTTGTGCAGGTTTTTTCCACTTTTCCTGTGTTATTAACTTTTAGCTATTTATTATTATAGATTAAGTAACTATTTATTATTTGTAATGCGGTCTAGGCTGTTATATATGTACTCCGCTGTATAAATTTTTATATTATGTAAAATCAAATGAAAAATATATTATATTATTATTATTATTATTATTATTATATTCTGATTGGTATTGATGGAAACTTTTTTATTTTTAGATAAATGTTTATTCGGAGATTTTAGTCGTTTTTGAAGTATCTGCCACCTACAACTTAGTATAGTGGAAAAATTGACGGCGATTGTTTCAAAATTAAAATAAATTACCTATATACGATTCGGTAACACGTTCATTATCATTCTGGACGACTAATTGTATGAAATGACCCTGACATTTGCTGCATCTACATTTCTTGGTCTCTAGGTATTATTTTTTTTACGATTCTTCGCATTGTCGGAAAGTGTCGTGTGTACAACGACTGGGACGGAATTTTTGAAATATTAGAATCGGTTTGACAATTAATGATACTCGTCCGCAGTAACAGCTTATAGGTGATGTTTTCTATATATAATATATATATATACATAATAAAACGTGCGATGAAGCGAATTATATTGTATAAATATGTAAATTCGATCACCCGAATAAATTGGACGGGGATAATCGTTAAAACTGGAAATTTAAAAAAATAAATAAAAAATATAACAACATAGCGAATAGCGCGATGGTAATACTAGTAAAATATCATTATCATTAATAATAATTATTACTCTGAACCGCCAACAGTGTTGCCTGTTTAGGCTTTATTATGCGAATTTTATAAAACCGTTCAGATTTAATATTAGTTTCCTCATTTCAAAATCGACTAACGAGCAAAAAATAAATTACTTCAGGAAAATATGCGACTGCTGCTGCCGTTCTAACGACACGCCTAATCGTTAAGATACCAAAAAAAAAATTAAATAATATCATTTTTAAAACGCGTATACACACTAACCGATTAAGAAACGTTATGCCTAGTTATAGCTGTTATATAACTGTAACAGTAATAATATTATCCTACTACGTGCATATATGAGATATTATATGTTAGGGTGAACGCGTTAATGTAACAACAATGACTATGTAGATTGTAAAATCTTAAACGAATTGAATGTGATCTGAAAATTACTTTTTTTTCGGTTTTTTTTTTTTTTTAATTCTTTTAACCTACTTCATTTTCTCTATAGTATTTTGGTTTGCTCCTTTTCGGGAATTAAATATTACTCCCTCCGACACGTTTTATATTCTGACATCGACAATCTGTTCACACTTAACGCCCGATTTATCAAAAAGGCGAAAACATATTCCGATTCGAAGAATATTGAATGTAGTGATTTTTATTAAAATAAACAACAAAAACGAAGTCGAGCGAATATTTTATAAAAAAAAAAAAATATCAAATTAAAAAATATTAATTTATACAATTCACGAAAACTGACCAAAATGAAGAACAATATTAATAAAACCCGGTCAGGTTGTCAATCGTTCATTTTTCCTTCCGGTCGGGCATTATTAATGTTTTAGATTATGAATTTCCGGTTTCTAAGCAAACGACTGGTCGTGAAATATTATTTCGCGTATAAAATTGCTTTTTGGACGACTGAAGAATTTTTAGAACTTTCAACGTCAACCGAATATTTCTTATCGTGAAAATAGTTTAAGAACTCCAGAATATAATCTGCCGTACTGTGCGTGTTCTAATAATTAATCTTCATCGTCGGGAGATTATTCAAAAACTTAACGTTCGAATAAAGCAATCGAAATTTTCGCGCTCCCGTTATCCCCGACACCGTCGAGTTTGTTCAACCAACCGCGCCGGAATTTGTTCGTTTGAAAATGGAAATCGCGGACGTATCACCGAAACAACGTCACTAGCGAGACAAATGCCGACGTGGTTCAATTCGACTTAACGCTGCGAGCTAAATTAATTCGACTCGAAATACGAACGAATCCGAATTACTCGTACGCTTTAAATTTAAAGTCAACCTCTAGTTCGAATCTTCGTACCGTGAGACCGAAATTAGGGAAAGGAAATAATTTTTTTTTTTGGGGGGGCCCAAGAATGAAGTAAAAACACCGGAAGAAGTAATCCCCCATCAGACACGTGGATGGGGGATGAGCGGGAACAGACATGGAGACAAATAAAACAGCTATTAAAATAAATTAGACAGTAACGAACGATAATGCTCTAAATTGAAGCGTAGAAACGAAATATCGACTAAATCAATTGTAAAAGGTAATACGTCATCCAGAATTACCGGCTGATTATACATGTTATATATATATATGTATTTTTTTTTTATATATTTTTCTTGCCCAGCTTGCGCCATTTGGCCAGTTTAATCCTTTATCCAGTTAATCTATTTTAAATCTCGATGCCACTACGTTTGATAAAATTATATAAACTGACAGAGACAGAAGACAGTGGGTTGGAAACAATCAATTCAATACTCACGGGTAATGTGCGCCATTTTTGTACAACACTAAACAACATCTCGTCTCTAATCCAAATTTGATGCTCGATACAATTGTCAACATGGCACACATCACATGTACCATCAGAAATTATGCACAATTTAGCTAGGTGTGAGGGGGAGAAATTATGACCAGTACGCAATCTAAATAAAGTTGATATATAATCATGTATAGGCACACGTATAATATATATATACGATAAAATTGACTAAAATCTCCGTTCAAATCAAATCGAATGTATTTCAGCAAGTATTATAAAAAAAGTATTAAAAATAAAACTACTGACGCGCAATACGCATTATTATTATTATATTTCATGTTACAACGCTATCGCATACTTATGCACGCGCACAAATAATCGCTCATAATACGGATAGTTTTTAACACTGAAACGTTTCAGGCACACACTAATATATACGGTCCTCAGAAATAGGCAGAATCATATACTTTAAGCATTGACTATATTTCTTTTGTCCAATTGACTAAGTCGTTAGTATAGCAACTATGGCGACAATTTCTTAATATAATATTCGGTCTCTGGCCTTGTGAAACAATACACCTTTATCAACGACCATTTTCGGATATTGCCGAGCAATCGTTCTCCTGCCTACTCTTCTTTTTCCTGCTACTTTTCCCAGTCTGCGGCAGTACATATTTCGGACCTCTTAATATGTGTCTACGCTGTCTTCCTTCGCTTGATTCGACAATTCTTTATCTTTTTTTCAATATGTCCGATACTTCGTTATTCTTCTTATTCGCTGTCCACGATATGCGACGACGGTAACACCGCATTTCGAAGGCTTCTATCGTTTTGATTATTTTAGCCTTCAGAGCGTCCAAGCATTTTCGAGTCTTACTCCAAGAGATATTCTATGCGATGTTGGTGTTTTCTTCATTTTCATAATTGCTACTCTTGCCTGTCCTATCCTGGACTCAATTCGTACAATATTACAACAACGTGACTATATATGTAAATTACGTTTTTGTATAATCATTACTCGGTAAACATAAATACACATAAAACATACATAATACCTATATGCGTGTATATCTCGCCTGTAGTAATAGTTGATTGGTTTATAATAATAAATAAATGAATGAATAAATAAATAAATAAAAAACGAAAAAAAAATTGGAAACTACCACAAGTGCATATGTAATAAAGAAAATTGCCAATAGCAACTACAATAATAATATTAATAATAACGAGAATAACAAAATTTTCAGAAATTTTTCAACTAATAACCATGACGAAGGATTTAAATCTATCCAAAGTTGTAAATGGCTTTAAATTAATACAAACTCGGCTGAGGTTATTTAATCAGGAGGACGTATTGTGCAAATTAACAACAGTTGTAGAATGCATAATAGATACCTTCATGCGATGAGTACTAATGTCGACTCTACTCTAACGAATGATCTAAGAGTGACTGCATAAAATGCGAATTGAATTAAAAATAAAATACCCGAATTAGATATTGTCTATTTGAATGAAACCGAAGTTGATAACACAACTGCCCAGAGCATCTGTGGGTATCAAGTTTATCGTCATGACCACTCTATGGCCAGTCGTGGAATTGAAATTTTAGAATCTAATAAGTATATCCGTTCTATTTCGCCTCGTATTAAAAGACATTCAGACGGTTGGTGATATATGATTTTAATTGACTTCCGACCTTTGGCTGGGTTTTTTTTCTGTTATTCCAGTAAGGGCCATTAACATTTTCTCTCATCTCTAGAAAATCCTAAATTTCCATCAGAGAGTAATTATTATGGGTAATTTAAATGCGTAGAATAGATGTTGGAATTGTTTTAACGCTACTAAGGCTGGAAACGTACTCCCGGATACGGTAATTTTTTTATTACAGCTCCTGTCACACCAACATTTTATCCAAGAAATATGCAATCAAGACCTAGTATGCTGAATTTAGTTATAGTGAAAAGTTTCATTATCTCAACTTTCGTCAGATCATAATCCTGTACTTATAAATATGCACTCCTCGCAACCGTTCCAATGCGTTAATAATAGTTTTAAAAAAAAAACGGTGTAAAAATTATAATAATTAGGCGATACGTTAATATCGATTATATTTAAATTACGAGGAGCTGTTTATAATATTACCACAGGTTTAACCGCACTAATGTGCAAACCGTGGTCTAGTGGTTAATATTTTATAGCTGGTCTGATTCGTACTAATAATAATATATATGTGCGTTCGTGTGTGTTGATGTAGAATTCGTGCTACGCACGGATGACGAAAGAAAAAATAGTATATACGGGGGACAACGTGCCTATAAGCTGCACGTGCATATATTTACGTGTGTAATGCATTTCAAACTAAAGCAAAATTATACCTTATCGCCACATCCTCAACCTCACAGCCTCCTTTAGTATTTCATTTTTTATTCGTGTATTGTCGTAGGGTGTCCGACTTATTTATTTCCAGTTCTTCCAATTGCTTCAACGAATCATTTTATAGGCCGTATAGATATGAGAACGTGTATTAACTCTTTATCATTGCTCGAAGAATATCTTAACATCTTCGGTCGGATGCGATAATATAATAGGTGGTCTACGGGTGAATACCGGCGGATATACGTACCTGGTATAAAACGCGTGATTTTTTTCAACCTTAACGATATAAGAAGCGTATGAAGGTAATAAAGGTAGATAACTGAGACGATATAATAACATCGCATGGATAGTAGTCTTCGATCATTTAAAAAGGCAAAAACTGGTAAATCCGCTTAATTTTCCAGCCGCCGCCAACGAATTAGCGATATTGGATTAAATCGCGTTCACGACATGGCTACCTACATACTGACCTTCGCTACGGTCGCAATAACCGAAGAAGTATAACCTTACCCAACTATCGATTCCTATAAAGGAAGCTAAGGGATTAATTATTACCAGTCTACGGAAAATCCGCATTCGCCCGCGAGCAATTCCTCGCTACGACCACCGATACAATGATAATAATAATAATAATAATAATAATAACGATAATAATAATAATAATATCGACCAGGATAGTTATTTCGCGAAGGTCACCTATAGTCAGTTTGATGAACTTTGACTCACACGTTACTCTGATCAACATGATATAGAGAGCACGAATTTATTTCTAGACTCTCCAGATAAATCAATAATAGTAGCGAATTTAATAAGAAGAACAACATTAGTTACATAATAATAATAATTATGGTAAAGCGTCAAACAAATTATATATCCAAAATTTTACGGGTGGTACCGAACCGGTCAATTTTTTAAATATACGGTCGAGGATTTTAACGAGTAAATAACAACAGCGGATGATGTTCGTACATTCCAGGAGACGTGAAAATTAAATTTATATACAGCCAACTCCCAGATTATCCGAAGGGCAGCCAGACAAAATATAAAAAAAAAGGAAACTTAATAATTAATTAATTAATTAATTAATGTTTTATTTTCGAATTAATAATAATATTTTAACATTGCAGACGTTAAAATAGTTAAATCGATCCACTACAATTAAATACGTGTATATCTTGACGCGAATACCTATATCTGTACATGCATATGTTAATAGATATATTTGTATATATATATATATATATATATATATATATATTATATATATATTATTTAAGTTTTTGTCATTCGATACTGAATATTATTTTCCCCAATTTCAACGTTAAATAACATACAGTTCTCAATGAAATAATTAACGAAAAATCAGCGAATTTCGAAATAATGTATACAGACGACTCTATATAGGTGAGTTTTTTATTACACGAATAGAAAGTTCACAAGTTGGAATACGTCGGATCATTCCGTACACGGTGGAACTATACGGCGCAATAATGATGTTAAACTGCGTAAAAACGATTTAAGACCAAAATATTGTAATAGCGACAGACTCTCTTTCGGAAGTTAGTAAACTACGTTAATCCAAAAAATGTTAACGACGTATAAATGAAATTCAGGAAACTCGTAAATAAACTTGAAAATCTAAACGCCGAAATAATTTTTAAGTGAATTCCAGGACACGTTGGAGACTTTATGGAAACGAGACAGTCGATGCCCGAACTCGAACTGAACGGAAGAACTCTAAAACCAAACTGGAAAGATTATATTATAGAGTTATTAAGGGGATCCAGTTGTGTCAATAACACGAATGAATATGTACGGCATCTAAAGCCAAACTGGAAAGATTATATTATAGAGTTATTAAGGGGATCCAGTTGTGTCAATAACACGAATGAATATGTACGGCAGAAACACAACAGAAAAGGGTAATCTATATATTAGTATGATGGAATCGATGGTATATGGACAAGAATATAGAGAGAGAGGGAGTACATAAAAATGGAACGCGAATTACATTTTGGACATTTTGACTACGGCGTTTTCGGAATTGTTGATAGCTCGACTCGCGATTATTGCGATTTAAAAGGGTCGACAGAACATATGGCAATTTGACGAACCAGAAAGAAGATTATTCTTTAAAAAAAGAACATTATCAACATTGAGATCTTTGCCTATAAGTGTTGTACTAGGAACAGTAATAAATTCATTAATGTTGATGTTAATGTTGACGTATTGGAGAGTAGAGTGATTTTATGAATTAACAAAACAAAATAAAATCGAAGTTAATTCACTAAAAAAAAACATTTTTATTATATAAGCGAAGCTTTTCGACTATAAAGTCATTTTCAAGGTATTAGCAAAAAAGTTACAAATAAATTAACAACGATATTAATAAGAAAACTTACAAATATCTATACATTGAATAGCCAGATGTAAAAAAAAATTTTACAATAACATTTAATTATAAAACCGATTTTAAAATTAATTCTTCATCAAAATTAATCATATTATTTAATAAATTATTACTACTTCTACGTTTTATAATTTTTGAAGTTTTTCTAATAATTTTCTTTTTTTAAATTTATATTCTATGTGTAAAATTTTTACATTGTAATGTTTTCTATAAAATGTTTTTCTTCTCTACAGTGTTTTCCATAAAGTGACTAATCATTTTCATTTTTATACGAATTAAATGACGTCCTGTTTCACCTATATAAAATTTATTACATATTGTGCAGTTTATTCTATATGCTGCAGATTTTTGTAATACCCTATTATCTTCTATTTCATTGATGCAAATTGATGACGTTAAATAAATAATAGACTAAGAGAACACTTTAATTCATATGAAAATGAAAATGATGATAAGTCACTTTATGGTAAACACTGTAGAGAAGGAAAACAGTTTATCGAAAACATTACAATGTAAAAATTTTACACATAGAATATAAATTTAAAAACAGAAAATTATTAGAAAAACTACAAATTATAAAACGTAGAAGTAGTAATAATTTATTAAATAATATGATTAATTTTGAGAAAGAATTAATTTTAAAACCGGTTTTGTGATTAAATGTTATTGTAAAATTTTTTTTTACATCTGGCTATTCAATGTATATTTATAAGTTTTCTTATTAATATCTTTGTTAATTTATTTGTAACTTTTTTTTGCTAATAGCTTGAAAATGACTTTCTAGTCGAAAAGCTTTGCGTATATAATAAAAAAAATTTTTTTAGTCTTCGATTTTATTTTGTTTTGTTAATAAATTCGTTGTCTCGAGAATGTATGTACTTACGTCGCGGTTTATGTATTAATATAGATGTGTAAATATTTAAAACTTGATTACACTGTCCAAAAGATGAAAAATCGAGTCAAAAAAAATATATATATACATATGTTTATACCTACTCATATGTATATACACCTACAAGTATGTGTATATGTAAGTTGACTGGAAACCTCTAATAACGTTAGATATTTCTGCGTTACACTAGATAATATCCGCGTATAAACACGAATGTATTTTAAAGAAATTGACAGAAGATCGACGCTATCGCCTATAAATAAAAAATACAAACAAGTAATCGCACCTAAAATGTTACACGCTTGAGCCCTGTTTGCTCTAACACCAGCTCGGGTAATATAAATAAATTGCAACGATTTCGAAGTCACTGCCTCAGAATCGTACTGAACAAAACCAGGTATATATATATATATATATATATATATATATTTCCCCCTATACCTAGCTAGTGTTATCAATAGTGAGTATGATATTTGCAGTTACTTGAGCGGCACTCCTTCCATTGAAGGTGACCTAGAATGTACGAATTGGATTTATTTGATCAAGTCCAATTGTTTGATCCTCTGCAATCTTCGCAGATCTGAAGAGTTATCTAGCAAATTTACTGCTATCCAGTTAGAGTGATCATTTCGTTGCATGTTTCATTTCTTCCTGTTTTATCACATCAGCAACATATGGAACATGTAGGTCACGATGTAAGCGCATTAAAACTACGCGCGACGTGTTCGATTATCTTCGTGTACAAGAAAAACAGTTAAAAACGGTAAAATTCTTCCATATCTTAGGGGTAGAAAAATACACGTAGACAAAAAAACAGATCATGATATATATGAAGGCTTTTCATAATTGCCCGCATAGTTTGGTACGTTTTACAGGAAAATTGAGCTCCAACAGAATTGATGAAATTAGTGAACATTCTGTACCGGGATTGCTGAACTATAAGATACGCAGTGGATGAATCCATTAAATTTCTCCGCGATATCGCAACAAGCTTAATTTTGACCTAAAAATCTGTATAACGATAACAGAATATACAACGATACAGTTACCTGCATCCGGCTGAAAAGTGAGCAATTGCCCCGAAGCTTTAAGTTGCTACGCCCTAAATAAACAATAATATACCCGGCGCAGTACGTAACGGTAAGAAATATATCCCGACTGAAGCCTAAATTAATAATCGCCGTGATATGTAGCGAACGTGTACCCGTCATTTGATTGAAGTCGAAAATCAACCGAAGTGTTGTTCGTCTAGTTAACGCAATAACGAATGCTGGTCTTCTGCGAACGAACATTAATCACCGCATGCTACGGTACACGCTGGTATGACTGTAATGATCGCGTACATGCTGGAATGAGATTTCTGTTCATTGTTAGTGAACATCGTCAAAGTTGTTCTCTAACATGTCGACACACATGAACGAAAGCCTAACATTTAATCGGAGCAGCTAGAGTTCAATTCAAAAGGCAAACCTTACGCCAGTGGGAAAATACTGTTAGTGAAGAGGAAGAAGACGCTATTCGTCATTGTCCGTTTTATTTGTTTAGCCCCCCACACCCACCAGTTTATGTCGCAACATGGATAGTAATAATTTAAACAGATTATAGCCGGAATGTAAGAAAATACCAAACAAACGTACGTCGAGATATATACCCGGTACTCTGCAGTGAATTATTCACTTTTTTTTTTCAAAAAGTCCTCTACCTTTCCCGAGCCGAAGTTCCTCAACTTGGGACTAATTGTCTATTTAAGACCTAGACAGCTTTTCAGCCAGATTAACAAGAAGCGTAAATACAACTTGTCACTGGATAACATCGAGTCCGGTGATGAGTTTACGGCAATGTACAGCGCAAACTTCATCTCTACTTTCAAGTGTGATTCCATAAAGGAAGCACAGTAGATGTCGGCAGATAGATCAGGTAGATTTCTGACGGAAGAAATCTGTCCACCTGTCAGCCCGGCACAACACCAGTAATTTGATGATACCGACGGCAATTTTCCTAGTTGAATTCAGACATATGCGCTCGTTCATTCGAAAGGTGACTGATGGTACAGGTGTCCCCGCACCACAAACGCACTAACGAGATGTGTTTCCCTAAGAGAGAAATGCTCTTCCAAGCACGGAAATAGACCGTGACGCGTTTCTAAAAATGTCAACGCCCTAAAGGGCACAAACCATTTGTAATTTACACGATCGAGTACACTCGGTGGTAGAATCTTGACAGCACCGTCATATTCCATCCGAGACTCTTGCTATTTCGCGAAAACGACGTCGTAAACTTTATTACGCATGGTCCTGTTTGTTTTGCGGCTCTTTTTTAAAGGCGTTTTCTGTAACGCAATTATTATACCACCCGACTGCCAACATGGTGGCCGGAGGTTCGGAAACATTTCGCGACATAAAGAAGTTTATAAAGTTCTTCTTCGCCGTTACATAACTCTCAAGTATCACGGAATATGCGATGGTGTATAATAACATATTACTTTTTAAAAAAATATGCTGAAAACAAAAAAATGACCCATTATAGAAAGTTACAAGACAACAGCCATGTTGTCCACCAACCTAATGGTTGAAGAGTTAAAGAAGCAGATATATAATATATATATATATATATACGTATATATATATATTTTGCTAGCTGGTAAAAAAGTCCAGGAAGACGGAAAACGTGCTAGTTGAATAACATGGAGGAATGGACGAACACGTGCTCAATAAAAAAAATTAATGCAAGAAGCCGGAAAAACGAAGTTTCGATTGTCATACACGATCGCTAACGGTCTTCGTAGAGTAAGGCATAAGAAGAATATATGTATATGCAACATATATATATATATATATATACATATATACGTATTTATACAGATTAATAATTCCGCAATTCCATATTTCGATTAATATAGATCATTAAACTATATAGGAAATATATAAGAATATTTTTATATTTTTTTTATTTTTTGTTAAAAATTTCCACTTACTTCTAATCGCCCAGATCGATTGATTATTTAAATGCGATTTGTAAATTTGATAATCTCGTCGACAACGTTCGTTTATGAAACTGGAATTTAACAAATCGAACCTTAATCCGGCTTCCGCGAAAATTTCCGTGACCCATTTTGTTCGATCCGTTATCGTCGATTTGTCCGGATGAATATCATTATTATCATTATTGTTAATAACATCGTCTTCGTCATCGTCGTCCTTAATTCGATCGTTATCCTCTAATTCAGTTCGACCATCATCTCGGTATTGTAAATCGCTGTGGCTGACATTTACCTTCGGCGTAATAAACATCGAAGCTTTACCGTCTCGAGACGAATTCCTATTTTGAACGGTCGTCGAGGATAAAAAATTCGACAATATTTCGCCTTTCCGTTGATCGTGACCTACGACTATCGACCATCGGAATAGAAGCAACCAATAAGCGAAATAGAAAACGGCCGATTTTAGAAAAACCTTACGAGCCATTACTACGAATAATTTTCTACTACTAATTATTTTCAATTAATTAATAATAATTAATTTAAATTAATTAATTAATAATAATAGCAAATAGAAGGGAAAAAACCGTCTGCAACACGCGTAAATATATATCCACACGTCCTAGGGAATACGATAAACGACGCGTGAACGATTTAGCGATTATTATTGCCAATTATCAGAAAACTCGAACTTCCCCGAGTAGCTTCCTAATATACCGAAGACCGCGTCCCACCCCTCCGCCCGTTACCGTTGAACTGTCTCCTTTATTATTATTATTATTTTAAACGACGTTGTTACGACGAAGATAAGTTGCCGACCTTGTTCATAGAGGTAACAATACAGGGTTCGAAATACCTGTCTTACGCTATCTTCGACTAACAACCCCATGGCGTATAAACGAATCCGAACGTAAATCCCCTGTAAGAAAATTGGCGACCAGATATGTCATCGATTTTTCTAGGTACGAAACAGACGGAGAAAAAACACACGCGAAGCGGAAGGTAGATCGGACGACTTCGAGAAGCTGACATTGACCGTAACCGTAGCGACATGCAGATTACGCGTACATATTGGCCGTAGGTTTATTTCCTAATAAGGCGCTTGCGTGTGTGTGTGCGTGCGTGCGCTCGTTTAAAATATAAACAGTTGACTTGTATAAACGTAAACAGTTCGTGCCTTTAAGAAAAATAATTACCGACATTATTCGATAATATTGTACGACGCGATGTACATCTATTAAACGACGGCTTCAAGTTTCGTTTCATTAACGAACAACTGTCAGAGATAGGACGAAATTTTTGTTAATAACGATCATTTTATAAGGTGCGAAGCCCTTACAAAAATGTATAATAATGAAGAAATATGTTAAGAAAATACGGAGGAACAATCACATTTCAAATATCAAAACCTGTAACTAAGACGGAAGAATGATATACATACACATATACTGCAAGTGTCATCGGAATAAAGTAACAAACGGGGAGGACACCTAAATGGAAAGAAAGTGGCAACGGTATGGAAAGAATGTGCCTAACCGAAGGAAACGCAGCCACACATTATTCAAAGAACAACAGGGCGTGTGAATTGAAATACCCGCAGAGGTCATTAAATTAGGAAGATTAAGTATCAACGATTAAAAAAAAAAAAACTGAAAAATTCCAACATATCAAAAAAAAATAAGTGTGAAAATTATAGAACAATTTCACTAATTTTGCGTACTAGCAAAATAATCTTTCAGGTGTAATCGAATTTACGAATTAATTCATCAAAAAATCGCTGACGAACGAGCTGATTTCATGAGAGGATAGTCGAGGTCGAAAAATTAACCAAAGGCTAATAATAGATAAAGTTCAGAGATACCGGTATAGTTCCATGTGTCGTTAACTTCGATAAAGCTTTTGACAATGTCGTATGGAGTAAATTACGAACAGCACCTACTCAAATGGGAGCCTCTAAGCGTACGACGAAGTTTATTTGAACAGCAACATCATCAGAGTACACAGAAATTTACAAAAGAATCCTGAAGTATCGACAGGAGAAGAAAGTACTCGAATCTACGTGATGACATTAATCGGCGCAAATATTGGTGAAATTAATGATGTGCTGGAAAAATTGAAAATTATTTCAATTTAGACGCAAAGGTAACAGAATATCCTCGAATGAAGTGTAATCCGGATATGAAATTTTATTATTATCATTATATTATTTTTTTTTCTTAATTTTTATCATAAATTTTTGTATATAGTAAGATTAATATTTTAAGTTTACGTTGGGTGTTATTTATGTTAATCTTGATTTTTATAAAATCATTTATATCATTATTGCTGTACCGATGATTAAATTTCTGTTCATAAGTATTTCATCATTAAATTTTACATATAGAAGATAAGATTTTGCGTTCGCTTTATGTTACGTTTTTCTACTTCGGGTAACCACCCTGTGTATTTTATAAGTTATAAATTACAAATAGAGCTGGTACTCGCGCATTTATGCGCACAGCCAGTTTTTTAGTGTTCACATGCAAGTTTGAATCGGTTTTTGTTATATGAATCGGTTTTTGTTACAATTATTATTATTATTATTATTGTAATTGAAATTGAAATTGTATTAAATTGTATTGTATTGTATTGTATTGAATACAAATAAATTTGATTTGATTTTATTTGATTTGATTATTCGTGTCCGAGCCAATTATAACGCGAGTTAGATTAAATTAAAACTATATTAGTTCAAGGTTCTCCACGTCCGCCAACCTTCAATGTAAAAACTGCCCGGCTCTTTAAATAAATCGATTTCCCCCGATTCCATAATTATTTATTCAAATTCCTTTTAATTTTTCAGGTTTTTGATTTTTCAAATTTTTCTTTTTTTGATTTTTAGAAAGCTTTGTACTTAATTCCTGCAAACGTACGACGACTAATTACTTTCAAAATGCTTCAGTTGAAATCATCTCATTCAAAGCGGAAGAACAATGACAAAGAAAATGGCCGTGATGAATAAGCAATCTCCATCTTGGCAGTTCTGTTATGCGACACACAAAGTTTAAAATAGAATATCGACGCGTAAAAGAACAATTTATTACGTGTTTATTTATATAATAAATGTATTATATATATATATATATATATATATATATATATATATATATATGTGTGTGTGTAATTATGTTATATATAGCTATACAATAACACGCATTAATCGCGGTACACAATTAATGATCAACTAAAATTTCGAACGCGTAAATTCGCCACCTATATATATATATATAAAATAATAACAATATTGATTATAGATGCATTCTGCAATTCAAAACACGTTTACTTTCATTATGCATCTACCTCCAGTACGATTATATCTTCCGATTATTATCGTTGTATTCATTTTGATGTTTATCATTATTGTACGGAAAAATAAATTTTATAACATCTTAAATAATAGCGATATATGAATGTTAATAGTAATAATAATAATAATAATAATAATAATAATAATAATAATAATACTAGTATTGACGCTAATAATATTAAAAACAATAAAAATAATATAATACAGGGTTACCCAGAGAAAACGGACGGTTTTGATTTTTGAATAATTCAAAAACTGTTCGACCAAAATTTTTGAATGAAATTTTACTTAAAACTAGGAAAACGAGAGACTAGCTTATAATAATTTGTCGAACATACTGTCGCTTAGATGGTCGCCATGTGCAATAATACGTTCTTTCACTATTTTTACAACATTGAATTTTTCGAGCATAAGTCACTGAATTTTTGAAATTTCTCCAGAAATCCAAGTTTTCAAGCCTTCCGGATCTTGTGGACGGGTTTCATTGGCTCTTAAGGTATCCCACAAAAAAATATTGGAGTCGTCAAATCGGGCGAGCGCAGCAGCCAAAGCGGAATCCGACAAGTCGCAACATCTTGTTGAAACCATGTACGGCTCAGACGACGACGACTAAGTAAGCGAAGCATAAACGAGTTTATCACCTATTTATAGCACGTTCCGTTATCAGTGAAAAAATAAGGCCCCATTATTCTCCACTTCTCCACTCCAGGCAAAACGATTATTCGCTCACTGTGTGATTGAATTCTGATTAGATTCGGGTTAGTAACGGCAGTTTTGTTTGTTTACTAAACTGGATAGCTGAGAAAGCTTCATCGCTCATCAGAAGATAGTTTAAATCGATCTCTTCGTTTTCGATCTTTTTCAACATTATTTTTAGCGAAAAGTTTACGTTGTACATGGTCGGTACTTTTTAATTCCTGAGTTATTACCAGCTTATAAGGATGATGAAATTTCAAGTCTTCCAGAAATCTCTCGACAGGTTTAAAGAAGCAGCATGAGCGTCACTCCGAATGATCGCTGCCCGAACTCGATCGATGCTTATGGAGGTACGAACCGGTTATTTTGGTTCAGGACGTTTTTTATCCAATTGCAAAAGCTGTCTATCGAAAGTTTTCAATCCACCTTAAAATTGAATTGCGAGATGGTACAGGTTCACACCGCTTAACGTTGAATCCGTTTCGAAACTCTCTTTGCTCTGTCGTGATTGATTCACCCCCCCAAAAATAACGTTCCACACAAAACACGCGCCCCTTCTTGTTATAGGACAACTGAAACTGGACAAACGTGTGAAGCAGGCGGTTTGCTTTGTAGCAGTGTTACCGACTGCGCTATTTAAAAAAGCAAAACCGTCCATCTTCTCTGGTTCATCATGTATAAATAAGCGCAGTGATTAATAATTATTAATTATATATATAAATATTAATAATAAAAATAATAATAATATTAAAATATAAATAAAAATAATAATCACGCTGTCGGCAATAATAAATATGGGAATAATAATTACCGGGCGATATTTTTACGTTCCCTCTTCTCGTGAATCTCATCTCGGCCGGTCGTCTCGTTTTTAATTGAATTTCTTTCCACGTACACGTTGCCCGAGGATTCGAATGAGTCGTCGTTGATAATTTTGTTCTTTCAGAAATTATTATTATCATCATCATCATCAGTAGATTTATGTCGACTATATCAATGCGGTTCGAAATTTTCGACAAAACCGAATAAAACGTACTGTGAAATTTATTTCGTTCCTATTCGCCCCTATTAATATCGAATTAAGAAAAACGAAAATTAAAATAATTAAACAACTTTTGTTTCAGAAGCCTGTGTGCATTCGAATGAGTCGTCGTTGATAATTTTGTTCTTTCAGAAATTATTATTATCATCATCATCATCAGTAGATTTATGTCGACTATATCAATGCGGTTCGAAATTTTCGACAAAACCGAATAAAACGTACTGTGAAATTTATTTCGTTCCTATTCGCCCCTATTAATATCGAATTAAGAAAAACGAAAATTAAAATAATTAAACAACTTTTGTTTCAGAAGCCTGTGTGCATCAATTCAAAATGTTAACTGATGGCAAAACATAAAAAACCTTTTTCGAAATGGGAACATTTTTAAACAAGCTTTACAGCGAGAAATTATTTTTTAATTTTAAAAATTAAAGTAAAATTCTCAATGCGATTAAACTTTCTCGCAGAATTGTAACTCGTCGTATTAAAGACATATACGTATATCGACAACTAGAAGACGGTATTCGAAGTTTTATCTAGAATTGACTAAGCTCTCGTCATCGTGGTGATCGAAATTTATTTTAGGGGGAGTCGACCTAGCGGCCGAACACCCGGATCATATTAATTAGCGGAACTGACTCTCCTTAAAATTGGCGATGCGTTTTTTTCGTAATCTTCGATTATCTTCTCGATTTAGCAACAACATCGTTGCTAGCGGGTTCTCGTAAAAACCCAGTCTCCATAAGTACTTTCGATAGCCCAGAGGATTTCAACATATTCTATCTGGAAGTCCTTGTGCAATCTGTCATCGGACAAGAGCACCAACTATTATACGCAAAATTTTATTTTGTCACCGCCGAATCTTTTGTTTGTTGCTTTTTGCAGCGCATCTCCATAGCTCGCAACCATAGCCATCATACCGGTTTTAATATCATCTTGTACAATAACAGTTTATTGTCAATTGATAACCGAGACATAGTAGCTAGTATAGATATTCAGTTCAGTTTTCTAAGCTTTAATGTGTGGTAACCACGTTAGGATTTTTTGATATTTCGCATAAGGGTTTTGGGGTATTATTTTTCCGTTTATTTTAATTTGATACCTTTTTTATTCGTATTTATAAATATGATATGGCTGTATTTTAAGTCGTTGATAATTATTTTCCATTTGTACAACAAATCGACCATGAAGTCAATAGTACTCTGTATCTGTCGAGTAGCCGCAATACGACATTCAAAGTAACTGTTACTTTTCGTTCCAATTTGACGAGTTAACGGACATACCGATTATGTGTTTTTATTAGAATGGGGTTTTTTGCGATTTTTCCGTAAAAGAAGAATTTTTGTGTAACAATACTTCCGATAAATGAAACAACGCGAGGTGCAGGCATGACGGCGGCAGCTTTTATGCCATTTGCCGAAAAAAACAATAAATTTTGCTTAAATTATGTCTACTGACGGAGCACCTTCTACGATTGGTAAAAATCGTCGAGATTTTTAGTCCAATGCAAGCAAAATGAACAGTTTCCCGATTTCATATAATTTCAAGGCATAATTTGTAATAAAGCTGCAAAAATATTGAACGTTAATGATATCAGTGAAAATTGCTAATTTTACGATTTGCAAATATGAATATTTTTTAATTTATTTCACTTCCTTTTTTCGGAAAATTTAATAACGAGCTTATTTCATAGAATGTAACTCATACCTTTCAAATTCATCGAATCTAGAGTTAGAAATTTTAACAATACAAACAGATACAATTTTGAAACATAAGTATTTTTGGAATTTATCACCAGAAGAAAAATATCCATTATTGAGATGGGCGGCAATGAGGATATTTGCATTATTTTTCAGTTTATCCATTGAAATGAAAAACGTCAAACAGTAATTTAGGTTTTAATTTTTTATATAATGTGGAATGTAGTGATTTTTTTATAAAAAATCAATTGAAAATTAGTTAAATCTATTTTACGTTTGGACATCATACATCGCAATAGTAAATTAAAAATTTAAAATTCCAACAGTATACAACTTTTACAGAATCAGGAAAATAATATTGAAGGAAAAATTAATATAAAAAAACTAAATTAATAAACAAATATATTGATATTAAATTTCAACAAATCAAAAAAATAGACCGACAGAAGCAGACATCATTTTTGGATCGTATTTTCACAATTACCATCACATATTTTTAAGTAATTATATTTAATTTTTAAAATTATGATTTTTTAAAAATTTTTCACTTGATAATGGCGTAAATGCCGAAAAGCTTTGTGTTTTCCTTAAGAAAATAAATATTAGTGATTTAACTAATTTTCAATTGATTTTTTAGTAATTTAGGTGTTCTGTTGATGTAATAAAAACTTAATCGAAAATGTTTACCGATAAAAAATTACGTTGCAGAAAATAGTAAATACAACGATGTATTATCGTGAATAAAGATTTTAATTAAATTATTCTTCATTTTTATTTTAACCAATTTTTAATAAAAAAAAATAATGTCCATCGTACACCATCATTAAGTTTGCCCACCGCTGTTCTAAATGAGAAAAGAATGTTTGCAATTAATACGAATATTATCATAATAATAGCTCTCTTTAATTTTGTATTTAGAGAGATAGAATATGTGTTTATATGTAGTATATATGTAAATAGAAATACTTTATAACATTTTTGGGGAAATTCCTAGAATATTAAATTTCCCCCGGAAATGTTAAAAAAAAAGACTAATTTTATGGAGTTGTAAAAATAAAAATCTTTTTTTTTTTTAAGGTTCTATAACGAGGTACACGGACATGACTAGAATGAAGAGAAAATAACGTAAAAATTGGGACGAAAAATTTAGGAAAAAATAATTATAATCGAAAGTTAGTATGGAGGAATCACATTTATAAAAGAAAATGATTTCCACCTGATGTATGAATTAAGTAGCCTTATCGGAAGTACTGTAGATTAGCTGATAATTTCAATCTGAAATTTTATAACACGGTCACGATATTCTCCTTTCTAAAATCAATCGTACTTCTAGCCTAATCTAACCTAACCGACAGGGATTACTTTTTTTTTAATCATTATCTTAAATTGTATGTGCATGTATATATGTGCACGTGTATATATATTTTTTGTTTGTACAACATTCATTTTTATATTTACACATATACTACACAAAACTCATTTTACACACATTCTTGATGGTCTAGGGGACTATGTTTCTCATCCCTTATTCCATCCTATTTTTAAGTTACACACTGCAGTAAACTACCATACACTCCTATTTATATTTTGTATCATACTGAATGTTCTTTTGTTTCAGCTACTCAACACTTACACACAGTTATCCATTAAGAACACTAGTTCCCTGCACCCTTATAAACACAATTTATTTAATACATTTGCCCCACCGTATAAGTGCGGATTGGGGAACAAAAAAAAAAAAACCGACAGGGATTATTCGCGTGCAAACTAGTCGAAAACGATTTAACAACGATACGCATATTTCAAACAATTGAATAAATAAATTTTAAAACGATTAAACGAATAAATTAACGATTAAAAAAAATAAATAAACAAATAAACCTTGGAAAACGAAACGACGAACACGAGAATGGCGAATTTTAACGGTCTCATTCATCGAGGAACCAAAACCGCAATAACCGAAACGACAAGAATTCGAATAATAATAATTTTTTTTAGATAAAACAATAACCTAATTACTTATTATTATAAGAAGGTCATTAAAAAATAATCTATTTTTAAAAAAATTTCATTTATTACATAATTTTTTAATTAAATCAATAACTACAATAACTCAATTGACCCCCTAACGCTATAACGGAAAAACTTTCAATTATTTCGTGTTTTTGTAAACATACTTATAAGAATAAAATTTGAACGTGTGTGAATTATATTAAAATTTTTTCTTTTATTTTTTATCCAATATACATAGATTTATCAAATTCTGACGTGTTCAAAGAAATGTTTTTATTACGTACAACTGTAGGAGATTATTCTTTCTTATAATAAGCGTACCTAGTTTATATATATATATATATATATATATATATATATATATATATATATATATATATATATATATATATATACGCGCCTATGTTTTATGTATAAATATTTTAGTGAGTTATATATTCGTAATTATTCATATTATTCGCTAGTACTAAGGTAACATTTTAAATGTCGATTATTTGTAGTTTTAACGGTTGTAATCTATATTAATGTCGCGGTGGCGTAGTTGCTGGAGTGCTCGACTGTCAACTGGACGACCGGAGGTTCGAAACCAACACGTGACATAGTAGGTTTTCATCACTATTTAATTATTAATTATCATGGAGAAGGCAATGGCACCCCACTCCGTATAAAATTATATGCGCGCGCATCTGTGTCGCATATAAATAGTGCCTCGAATGCTAGTCAAACGTACGATGGCTAGTCACGACGCTCGGCAACGAGAACAATACGACGTAAAAACACATTTCTCAATGTAAACACGTTTATTAACTTTGCACCACGGTGGTTAGCCACGGTAATTACAATTTTTTTTTTTTAATTTCTCCCTTTTAAAGTGAAAAACGTGAAAATTAGTACTATCGCCTTTTATAATTATGAAAAAAAAAAAGTAACGTAAAGGTTTTTTTTTTTATTTTATTTCTTCAAATTCAACCTATTCAAATGGTGGTCAAATATACATATCCGTGTTTTATTAATAGCGCAGATGGAATAATAATTTTAAAATTTAATTCAATAATCATAATTGCGATCTGTCTCTCGCTGAATAAAGAGATAGAACGTAAAATAAATGTCGCTAGACGAACAAAATGCTATTCTTAGATGATTCTAACACCCCGATCAGTTCTTTATGAACCCCCAAAAGGAGAACTGACTTATTTGAAGAATCGTTATGTAGTTATGTATATAAACGCGTAGATAATAAGTAGAACACGTGTGATTTATGAACGAAATGAACCACCTCTAATTTAATACGCGTCGTCTTGTACGAGTGTATGTAGATGTTAACAAAAATTATTATAATCAAATCGTAATTAATATATTTAAAGTAACGTCACCAGTGAGGAAAATTTTAATTTTTCATAATTTTATATATAGCGTAATTCATTGGCGAATTATTCGAGGTCGAACAAATTATCCCGACCAAGGTGAACGAATTATCCGACATTATCATTTATAAACCAACGGTTATATCGAAAATGTTCGGGGAATCGTAACGTGTTACTGCACAAATTTTTCTAACCAAGTCAAAATTTTTTTTAAAAATTTTCGGAATGTCCGTCGTAATATCTAGTTGACCTTCGTTAAGTATTTAACATTTACCATTCGTAATTAATTATTTCCAAAATTTACGTTATACAATTTAATTACGCCATATCTGATTCATCGGAGATTTAACTAGTACCAAACCGATACCGAAAATTATGATTACGTAATCACGGACAACGGTTAACCTCGTGTGCTAATTGAAGTCGTAAGAAAAACTTGAAGCAGATGATTTTTTTATATACATATATATATATATATATATATATATATATATATATATATATATATATATATAATATTGTTGCGTATGATCTTAATTATTAAATAAGTATATCCGTTACTAATAAGAAAAAAATTAAAAGTGAACATGCATGAGGTTATACTTCAGCCAGTAGAACTCCTTGAATTACCAAGTAATACTGTTTCCAGACAAGATCAGTTGGATGACGACGTTTAAGTCGTTCGATATCGTATCTGGTATCTGAAACTTAACGATCTTCTCTATTTACCCTGTTTAAGCATACGATTTTCATAAGGAAACTTTCGTATAACTCCTCGACATACTTCATATGTAAATTCTGATGAATATGCATCCACAATTGCGCATAAAATTACCGTTCTGCTATTTCAGCATAAGATACCTGTTAGACTTGACAGCGAATACCCACAGTGAAAGCCCGCACGTCCATATAGACTTTATAACTTGATTATAGAGTATAATCGTTTGCATTGTACACATTCAATTATCGAACGCCTATCAATGAGCTGGTACAAATCTTGATGAGCTTAATTTGAAACACTTTCACCTTTACATGGACTTTCCATGACATTCTAGCAGTGCATTCCGAGATGTTTGACCGAATCAGCTCGAGGAATGGGCCGATTGCCAAGATATACGCGATTCCTACTGTCTGCATACATTAACGTATAGAGAACACGGACTACTTAGTTCTCGGATCCAAGACGCTATTTCTATATATAAGATATCCATGCATTCGAGCACATCGTTATTACAAGTTGTAGTTCCTAAGTCTATTAGCTTCAATATGTGTGCAATTAAACAGGTGTTAGTAGTCTTGCATTTACCCGCATTCACATTTATATATAGATATATATATTTTACCATTTAACACGTTTGCGTTTGTTTTACCACAGCCGGTACATAACCTGTTCAATGTTCTCCGTTGAAGCCAATTTAATCGATCTTATGGCATTTTTCCTTAGGTGCCACAGGATCAATACCAGAATTCTTCCATTGTACTATCCGTGTTGTGCTGGTCTTGTTACATAAAGCGACGCTATTATGCATTAAAGATTTTCGCGATTTAACATGGACTGATTCTTTATTTAGTTTTATCTTCCCATCCCGGGTCCATTTTTCTAATCAGATTTAAATGCTGTCGAATTTTAGCATTTGCCTCGCTGAGATCACACTGACAGCTAATATCTCTACGAATATTGCCGTTATTACGTTATCAGGCGTTGGTACGTCGCGTGTTTATAGCAGGTATAGGACATGTCTAAGGTTTGAAACTGCTGCCTGTATTCTGTGAAAAGCTGACTTCGCTTCGTCATAAGCTACGAGAAATTCTCTGTCGGTAAATTATGATTTAAGCAGTTGACATAAGTTTTCAGCCAGTTGTTTGCTTAACTTAAATATAAGTTCATCGTGTCACACACCCTGTCGAATATGCCACGTCTAAAAGCACCGCGGAAGAACGGAGTCATCTTATCAATTAATGTCGGTATTTTAAATTCGCGATTTACATCATTTCTACGTATCGTCCACTTCGCTATTTCAAATGGATTATTTTGCCTTTTCTTCTTTGCTCATATCTTGCAGACATTTGCTCGATTGATGATATAAAGCAAGCATTCTTCAAAAATATTTCTACTACCTTTTTTCTCGTGGTACCTCGTCTAAATCATTTCTTTACTGATTCTTTTCAGTTCGCAACATTATAGTGACTATTTCGCTAGGATATTTTTTATAAGAAGTTTTAATGGTGGAAAGAGATCAATGCAATAAGCCAAGAGTGAAAGAGGTTTTTTTACGCGTAGTAATTGACAAATAAATTCTAATTCCAGCGTTATTTATCAACATCATCACCATCATTATCACTATTATTTTTGCATATACCACTTCAAAACTCTGCATGACATATGCGCATACAACGTTATAGGGAGTGGGGTGCTCTAACACGTGATTATTGAAGGTTAAATAATGTTAAAAAACTTTATCTCGCGAGCTGTGATCAAACCTCGATCGTCGAGTTGACAGTCGAACGTCCAATACCATCGCGGCTCAATGGAGAAAAATAAATATTCGCATTAATTTATAATTATTTTTTTTTAATTTACTAAATAAAAGTTATCGATTTCTATTTTGATACTTTAGATAAATGTATTATTGCAATAGACTGGGATACTTCGTGTAAAGCCCATAAATTCGAATGTTACGAAGTTACCGTTAACTCTAAACAGTCGGCCAATAATAAACTGCTAGTTTCTTCGTTCTCCCTAGAGGAAAAAAAGCTTGCCTTAGCCAATAAGAAATCAATCAAACCACGACTTGATCAAACTAGATATTCAGTTTTACAGAAACATTCGGATAAAGCGTTGTCCTTATTGCGTTCGATAACTTAATTTATTCTTCTCAGCGTATTCCTCTTGTGTGGAAAGAATTCATTACCTTTGAAAAACCAATAAATCAACTGTTTCATTTCGCCTAATCTCAGCACGAAGTTGATTTCAAAATAAACTACGTTAGTAATTGGAATCAAACAGCGTTCTTTTGCATACATTAAAAAAAAAATATATCAAAACTTTTCTGCTCCGTCACTATTTATTAAGTTTCTCCTCGTGTCATGTAACTAATTACAGACGCAAGAAATTGTCATTCTTGAAATTTCTGTTTGCACTTAATTCCTTAGTCGGTCATTCGTCGAGACATCATTATTCTTATTATCTCCATTCTCCCTCGTCAAACTAAAACATCGTCTCCCGTACTCCCTTCAGGGTTAATTTATATCGCTTATCTATTCTTCATCCCAACCAAGTGTATACAGATGGGTTTAAATCAAATGGTAATAATTCTGTCGGCTGTGTTTTTGTCATGCCAGATTATGAACAGAAATATAATCAGACTGTTCCATATTGAGAGCAAAGTTGTTTACAATTTTGAAAGCTATCAATATATCATCAATATTTCGTTCCGCGGTTCCGTAGTAATATTTTTCAGATCTGTCAGATATCTGCAAGTTGTATCGTCTCACTTCTGTGCAAATGATTGTCATTTAGTATTTAGCTTCCGTAAAAATATACACTTCGTCTCAACTCTAACAGAATTTTTGTCTACTGTCGGTTATTAGAAAATGAATACAGAATATTGCTAAGAATATCTGTTCTTAAGTGAACAGAAACCACATTATTTTTTGTCAGTAAATTCCACTCCTACAATATTCAATATTCTACGTTACTTTGATATTTCGGTATTAAGTTTTTAATTAGTAACACTGAAGATTAATTAAAAAAAAAAAAAAAAAAAAAGTATGTTCTTTGTAACAAACTGCTTGCAAAATGCATTGAAACATTTATGTTTTTATGTTTCAATAACAGATATTACTGATGACTTAAAAGTCAACGTAAGAGTAATTACCGTGCATTCATATAAGTAAATCTATAATATGTACATATAACAAGGAAATGACGGAAATATATAACAAATTAACGTGTAACCAAAATTTAACTAATTGAGAATTAAATTATAACTTGAATCAACAGTAAAAAGTAAATATTATTTTGGTTGTGGGTAAAAAATTGTACGCGCTCTTGTCAGGGCAAATTTAATGGCCGTTACTACTGAAAAAAATTATATCAACGTCTATAAATTTTTTTCGTCTTTATAAACTATTTGATTAAAGTTTAGTATTAGTTGTTTTTAATATTTACTTTAAAATAAAATTAAACATTTCAACTCTCTGTGTCTATATAGAAACAATAAGGCTCGAACAGATTTAAAATTATAAATTAAAAATAGACATACTAACGAATAAATAAAAATATACCATATATCAGATTTTCGAGGTATACTATATACGATCGAAGTGAGTTTGTGCATGTTTTGCTATCAGTTTCTGTCTATAATTCCCGGGAGTATTCTAATAAAATCCCCGATATGAATAAAATAATCAGCGCGACGTCATTAATTAACTGAACTTTTTTTTCGACGTGCTAATTTTAATACTGATCGTCCCTTTCGATTTTGGTTTATCGAAAAATATCGAGCAGGTACAAGAATACCTGGGCAGCATTATAACAAACAGGACAGACTGGGAGATCAGACGCAGAATTATATATGCAAAAATAGCTTTTCAAAGACTAAGCACTTTATTAACTAATCGAGCAATCAGTATAAGAATCAAGCGAAGAATGTTGAAGTGCTATGTTCACGGTCGTTCTATTATATAAGGCGTATAGGCTGGAACATACACAGCCGAATCTTTCAAATATCTAGCAGCATATGAAATGTGGTTCCACCGTAAAATGTTACGTATCCCCTGGATATGGAAATTAAGTAATTATGAAGTACTGAAGAGATACAGAAAGATATCTAGTAGAAGAAATAAAGAAACGAAAAAATAAGTTATTTTTGTCATATAATTAGAGGAATGAACTGTTAAAGCTAAAGGAAGAATAGAGGGTCGCAGAGGACCCGGAACAAAGAAAACGACATGGTTAGAAAATATAAAGTAATGGGCTTGAAAGTATAAGCTGATGCGGGCTGCCGAATATAGAAATATCAATGCTACAGATGTCAACGCGCAGTAAATGCGTAATGAAGAAGAAATAGACTACAGGATGAATATTCGGTCTGTGTTTCAATTCGCCATTTTGGTTTTCTCGTCTGTATAATTCGTTACTTAAAACTCATCCTTGTTCGGTTATACATTTTCAAAAGGGATACTTATACGATTCTTCGGTTTAGGGAAACTTCGGATTTATGCGCTTGTTAATTACCGTGAGGAAGATCGTGTGATTTTTTGATTTTACAAATTATCGTTATATTTTTCCACGCGTATACAAAAATACGTTTAAAATTTTCTTTACCGTATAAACTGTGTATTTTCATTCATGAGTAAAATTATGTACTTTCCAGTGTAGCGAGCTACGTATGTGTACACGTGTGGACGATTTTAATTTTTTGATATTCCAATGTATATTGCGAATGATTGTGTTTACATGTATACATGTATACGGAGTTCTATGAATTGAGTTTTGTTTTCTTAGATATTAATTGAATAATTTAATATGATTTTCAAATTTTTTGTGATATAATTCAGTCGCGCACTTGTACGCAATTATTTATTTCTCAGTGTTCGCATTTTAATACCGACTAGCTGTTATGCGAACCGTATATGTATAAATAAATAAATAAATAAATACGCCTATATAGACGTGATCTGATACGCGCGCAAGTAACACCACGTGATCGCAATAGGCGAATTTATGAAAACGTGTTACTTTAAGCGTCTAGTTTAAAAATGTAATAAATAAGTAATGGAAATTGAAAGTTCTAACTAAAACATTTATTACGCTGATACTTTAACGAGAGTACAAAACTTTACAATGTAATTTCGAATAAAAAGAATTATATATATATATATATATATATATATATATACTAGAAGTTACCACGGCTTCGCCTGTGTAATTATTTTTTAAATACAATATCGCTATCTCTTTCTTTTAACGGGTTTATATATTAGTATAACATACGTGTATATAGGTTCGGCCACGCCCCCAATGCAACAAAACGAGATTTATAGTGCGTGTGTTGGTAGTGAAGTTACATTCGAACCGGTAAACGTGTTAAATTTTAATTGCGGAGATATCGCTGTTTACTACTTTTTAAAACTTTAAGTTATTTTAATTTCTGTCTCCTATTTGTGATGTCAATGTTAAACATAGCTTAGAACGAATCGGATGATATAAAAAATATTCGCAAATCACAGACAGACACTACAGTTTTAAATATTATTATACATAATGTATATATATATATATATATATATATATATATATATATATATATATATATATATATTATATATATATATATATTATATATATATATATATATATATGCATATAGCAGTATATATTTACATACACATGTTCAACCGATAAACGGATTGAATAATAAAAGCAAACAAAGATGCATTACTTCAAAGGCACCAGTCACGGAATGACTCGGCGCAAAGATATAATAATTAGTTAAATAATGAGTCGGAATTTAAGAACCGTTTAGGAAGAATTGTGATTGTTATAAATTACATTGTATTTTTGTTCGTTCCGCGACGATTTAATGAAATCAAATGGCACACAGGTATGTACGTACTATATATATATATATATATATATATATATATATATATATATATATATATATATATATATATATATATATATATATATATGAAATATAAACATATATGTTAAGTATAATTATTTGTATACTAGCGCTTATATATTAATATAGGTATCACATATACATAGAAAGATGCACATATACATATACATGCATACACATTCAATATATACACATGTATGTATGTTTGTACATATAAAAATTATTTGTATAAGAACCCGTGTATATATATATATATATATATATATATATATATATATAGACATACGAATTCATTTACCAATTCGGTTACGCGAGTTTTTATATTATAAAAGCAGCGCTATGAAAATTCGTTTTCGAAAAATGAATAGATACAAAATAAGAAGCACACGCGCAATACATAAAGGGTGTTAGGATTCGACGATAAATAAAAGTCCCTTTTCAAGAATCTCCTTTAGTTATTTTTTTTTCAGCAATCCATGAGCGTTTACGATGATAACCCTTCTGTATTCAAAAGATGTACAGTCTCTTAACGTTAAGTTTTATTCATGTGGCGCTCGTTGTCTCACCAACGGGTAGGGGATTTATTTCTAAAGGTACGGTAGAGGTGATTTTGAGAACGCGAAGATAAGTACCAACTAAGCTAATAGAACATTATATATATCGAGGGGTATATTAATTTTTTGAGAAAATAATCAAAATACCGTAGTTACGAGTATTGTTTAAAATACTATATATACGTCATTTTTACCGTAAAAGTAGATCTGACTCTGATAATTAATGCGGATTAGGGGAATACAAAAAGCGGGTCTAGAAGAACCCATAATTACAATACGCAATGGAAACTGTATACACTGAAAAGAGTATGTGAAATGTCTACTAGTTGACACACATAAATATGCGGGGATTATCAATGGATACTTTTATGAATGGGATGATGATGATGATTATTATTATTATTATTATTATTATCACGTGTCTCTTTTTGCATATTACATTATTAATTCTAATAATTCGTATCCACCTACGCTTGGACATTTCTTGTCAGCGTTATTGTATTTTACAAGCATAATTATTCAATTATATGATAATATATGCGCCTATATCTTCTTGTTATGTATCATAATACGAATCTTCTTCTATTCATATATAATATATATTTATGAACAGATCCTCTTTTCCCTTTTCACGTTTCCATCAGTTTTACTCGCTGGTGGATATCTTTTATATTTCAACTAATATTTTAACCTTAAATATATAACAAACTTCGTTGTAGCACCCCGTGCAGTGTTCATTTCTTGTGTGGTTATATATTATCGTCGGAACGGGTTATATTAAATAAAATCTCGGCTACTCGTAATAAATAAATAAATCGAATAGAAATAATGCATTTCTACCTACGTTCTTCAATTTCTTTTCATATTAATTGAAGGAACCCGTTGAACTTGCACTATCATTATATAATAAGCCTTATTAGTACTTTTTACTTATTTTTGTTCAATAATACATCGGTTTTATCGTATTTATATACTCATGGTATAAGAAACAACCCCGAGAGAAAGCGGCTACGAGGTCGACCAAGAAGACGATGGATAGTTAACAACGACACGGTGGAAGTTGCTGCCAATATAGAGGACGTCAAGGATCGCACAAGAAATGGAGAAGAAAGTGTTATCAAGCGGACTCCTTAACGGGAAGGCGCTAGGAAAGGAGAATACTCATTGTGTAATTGTATTTTTGTAGATGGGGTTTTTAAGTGTGTATGTATGTGTGTGATGTGTGTTTATAACGTATGAGTGAACGAAAGATTTGCCATTCGACCATTAGTGCGCATAGGCGTTTTATTTTACGTATTTAAATTACTATCTAATTACTATTATTACTACTATTATTTCGTTTATTAACGTTAGAAATGTCATAATAATGTGAAATAACGAATTTATCATGATTATAATTCATCTAAATTAACGTGCTGCGCGCCACAACTAAGCCTAGAGGCACACGGGTGATGAAGTTAAATTAAGGAGTAGAGACCAGACATGCGTAAGAACACGATTAGGTTAGTTAGAGAAAAGTATTCATCTTTGTAGAGAAGAGTAAGTGAGGAGGGAAGGTTAAGAGACAATCTGAGTGAGGAATACAATGGACAATCAATGAGGATGTGGGAGATGGAAAGCGTGTCGCTAATTAAACATTTAGTTTAGAAAAAAAAAAATAAGTACGCGTTGCACAAATTAAAACAATTCGTTATGCAAATAATTTATAATACATTGTTACACCTATAAAATACGGCATTTCAACGTGGAGACAAGGACAGATAATAGTAAAATAGTACAACTAAATCATGTACAAGAAAAAAAATATATGTCTGAAGTTAGTACGTAATGTCACGAAACGTGAAGGATATACAATGAGAGACCTTCTACAGAAAACATATTACATTTAAAAATTTCGTGGTTTTTTTATCGAGATGAATACGCAATACCGGTAGTATATAATTGAATATCAAAAAGAATTGAAGGGAAAGTATTGGGAAAATGTAGAAGGGAAGTGAAATCAAGAGAAAATTTAAACAAAATAGAATAATGGATAGAATGGATAGGAGTGACGAGAAATTGCAGGAAAATAAGTGAAATGTACGAGTTTCAGAATTACTGTTTTACAAATATTATAAGAAACATACAAATAACGATGGGAGCGAGTCTTCATTTTAATCTGGTTCTATAAAATATCATACCGGGGGGGGGAGAAGTAGAAATGGCATTATTTCTATTCAATTTATTTATTTATTACGAGTACCCGAGATTTTATTTAATAAAACCCATTTCTACAATAATATATAACCACACAAGAAATGAACACTACACGGGAGCTACACCAAAATTTGTTATATATTTAAGAAATAAAATATTAGTTGAAATATAAAAGATATCCGCCAGCGAATAAAACTGATAGAAACCCGAAAAGGGAAAAGGGGATCTGTTCTAAATAAATAAATAAATATATATATATTTATATATATATATATATATATATATATATATATATATAATAAGTATGCCAATATTAGCAGTCATAAAAATTGTACATATATATATATATAATTAAAAGCAAAGTAAAATACCATAAATTCGAGAAAAGTCATCTAACTCAAGTTTATCAATCGGAAGATTGATAAACGAACGACAATCCACATATTACCTTCACAGATTTGTTTATTTTCCGTGCAAGCTGGTATCCTATTTATCATAAAAATTCTCGTACCATATCGATTGGGCAATGAAGGAATTTCACCCACAGCATTGTAAAACCCTCCTCCATACTGTTATTAAAATGTTTCAAATAATTTTATCGCCACCGGATCCTTTTCACTAAATAGTTATATTTTTTAATCATATCCTGCGGGGGGAAAAAATATATTTCTTCTAGATTATCTTCATATTGTTCTATCTCGTTAAGTTTGTGTCAAAATAAATCCTTTTATACTTACAAACAGATTAATAAGACGGTTGGAACGTAAAAAAATGTTTTTATCTAGGATTTTTTAATTTTAGGAATTATATATCTACCACTTGACATTTTGTGAATTATAAAAACAACTCACAAAGAAATATATTGTCACTTTAACACAGCGTCAGTTCTTATCTTTCAAAACTATCTAACCTTCAATAATGTTCCTTGGTTTACAAATATTTGATTTGCATAGTGAATTTTAAAATTTATTTTTCGTAATACACTATTTCTAAAAACGCTAACCTCAACATATAATATTCAATTATCATAATACCGCATTATCGTTTATCCTAAATATACACTTATTGTAACTGAACCCCAATTATACTTGGAAAAATGTGATATCCACATGGAGCATTCGTCGTGCTCAGAAGCTTATCTTGTATAAATTAATTAATAATTCGACACACGTAACATTTTAAGGAGAATAAATAACGTGCAACTTGTAAATAACGACATATTCCTCGCTTATTATTGTCAAAATGACAAAAAAAGGATGCAGGATCCTTCGTCTAAAAGAAGACAGACCAACCAACTGTCTACAATATTATCGATAGAGTGAAAATGATAAAATCAGAAACTTAAGTACTAACCGTCGGCTCGCGACAAATACACGGTCTCTTCATGTAAGTTTCATTTAGTTAATACTCCATACTTTTTCTTCTAGTAATATCCTATAAATGGCACGACACATCGAGATTCAATGCGCTATGTATAATAAAATAAATTCTTTCATTTCAACAGTATAAATTAATTCATCTTCTTCAGTTCTTGAAACGAATACTATCGCTAGTGTATAAAAATTGAACAGCTTCAGCAGTTTCTTCTGGTGATCAGTTACAGTCTTTTATTATTTTGGTAATCGATTTTACCACCTCATATCGAATTTTTTCTACTTTTACCGTATACTTAAAAAATCTATCCTGTCCAAATCATGGTTTATATTTGTTGTATTAATAACCACATTCATGTATCAATGATTTAAGAATAATTTAATTTTATATATACCGGTCTTCTCGGTGTTTCTCTACGGCGCGGAAACGTGGACACTACCGAAAGGTGATAGACAAAAGATAAATGCGCTGGAAATGTATTGTTGGAGACGGATGCTAAGAATCCCGTGAACAGACAAGAAAACGAATTACTCGATATTACAAGAAGTTGGCGCAACAAATAGAAGACTGTCTTCGATAGTAATTAGAAGAATATTAATATACTTCGGTCACATAATAAGAGCAGATGGATTTCAAGGCTAGAATTCTTGAGGGAAGAGTAGAAGGAAAAAGAAGACGTGGTCGCGTTCCTACAAGATAGTCAGACATGGTACGGACGGTAATAGGAGGAAGTTTTACAGAATGCGTCCGGATGGCTCGCAACAGGAAATCATGGCGACATCGCGTACAACAGATGGATTTTTTATAATCACGATATCTCCACGAGGGATTCACGATTCACACAGATATATATATATCACGATAAGCCTTTGTCAATCCACTCCTGGATGAAGGTTTTCCCGAACGTCTTCCACCCACTTCTGTCCTGCGCTTTCCTCAATTAATTTTTCCTAGCTATCCCCAATATATATATATATATTCAAATTCAAATTTATTTTAAATTAAAATACGAGATTACAAAGAAAATATATATAACGTGTAAATCCCGACTATGCGCATATTGCGCGAACGCCGGATTATACAAATAAATAAAGATAAATTTAACATCCGTTCCATCGCACTAAAAAAACGTAACGTTATATAATTCAATGAAATAATACAGTTTCTTAACCGAAACATTCTTTAAAAAACAACGAAATCGATTTAGGCATATAAGTAAACACACACAAACACCCAGACACCACCAATCAAATAAACTAAGTATTAAACTATAATTACAAATCAGCAGAAATATACCTAACGCCCGAAAGTAAATGAACAACATAGAAATATACACATAAATAAATACTAAAAACCGTGTATACATAAAGGCATAACAGGAAATAACTCGTAATCACATAATAATTAATAATGATAAACAATTGAAGTAGAAATTAATTTACAAATAAAAAAATTTAATTTACAAAATAAAATCATCAATCTAACAATTCCAACCGAATACTTTTAAACCAGTTAGCAACTTCAATTATTATATGAAAAGCTATTTACACATTACAAATGCAATTAACGACTTACGCCGTCGTTTATAATTTTTAAGATCAATTTTTGGTTGACGCGGCAAAGAGTTAAACAAAGTGGCACCCATATAAACAGCTTGGATTCGGTTATGAAATTTATTAAATTTAGGCAACTTTGCTAACTCGTGTGAGGATAACCTTGTTTTACCACCATGCAACTCAATCAAAAAAAGTTTAAAATTTTTAAACACGAAAACAAGTAATTGTACTTCATATAATTCACGAACGGTGAGGACGAGTTTTCCAACAGGGTTGCTTATCATTACCAATGGTGTTAAATAACATGTTTTGAAGTGATTGTATGACATTCATATATACCTTTCCAGCTCCACCCCAATGCATAAGTCCATAGCACAAAACTGGTTGGTACAAAGAAGTATACAGACGAAATAACTGTGTAGATGAAAAAAATTGCTTCAGATAATAAAAAAGATAATTTAATTTTCTTAATTTTTTAGAAAGGAACTCGGTATGTTTATGCCAAGTTAATTCGCAATCAAGAACCACCCCGAGATACTTAATTTCATAAACACGTTCGAGTACCACATTATTGATATTTATATTAAAAGTATTTTCAATGTAATAAGGCTATATATATATATATATATAGTATTTACACAGAAACATGTAGTGATCAGGACTAACGTTAACGTCACACTGTGCATTAACTTTGGGCGTACAATTCGTATGTTCTATCTTTAAAGTTCCGCTGGATTTTGTATATCGTCATCATTGTCGTATTGCTCGTAGTCGAACACTGTGACAAGTAGATTGTACGTCATTTTTGCGTACAAAATGGTCTTTTAATGACAATTAAGGATAGTGTACGAAGAATTATCGATAAAGCAATTCCAACGTCTGCTTTTAGTATTTTAGTCTCCAAGTAATTTTATTTTGTGATTAATCCTCATCAACTCTCTATAATATCAAAAGTGTAGATGGTTTATATATATAGCAAGTATAGAAATGCAATTACAACTACGATAATTGTTCAGATTAGCGGTAGCGTGAGTGGCACTAGTAACATAATAGTTGCTGTTAGTAATGATATTAACACCGATAGCTTGAACACAACTCAAGTGCCATAAGGGATGTAGTTCTATTTGAAAGTGTCTCTTGATAAGAAAAGCAACACCTCTCCTCTACGATTTACATCAACCCTAAATAGATTGTAACCAGGAAACTGGACGTTGTGGTTGTTGTCCAGTTTAGTTTTAGATAGTGCTGCAATATCGATACCGTTAATACGCATAAAATGATAAAGCTCATCATATTATACGATTATATGTAACACTTAATCGGAACGAGTCACAGAAACACGTTACTTAGGTAATGCGATAGCGGAGGATGATATAAATATAACGGATATAAAAAGACGAATAGAACAAGCCGAATACGCATTTAACGATAAAAAATTAATATTATCAAAAACGGAACATCGGTAAAGACGTCCGAAAAAATTGCAAAAACATACGTTTGCTGCGTGCTCAATTACGATTGTGAAAATTGATACTTAATAACGCAGGAGATGAATAAATGCAATGGAGATGTGGATTTAGGCGACAATAATGAAAACATTAAAAGAGTAAAGAAATCCTATAATAAATCATATAGAAACGCTGAAAATAAAACCATTCGGACATGTAATAAGAAGTAATAACTTTATGAAAAGTATAATAACGGGAAAGAATCAAAAGGCGAAGAGGAAGATCAAGAATGTCTATAATGAATACAAAAAATAAATGTCAAGAACTTTGGACACTGGCTACCAACGATACAATGGCTGCAGCGACAAGACACTGTAATGAATAAGACAAATATGAATGTGTGTAAGTGTATGTATAAGTAAAAATCTCGACAAAAATAGAAATGATATACTCCACTCGTGGGAATAGTACCTCCTGAAATAAGAAGAAAAGTAGCAGCAAGTAAGGAACGAGCCTCGCAAATGCCGGACGACAGACATCCGCTTTATGGTCACAATGCTCTAGGAAGTCGACTAAAATCCAGGAAGAGTTTTCTGAATAACAACCTCTGTACCGATGGAACAACCAGGATCTATGATAGAGCGATTATGGAAGACCGCAGTTGGAACTACCCCGCAGAGTTTACAACCTGGCACCGGGTCGTGATTTATGGTGGAAGATTTGGCGGTCTCTTAACCGATGGAGAACCGCTGTAAAGCTAATCTAAAAGAACGGGCTATTATTGAAGATGATAGATATGCGCAAACGCTAGGCTATCCACTAATGAATAAACATTGTGGTGTAGCCGATTTATGGTCAGCAAATAAGAAAGCCACTAACGCGGCTACATATTGGGCTGATGGGTGAGTTTCCCGGACACGGAAAGTTAAGTAAATAAACGGGTCGTTATAAACAAATTAATTAGTACAATCATCAACTCGTTTCGGCAGAGTAGGTGGCCAAGCGTAAATAATAATAAACATAGCGATATTATCGTCGTTATAATTATATTTAATCGAAAGTCGATAATAAAATCGAACGTAAATCCGGCTCGACTAAAATTTATTAATGATTGCTTAATGTCGGAGTTTATAGCTAAAATTATTACGTTTATTTAAGTCAATTTTAATGTTAATATAAAAAAGTTTTTAATTATACTCCGAAGTTTGTTCGAACGCTTTAAAAAAGGGAAAAATAAATTAAAAATAATTAATCGAATTATTTCGGTAATCACGTTTCGAACTTATTCGCAGAATTTTCGCCCAACTTCGACTAATCGACACGGTCGACCGTGAATTGATTTAATCGATAACTTTTTAATCTTTCGCTGTGACTAAGAGAAAGACCAAAAATTAATTTTTTTTTTTCGTTCTTTTAGGTCAAAATAATTTACGACGCATTAACTGAGTGCTGTGGCAATTTAAACGAATCGCCCAACGAGAAAAAATCTTAGAATGATCGTGAAAATTGATCTGCCAAAGTTCAGATTGGTCGGAAAACCGATCAGTTTGAAAAATAACGCTCTATCATGTTGTAAAAACGATATGAAAATCTCGTTAATTAGAAATACAAAGGAAATAAATTACATGCTAGGGAACATGTAAAGATAAACATATATATATGTGTGTATTTTATGTAATAGTTAATAATAACAAATCCACTATGAAAACGTGTTTACCAGGAGTACGACAAGAAAGTGTATTGGGGCCCTTTTTATTTATCTTATATCTTTCCGAGTTTCCTACCTTTGCAAATGTTCAGGTTGCTCTTTATGCCGATGATACAGCACTTTTCTGTAGCTCATACAGGCCTACTGCAATACGTAACAAGCTGCAAATAGCAATAAATCGTACTTTACTTTCACAAATGGCAAATTGATATAAATCCGGAAAAAACAGAATCCATATTTTTCACTCGTAGAAGGCCTTTACTTCCCGCGATGCTCGAAGTAAATTCTGCATCAGTTCGATGGTCAAACTATGTTCGCTATTTAGGTGTTACTTTAGACATGAGGTTAACTTTCTTAGAACATATAAATCGAGTCATAGTTAAAGCTAACAAAACTATATGTACGATTTATCCCTTGTTTAACCGCAAGTCGCGTGTTAACATTAATAATAAATTAATGCTATACAAAACACTTGTTCGCCCCGGTGATTACGTACTTCTGCCCAGTTTGGAGCTCAATTTCTGTTGCTACTTACAATAAGTTGCAGCTTCTGCAAAATAGATGTCTACGATGTATTCTAGATGCACCCAGGTACAGAAAAATTGTTGACATGCATGCTGATCTTAGAATTCCCTATATTAGAGATTTTGTACTTTATTTAGCAAATCATTTTTGTGATAAATGCTTAATACACACTAATGAATTAATTGCGTCGATTGGAAATTACGATTTCAAGCAGCTTGATTTCATGTATACCAAATATAAACATAGGCGACTTAAATATAATTTGCTTTAAATTTAATGCAATAACTAGATTTATAATAAATATTTGTATACCTAGTTCATACTTTGTCCATTTTAAATAGGTTCACTTATTAATGTAACCCATATCATTTGTAATTTTTATTAATTATGTGTAATTTCACAATGTATTACCTTAACCGTAATAATACTTGAAGAAGTGCTTGGTTTTTATTTGTCAGGTTTTTCGTATTTTCCTGTTAGTATGTAATTATCATTATGCTTGAGTAATTAAAATTATTTTTCTGTTTACGTAGATGTGTGGTAAGCTTATAGCGGTACACATTTTTCTTTTTACTGTTTGTCATAAGTGTAAATTATTCAATAAACTGTTCTGTTCTGTTCTGTTCGCTTAACCTAGCATGTGGACTTTGTAAATTTCAACCATATTTGAGAATATATTCGATATCGATCCATTAACGTTGTAAATTGACAAAAATTTTATGGAAACGATAATTTTTCCATTGCCATCGTCTAGCTTCTGACTAACGCCGAATTATTATTTCGTAATAATTGTTAACTTGAAAGTTTTCAATCCACGAATTCGATGATTTCCAGCGAGAATTTATTTTATCAGCAACTGTCGATCAACGACTGACCGTCTTTATTTGTGCCCGATTCGTATCTAAAATAGACGAAATTAGACAATTCCGACGAGTGCATTGAGGAAAATGATTTTTTCATTATCGTCTCGTAAGCTTCTTCGATGCTGATTTAAAAGTGTGACCTTAGTTTGAACGGATAAATAAATCGATACCTAATTATTTCAAGGATTTATCGTCGTTGTACGTGGTAGATTTGGATGTAAAATATCTTCGATCTTCGTATTTGTCTCATAAATTACGTTAAGAAGCATGTTGAAATTATAATTCGGAAAAATTGATCGATTTTTACTACGCAAAGTAGACTGAATAACAACATCAGGTAGTGCACGGTTCAAATGAATATCGTTCTTTAGTAAATGAGAACGTTGACACGTTGCACACAAATGTTACATACAAATTGAAATGAAATAGGTCCGCGAACATTAACTTTGTTCGAGTGAACTAATGTGTCCCCCATGCATCTGTTGAATATATATATTCACGTATCTGGGGCTATCGACTGTCACTGTTTCTGACTTTATATTTTGACATCTCCGAATAAAGCAACGTTATACGAATATAAGCTTGTTGTCATTTATTCTATCATTATTGTTATATAATTTATTAAATACTCTTATAAATTTTTGCTAATTTTTGTTCTAATATAATTAAAGCGGTCATAAAATTTTAAGTTATCGTTAATTAATACTTCTGATTATTTAACTTTTTATTTTGTAATTTTCTACTGAATAACGTATAAGTCGATTTCGAACTATTGATGCTCAAGTTGAAAGACCGTAGTAACCGGATTACTGGGTATACATAATTTCTTTTCTAGTGGTTCTTTGTCTCTGATTACTATATAATCGACGATGGTAAAATATCTTTACATTATTAAGTAAAGGTATGTTGTAGATTTAGCAGAACACTATGTTCCACGTGAACGGTCTCCTAACGCATATCTTATTTTCGACGGCTGAAACTGAAGATGAGCTCGAAGCCGTTTTCATTTATCCCAGCTTTGATAAATATTTAAGATACTAATTTCATGTTATATCTGTAACGATTTCTCTCGATGACTTTGCGCGGTATGTGCGGTGGAACATTTTCGATATAATAAGTCGTTTAAAAATTGTTTATTACGAGCCTGATTTCAATGCTCGCATTCAATTACACGATGCGGAACAAATAGAAAAGGTCACGTAAATCATCTAATTTTACCCAAATTTTTTAATTCATGCCTGTTTTTTTTTTTTTTCGATATTACGAAGGTAAGTTTACACAAAAATGAAGTTTTAAAGGACATTGTTTAAAATTTCTTATATCCACGTTGTTTCCACGTCCGCATAGGCTCGTTATTATCATCCTCCGAAACACTGACCAATTACGTTCCTCGGGTATCTATAATCAGTCCTACACTGTTTATTGTCGCAATTTATAATCTAATTTCGTCTATTCCATCATCAGTTCGTGCCACACTATTTGCGGATGACTTCTCGATATCCATAAACTGCGACAACTTAGCGGCTAGAAAGTGAATGGTTACAAATTGCAGAGTGGGTCTCTCAAAATTACGGTCTTCCAAAACAAAATGTGTCCATTTCTACCGCTTTCGAACGTGCAGAAAAGGACTAAGTCTTACTCCAAACAATAATACTATACCGCAAAAACTCACACAGTTACCCTTCTGGGAATAATTTTTGATGATACTCTTTCTTGGAAACAACGCGTCCAAAAAGCAGACATTTCAACAAAAATTGAACATAACGGAGTAAGCTTTCGCACGCATCATAGTGAGCAACCTTGTTAAAAATTTATCGTACACAGACATCGCTGGATTATGAAGTACCTATCTACGGTACAGCTAAGCATTCTATTTTAGCTATACTGCACTCAATATATGCGGCGGTAAGAATAGCGCTGGGTGCATTACGAATCCTATTATTAGTATGCTGTGTGAAGGAAGCGAATGATCGTTAAATCTTCGTCGGGAATACTTAATATTAAAATTATTTACCCATCTCCGGTGCAGACACAACTGAGTGTTCGGATCGTGCGGAACTAAATCAACGAACAACCATCCTCATATATATATATATATATCGGTACTCCTTCATCTACAATATATCAAATTTTATCGAAAAGGCATATCGACATTCTGGTTAACAATTCACAAAATACCTCTATGCCACCTGAAATTTTAGAAAACATTCGCACCGATACTACACTAATAGAATATAACAAAAAAATCTGTACAATTTCTCAAGCCTGCGAACAGCTGCTATTAGTCTAAATATCGTTTAAAAAAAAAAAAAATATACTGACGCATCCAAACCGAGGGAAAGAACTGGATATTCTGTAGTACACAACGGCGAGGTGATCGGATACACTTTACCGTATAGCTTCCCTGTTCTGTGTGCGGAATTAATTGCACTAAAATTATTAGTCGCGTAACAAGCGATAGAAATGAAATATTCAAATATTGTTATCTTCACAGACTCACTTACTTCAAAGTATCAACGATAACCGATTAATTAAAACGAGATATCATCTTATAAGTCAGAAATCCACGCTACCGCCTTATAGATCCAACCTAAAAGTAATAGTCAGACATCTAAACAGGCATCAACTATACTTCCAGTTCCACCGGTTGCTGTTCTTGCAGCGGATGTTACTAGTCGTATAGAGTATCGATTCGGGGGATACGTGAAAGCAAATATGGATAGACACTCCAACCGCACGAATAACAGAGTATCAAAGCAGACACAACTAAACGTCCATGCAACCGAAAGAAGTATTTTTTACCCGGCTCCGCATCGGGCATATAGCCCTTACACATAATCATGTCCCTGATCGAAGGGACACCCCATCGTGCTGCTTACAACTGTCGTCCACATTTCTATGAGTGTCCTGTACTCATATCTTATAACCCGGCTTTCTTCATTTTCATCCATTATCTCTTATAATCCTAACACGATCGATCGCACCTTCCAATTTCTGAAACGCACTAACTTCTTTCCCCAAATATAAATATCGCAATATCACAAGTGGTGTCTCTGGCCAATCGGTACATATGGCATCGTTAAAAAAGAAAAAGAAAAAAGTGCAGTAACGTATGCCGGAAGATTTCAATCGGTCAATGAAAATATATATTTATAGGAATAACGGAGCAAAAACTGATTGGCACTGCACTTGCCACGACTATTTCAGAAAAAAAATATATCAGCCGCCAGTAAGGTTACAAGGTGATCGTTATCATAAATATGCAAGCCGGTTTCAGGCGAAATATGTGATATTCGCGTTATGGGAAATGCAAAAATGACAGGCGTAAAATCTCTATATCTCGTATTTGTTGATGAGCATTCGACCGCGTCAATTGAAACGTTTTAGCGTTCGTAATAAAGAAAATTGGATGTCCGGATAAAATAAGGAACATGCGGAGTCATTAGCACGCTCACCTATTTCCAAAAACGTGGTATCATTGTTCGTTCCACCGTTAAATAAATGTAAAACGTTGCAGTTGTAAAACAAATGGCAGGAAAACCAAATAAGAATAATAATTAATAGTGATAAAATTGCAAAATGGAAGTAAAACTACACAGTTGCCAATTATTAATGGATATTTTCGTGATAACCCCGTTCGGAGTATAATGCATTAAATGTCTTCGTTTATACAAATTTTTTTTTTTATTATTATTTACCGACGACGATATTAATAAGACGATACTTTCGCTAACAAATTAATAATATTTCGGTCATGATAGAATTTCTATCAGTTTGATAAAATGTAACCTTGTCGAAACGATTAGCGTACTAATTTATTAATCGATTAAATTTCCGGGTAAATAGGAACTGTTATATTCGAAAGTGGTCCAAAAATCCGATCTATTAGTTCCATGCGTAATCTTTCAAAAATCCTCGAAAAATGTTTCAAAGATATTATGCCGAGAACTATTCGCAGAAAATGAATTTCTTCCGTACAAATCGATAATACGAATATATTTGGGGGAAAAAAATTTCTACACAAATCTTGAAAACGGTAATCGGTAATTGCGGGGGAACTTTAATCTTTGTAAAGCTTTCGCAATAATTACATAGGTTACACGCTTGCGGTTTTATAATTGGTTTAAAAAAACTACGCCTAATTAATTTAAAAATTAAACGATAGCTGTAGCGATTTTATCGACGGAAAATGTTCACGTTCCCCCGGGGTAGTATATTAGCCGCTGATCATTTTTTAATATAGATTAAACGATCTTTGCAATTTGAAAGTATCGGGGGAAAATGTTCCGCCAGACGATTATTAACTCCGAATATCTCGAAATAGCTTTCGAGGTATTTCCAGAATATTACGTGATAATTCCTCGTTCTTCAGTAGTAAATGTTTATTTATCCATCGTCACGGCGATCGAGTTAATACTTCTTCCGTCATTACGTGAACAAGACGTCTAAGTATCTGTGAACTATATAACAATTTTCTCTATATCTACTTTTATCTCAAGTTCTGAGTTTGGCGTTCCGCGTGAACCTCATTTCCCTTAACGTTAATTTTCGTACCCTAATCTGTTTTCTTCTCGATTTAACTTGTTCAACGTACTTTGCATCTGGCCGTTTGCGCATGCGTACAATATCTTACCAAAGATATATATATATATATATTACAACAAGGATCTTCGTGACATTTCGCAATAACGTTGCTTTACTCGGAGATACCGAAATATAAAGTTAAAAACAATGTAAATGTAAAACGCGTATATTTGGCATTATATTAAAAAGTTATAATAATATTTAATAAATGTACCCGAACAAATGCCCTCTCCAATTATGAAAGTAACTAATAATATAAACTGGTAAATAATAAATATACAAGATGAAAATAGTATCGATGGTCAGACAAAAAACCGTCACAAATGAAAAGCGGTAATTTAAAAAATAATAAATTTAAGTTTAATTATATAACGAATATGTAATATCATTTATAAGTAATGGAAACGAAAGCAAACAAATTATGACGTTATGACAATAATACATTATGTTTAATGCGTCGAAGCTTATACTTAGTATAATACTTAGTTCCCTGGAATCGTAATTTCCTATTGCTGGAAGTAAATTATTACGGTGCACACTACAACTGAGAAAAAAATTTTGGGATAGTTTGAGGATATAGTCTTTTACATATGGTATCTGCAGAGCACTATGCATATTTGAAATTTTAGTGTATAACATTGAGGATACATCTAAGACATCGATTTTGGACTAATTGCAGTCTATTAAAACTAGCATTTGAGACTGAAGACCAAACTCTGACAATATTTTTGATTTTAATTATGGAAGTTATATACGAAGGGATCGAAGATATAGGGGAAACATTCTGGTTAATAGGAACAGAAAGGGCAATAGCTTCATGATCGTCAGAGTGGTGAGACAGTGGTCAATGTTGTCAGTATCAGAAATAGGTAGGTTTAAGTTTATATTATCAGAAATATGACGCTTAAAGAAATTCCAGTTCGCATTTTTAAAATTAAATGTTTTACGTACTGGTTGCTGCAGTATGTTGCCAGTTTTGACGATTATAAATATTGGGTTATGATCGGAGGATAAACAGTTAACTGAAATATGACTGCCGGTACTCAGATATGTGAATGTATATTCAACAGGTACGTGGGTAGTTCACTCGAGCAAAATTATTGTTACATATTTCATTCGAATTTGTATGAACCATTAATATTGTGTCTACAACATACAGAGTAAAAATAAACGTCGGCTAGTCACGACGTTCGGTAATGAACAATTCGTTATTTATTATAAATTATAAATATTTATCAAATTCTTAATAACTTGGAATTCATATAACGGGATATAGTCGATAATTCTTGATTATTTATATACATATACACGTATATGTGTTTATTATGTGGGTTTTTTTTATTAATTTTGTCGCTGCAACTTTTTAGAACACGAATTTTTACAGCGATTTGTCACGTCCAAAGTTTTATATTTATCTCGCGTATGTAAATAGCGGTTTTTTAGTCGCTAGTTAGTTGATAGATATTTTAAAATTTGAATTTAACCAATTTTTCCTTATTTCAAAAGATAACTCGTTTTAAACAGACGATAATAATTATGATCGTTACGAATTTGGGCAAAATGTTTCGCGTTTTCAAACTGGCCACTTCGATAAACGGAGAAAAACTATTAAAGAAACACGTTACTAAAATAATTGGACCGGTGAGAATTGAAATATTACATCCGCTAGCCGTCATTTTGATCTGAGCTTTAATCGGAATGCAAACCAGTTCCGCATTCCGTATATAAATAACCTGATACGCCATTGCCTTGTCTAAGAGTTTCATGATGATGGAAAACTTTATAAATTTATATATATATATATATATATATATATATATATATATATATATATATATATATATTATTGGGTTTCCAGACAGTTTACCCATGTCTATATATATTATTAAATTAATAAGAAGAGACTATTTATAATGTAGGCAGACTAAGAAGAAATGTAGAGATGCGTAAAATTAAATATCTAAAATACAGGAGTGTAGGGCCATGTATACATGAGCATTTTGAAGTGCTAATAGGAATGCAATATTTATAGGAAACGGTAAGACCATGAAGAACTTGATAAGAACAAACACGAAAATTACTATAATTGGAGTATTCGAGGATAACATGGTACGTATCGACCACTAAATGGATATCCATAAGATGTGAGCGATTAGGAGAAATAACATGAACTTATGTAGCGAGTCCCAGTCGACAAATAGTAGTAATAAAAACTCCGAAATTTGATCGATTCAACTTCAATAATGGATTAGAAAGTATGTCGGGTTGAATGGATTTATAATGCCTTGCATGGATCGGACCGTAGATTTTTCCAGTATTCCTTATGCGAATATTTAATGTACGCTATTAATTAGGTCATATGCCAAAATTAAAAATCTTATCTTAAAATTAATTAATGGAAGGGTTACATTTTTAGGTATTTCCGAAGAGGTATCGTTTAATTCGAACTTGCAATCGGGTAAGTATTTGATTAATTCGTCAAATTAAGAAGTGTCGGATTCATTTTCGAAAAATTTTCACATTTGTAAGAAGCGTTTCGAACTGAAAAATCCATCTACTGTACACGATGTCGCCATGAATCCCTGTTGCGAGCCATCGTCTGGACGCATTCTGCAAAACTTCCTCCTACTGCTATCCTTATCATGTCTGACCAACTTGTAGGAACGCGACCATTCTTTCTACTCTTCCCTCGAGAATTCTCGCCTGAAATTCAGAATCTTGTATATAAATTACAGCTAGTTGTATAGTATAAAGTTCGGCCGAGAGGATTGAAAAATGTGGAGGCAGTGGAAGTCTGATTATTATTTCGTTTCCAGGATGCTACTGTACATCCTGTCATCTACGGGCTCTGTATAATTTGCTGGAAAAAAATTCATACGCCTTATTACGCAGTTTTACGAAGTAAATTTTTTGTTTTTTTATTATTTTCAAATTGTGGTACTAATAAAATTCCTGGATAAATTATTCGATTCGCACAAGAAGAGTGATCTAATTTGTCGATTATATAACGTATCCGTTTTATAAAACCGGTTATTATTATTCTAGAACCAGTTCTACGTTTCTCAAATATAATCTAAGGTATCTACAATCTCGTATTCAGATATTCATCAAATTCTTTTATCTTTGTAGCCATTGATATACATTATTATTATTATTATTATTGCTATTTTACTACTGTTTACCAAAGCAACTAAAATTTCCACTAATGATCGTTTCGCACACGTACACACACACACACAATCAATTTCGATAAAAATAAAAAATTGTCATTTTCTATTATTTCTATTCTACAGGTATAACAACGACGATTAATCTAGTATTCACCGCCTAACTCTGAAACTACGCGGAAACAGGTAAAAAAACATGAAAGGTCATTTTGGTTGAACATCCGTAAATATGAAGAAATAAATTATGTAGGCGTATTAATATACATATACATATAGGTGACCATTTTCTCGAAAAATATATTTAAATGCGAATCGCATACTATTAAAAACCATTACGTATATAACCATTTTGATGGCGGAAAATTTCATTTCATAAATTCCCGGAGTTATAACAAAAAAAAAAAAACTCGGGTTTAACAAATTTCAGAAGACAGCTTCTAAATATTTTACTTTGATCGGATTTTTTCCTCAATATTAAAATTTAAACATTTCCGGACAATCCGATACCTAAAACCGAAATATAAAATTTTAATCGTATTACGCACGCAGTAATAGGCAAATTTTTAAGCTTATAGTATTGAAACGGTTAATCCGATCGAGCTGAAATTTTTAACGTATATTTTTAGATAAGTATCTAGAAAAATTCGATGAGAAACAATTAAAATTTTCACAATTTTATGGAGTAGCCCGAAATTTTAAAATTCTTAATTTCTGTAGAGGCCGTTTTTAGTTACTTAATAAATTGTACGTACGTACAAATTTTCATCGAAATCCCATATGTAACATATATATATATATATTTATAAATGATAATTGACCACGAATGCATAAATACGGAAGAACCTGAATTAATTATATTTATATATAATAATTGCTCATTTAATACTGCCTTATAAATGAATAAAATCTATTTGCGAAATCAGTTAAGTAACAGTTTAGTAATAACAATAATTTTAAGCTTTCATGATTGATTGACGCACGTTCAAAATTGTTTTCGGTGAAAACCGTGCCAATTGTGCCGTTCGAAAACAACTGCAGTTTTCATTTGAAGTATATAGAAAAATATGTCATATTTAAAAATATAACATACTAATATATAACACTGTAGTGTCTGTCTGTAATTTGCGAATATTTTCACTGCATTGGAGGCTATTTTTACCGCACATAAAGAGAAAATTAAATTTTTTTAATTTTTATCTGTCTGTCTGTATGGTCCACTCAAAAACTATTAAAGCAATAATGATGAAATTCGCACAGCTTATAGCCTATATTACCGAATTCGTTCTAAGCGTTGTTTCATATTAATATCACAAATAGAACGAAAATTACAATAAGCTAAAGTTTTAAAAAGTAACAGCGATATCTCTGTCAAATCGTTTAAACTTTAACACACGTTTTCCGGTTCTAATCTACCTCGGCAATACAAACCACGTTTTGTTGCGTTATGGGCGTGGCCTAAATAACGAATATATATATATATACACATATATATACATATATACATTTTGTTAAAAAAGACATCGATTAAAAAAAATAATTACACAGACGAAGCTGCGGTGTTTTTTTAAAATGGGGATGCCCTAACAGCCCACCCAACGTGATACTGTAATTCCTAAGTCATATATCTATAATCTCGGACAGCTTCCTAGAAATATCGCTATGTCCGGAAACAATTGTAAATTGTCAAGGTGACGATAATACGTTATAAGGAGGGCCATTACAAAACCCGCGCAGTAATTTAAGGTACAGTTCAGAATGTTATTAAAGAAGTGCATTCGAAGAACACGTGATCAGGATTGAAAATTCCACGTCCAGCATGTAGAGGGCAGTACGGAGTTTCTCTAAGCTGCATAAGGAACATGCGATCAGACAACAAATGCCCAAACCGCAATCTGCTGATAAGTACAATTCCTCTCCGCTTTATATTATTTTAAAAAAGTAGAACCATGGAAATCTAGGAAGAGACGACTGCAATTGATAGTACCTAGTAAGAGGCGACTGCTGTATACTCTCCACATACGTCTGTTCCCAAAATTTCTTATGTTCCGACTGTATAAAATGTATGATATGAAGTAATGCAACTAAATAGAATACCACACACCACCAGAAGACCCACCTTTAGCTAATGAATCTACAATTTCATTGTCCGGAATTCGTCGATGTCCCGGTACCCACAAGAAAGACACAAATATACTCGAATGTTCCAGATGGTAAAGTTTCATCATGATGAATGAAATCAGTTTGAATCTTACACCTTCCCTTTATTTGCAATATTTCGGGTATAGCGGTTAACAGTTGCGACGTGCTTCATAACATTTTATAAAATAATTTTTTTTTGACCCAGGGGGACCGATTATAAAAGATGAATTAAGGAGCGAAGATTGTCACTTCTTTTTGTGAAGTTCGATAAAGATAATCTGAAAGAATGATAAAAAGTGTGTAGGAAGGTTTACGAAAAATGTTAAAACTACCGCGATCGGTTAACGTGTAAAATAAATAAATCAAGAAAAGTATGTTATATTAATTGGGGGGGGTGTTCTATAAAAAATTAAATATCAGTGTTCTTACTATATGTAGTATTGAAAAATTTCTGCAACATTTCCAACGAGAAATTATATTCATCATAATGGTGATAGTATAAAGAAAAGTGTGAAAAATTCATGATTAAAATGAAATGACTTTTCTTCGAAATCATTTCACCTGAAATAGGTGAAACCAGTTGTGGAACGTCATCAGTTTATTTACAACATTGATCATTACAAAATGATCAAAACGAATTGATTTTAAAAAGTTCATAGATTACAACGGGCTCGAAGTCGAGTTTTCTAGTTTCAATGATAAATTTAACTTTATCGGAATTGACGTAAATATATTTGGGGTTTTTTTTGTTTTGTTTTGTTTTTTAGATCGAATGAAACTAGTTTGAAAGTGTTTTTTTAATGTTTTTAATAATATAATTAATCGAATGGAATTCTTAATACTATTTTTTAGGATTAAAATTTAAACATGTGTATCTTTAACTTCGTCTCTTTTTGCACGATGGTAAGTAGGAGCGTGATTAACTACGGGACGAATGGATAAATCTAATTACGCGTGATACTGCATTATTCTTCAGCTCATTTGGACAATTCACCGTACATAATCTATTAATAGGCATTTCACGTTTATTGCGATACTTTGAAAAAAAAAATTAAAAATTACTTTCACTCCGTCCAAGACCGAAGCGGTATTTTTTACGTACAGACGACCAATACACTGTCACCAAATCTAACCGTTGAAGACAAGGACATTACCGGGTCCGAGAACATTCATTATCTAGGTATAATACTAGAAAAGCGATTGACATTTGCCGACTACGTTAATAATATTAATAAGGTGAATGACGTAAATAGTACAATTCACCCATCTATTTTGCAAAAAATCATTTCTGAATCTTGAAAACAAATTACAAATCAACTATCGCATACGCTCCTGTCCCGTTTGGTGTTTCCAATACTAATAGCTCACAATTAATACAGAACCGGGGTGCTGTAGGATCATTCTTAACGTTTCTCCTTACACAAAAATTACAGATATTCACGACGAATTATTCTTAAAAATTATATTATTTTCCTTGCTCGAAAGTTTTTTCTTAATTGTAACCTAACATCCGAACGAACTGGTTAATGACTTTGGTAAATTAACAGTAAACGTGCACTAAATATAAGCATCGCAGACTAAAACATTATTTTTCATGATTCTGCCCAATTTTTAATTAGCTCGCTTTAATTGATCATTCTGATTTAGTGATCATTTTATAACATTTTTATTTAATTCAAAATTTATACATAAACGATTGCACTTATTTGTGCGGTTTTTTTTTCAGATTTTTAACTTTAATCTTATTCATTTTTGGTATTCTTCCTAATAATACAGTATTATTTGTATGTGTACATCGCATATTACTGTTCTAACGGACACGAGATAAGTGTCAGTACTCGAATTATTTACAATCTCATTTTATTATGTTTTACTTGGTAAATTTGTTGTCGTTGCAATTATACTGAAAAATATATATATATATATATATATATGCATGCAAAAATTACATGAATCAAACGGGGATCATTACTCCTATATGTAAAATCTTCCTACATGACTGCTTTTAATTTTTACAAGTTTTAGCGCGTCTATTGGCAAAATAGATTTATATATATTAGGAAAAGTTATATTAAAAAATGTAAAATAGCTCAATATGCCAAATTAAACATGCACACACACACACATTTATATATAATATGTATATATGTGTGTGTGTGTACTCATTCACATATCGGTACTTCCTGTTGTTTAAGGTCGACTTTGTCTTGTAAAACGAATTAAATGCAGAGGCGATCGATTAAACAGGATGCTGCGGCGTCAGTTTAAATTCCGATGATTCATAAAATAACGATTTGTTTTCGTTTTTATTTTTTTTTTTAATTTACAGACCATTTCTCGATTTTCCGATAAATTTATTCTATCGATCAACTGGATTTTGTCCCTATTGTTATTCGAATTCGGCAATTTCGTGTTACAGAACGCTTATCCTTATTATATACAGGCCGGTGTACCGCAGGGACGTGTGTCCTTGGTCCTCTCCTCTATCTGCTGTATAGTACAGATTCGCCGGTGGATGAAACTGCAACAATTGCAACATTTACCGATGATATAGCGATACTTGTTAGTAATAGCTTGTGGCAACGGTTAAACTGTAGTTATCGATCGCACTCAAAAATGTGCGCTAATCTGGAAGATAAAGCTTCGTGAAATCTGTTCACGTTATCATACTAATTCGCACAGCATCGTGTATACCCTGGCAAGTAGCTCGTTCAGCATGTGGAATCTACTAAATACCTTAGTATATACTTGTACAAACGACTGACACGGGAAGTGTATGTTAGGACGAAAATCAAAGACAAAAGAATTTCACCGACTTAGCAATTCACAGCACCATCGCGATAAGCGACAATTATACCAACAAATTCTTAAACAAATATGGACACCTATAGTATTCGATTAAGGGCATGCGCCGGCAAATGAAAAATATTAACAAAATACAGGCTAAACAAAGCGTGATCTTACGAGCTTATAGTTGACGCATAATTCTCGCAACGATGATATCCATAGAGATGTCGGCGTATCCTTCGTTCAGGAAGTTATTAATCTGCAGCAACATGTAAATGCTGAGGCTGTTAAGCTATATAAACAATGATACTGTCGTGCAAATAATTTTTTATTTTTTTTTAAATGGTTCCCCATTCCGCAATTACGCAGTGGGGCAAATATATTTGAAAAAAGTTGGGAGTATAAAGGTGCAGGGAACACTAAATAAATAACTTAGTGTAAGTGTTGTGTGGCTGAAAAGTATACATGTAAATACAAATTTAGGTGTATGCGGTAGTTGACTGCAGTCTGTAACTTAATATATATGATGATTAAGGGATAAGATAGAGTCCCTTAAGTCATCGGGATGTCGTGTGAAAGAATTTGCGCTTTAAGAATAATATTATTATAATAATGAAATATGTTTTAAAAAAAATAATAAAGGGAAAAAAATAAGAATAATATTAAAATTAAGAGTAAATGAATACGTATAAGGAATTTAGGAAAATTAAAGATATTATTAACAATAATAGAACAGCAACATTTAAAAACTTATTAATACGCAATATGTACAAAAAAATTTATGAAAATATCCTTAACCTAGATTAAATAATTGGAAATTTATAATTTGTGATTGTATATATTGAACTTTCGCACATTTAGTAATATATGTTCTGTGTATACTAAATGAGTACTATGCAAATAAGAATATACTTATTTAATCTGTACGATTGAGATTGTATTGTAAATATTTAAAAAAAAAAATTGTTATTCGAATTAGAAGAAGCTTTATTTCATAATGATATACATACGTAACAAAGTCCATAAAGTTAATTATACCTTAACAGTTTAAATAGTATTAGTCAATCTAGAAAATTAATGAGATAAATGTTAGATTACAGGATAAACCTGCGAGGAAATAAATAAAATATGGTAAAAAGGAAAACAAATGATGTACATACGCACATATTACATATATATACATACATACCGTATTAACTACACAAAATAAATAATCGACATATAAATGACTTATAATTCTACGATATTTGTATATAACGCGCGGTGAGGCTTTATCGCAATCACCTATGATGAAATTAATTAATCTATTTCGATATATAGTCTACACCTATCGTAAAACTTTCTTTTTTTTTTCGATAATTTACTAATATGAGAAGACAACGTTTAATTCTGAGTGTGTATCAGTGATTTTTGTACACCTGTGAGACGATTTAGTATAATTCTGCAACAGCGATTTTGAATCAGTTGTAATTTTTCAAACAGTACATTTAACAAATTACAACTGATGTTGCAGAATTATACTAAACCGTCACAAGTATACAAAGATTGTACAATCACAACGTGAAATAGTTAACTAAATTCGATTTAAAAAATACATAACGACAGAATCAACTAATAACGGCGAAAGGAATACCGCTGTAAAAAATAGAATACAAGACCGGATGACAACGTTGAAAACTGTTCAAATTCTGCTTTGTACGGTCTTCCTGCTAACGTTACAAAGTAAGATCGAAAGTAAAGCATATAGGAATCATCGGCAACATGGCAGACATTTTTCGGTTAGTAAATTTATATTATTTTCCAAACCACCCCTCTTCTCATTCTATCCTCAAAGTTTATAACACTTGCAGATATCATCTTCTGCCCACGTTTACGTTCTCATAACCTCTCTCACTCTCTCTCTCTCTCTCTCTCTCTCTCTCTCTCTCTCTCTCTCTCTCTCTCTCTCTCTCTCTCTCTCTCTCTCTCTCTCTCTCTCTCTCTAGCTTCATTAATGTTTTTGTTATAAACCTTCTATCAAAATACTTTACTTTCCCTTACATTCGCAATTACTTAAATTTAGAATGTTAATTCGTTTAAATCTTTCAGCGAATAATTTGTTCCCGGTAGACCTTTATACACACACATTTACAAAATTAACGCAAATATTATATTAAACCGAAAATAAAATTCGTCTATTATAATGGGATAATACGCCGTAACAAATAAAATTGTCAATATTATATGTAGGTTAAATTAAAGAAATTATATACAAAAATTTTCTGTGAAATAAATTAAAATAGTAATAACAAAATACATTTCATTTGTTTTATTGCAGTTCAATTCGACGATTTTCCTCCTAAAATAAATCTATGATGGCATCATAAAATGTAGATTTTTCTTGTAAACTCTGCAGTAGACATCTTTCAAAATCGTTTCAAAATATCCTCTATTACACAGTTACACTCATAATTTGACATTATGAAATTCAACCTTTTGTTACAGTATGTTTATTAATATATATATATATATATATATATATATATATATATATATATATATATATATATATATATATATATATATATATATATTAATACTACAATTACAATAAAAAATCAATTGAAAATTAGTTAAATCACTAATATTTATTTTCTTATAGAAAACGCAAAGCTTTTCGGCATTTACGCCATTATCAAGTGAAACATTTTTAAAAAAATCATAATTTTAAAATATAAATTAAATATAATTACTTAAAAATATTTAATGGTGATTGTGAAAATATACTCCAAAAATGCTGTTCTGCTTTTTAAAAATGTTTCACTTGATAATGGCGTAAATGCCGAAAAGCTTTGTGTTTTCTATAAGAAAATAAATATTAGTGATTTAACTAATTTTCAATTGATTTTTTATAAAAAATCACTACATTCCACATTATATAAAAAATTACAATTACAATAGTCTGTATTTTCCGTTTTATATTAAAATTTACAAATATTATTTTCTTAAAGCTAAACTAGTATTAATATGTATAACTTTCTTAATGCTAATAATAATATGTATAACTTTTCTTAATGCTAAACTAATATTAATATGTTTAACTGTATTAGGGAAATTAAGCCCGTAATCGAGCATCGGCCTCTTCCAATTTATTGAACGTTTATATATTTTTCTCTTAGCTGTTTCCAGTCCATCCGATTAATTCACGCATCCAAACTGCACTTGCGTATTTGACGATATCGTCCCTCCATCTCATTTTTGGTCTCGCTTCAATGTTTTCCTATTGATTGGTAACCATTCAGTACATTTCCTGGCCCATCTGCTTGTGTCCATTCGAACTACATGTCCAGCCCAATTCCACTTCATTTCCAGTTCATTTCCAATATAATTTTTTAAAAAAAAAGTGAGCACTGGATATATACAATACGCTGAATATTGAAAAAAAGGAAACACGATTCTTAAACTGAAAAAACAATTAATAAACTCGAGAAACCACTATACGGAAAAAGCGCGACCTCTTTAGTTACATGGATTGCGCTGTATCTGTTTACGATGTACCAACAGGAAACAATCCATTCTAATAGCCGGTGTAGATTTCCGTGTGTAGTATAGCCGTATATATGTAACGATGTACACGTGTGCTCAAACACGTACAACATGGATCATTTTCGAAAATTAAATCGGTACAAAAACTAGCCAGATTCACAACTACCAATCTTTCACAACGAAGCGTAGCAGCGCTATCTTCCGTAGTCCGTAAGAAATGGAGAATAAATCCTCGCCAAAAGATTACGCTATTATCTTGTATAGAAAAATTATATAATTTTTTATGATTTTTTTAAAAAACAAAGTGCTTCATACTCCACATTTCCCATATTTCCTGGCAACATAGAGGATTCGCTACTGATCTACTCCTTCTTCTCTCGTTAAAAACTTATTTCATTTTACACTGCTGAAAAATTGATATTGTCGCTCCCTTTGTAGATTAACGATGTTCAATTTGTACATATCAAACAATTCACTTTATCGTATAATACTTCCATTTCTACCGCTTAATTCGTTGCCAGTGTTCGGTCACCGTGTTTTTCCCTTTCATGTTCACACTCTATTTTTTTTCCCCCGAGAGTTGCCGTATTTCCCAATATAGATCTTGCAAAGCGACAATTTAAAAGCAGGTAAAATATGCAGATTAAAAACAAAATTGAACCAAGTACTTAAAACATAGCGGTATGCCTTGATAAGTAGTCCTAAATACGAAATGGTCAGTTCCAAGAATGGTATAGATTGAAAATATAGGCGACAAACTTTAGAAGTAAATTAAACACTAACAATGTGTCAAATAATAAAGTAATAAGAAACGGAATTAAAGGCGTCTTACATATCAATGAACATTGCGATTAAATTATGTTTTTCTTCAGAAAAGCATCGTAAATATCTGCGATTGAACGTTAAAAAATCTATAGTGAAAATAATCCGCTAGAATATCATTTAATCCCAACCACCAACATAATTTACTTTTTAAAATGATTTTCAATAATTTCCCACGATACAATATGTAACAGGAATAACTTGAGAAATGTAGAATTAAATATTGCGCGAAAAAAAGATAACGCTTGATTTGAGTAATTTTGTAAAACTGAATATACAATATGATCAATTTCCAGCTTTGTTGATTTCTTATTAGATAAGACTGTCTTTAATAAAGTACGGTGAATGCAGAATCTAGCAAATTATTATCTTCAAAGTCAAATCCATAAATTGAAAAATTAACTTCTGAAGCAGCAGAGCATTTGTCAATAAATGATACAATCCGCATCCATAAATTCCCGTGTAATTTGAAGCGAAAATTAGATATTTTTCATGTATATGATAAGAGTGTTAACCTATTAAATGATGCATAAAAATTTTTCCAAGAAATTTACTTAATATCTTTGAATCGACCTTTTTAAACAATGTATAATTTGTTAAATTTTTACACCGTCTCAATGTCTTAAAAACCACAATTTTGCTGCAATATGATACAGTACACCATTCTACTACAAAGATTTGTTTAGTGGTATTTAGTTAGCTATACCAGTCAGATTTATAGCTGTCAAATCGTTAGGAGCTTTTTAGATAAAAGCATCATATCAAATGGTGAAATGTTTCGAAATGAACAAGTTTATAATTCCAAAAATAAAAATCCATTGTGGCTGATACATTCGTTTTAAAAGATAGATTTAGTTGAATAAATACGAGTCCGAGTCTAGTATATTATATGTTCAATAGACTGATTTAACGACAAAAAAATATCAGAGTATTGTCATTACCGAACTTACTTTTCTTAGGAGAGCAGTAATCATAGTGTGCATACTATCGTATAAATAAATGAAATCGATTCTTTGTAATAATATTTCAATTCCTTTACCATTTCTGTTAAAATATTAATCACCAAGGTAAATATGATGACAGTTAAAATCACCTTAATAATTACGTATCCAGTTGATAAATGCAATCGTAAAACTGTGCGATAAAAAGGTGTGATTGAGAGGATAATATGCACTGTATATGGGATCCTTATATAGAGAGATAGACATACGAACCATATTAAAATCATAAGACGAATAAGAAAAGGACAAATAGCATGAGGGATAGAATTTTGGACGAATATGGCCGAGGCACCATTATAAATAAAATCAATCACTTTGACGACATTTGTAGCCAGAAATGCAAAAACTTTGGATGCAACTAAGTTTCTGTGATAACCATAATATACATACAGTATAATCTGTCATAATTCCCTCGAGATTTAGATGTTTCTTTAAACGTTTCCGGTTCCATTGAGTTATATTTAACGTTAAAATAACCGGATTTGTAACATAAGAACTTTAACCATCTATAGAGTTCATGTTATTGCTAGGCATCTGTTTATCCGCCTGCTTCCTTGAGCATTATGTGACTTGCTAAACTATCGATATCTTATTACTATTATTATTTTTATTCGGCGATAGAAAATTGTTATTTTCTTTAACTTCATTAAAAGTAAGTGTTGATGAGCAGTATTGTGCTTTTTTATATTTACATTTTCATACAATTAATTTTTTTTACTATTATTATTATTTGTGGTATTTGGAACGGGAATAGTGGTGGAAGTATGTGTTCGTAAGCCGCATATAAAAAAAAAAAAAACATTTGATGAAGATATACATTTAATAGTGGCTTTGACTACATCTTCTACATTTAATCTACTTTTACAGTTAAAATACTTAGTTCCACTCTAAATTTCATTATATATAGTTGTAAATCCTAAACGTGAAATTTAATTTCCATTAAAAGAAAGGGCTGTAACCATTATAATTTATTTGAATACATTTTTGCAATGACATTTTAACTCAATACGAGTACTCGAACACAAGGAATAGTAAACACGTAAACGCATTGCATTCCTGGATTTGTGTAGCTGTACTCCGTTGCCAATTAGTAACGCTAGGAGTTGGAGAGTCAATCTATGAAAATAAACAATTTTGTAATATTTTCATACACAATGAATATTTAAGTTGAAAAGGTCATGAACGCTAAGAATGAAATATATTAAACAAATACAACATGATGTACAAGCAACAGAGTATAGTAATATCAGAAACAAAAATTGCGCTACCCAGAAAATTTTAGTTATGTCCAAGGAATTATGATGATATGAGAATTGGAAGCACGAATCGGTACATTTATCGATTATTTATAATTATTATTTTGTACTTCCTTTATCTCATCAGTTATTATAATTTCACTGCAAGTTACCTACGGCTTGGCCTGTGTAATTATTATTTTTTTAAATACAATATCGCTGTCTCTTTCTTTTAACTATGTATATATATATATATTTATTTATTTTATGTCCGTCCGTTTGTCGGCCACGCCCCTAACGCAAAAAAACGTGGTTTACATTGCCGGTGTTGATGGTGAAGGTAGATTAGAACCGGAAAACGTGTTAAAGTTTAAACGATTTGACAGAGATATCGCTGTCTCATACTTTTTATTTAAATTATTGTAATTTCTGCCCTATTTACGATATCGATGTGAGACAAAGCTCACAACGAATCCGATGATATAGGCTATAAGCTGTGCGAAATTCATCATTATTGATTGAATATATTTTAAGTTAAATCGGAACAAAAAGACAAAAATTTAAAAAAATAGATTTTCTATTTATGTGTGAGATAAAAATAGTCTGATGCAATGATTATAATGAAATAGATTATTATTCGGCATGTGTAACATTTTTTATAAACAGAATACAATTTGATTTGATCGTTATTATAATTTTCATTATCGTCTAACTGCAACGTCGATAAAAGATAAAATAGATTTTTTAACATTTTAATCTTTTTCTTTCTGTTTTAAATTCTATCATTTATTTTTTTATTCAGTGTTACCTTTCTAACTCGCTAATAACCTAGTTTGTTCTCTTTTTTGGGGGGAGGGAGGGGGAATTATAACGCGACGATTTAAATCGATTCGTATTAGTCGAATTTGTGCAATTACAAGAAGAACTTTAACGAACTTTAACCTAACTAATATACACACCACAAGACGGATAAAAGTATAAAAAATTCAATTTCCGTCGAAAAAGCAAATTTATTTCTAGAAAACGAAAAATTTACCCGTAACCAAAACGACGCGCGATATCACGATAATATGAGATAAATAAATACTCCGTCGAGTATACGTATAAATTACGCAAAATTATTATAATAAATCCGTACGTGAATAAGGAATTATTATATATAGGAGCCTTATATATTTAGTAAGTGCGTTTTCAAAGATAGGGTGCAAACAATGTTAAATTTACCACGTAACAACCATTATATATATATATATATATATATATATATATATATATATATGTGTGTGTGTGTGTGTGTGTGTGTGTGTGTATGTATATATGTATATATGTATGTATTTATATTATGTCTGCTTATACTACTAAACTTTTTTTTTATTTATTGTAAAACACACCATTCTTTACATGTTAGGTAATATATGTTCCGTCGAGCTTACGCTTATCGACAGATGTACACCATTTTACAATATGTGCACATCTGAAATATTATCACGTACATATGTGGTTAATTTTCAATTTATAAAATTTACATACACACTCCCACATATACACAAAGTTACACAGTTATAGTACTCATTCATTCCCAAATACTCTCGCCCACAACTACTTATACGCGTAGTACAAAACCTTAATATAACGTTAAATATATTTCACTTAGGATAGATCTTTTGTTGTAATGTAATAATTAAAAAATTGATCTTCACCGCCTCGAGTTATTTTTATTATTATTATATTTTTTTAATAATTAATCAAACGTTAAACTATACCGTCGATCTTAATTTAAAAGTCCGTGAATTTTTTATTTAAAAAAAAAAATTACTTTAATTAAACTCTACATCGTACGCAAAAACATGAAAAAACAAATTGCGATATTTACTATATATATATATATATATATATATATATATATATATATATATATATATATATATATATATATATATATATATATATATATATATATATATATATATATGACATATAGATAAAAGAGCGCGATGGCATTTTTAAACCCATAGTTATTACATTTAAACCTATCGTCGTTAATAGCATTTTTCTCGCAAATTTACAAACACTTATATTTTCGAAGCTTATTTAATGATAATTATTAAGTAACATTAAGCGCTGTAGTAGGTTAATAATAATCGTCTTCGGCTTGTTCGACTATTTCGATAAGTTCGTCCGGTCCGACATCTTCGTAAGTAAAATTTCCGCTAACAAACTGTATAGCGTCTTGGATATTGTCGCTATTAACGCTATTAAAAGTATCGATACCGTTATTAACGCTATTACTAGTATTACTAGTAGTAGCGCCGGTATCGTATACATCGTCGGTCGACTTAATAAAGGCGTTATTGTAATCGTTGCCGTCCATCAGTTCGACTTTAATTTCCTCGTCGTTATTCAACATATAATCGGTAAATATACTAGCCGTCGTATATTCTTCGCGCTGTTGCCGTCGTACGTGTTCGTCCGGTGGATCGTCGTATTTTTCTTCATCCGGATCGTATTCGATCATATTATCCGAATAAACGATTTCTTCCGTTATCGAATCGTAATTATTATTATTATTACTATTATCGTTACTATTATTGATATTATTATTAACGGCTATCCATTGATCGTATTCGTTATTATCGTTTTGACGGCGACTGACGACGTATCGGTTATTATCGTCCGGTTTACGTTTTTTCGTTTTACGATTGCTCGGACATAATAATTTCCCGTCGGCGCTGTGTAATTTATTAAACAGATACGGATTATTACGTTTACGTACCTGTATATAATGCTGTACCGAATGCAGATTGATGTGCCGTCGGAGGAATTTCATCGTTTTAAACGAACTAGCGCAGATGTAACAACGGTACGGTCGATTATTCGAATGCGTCACTTTTTTATGATAGCTGTAACGCGACGAATTATTAAACGTCTTCGGACAGATGTCGCATTTATACGGTCGTTCGCCGGTATGCGTGCGTTCGTGATTTTCGGTAGCGCGACGTATTTTAAATTTCTTACCGCAATAACGACACTCGTACGGATAGTAATCGTTGTGAAATTTCCGATGCGATATTAAACTATTCATCGCGACGAACGTTTTACCGCACGTTTCGCAAGCGTACGGACGTTCGCCCGTGTGTATACGACGATGTTCGATTTGCGACTGTTTACGATTGAACGTTTTACCGCATAGATCGCAGACGAATTCGCGTACGTTCAAATGAACGATGTTAACGTGCCGGTTTAAATAGTAACGCGAACGCATTTGTCGACCGCAACGATCGCACGTGAATTTCTTCTCGACGTGATGCGCTCGATAGTGTACGAGAAAATCGGACGCTTTAAAAACGTTCCGATTGCAAATGTCGCAATGATAGGCGATTTCGCCGTTGATGATGATTTCGGATTTACATAAAACCGCCGTACGTTGTTCTTCGGTTTCGTTCGGCGGATGCGTACTTTGCATATGATTCAGAAACGATTGCGGCCGTTTAAACGATCGACGGCAAACGTGACAATAAAACGGCGTATCGGTCGTTAAATCGTGTACGATTTTTAAATGTTCTAATAAATCTTTACGTACGTACGTGTAATAATCGCATTCCGAACAACGAAACGGAAACGGACGATCGCGTCTATTACGATTCGCGATGACATTATTATTATTATTATTATTATTATTATGATTATTACTAATATCGTTTATATCGATTTTTTTCCCGAATAAAACTTTATCGTCGTTTATTAAACGATCGCCGGCTTCCGGATGTACGTTCAATACGTGCCGGTAGATATCTTTACGAAACGGGAAATATTTCTCGCACAACGAACAAGCGTACCGTTTAACTAGGCAATATTTATATTGTTCGTCCGGTTCGACCGGTGTACAATCGTGATCGCCGTATAAATGATCGTCGTTAAAACCGCGATCGCATAATTCGCAAACGTATTTCGGATTGGTCACGTTTAAAAATCGATTACTCCACATTTCGTTATGCACATTTTCGCGATGTAAACGTAAGATACATTTCCAACGATAACGTATACCGCATATATCGCAAAAATACGGTTTATTATTATCATCGTCATTATTATTACTATTATCATTATTATTATCATTATTATTATTATTATTATTGATATTTTCGCAACGATGACTGGATACGCTCGATTTACGATAATATTGTCGACATCCGACGCAGAAAACTAACAGACAAACCGTTCGCATATATTTACTCCACGGCATTTCCGGTAAATTATGCACGGATAAACGATGAACGAATAAATCGGCCGTACGTAAAAAACCGCGACTGCAAATTTCGCAACAATAGCCGCGTAAATAACGCGAACAATAATCGTTACGTTTTATATGCACGACGATCATATGACGTTCTAAACGATGTTTACTACGAAATTTCCGTTCGCAATAATAACACAAACACGTTTCTTCGTCGTTCTCGCCGCGTCCGTTTTTATACGACGAACGTTTTTTACGATTATAATTATTATTATTATTCTCGTTCGAATTAGACGGTTCTTCTTCCTTACATTTTAACGAGGACACGTCGACCGTCGTTTTCTTATTGTCGTCTCGACGTTTTCCGGTAAAATTGAATTCTTCCGACGATAATAATTCGTCCGATTTCGACGGTTCCGGTTCGTTTCTTAATCGACAACCGCGTTTTTCGTGACGTAAATAACGCCGATAATCGTCGAACGATACTTCGCAAAAACGACACGTCCAACTGATATTCTCCCCATCGTCGCTTACTATTTCAGTTTTATCGTTACTAATAACGTCCTCGTTTATATTATTCATTCGTATATTTCGTTTAACTTCGGAAAATTTGTCCTCTCTTGAAACAGAATTAAACAATCCGCCATTAATAATAAATAAATGATAAATACACACACACATATTATATATATATATCTGAATACCTTCCGGGTCAGAGCTGTAGCCGGAACGAAGCTCGTTCACCGGTGACACGGATAAATAGTAGAATGTCCTACAAATATGCAGGTTAGCTGCGAATAAGACTATTGTCATATAACTAGATCAATGAGCGATTACCGGTGGAAAGCTTCGTGCAGACGATTCCGCGGTAGTAAATCATTACGCCGCGATTAGGATTTTTATCCGAAAACTAACGAAGGGAATCCTGAAAATAACGACCACGAATCCAGTGCGGCCTTTTAATAAACACAAGGTGCGAAGAATCCTATCGTCTGCCAACGTAACGCGGAAAAAGATGATGGAATTGTAGATAACAGAGTGCATATCGAGTTGGATAGCGGAATAATGTTTTACAAGAAGAATTTCTTTTAATCTACCTCTAAGCTATCTATAGATAGTACTTCCAATGAAGACGTGTTAATAACATCGCGTCTTAATTATAAGTATTTATGATGAAATATAGCTGTTTCTGTCTATGCAATCGATGTACTTCTGAGGAATTATCGAGTAAATTGACTGCTGTCGAATTCCGGTGATTATGAAACTACTTTTTTATGATTTTCCTGGTGGAACTCGAAGAAACGCCGAGGAATACATGTATACATACTTGGAATTTGTAAACAAAGACAGCACGAACGAAAGGAAAATTTTATTACTGTGGAAATCAAACCTCGCAAGGTATAGTCTCAGCGTAGTGATTAATAAGGAATACGTTCCTTTTGTAGCGGGATTTATACCTTTCTCGGACGAATTAATATCCATCAAATTAAACTTCGGCAAAATCATATAGCTGAAGTGTATATGCCAACAGCGGATAAAAAATACGACGAAGAAATTGAGGAGAAATATTTTTTTAATATGGGGATGCCTTTAAAAACGTACCCAACTGCGAGGACTATATTTTAATCGAACGACTACTCTAGAAAGGATACTATATGAGGAAACAATTGTAGATTATCCAGATGGAAAAGGAACATTATACGGAAGTGCAATACATGATGAACGTAATAAGGTGAAGCTAAGAAGATGTTTAACGATATACCAATAAACTACACAAGAAGAAAAGCTAGAAATTCTAAAAACGAAGATTAACAAATTCAAGAAAAGCCACGGGACCTAATGGTATACCAATTGAGACGATGAAAAATTATCAAGATTAACGATATATATATATATATATATATATATATATATATATATATATATATATATATATATATATATATATACATATATATATAACGGAGATGAAATACCGCAACAGTGGCTAGAATTGAAATTCATAAACTCGAAAAGATACAAACACACGCGAAGAATACATCAGCCTAATGAGCCACTTACTTTACCTCGAATAATATATTCCAGAGAATACGTTGCATGTGTGAACGCGATAAGAACGAGTGTCAGTTTGACACTCGGGAAGTGCTAGTAGCGACTCCTATTTTGCGAAAATGCTACGATCAACAAAAAAAAAAAAGATCCTTATTTGCTTCCTCGATTATAATAAAGCTTTCGATCGAGTAAAACACGATCAGCTAATACGAATACTCGACAGGAAAAAAAAAAACAATAAATACAAAAATTATATCACAATCAAAGAGCCAAACTCCGTTTAGAATAGAATGTGAATGCATTCCCATAAAGCGAGGAGTCAAACAAGAGCGCATACTTATTTAACATAACACTATGTACACGATGCTATTTAACATAACATTCGCTATGTAGATGACGCTTTGTTGGCAACATCTCGCAAAGATTTACAACGACTAGTTAATAAAATAAATGAAAGAGCATTAAAATACGGCCTAAGTAATAAAACAAGTCTCGTCCAATCTGCTAACGTATTAATAGTAAAAGAGAAAGAACTCGAACAGGTTGAGGAATTTAAATATTAGCATGTTGCATAACGGTAGATCGGAACCAAAATACAGAAGTAAAAAGAATCAAATCTTTTCAAAAGATGAGAAACTTACTCGCAAATGGCCCTTTAAACTTGAAAACTAGAGAGGATTTTATTACTCCATCCTATTAAGTGAATAAAGTGTTTCGAGTCGTACGAAATATAGAAAATGTATGAAAATATCGTGGACACAAAAGATGACTAACAAGAATGTATTAAAGAAAGCCAATTTTAAGAGAATTTTTTGACATAATTGGGAAAAGAAAGAAAGATCGAACTATCACATTATTAGAGGAAGACGATATCAACTGATAAAAGAAATTAGTCGAGGAAAAATCGACGGAAAAAGTGGCCGTGAAAAAAAAAATGTCACGATATGACACGATCGACCGAAAAATGAACGCTTGCCGAACTTGTGCGGTCATGAAACGGTAAACCTGACTAGAATAACCGCTTACGCGCAGCGAATGCTGGCATAATTTATAAAACGCATACACATACGCGCGTAAACATTCACATACATATATATATATCATCATTATCATTATCAACGTCGTATTTTTCGCTTCCGAGCAACGTGACTAGAGCTATTATACGTTTATTTTTACGTACATCATTCAAGGCACTTATACAATTTCGAGGAACGTAGAGCCGTAAAAATATGCTACCACATATTTTAAAAATTTTAAAAAGATTATGTATCGCTATATATTAAAAAAAAAAACTAGAAATTTTTCGGATGAACAATTTGAATTTAGAAAAAGGAAAGGCACAAGAAAAGTTATTTCATCACGACTAATCATTGAGAAAAACTGGGAGATCAATAAAAAAAAAAGGCTAGTAACATTGATATTGAAAACTCCTTCGATAACGTCAAAAATCTTGAAAGACATATATTACAGAGATCGAAGGATTCTTTATCAACTACACAAAAATCGAGAAGCGTTAATAAACAATGAAGCCAGTCGCAGCTAAGATAAAAAAAAAAAAAAAAAAGGTCGCCACTACTTTTTGATACATACAAAGAGAAAACTATAAGTTTTACAGAACGGAAAAAAAAATTGCTTTCAACAAAAAAAGAATCGAAATTGCGAAATGTGGACTATACTGAAAAAAAGAACGATTGAGACTTTAAACTTTTGAAGTTTGATGCTGTCGAGAGATGCCGAGAATATCATGAATGAATAAGGTCACAAACAATGAGGTATTTCGAAGAATATAAGAACAACCGCAGGTAATAAACACCACTGAAAACAGAAGACAGTGTGGTCGGTCATCAAATTAGACACTTTAAATACCTGGTAACGCTCCATATTTTGTTTCGAACATCACACTGTATATGATTTTTTTAAAAAATTTCTTTAGCGAGTTGAAAAATAACCCAAGTATGGTAAATTTCACATATGTATCAATCAATATTATCCAGCAATCCACTCAAAAGATCAAAAAACAAACTGACTCGAGAAACCCTTGGTATCGGATAATTGTAATTCGGATATGGCAGCCGATTTCGGTTGTGCACGATATAAAAAGTGCACTCTGCTGGAAATAGTTCTCACCTCGCCCGTGAGTATGGAGTAGAGTAGAAGATACTAATTGTTAGCCGAAGTAATAAAGTATTAAAATCATTAAAAATTGAATGTTAAGCTTTATTGTGACAACAAATATCAATAAAAGCGTGTCTCTTACGAATTTGGTCTAGGAGAAGTGGCGTAGTAAACTAATAAAAAGCGTATTAACAACATACGTAGATAAAAGATAAAAACGAATATGTATATTTTTCATACATATTATTAAAAATATTTATATTTATCATTGTCAATTACATTTACATATACAAAAGGAACATAAATTTTGTACTCAACAAATTATATTTCAAATCAGCATTATAACCAGCTCAGTATACTTAATAGGCATTGAATATATATATATATATATATATATATATATATATATATATATATATATATATATATATATATATATATATATCGGGAAACTCGAAACTTAGCTACTAGAAAGTAATTTTCCCAAATATCATTATAGACGAAAAAAATCATTAATACGCGTTTTAAAATAGATAAAGTCGAAAATTAGCAGTAAAATTTTTTCAACATAAAAATAGGAAGTTTTTCTAGGATTTTTTTAATAGTTCACATTATAGACATGCTAAATTTTCTTTTCTAACACAAAATTCGACGTAGCGTCATTAAATAAATACTTTCGATTTGGAAAGAAGAAAAAAACAATTATTTTTGTCCTATATTAAAAATAAATAAATAAATAAATAATCAAAATTTCGAATAAATAAGTGAAAGCTTACCTAGTTATTATTTCTTCTATTGTTCTACAGCGGATATTACTATAACCATCATCATCATTAACACCGGTTAAAACATCGGTATCAGTCTATAGTTTATTTGAAAAATGCAGAAAATAGTGAAAATGAAATTTTTCAAATTTCAATATAATAACGGAAAAAATATTTACTCGAATATTGTAAAAATTCGCTTAAATTTATCAATCACCGACATTTTTTTTTTATTATTAGTAATGGACAGTTCGTATACTTACATTTCTCGAATCTGTCAACGATTTTCTCTAACATTCAGATTAAAAGTGCAATTACCGTAACTATTAATCGTAAAACCTCTTTTGTTTTTTTACAGAAATGAAACAATAACTGTTCCCAAAAATACCGACTTGACGTAAAGCGAGAGAAATATTTTAATAAATGAGCGTTATGCATTAATACAAAAACTTCATAACAACTAAAAAACAAAAAAAAAAATGCATTTAAAGTAACAATTTCACAATTACTGCAAATTCGCTCGCCTTAACAATACTTACAATCCGGTCAAACTAGGCATAAAAAAAGGCTAGATATATAATAATTCACATAGAACCGAAAATTGGTTCAGGCATTCAATACACTATTATAAATAATATATCGTAAGTCCCCCACCGATCCCATGTGTGATCAAAAATTCATTCAAGTTCAAAGGTCAAAAAAAAAATCGGTTTTAGTCACCGTTTCAGAAATATCGTCATTTTAAACATCGAAAAATACTGTAAAACTATCTTGTCTTCCTCCAAAATCTGCATATCAACACTTATATCGAATGTATTATTAAGTTCAATCGTGGTCAATTGGGTCCGGAAGACTGGAGTTGTATATTAATTGATAATAATTTGAATATTTTTTGTTTTGTCTGTCCATTAAACTTTTTTTCGAATGCTTCTAATTATTTTTGTCTGCATTTGTTTATAACCCAAATTTCCGAACCATACAATTTCTGTCTTTAAATTTTTAAATGTTAACAATGATTTCTATTTTATAAATGCGGTTTTCGCCTGCGATAATCTTGATTTTATTTCTCGATTACTTCTCCTATCAAATCACACTATAAATACTCTAATCTATAAAGGATTAACAGATTGTGGGATATTCCTACCGGGGAAACCGCGTTAAAAAAACAAAAGAAAAAAGCGCCAAGCCCATGCCTCAAGGGTGGTGCGGAAGTGTGTGCATATTCTATGGAATATGACTTTTTCAACTTTTAGAATCGCGATATCTCTAAAACGGCGATACGTATGAAAAAAATAGAACAATTTTTGTAGATAATTTTATGATCTACAAGTTTTATCTCACCTATTTTGGCCATAACATTTCTTGTTCACGAGAAAAATGTAAAAAAAAAACATTTTTTTACCTTTGAACTTGAATAAATTTTTTGGAATACACACTTTTGATGCATTATTTATATGTATCAATTGTTATCTCTATGCGAATTATTGTAATTTGGATCCTTCGATTAGACTATTACTCGAACATCCAAGTAGCTTTACAATTTTTAATTTCAAACTGCAACGTACTGTTTAATATTAAAATCTCGGTTAACGAGTTATAATTAAATGCTATTCTCCCACTTCACATTACCGCTACTCGCAGCCGAGTATTTACTAAATAAACTAATCGGACGAATATTATTTTCTACCTGTGATTTATCTTTTTTTTTTTTTTTTGTCCAATTTAGGAAATCTAACAATTTTAGCAACTTTCCATTGCGACGGGAATTAACCAAATATTTTAATATAACATTTAGTAAATAAGTAAAAGTTTAAGTGACAGTTTCTTTTGAATATTTCATCTTCGCTCAGCTAATTATTCTACGAGTTTATGCATACGTGCTATCACCGGGTACACTTCGAAAATATTGTCTTACGACAGGTTTAATTGTATTAGTTTCGATAAATGCCGTACATTGTAATAATAATTAGCAAAAAATTCTGCGTTTTTTTATTTAATGTCACACTATACTTATCATAGAGAATTTGAAGACGAAAATAGTTCTCCAGAAAAGAGTTCAGAGAGTTGTAAGATGTAACTCTCCATAAAGAAGAAAAATACGAAAATTACGATAGTATATAAAAACAACGGAGCGCGGAAAATTGATGCATGACAAAGTACGCAGTAGGTTAAAGTCCTCCGAAGATCTTTGGATGTCCAATAGGTAACGATGGGAGCGAATTAGGTATAAAATTAAAAAATTACATAAAACGTTGAAAAATCACGAGATGAAGCAGCGGATAACAAAATGAAGGCCGATTAATACCTTTATATTTGCATATATTTCTATATAATGCCGAAGCATGCATTATACCAAAACGAGGCATACATCGAAGAAGAAGAAAAAAAAACAAATGTATTAATTTAAAAATATCTACTAAGGAACAATATCATCGAGTAAACATTAAATGTAATATACAATAGCCGAGATATACATAATATATTATTATAAAATAGTTATAAATTTAAAAAATAAAATAAACAAGGAAATAAACGTTTTATAGTCGAAAATTATAATAAATCATAAAAATAATTGATACGTTTGATCCTGAGAATATCATAAATTGTGAAAAAATATATCAACTCTGAAAAATTTGCAAATTAAAATGCGTCTATCCATCCGGAGCCAACAGAAAAATATTAAAATATCATTACGATTCAACTATACACAAACCTGTGAATACTACTTCGCGAAATGTGTGGCTAATTGGATAAATATACGGAAAAAGAAGCCGAAGTAGACAACCGAAACGATGGATAGATACTATTACGTTGCTAACTATATATATATATATATATATATATATATATATATATATATATATATATATATCATTATCATCATCGTCGTATTGTTCGTTTCTAAACGCCGTGACTAGCCACTGTGCGTTTATTTTTACATACAAAATCAGCTGCATTAAGGCACTATTTATATACGACGCAGATATACGTAGTGAAGTGCCACTGCCTTCTCCGTGATAAGAATTAAATAATGATGAAAATTTTATATATCACGTGTTGATTTCAACCCCCGACCGTCGAGTTAACAGTCGAGCACTCTCACAACTACGTCATCGCGACATTATACATATATATATATATATATATATATATATATATATATATATATATATATATATAATATCATTTAAATTACGATATATATATATATAAAATAAAATCCACAATATTGTTTGTTTGAATATCGCATATTGAACAAAAAGAAATAAACAAATACATCATGAATACATGTGCAAGCCCACCACAAGCTAGACAATTAGGGTAAATTGCTCCAGGCCACTATAGACTCAAAACCTAAAAAGTTGAAATGTCATTATCCCTATGTTTTTAGCCAGAAACCCAGATGTAAATACATCGTTTATCTACTCACGTCTCTTTCTCTAAAATATTTTAAGTTTATGTGGCGGGCCTGTATATGCGAATGCAGGTAATACATTTTCAAAACAGGTATTTCGTAATTGGTTACAATTATTTCATTAATTTGTCATATAGGTAGCCAAAAATAAAATATTATTCGTAATTTACACAAGTCTGTTTAATTCGACATTCGAGGTATACAAACGCTGGAGAAACTAGCAGTTGATACGACCAAGTTAAAAATTAACGATTTTTAAAGAAAAAATCACATTTTGACAAAAATGACCAGTGTTGAAATTTTCTTTTTTTGCAGGAACTGAAATTTTTCTAGAAAATATGAAAAACCAGATCTTACTGTAAATTTCGATGTATAGTCATCTGGCTCGTTTTTTCCTTTACCGAAATAAACCTGACCGATTCTAACCTAACCAAGCCGGGTATTTTGTTATTCTCATTTTTTCCTTTAATTCTACTTGTAACTAGCCGAAATAAACCTCCGATTCTAACCTAATCGATTTTGTTATTCTCGTCTTGGTAAGTACACTTACTTATTTAATACTTTTAATAGTTTTCACAAAATAAAATATGTGTCCTATGGTCTTGGGAACTATAATGGCTTTAATAAACATGTTTGTAAACATAATTATGAATAAAATTTCAAAATGTGTTATTTATTTTTAAAATTTACGAATTTCCGTGCATCGGTATTTTTACATATTCGAAATTAATGTTTTAATAATTTTCATAAAATAAAACACACGTATGGTCGTATAAACTGCAGTCTAGTCCAAACGCACATTCTACGATTAATACGTATACAGACGTATCACGTATACCGAAATCGGGATTATAATTTCACGTACCTCTATTATTACGTCCGTTATTATTTCTTGAATATCATCCTCTAAATCGGAATTATTAATTTCGCATTTCACCACATCACCGGGGAGCGGACTAAGCTGAACAACGCTATAATTCGAATCTTCGTCTAAATAGTGGCAGCGTTCGCTTTCACAACTTGCTTCCTAGATTAATAAATAGTAAAAAAAAAAAAAAAAAACGAACGTTTTAATAAAAAGTACAATAATAAAAATTG